>CM069531.1:95863750-96597500 GCA_035773235.1 Eospalax fontanierii
TTCAGAGTCAGGGTACGTGTACCCCAGTCTACCCCCAGCCCCTGTTCCTGGCCTGGGGGCAGAGGGCAGACCAAGGTCTCTCTTGGCTGGAGATGTGTGAGGACATACTCCTGAAGGGCAGCCGCTAACTAGAGACCTCAGCAGCTGGCCCTCCCACCATGCCACAGATTCTATTCTGGTTCCTTAGTAGAAGCGAAAGCCCAGTGGGGCCGGCATCGCAGGCCTAGTGGAGCATCCTCCCCCAGGACACCGGGACAGGAACTGCCAAGCAGCTGGCCTCCTGCACCCCAATGCCCAGCCCAGTGCTGGGCACAGTAGACCCTGACTCAGATGCTCCCCTGAATGTTGGGCTGCACCTCTTTCGTGTCAGTGACTTCATGTGTGCGTCCACCCAGCGTCAAGCTCCTGGAGCTCCTTGTTCAGGAGGAGTTTATGCCCATCAGCATGTGGCCAGAAAGGCCAGCTGGCCCGAACAGCCTCTACCCCCTGGGAATAGATCCCCAACCCTCAGGAGCCTGGCTCTTCCAGGACCTCAGTTCCCAAGATGCCACATAGCTGCCGGTGGAAATCAAGCCCAGCTCTGTCCCTCACTGGAACGCCTGTGCCCAAGGCAGGGAAGAGGGTTCTCAAAGCACAGGCGATCAACATGAGCTTGGGGTGGGGTAGAGTGAGAGAGTGGGGAGAGTGAAGGCAGAAATGAAAGGGGAGGGGAAAGGGGCGCCTGAGCCCCCGGGATTCTGCTGCGGAGGTGTGCGCACTGTGAGTGTGTGCTGAGTGCATGTGGGCGTGTGAGCGCTCAGGGCGTGGGTATAAGCAAGGGCAAAGGACAGGAAAGGCCCCCGAAGGACTGCACACAAGGGTGTGTGCCCACGGCTGTGGGTCGAGAGGCATCTGCGTAGGTGGGGGGTAAACGTACGTTCTAATCTGCAGCTCTGGGGCACAGTGCCCACCCTCCCATCCCCTAAAGCCCCATACCAAGTATATCCAGAGAGCAGCGGGGGAAGCTCCATCCTTTTCACCTGACTCAATGAAAGCGGGAGAGCTAAGGCCTACTCTGTTCCTCCAGGGTCCAGCCTGAGGCTCCCCAAGACACAAAGGTACTGCAGAATACTGAGCCCTGAACACAGCCACGGCCCTGTGTTCCGTACGTCCCAAGGGCGTGGCTAGTGGCCTAGCTCTACTCTAGCTCAGTCCTTTTCTGAGGTGAGAGGCAGCCAGCAAAGTGAGTATCCCAGAGGGGCTGCAGCTAGGGACACCTGTACCTGAAGGTCCAAACCCAGGACACCCCCACCCCACAGAGCCCTAAACCTTCAGAACACCTACCGGGTGCCTTCAAGTCCTTGCTTCCTGGACGTCCCAGGCCCTCACCAGCTCCTTCTGCAGTGAGGGCTTCCAGTGCCGCCTGTTCTGCTACCCCGAGACAAGTGCGCTCCCCAGCCCAGAGGAAGACTTGAAAGCCAAGAGGGAGGGCCTGGAGGAGGCATCCTGTCCAGCCCCAGGTCAGGAAACCACACTCACTTGGGAAGGAAACAAGTGCTCAAAGCAGTGCAGGAGCAGCTTCCACGAACTACCCTGTGTCCACACAGCAGTGTGTGTTTCTCGGGGATTCACTCATTCATACATTTCTGAGTTAGCTGTTTATCTTGTAAATGTGGAGGAGGGTCCAGGCTTTTTCTAGGAGAGCCCTGGCTGAAACTGGCCCTTTCTTCAAGGCACGAGGGCTGTTCTTTGGGCGAGCCAATAAGTTTGCTTCCTGTGGAGGTCAGGGTCGGAGTGGTCCCTCTGGGCACATATGCAGGGGAGGGCTGAGCTAGGGAGGGCAGGGTCTTCCATCCAGACAGTCCTGGGGATGGGGCAGAATGAAGGACATGGGCAGGTGAGATGGGGGGTCAGCAGGAGAGCTCCAGGGCTGACCAGCTCCATTGACCACACAGCAAGGCACCAGGACAGAGGAAGCCTGCTCTGCTCTGCCTGTCCCTAACAGGGGACATGTTCGGCACCCTGTAGACAAGTCCTGGAAGGCACCTGGGAAAAATCCTGGGCTCAAAGGGCTAGCAGACATTAGAGACGTGCACCTTGCAAAGGTGTGTTGCAGCCTGCTGTGAGGACACAGCGTGAGAAGCAGAGATTGTGTCCATTGGAGCTCCTAGAGAAGGGCTGCTGTGTGCCCAGCTTCTGAGCAAGCTCCATTCTCCCTCCCAGCTGGAGGCACAGCTGGCCTCTGTACAAGTATGGACACTCCCAAAGTGTTCAACTCTCCAAGCTCCAGTGGCTACGTGGGACTGACTGTGGGGTCAGCCTAGTGCCGGCCTTGTGAACTTTCTCATGGGCAGTGGAGGGAGGGATTCATGGCCATAGATGCCACAGGAGACCCTGGGAAAGAGAGTCACTTAGGGGCAGGAGATAGGCTGGGTTTCCTTGGCAAGGAGTTTCCACAGCGAGGGGCTTGTCGCCCTCCTGAGTGGCCTGGGGACTGTGATGATACCTGCACTCAGAAAAGACATATGTACATATGAGGAGTGTACACTGGGCAAGACCGGAGTGGCTCTGTGGGGTGTTTGTGGCCTTGTGGGGATGCAGAGGAGAATCCAGAGACAGGGGTGTAGTCTATGCCAATGAAGGGTGAGGGCCTGGTGTCTGGCTGTATAGGTCAGGCTTTTCTTTCCCATACTGGTCCTTAAAGTGTTATGCTTACACAAGAAGGCTTTGGTTAGGGATAAGGAGACGTCTCCAAACACTAAGAAGACGCCTCACAGGCTGCAGACCTTCAGGCCAAACCCCAAAGAAGGTCATGGACAGTGAGATGTGGTCCCCCTCTCTCCCATTTACATGGAGGAGAAAGGAAGCAGAATGTAACTCTCGGACTCTGCAGCAGTGGGAATGGGCAGGAGGGACCAGACTGACCCAGTGTAGGGCTCAGTGGCCCTGCAGGCAGAACTTCTAGAACATCATAGGCATTCAAGCAGTGAGAAGGGCTACCTTTCGAGGGACACATGGCACCTGGGGGAATGGCCCACAGCTCAGAGTCCAGAGTTGGCCATCAGAGATCCAAGTCCTTTGGGTTCTTTCAATGCACTGATGTTTCTTAGTGGACAAATAAACCCCAGAGCCTGTGGCCTCAGGGAAGAGGGCATCAATGTCAGTGTAGAACCAAGCCAGAGACCAGGCAGCACCTTTGTAGGGTCCCTAGGAATCCCCAAATGCCAGCACATCCTGGAGAGGCCCAAATACCCATGACCCCACCGCCCTTGTCCCTGGGGCCACATCTCAAATCACCACTGCCTGCTTCTTCCGGCCTCTGGCTGTGTCTCTCAAGCAGGACTTTGGATGCCAGGGGAAGGAGCCTTTGGCTGGTGAGACGGGAGTTTCATTGTAAGGGGCAGCTTACAATCCCTACCCACTGAGAAGCCCTTCACACCTAAATGAATGTTTATTTCCTTATAAAATACTCATTGTGAAAGTGAAACTAGTTTATGTGTTTTGAAAGTAATATGGCCAAGATAAGATCACAGTGACAAGTCAGTTTCAGTGTCCACAGGTGACGTGGGCTCAGCCTTCTGAACATTCTGTGTACACAAGCTCCTGGCTCCAGAACATCTCCTCCAGTGTGCGCATGGCCCGGTGCATCGAGCCCTGTGTATTCCTGTCTCCTCTGGGAGCCATCTTCTGATCACAGTACCTCTGCCATAACCCTGGGGTTTGCAGGACATTATATTTTCCAAGGTCACACACAATTTAGTCAGAGCATCTGAGAACCTAGAAGTGCTGGTGTTTATCTCCTGCCGCCTCCCCCGGCTTTGTTCTAATGTGTGGCTTCGCTCTCTGGGTTCTGTTTTGAAGCTTGTTAGGGTTCTATGTGTGACTCCATGGTCACACAGAGGATCATGTGTAGAGCTAACCCCCGTGTGTGTTCTCTGGTTGGGAAGCAGAGCTCCGAAGGTACCCATCCTCACGTCCAGTGACCACTGGTTTGGGCTACTCAGTAGCCTATTTGGACTGGAGTAAGTCCTCTGTGACAGAAGTATTTTGCTGCCAGAGTTCTTCCAGGAACCACCATTTAAATGATGACAAGATTCTTTGTTATTAGTACTTTATTTATTTCTTTTTGAGACAAGGTCTCATGTAGCCCAGGCTAGCCTGAAACTCACTCTGCACCCACGGATGATATTAAATTCCTAATCCACTACCTCCCAAATGCTGGACTGCAGGTGTGTAATGCTATACTCAGCAATAATTATCATATCATAGAAAAGAATTCTGGGACGAGTCAATATAACACAAAGTTATTTATTAGGAAAGAACTTTGGGCTAGGAAAAATGCCTCAGTAAAGTGTTTTCTGTGCAAGTATGAGGACCACACACTGGTGCAGATTTGTAATCCAACCCCAGGTAAGCAGAGACAGGGGGATCTTTGGGGATGGCTGGCCAGCCAGGACAGCCAATCATTGAGTTCCAGGTTCAGTGAGAGACCCAGCGTCAAAAAACAAGGTGGCAAGGCTGGATGACAGCTCAGAGAGGGTAGGAGCACTTGCCGCACAAGCCCGAAGACCTGAGTTTGGCTCCCCAATACCTATGGGGAAAAAAGCTAAGTGTGGCTGTGGGTACCCATGACCCCATGTTCTGAGGGGTGGAGACAAAATCAGTGGAGTCTGCTGATTAGCCAGCAGTCTAGTCAAAAACAAGGAAGCTCCTTCAGAGAGACACTCTGCCTCCAGGGACAAGCGAATAGAACAGGCCTCCCGACATACACCACACCCACAAGCAAGGTAGAAAAATGATTGATATCAGTCATTAATGAACTCTGACTTTCACATGCATGCATATACACACGCCAAAAAAGGAATAGAAATCTTAATATAGATTTAAAAATGGGAAGGTGAGGAGAGACCGACCCAAGGCTTACTTTATCTTTTTAATTTTTTTTGACATTTATTTGTTTTGTTGGAGGCACATGCGCCCTGACGTGTGTGTGGAGGTCAGAGGACAACTTACAGGAGTCAATTCTTTTCCTCTACTCTGTGGGTTCTGGAGATGAAACGCAGGTTGTCAGGTCTGGAAGCACACACCTTGACCCCTTCGTAGGTAACTTAAGAAGAGGGGCCAGAGCAGGATAAGAATCAGCAGAGTCACATTTAAGTGTCTTAACCACGGCTATACATATCACTTTAGTGGCTTCTGTAGTTACACTGTTCAATTAAGTAATGATGTCTTGGCATGTTTATTTTGATCTACGGAGCTTAGCCGATGAGATCATAGGGTGGCTACTGAGGTGCCCTGGGCTATTAACAGGCTGATAAGATATAAATATGGATCAAAGGGTCAAGAGAATTGTTACTATACTAGGTCACGAGGAAGACAAATGTGAACAAGGTTTATGATCTTTGAGAGCCTCAGGTTTACAGATGAAAAAGGAGTGAGGCTCCATCCAGAGGTCACAGCATCAAACTTGTAAACACTGGCTCACTGCTGCTTTAACATTCTTATTTGAAATAGGTCTAAAAACAATAATATTAGCTGCGCCTGGTGGTTCGTACCTATAACCCCAGCATGTGAAAGGCTGAAGCAGGAAGATGGAAACAAGTCTGAGATCAGCCTGGGCCACAGAAGGAGGCCCTGTTGCAAGCAACAGTTGATCTGTCAATGTCCTTCACAGTGAAAGGCTTCCCCCACACTGAGAGAGGGGCTCATTCTTTTCCTCATATCCCTGAACAAGAGTCACCCGACTTTCTATTCAGCCTCAATTTGATGTTAATTGTTTTTCTGTTTGAGACAGGGTCTCACACTGCACCCCTGAATGGCCTGGTTCTTACTCTGTAGTTCAAATGGCCTTGAACTTGTAACAATTCTGCCTCAGCCTCCAGTTCATTAAAAGACTTTAATTTTTTAAAATTATTTATTTATTTTTATTTTACGTGTATGAGCGTATTGCCGGCGGGTATGTAAGTGCATCCCTGTCACCATCACGCAACGCCCACAGAGGAAAGAAGAGGGTGTTGGAGCTCCTGGAACTGAATTACAGACAGTTGTTAGCTGCCATGTGGGTGCTGGAATTCGAACCTGGGTCTTCTGCAAGAACAGTCAGTGCTCTTCACCACTGAACCATCTCTCTAGCCCCCAATTTTTTATTTCTTATTATTAGTGTGCATGCATGACTTGTGTGGAGGCACATGTGCCACAGTGCACATGTAGAGTCCGTTTTCTCTGTCCCATTCACACTGGTTTCAGGGGATCAGACTCGGGTTGCCGGAATTACACAGTGAGCGCCTTTATCTGACGAACCTTCTTGCTGGCTCCAAAAAACGTTTTAAATAAAGATTTTAAACACGAGGTTAAAAGAAGGAAAGAGATTCCTGGGAAGAAAGCAAGACACACCTGGAACATGGGTATGGGCCACAGGTAAAGTCTGGATGGGTTTTGAAGTTATTGTCTTCAAAGGACTGTGGAAACTGAAAGGAGCCAACAAGGTGTTCTTGAGGGGCACTTGGAAAGAATAAAATCATTAAGGTGAGTGTCTAGGCCACACAGCTGCAGGAAGTTAGGGAATCCCCCTATAAACAAAGATTACAATATTGCTTTCGATTCCTAGAAAATGTCTGAGGAAAAGAATGAGGCCTTACCCCAGGTCATATGCATTCTGGTCTTAAGACTGGGTCCTTGCTATTTTAACATAAGATATTTATAGACAAAATGAATACTAACTCACTGAGGTCAACCTCCACAGCAAGAGTTCACTGCTCTGGAATTCTTGCCTCTTGGCTGCCGAGAGGCTTCAATCACCTTCTAAGGTGAACTTGAAGCAACTGGCCACACCACTGCTGAGGTCAAGAACAACGAATTCATGCATGGTGGTCTGTGCTCGGCTGGCTTTCACTGCTCCTGTACAGTCCAGGACTCCGAGCCCAGGGAGTGGTGTCACCCACAGTGAGTGGGTTCCCCTACATCAGTTTAATATATTGAGACCATCCCCCGTAGACATTCACAAACACCTTCTCCCAGCTGATTCTAGATGGTTTCAAGTTGACAATGAAAACTACCCATGGTCACCATGAGTTTACAATAGATTAGTCAGTTAGAATTCTCCCTTGGGGCACCAGGATTGAACAGATTTAATATTTTTCATGGTGGCACAAATTAAAATATAGATCTCAGCACCTTGTTTCTCTGGTGTCGGGAGCCATGTGCCTGCCTTGAACTGTGCCCTAGTTTTGGGTTAGGTAGAAGACAATCTCGTGCACAGAAGTGCTGTTGGAAGCAGGAGTTTTCATTATGCAAATGATTCACACCTGAGGAGAAGTTTATTTTTCACCTAAGACTGAGGTCACATGAAAATCTTTGAAGGAAGCCAATCATGTCTTAAGTTATTTTGCCTGTGTTAGTATTGTTTTGCTCACCTCACAGTATAAATAGGGGGGGACGTAATAACGGCAAGCTGCTTCAGTGTGACTGACAGCTCTCCTGAGTCTGTCCTGTGTTCTCTCTCTCTCTCTCTCTCTCTCTCTCTCTCTCTCTCTCTCTCTCTCCATTTTCTCATCCTCACTCCCCGCTTTGGGTATGGTCTGATTTCTGCCGGCGGGCTCCAGCACTCTGAATTCCTTATTCCGGACCCTGCTTGCTACCAACACAATTCTAAATCCCCTGCCATATGGCAGACACCGAAATACTTCTCCAGAACTCTAGAATTGCTCAAAACAGCTCCCCAAGACAGGCCTTGCCATGCAAATTGAAGTCATCCAAACAGTTCAACCGAATCTTAATGGCCCAGCAGAACCCCCAAAAGACAAGGATTCCAGACTTCCTGTCAGGCAAGTTACAAGAAACTCAAATGAAATAAAATGAACTCTAAGTGTCCAAACTGAACTGGAAAAGGGCAAGGCAAGACCGGGGCACCCTGTAGAGACGTGGCACTCAGAGAACTTGCCAGGGCCCTGGGAGTCAGAAGAATTACTTCTTGGTCTCATTGAACAAGGGCAGAGGGCAGCTGAACAAGGATTAAATCTTCCTAAGTAGGACCGTTCAGCTCCCTAAGGTCAACTTAATGCAAATGGCTCGACTCCAAAAGGTCTTTTCTCCTGCCTAACTTGCCAAAGTGATTACGGGAGATTTTAAGTTAGAGGCCTGGGCCCTGGCAATCCCAGCAGGTTAGCTTTGGCCACCTTTGCCCAATGCACAAATTAAAAAGACAAATAATCGTCAAAATAAGGATTTTTTAAAAATGTGATCATATTGGGAAGAGGATCAAACAAAGGGATGTAGTGATCTCCGAGTCTGTTTTGAAGGTACTGATAGGAGTTTGGCTCAAATAGAGGGCAAGAGGTTCCCATAACTCACCAGTGTCATGGAGAGGTCCTGCAATTACTGACCCATCACTGTCTCTGCTCTGATCTGTCCCTGCAAGGTTTCCCTGACAAACTGTCAGAACTGTGTGGATTCTCTTCCTGGGAGAGGAAGGTTTCCCTTTCTGGCTGGTACAGGGCTTGGCCTTTTCTTCCTGCAGCATGAGATTCCAGGGGATATTTGAAAGCTTTGGGGTCCATCCTTAGGGGTCTGGTATTGGAAGGAAAGCGCACAAATGTCTCTATAGACTACCTTCCTTTCCTGCTAGGCCAATTACAGCCTCACTCTGAGGTGTAGGCTGGCTCAGAACTCAGGACAATCCTCCTGTCTCAGCCTCCTGAGTGCTGAGATTAAGGACATGAACACTATACCCAACTTCCTGGAAAGGTTTTAATATGCCCCCACGTGCCCATACATCAGAGCAGGTTAGGAATAATCATCGTTGGGCATGGTGATTCATGCCTGTGATCCTAGCACTGGGGAGGCTGAGGCAGGAGGATTGCCTCTAGTTACAGACTAACCTGGACTACAGTGTGAGACTCCATCTCAAAAAACAAACAAAAGAAACAACAAAGAGTAATCTTGCCTTACTAGGAAAAGAAACTAGATGAGGAACCAAAATAGACCTGAGGGTGTGTCCCAAGAATGTGCCTGTCTGCAGATCCCTCATGGACACTCTGGGGGCAAAGTTCGAACTTAAGAAAGTGCCCCAAGTACAACACTGCCTGACGCTCTCGTTAGAATTTAGCATCATGGATAAACGGATATGACAGTGGTTTTATAAAAAGGAAGAAATATGAGAAAGAAATGTCCACGTAGAAGCTGGGAAGAAACATAGGAAAGCTGCGTGGAACGCTGCACACCCGTGACACCAACACCTGAGCCACAGAGACTCCAGGATGGCAGCAAAGGCAAGGCCAGCCTGGTCCACACATTGAGTCCCAGTCTAGCCAGGGCTACAGAGCAAGACCCTATCACCATGCATACAAAAAGAAGAAGAAAAAAAAAAAAGAATGAAGGGAAAAGGAAGAGACGGGACGTAGCTCGGGAGGAGAACTGCCTAGCCTGCGCAAGGTTCTGGGTTCAAGTCCCAGCACCGAAACTATGTGCACCCCTTTCTGGTACCACAACAGATGGACCCTGTCCTCTGTCCTAGTAGGACAGCTACCAGGTACCATGTGACCCATGCCAATCAGAGCAAAAAGAATGTGTACTGAAGTTACCACAGGGAAAGACTTTCCCAGCCCAGATGATAAGCTGAGCCCCAGCTGCACTGCTCTGTCTTTCAGTAAAGAACTGCAGGGCCCGGTTCTTATGCGCACCTGGGACCACCTTTCCCAAAGCTCATTACCCTAAAGCACATATAAATGGAACTGCTGGGACATAATGTAATTTTATCCACAAGGAACAGGTCCTAAAATGGCCACACTTGACTTTTGTTCTCCTGTGGCAAATTGAAAAGCTATTTGCTTCCAACTACAGCTTGGAGAATACTTTGGATTCTATCAATTTGTGGTTCATACAGAGTGTTTATATGCTTGCTGTTCTCTATTAGAATTCCAGTCTGATTAAAAACAAAACAAAACAGAACAAAACCTCAAGAATGCTTTTCTGTGATTTCCACTAGCCTGTCTCCTCCACCAAACTATGTTCGTTTCAGTAAAGGTGCACAGTACGGCCGCTAGGTCAGGGTAACACCATGTAATTCCACCCCATGCTGATCTCAACGGGTAACACTTGTGTGACTCTGTGCCTCATGCCATGGCTGGTCTCTGTCCTGGCCATTTACACGGGAAACAGAGCCAAATGCTGCTTGTAACATGGAGTCACCCAGGGCCGGCACAGCCCGAAACCACGGCTCCACATGGTATGGAGTAACTCAGGGTAGGCACCGCTGATTGTCACCAGTCATTAGTGATCGGATCATTGCGCCACAGCTTGTCTTTAGAACTGATGGTACTGGAGGAGGGGAGGCAGAATGAGCTCACCAAGGCAACTGGCAAAGGCAAAGCTGTCGTGACATTATCTCCTGGGAGAGAAGCCACGGGGATCTGGGCCCCAGGACAAAAACAAATGGGCGTGGTGGCCACAGAGCCTTTATTAGTACATAGTGATCTTTTCTGTCCTAATCATGTTTCTTTTAAAGGCTGTGGTGCAGAGTGTGTGTGTGTGTGTGTGTGTGTGTGTGTGTGTGTGTGTGTGTGCACTCTAGCATGGTAAGTGTCATACCCAAGACCTGGTGTGTGCTAAGCAAGTGTTCTAACAGTGAACTATATCTCCACCTATTTTTAACTTTTTTTTCCCAGATATGATCTCATGTAGCCCAGGCTGGCTTTGAACTCAACATACTGTAGAAGATGACCTTGATCCTCCTGACTCTACCTCCCAAGTGAGACAATTATAGGCCCGTGTCAATCTCCCCAGCTGAGGACTTCTGAGTTGTTTGTTTTGCTTTGTCTTTTAAAGAAAGCTCTTCCTCGTGGCTTAAGGTGAATTGTCCAGTTAGTTCAGTTAGGATACAAATCTGTGGTCAGTTTGTCCCCAGGGGACATCTTGCCATTATCTGGCACCTCGTGGGTTTTCCCTTGGTGATAAGGTAGCAGGATGTTATCATATATTGATAAGGGAGGAAAGAAACCAGGTGTGTAACAGAGCATGCGCCAAGGGCGTGTCCTTGTTGCTTTCTTTCATGAACACTGGCAGGGTTCAGGGGACAGCATAGCAGGTAGAGTGCTCGATGCATAAGGATGAGGACCTCAATTCAGTTCCTAGAAACCACATTATATTAAAAAGCTGAGGCTGGAGAGATGGTTCAGTGGCTAAAAACAACTGGCTATTCTTGCAGAGGACCAGGTTTGATTCCCAGAACCCACATGGCAACTAACAATTGTCCAAAACTCCATTTCCAAGGGATCCGATGCCCTCTTCTGACCTCCGAGGACATTGCACAACATGTGTGCACCTATCTGCATACAGGCAATACATTCTTGCACATAAAATAAAAATACTAAATGAAGTATTTTTTAATAAGCCAGGCACAGTGGTATGTTCCTATAATCCCAGGGCTGAAGAGGTGGAGACAGGTGGGTCTCCTGGGCTCACTACTCAGCTAGCTCCAAGCCAGTGAGAGACCCTGTCTCAAGATAAGGTGGACAACGCCTGAGGCAGGACACATGAGGTGTCCTCTGGACTATACACATGCATGTGCACTCACATGTACACACAGAGACACAGAGAGCGAGAGAGATAGAGTCAGAGACAAAGAGAGAAGAGAGAGAAAATACCGCCTTTCATGTCAGCTGCACACAGCTATAATCTCAGTCCCTGGAAAATGGAGGCAGCCTCCATCTTGAACTCCATTAGGAGGTCAAGGCCAGACTCAGCTATGAGAGACCTCTACCTCAAAAAACAAAAACAAACCAAAAAGAAGCTAGATTTCTTTGCCAAAATACTCCTGAAAGGTTCTTTCTCAGGAGGCCTCTTTGTAACTACCTTCTTACTTCTTCCAAAACTCGAGATTCGCACATCTCCCTATCAGGACCAGACTTGTTCAGACCTCTGCCTTTGGCAGACAGGAATACCCATTGTATCTTATCACCTTCGACTTGGCTGTTACTGGAACTGGTCCCAAGACCAGTCAGTTTGAGATAGAAAGAGGAAGAGCGGCACTCCCAGCCCCCTTCTGTCCTGTCTGTGGTGGTGTTAGCAATATTTTAATTTATTGAAGAACGAAACTGAAGTCTGGAACACCTGCGATGTGACTTAGCTGTGAGATAAGCCATCAGAGCTAGAGGTAACCCTTTCCTGGTTAGTCCTTCCCACTGTCCTCAGCTTGGGAATCCTACAGTTTAAATTCTTTTTTTTTTTTTTTTTTTTTGAGACCAGGTCCCATGTACTCCGCAAACTCTTCTACATATCTGAGGATGATATGGAACTTTTGGTCCTCTTACCTCCATTTCTAGAGTGTTAAGATTCAAGCTAGTGTCACAATGTCTGGTTTATGTGGCACCAGGGATGGAACCCAAGACTTCCTGCACACTAGGCAAACACTCTGAAAGGTCTCAGGTGGGAAGCTTGAGGGAGCGCTGAGACAGGTCACTGGAGGTGTGGAATTTATTGAAAGGTTTATTAACACCACAGACAGACAGACAACAGCACGGTGGGGCTCTTGTGGCAGAAGTGGGAGGTCTCTTCTTACACTTTAATAAGATGGGGGAGGTTTCACATCACAAGCATCAGCCATCTCTGATTCCCAGGCAGGTGGTGACCAGGGTGGCGGGAACAGCGTGTGTGGCCATCACCCCTCTGATGTAAACTCACTCCGCGCTGCTGGGAGACCCTGGTACCTGGGAGTCCGTTAGGTAGGGATTCAGTGTCTCAGAAGGCGCCTGTCAGTATTTCCGGGAGGAGGGGAGCTGCTGCAGATATGCACTGTTGCCTGAGCAGCAGCTCCGCACACTCAGAGACCCAGCTGCAGGCCCAGTGCCGAGACTTCAGTATTTTAGGGTTCCTGTTACTGTAGACAGCTGACTCTCTGGGTCTTAACTTTCACTCCTTTTGCTCGTGACCTCCACGTGCCCACGTTCACATGGAGGCGCACACACACATTCAACATGTATACACGTGTGTACATGCATATATGTACATGTAGATATATGGGGATTTATTGCAATGGTCATCTGCACACTGGAGAGGCAGAGAACCAATAACTACTCTACAAGAAACTGGATGCCACCGGACAAGGACCCCAAAGCCGCAGCCCAGTTCCACTTGAAGTTCCTGCAGTGACTGGTGTGTGTCCAAGAGGAAGTCCAAGTTACAGCAATTCAGCAGCCTTGGGTATTCTCTGAGAGTGGAGCTGACACACCCTATGCGATGGTACTGGCCCCATTCAGGCCAGAAATTTCCCCTGAGTTACTGTCCCACATACCAGTGCCTCTGGAACTGCCCTCCCAGACACACCCAGCCCTGCTCTGCACCGGTCTAAGCATCTCTCATCCAGCCAAGCTGACGATCAGGATCAGCCATCACACTTCCTAGCTCTCTTCTTTTTATTGTTTTATAACATTTGTGTGTGTGTGTGTGTATACACCACAGCACACTTGTGGAGGTCAAAGGACAGGCTCAGGTGTGGTCCTCACCTGTCACCCTGTTTGAGACCATTCCTTGATCTGCAGATGCCAGGCGGGCCATAAGCTTGCAGATTCTTCGGTCTCTGGTCTCCACCGACTAGAATTACAGACACACGTGCAGATACATGTGCTACTGTATCCAGCTTTATGTGGATTTCGGGGAGCACTCAGACCCTCACATTTGTACAGCAAACATTATTTGCACTGACTTATTTTTATTTAATATTCTATTTATTGTTTTTATTTTGTGTATATGAGTGTTTTGCCTGCATGTAATTAAGTGCACCTGAGTCATGCAATGCCAACAGAGGCCAGAAAATGGTGTTGGATCCCCTGGAACTGGAGTTATGGACGGTTGTTAGCTGCCATGTGGAAGCTGGAATCGAACCCTGGTCCTCTGGAAGAACAGCATGTGCTCTTAACCACTGAGCTATCTCTCCAGCACAATTTATTTAACTATTTAGTGTGGGTCCATGTGTGTGCGCATGCGTACATGCCACAGTGTGGGTGTAGTGGTCAGAGGACAACTTGCAGGAGTCAGTTCTCTCTTTCTACCATGTGGGTCCCAGGAAGTGAACTCAGGTTGTAGGGCTTAGTGGCAAGTCTTTAGTCACTAAGTCATCTCCTGAGCCTGCTAGCCTTTGGTTGGCAAAGGGTCTTGCTCTAGCTAGCCCAGGCTGACCATGAGTTCTCGATTTTCCTGCCCCAGCCTCCTTAGTCCTGGGATTCCAGGAAGGTGCCACCTCTCCTAGCTATTTTTACTCTCATTTTCCATCCTCCTGCGGCCCACATGCTGGCAGGCCCCATCACATCTGTTTCTTTCTCCTCCCTTCAATCTTTAGTGTCCTCTTCCTGATTCATCTCCATTTCTTGGCTGGGCTGTTTATCCCACGGCTGGTGTTCTGTTAGTCAACTACTTTTTCCGTATCTAAAATTTGTACTTGGTTTTTCTAAAATAATTTATATATTTATTTTTATTTTGTGTGTATGAGTGTTTCATCTACATGTATGTAAGTGCATCCACGTATACAATGTCTACAGAAGCCAGAAGAGAACACTGGATCCCTGAAACTGGAGTTTTGAATGGTTGTTAGCTGCTATGTGGGTGCTGGGAACCGAACCCAGGTTCTCTGCAAGAACAGCTGGTGTTCTTACCTGCTGAGCCACCTCTCCAGCCCCTTTACTTATTTTCCAATTTGTTATTTCTAGCCAAAGAAGTAAAAGACTTGTACAATGAAAACTTCGAGGCACTGAAAAAGAAAATCAAGAAAGATACTAGTTGATGGAAAGACCTTGCATGCTCCTGAACTGGCGGAATTAATATTGCAAAAATGGCTATACTACTGAAATTAATCTACAGATTGAATCTTTAGATTTAATACTCATCAGAATTCTGATGTCATACTTCACAGATCTAGAAAACAGGAACCAAGAATTCACGTGTCCTCGGGAGTAAACACAGCTGCAGAAGAATGAAACTAGACCCACATCTTCTGCCTCGTACAAAAATCAACTCAAAGTAGATGAAAGACCTCATTTCAAACCTGAAATGCTGAAACAGGAAAACACAGGGCTACACAAGACACTGGGGTAGCCAACAGCTTTCGAGACAGAACTCCGGCACAGGTCCCAGCCTCAAGAAACAACAGATGCGACCACTTGATAGTAAAGACCCTCTGCAGAGCAAACAGTCCCATGTGGGAGAAGAGTCTGACAGGCTGGATTTCAGATACAGGCTGCTAATATCCAGAACTTACAAAGACCTGAAACAGATGGGATGGAGACAAAACTGCCAATGAAAAGTGGGCTAACGAAATGGACAGACAGTTCTCAAACGGAGAAGCACAAACGGTCAATAACTACTTTTAAAAGTGGAGAGACGGCTCAGTGGTTAAGAGTACTGGTTGCTCTTGTAGAAGACCCAGGTTCGATTCCCAGCACCAAATGGCACTTAACGAACTGTCACTCCAGTTTCAGGGGATCTGACACTCTCTTCTGACCTCCTCAGGCATTGCATGATACACACATGCAGGCAATTCACTCATACACATAAAGTAAAAATAATAAATAAAATATTTTTTTAAAACTACTTTGAGATACCACCTCACCCCACTCATCAAGAAATTTGAGCACAGGTGTTGGAGAGGATGCAAGAGAAGAGGAAGCTTATTCCCTGCTGGCAGGAGTACAAATCAATACAGCCCTTACAGAAATCAATTCAGAGGTTCCTCAAAAAATTAAAAATAGGGAGCCAGGGCAATGCGCACACTTTCATCATAGCACTTGGGAGGCAGAAGCAGGTGGATCTCTGAGTTTGAGGCCACTTGGTCTTCACAGTGAGTTCCAGGTCAGTCAGGGATACACAGCAAGACCTTGTCTCAAGGAAATGAACTCAGTCTAGATGCCCATCAACAGATGAACAGATAAGGAACATGTGGTACAGGTTACAATGGGATATTACTCAGCTGTAAAAAACAAAAATGAAACCATGAAATCTGCAGGAAAATGAATGAACCTAGGAGGTATATTAAGTGAGGCAACCCACACTCTGAGAGAAAGAGCCCACGACCTCCCGCATGCGTGGATCCTAGCCTATCATGTATACATGTATACAGGTGTAAGTGCGGGCACAGTCAAAATTTAAAAAGAGGCCAAGAGCAAGCCACAGTAGGCACGAGGGAGGACAGAGTGCAGGAAGACGGACACATGAGTCATGACACATGAGTCATGACACATGACACATGTGGTTCCAACTGCTGCAGCTTTCCTTCTACCCCTTTGTTTGGTGGATCTTCGAATTCAGTTTGAATTCCTGAGTTAGCAAGAAGCATTTTTGCACTCCAAAAGAATCCAACAAGCATTATTCTTTTGAAACAGTGATTGTGAAAGTTGGGCTTTTTTTAATAGTGCACTAGGAATTAGACTGAACACCCTAACGCATTGACCCACTTAGAAAAAGTGAATTTCAAAAATTTGTTCTGGGGGCTATAACTTGAAATCAGCCCCCTTTTAATCCTGTTTAAAACTATATCAAATCATTCTATTATAGCGATATTTAATATGTAAATTACACTGCTATACATAAAATATACTTTAAATTTTTTTCAATAAAATTAAAAGTCAAGAATTCAGTTATCAGTGTCAAAGTCCCTAGGAGATTAAGGGAACTCCTAGAGCTGGTGAGATGGCTGAGTGGTTAAAAACATTTGCTGCTCTTGTGGAGGACTTGGGCTCAGTTTTATGCACCCACATGACGGTTCATAACCATCACTGTGTGCGTGTGGTACACATACATACACGCAGGCAAAACACTCATACATATAAAATAAAAATCAATAAATCTTTAAAAAGAAAGCTTTGGGGGCTGCTTGAGCTGCTGGCTTCACCCCCACCCAGCCCCCCAACCTCCCAGAGAACGCTCTCCTGTGCCCTAGTCCCAATCTCTCCCACAGCATCTTCCTATGTCTTTTCCTTTAGGGAAAAGCATCCAGCCATGATGTCACTTTCTTGAGTGGCAGCTCTTCCTGGATGCAGGAGGGTGGAACGGCAGAAAGAGGAAGGGTAGGTGGGGGCGGAGGCCCGCACTACATACCTGCACAGTTGAGGGCTTCTTATGAATATGTGTTCTTTCCTTTATTATGACTTTCTGCATAATGTTTGCAAAATATAAGTAATGGAAAACTTCAAGTCACATGTCACTTTCAGGCTTCAGTGGCACTCAGTCCCCTGAGGTTTAAATTTGCATACTGAGCCACAACATGTGGGGTGGGCAGCCAGCTGGTGCCATTGATATCTGAGGCACCCTCCTCCTTTTCTGCTGTGAAGTGTGTGATGCCCCCTTTCTGGGCCATGGGCTTTCTCTGCCTTGGGGCTGAGCCACAGGCCTGTAGAGTCCAGAGACAGAAGACAGAGTTCCCAGCCTTCTGAGAACAGAGGGCCGGGACTCCTCACCCATCCTGACACTGCCTCCATGCCCATGGCTGGGGGCCATGTCTCCACCAGCATCATTCAGGTCCCCAGACAGCTTAGCCTCCGCTTTGTCCTGGACTCAGAGTGGATACACCACCCTAGATGGGGCCTCCTTAGACCATTTTTCCCGGAAACTTGAGTGTGATGATATGTAAGGAATTCGCATCACTCCCAATGTGTTGACAAGTGGACTCTGGGGAGGGCTGCAGGAGGCAGGGGAGGTCCCTGGCGAGGAGCAGAGTTCAGGATGGGGTAAGGGCGGCCTAGTCCCTCAGCCCTGTGCCTTCCCCAGGGCCTCCAGCATAGTAGGGGTCTAAGATACAGGACTTTGCCCCACTAAGGGACTGGCTTCAGGCCCCCGTTGATTCAGCCCCCAATAGGCACACTGGACCCATGAAGGGAGCACTGAGCCCTGAGGGGAACACTAAATCCTGAGAGCAACTGAGCTCTGAGGGGAACCCTGGGCCCTGAAAGGAGCTCTGAGCCCTGAGGGGAGCACTGCACCCTGAGGGAAGTCCTGAGCCCTGTGGGGAGCACTAGGCCTACTGTCTGGATATCCAGCACCTCCATAAGGCAGGCTGTCCTTGGCAGCATCTGAACACAGGTGTCCACAGTTCTTGCTGGTTCGACATCACTGTGGCGCCTCTCAGCTCTAGCTGTGGTTCAGTCGGCAGACATTTGCTGAGGACTGTGTGGGGAGCAGGGAGAAGTAGTGGGCCGGGCCCCTTGATCCAAGGAGTCCAGCCATCCCCTACACAGAGCACTACTAGACTCCCGAAGGTCCAGGCGAGGTGACCACTCCAGGGACATGGCAAGTGACTAGGACACAGGTTGGCACTGATTTCTCACAGCAGCTGTACTTCTCTGATGGCTTCTATGCCTCTCTGTCAGGGATCCGGTCATCAGACCAGAGTGGTGCTCCACACAGGACAGCACCAGTGAAGTCCCACTCTGTCCCCTTGGCTGCAGGCCTCCCCTTCCCAGAACTGTCTCAGAATCAGGATGCTGATCCCTGAAGAAATCATGCCACACAGAGTTCACAGGCCTGTCTCTGGGGTCCCAGAGGAGGGACGATGACCCAGGATGCAGCTTTTCTCTGGGAGGAGAACAGAGTTCAAGAGGCATGGCAAAGTGACCCTTTTCGGCTGGTGATGGGGAACCGTGTGGGGGAGGGGCCAGGGTGCTCCCCACTGCCTGCCTCAGTTCCAGTTGGGACTCCATCAAGTGCTGAAGGACAGTCAAAGAAGGAGGCTTGTGGCTTTTAACCACAAATAAATCTGAGTGTTTAGAAAGAAATTAGTTTCATATGCACATACTGTGGTTTTCTGGATTTTTTTTCTGGATATTTAAAAACTCTCAACAACAATATTATTTGAAGAATTAATTTACTCCTTTAAAATATATTCCAGCCAGGCATGGTGAGGCACACCTATCCTCCCAGCATTCATCAGGCTGAGGAGGATTGCTGTGAATTTAAAGTCAGTCTGGGCTACATATACAGACCCTGTCTTAAAAACCCCAGATAAGAACTAGAGAGATGACTCAGTGATTAAGAGTACTGGCTGCTCTTGCAAAGGACCTACGTTTGGTTCCCAGCACCTACATGGTGGCTTGCAACCATCTGTAACTCTAGTTTCAACACCCAAACACATAAAATATTTTTAAAAACACAAATAATAATAATAACCAATAAGAATAAAAACAAAGGCCAGCAAGATGGCTCAGTGGGTAAGGGCACCTGCCAAGCCTAAAACCTGGTTCTGAACCCTGGGATCCACATTGTGGAAGAAGAGAACCGACTA
This sequence comes from Eospalax fontanierii, assembly GCA_035773235.1. Lineage (NCBI taxonomy): Eukaryota > Metazoa > Chordata > Mammalia > Rodentia > Spalacidae > Eospalax > Eospalax fontanierii. The sequence continues at coordinate 95,882,988 of CM069531.1, forward strand.
CTGCAAGTTGGCCTCTGATCTCTACACGAGTGCTATGGCGTACTCTCTCTCTCTCTCTCTCTCTCTCTCTATATATATATATATATATATATATAAAATTTATGTTTTTAATTTTAATAGTATGTGTGTGTCTATGTGAGTCTATGCCTCATGTATATAGGTTCCCAAGGAGGCCAGAGCAGGGTGTCAGATTCTCTAGAGCTGGAGTTATGGGCAGTTATGAGCCATGTAGGTGCTGGGAACCAAACTCAGATTCTCTGGAAGAACAGCAAATGCTCTTAACCACTGAGTCATCTCTCCAGCCCTGAATATAATCATTTTTAAAGCATTAAAAAAAAAAAAGATAAAATCAATTCCAAATCTGTTCCCTTTAATAATTCCACATTGGAGGGTGGTGGACGGGATCAAAGGGCTCCCAGATTACCTGGCAGTTTCTGCAAGGCTAAACCAGAATATATTTTTAAAATATTTTATTTATTAGTTAAAATTTTTTCCTTATTTTTTCATGTGTATGAGTGTTATGCCTGCATGTTTATAAGTACATCAGTGTCATGCAGTGCTCACAGAGTCTTCTGGACTAGAGTTACAGATGGTGGTTAGCTGTCATGTGAGTGCTGGGATTTGAAACTGGGTCTTCTGTAAGAACAGTCAGTGCTCTTACCTGCTGAGCCATCTCTCCAGCCCCCTTATTTATTATTTTTATTTTATGTGTAAGAATGCTTAACATGTATGCAAGTGCACCCAAATCATGCAGTGCCCCATGGAGGACAGAAGAGGGTGTTGGATCCTCTGGATCTGGAGTTACAGATGGTTGTTAGCTGCCATGCGAGTGCTGGGCATCTAACCTGGTCCTCTGCAAGAGCAGCCAGTGCTTTTAGCTGCTGAGACACCTCTCCAGCCCCTGGCCAGAATATCAGCAGGTGCTTTCCTCCCAGATTCAGTGGGAGGATTTATTTACATTATGATAGACTTCCCTGCACCTCTACTCCCTCTCTCTCTGCTCAGAGCATCTGGGAATTACTTTCCATATGGTGATGGGACATCGTCAGTGCTTGTACACTGCCTGGACACCTCACCTTAATATTCAGCTGAGCAGTGTCTGAGGTCAAAGTGAGAAGTTACTGGAATGAAGAGATCCTGGCCCAGTGTCACTCACTTCCTCCTGGCCTGGCTCGATAACAGGCATGGGGCACTGAGTTCAGCTGACTGGGGCACAAGGTCACCCTTCCTAGAAGTCAATGGGACTGGACACCAGTCATGGACAAAGGGCCCTCCAGCAGTCCTGCTGGAGCACGGAAGCTTGTGAGAGGAGAGCAAGGTGACCACAGGGTGGGGATGGTGGGTGAGCTGAGTTCCTGTTCTTTGTTTTCCAGGAACCCTTGCTAATAGCCTCGCGTTTCCTTGCTGGTTCTGTGTAGGTCAAGCTCAGGGATCTTTTCTCAGAAATGCTGAATCAGCCCCGGCACCTGCCTCCCCATCTATGTCTGTCCTGAAGGCTCCATTGCGTGACCTATATAGTACCCCACTTAAAAGGAGCTGCCAGGCTCTTCTGGGAACAGAGCTGCAGTCCTCCCTTGCTGCCACTTAAGTTAGGAGTTGGGAACACTAGGGCTTGCTCTGCCCAAGGGTGTGGTGCTGAGCGTGCAGGCCATAGGTGGGACACAAAGGTCGTCCAGGGAGGGTTCCATTCACCACCCAGGCCCCTGCTGGCAGGTCTGAGCCAGCAAGCTCCAGGGTTGGGCCAGGGACTGGCTCACACTGACAAGAGAAACCCTATCAGAGGTGGATACACGGGTCCCTCAGCTGCCCTACCTTGCTCTACTTTGCAAAAAATGTCAACAGAGAGGCACATGTAGCCAGAAAATGGAGGAATCTGGCTCGACATGGGCAGCACCCTGTGAGGATCAAGGGTGCTGAAATCAGGATAGGTAGCTCCAGCTAACACAGGCTCTGGGGAAGTCAGTGTTTCCCTCCAAGAAGGTCCCACCTATGTTCAGCCTCGGGGCACCCCAGGAGTGCAGCCTGGCAGCCCACATTCTCAGGTGCCTCTTCTCACAAGGACAGCCCCTCTGCACCTGTCCTATTGTGGATTGGGGAGGCAGAGCTCACAAATCCCATTCCTGAGACCCCGGGTAGGGGGAGATGGCTTCAGGGGTTGGTACCAGATCTCACCCCACCTGGCTGGAGCTTGAGGCTGTCGGACCCTTGAGTGGTTGGGTGGGGGCAACTGCACTTTCTGTGGCTCCATGCTGGCTTTGGCTGCAGAGCACCTGCCTCTTGAAGGAAGTGGTTCTTCTGGCCTAAGCCAAGCTGGCTGCTTATGCCTGGAGTCTGGGCTCTTTCCACTGAGGCCTAGACAAGCACTTTGTCCACGTGATGGAAACTCACATTTCTCCTTCCCTTTAAACAGAATGACTTAGAACAGGAAGGCCTTGGCTACGGCACAGACGCAGCCCTCGCCAACGAGTGCTGGGAGCAGGAACCAGTTTATAATGTGTTTGAAAGGTGAGAGCTCCTGGCATCCCACCCAGCTCTTCTCTACCTTTGTGCCCATGGTCTCTGGACCACCCAGCTGAATGTGCCAAGGCTCCATTTGCCTCTGCTGGGCCGCAGCCTGAGCAAGTCTGACTCCTCAAGAGACCCTCTAATCTTTAGCCTGGCCCACCATCTAACCTCAAACCCCTAGGCCCTTCTAACTTTCCCTCACCTGGGGTGCACCCTTCCTCTGGGTCCCCAGCCTCTGGGAAGTCTGGATTACCTTAAACCCGGGCCACAGAGGCTAGACTGAGACTACCATCTGCTCAGACTTTTATTTCTCTTAAAATGTGTTTAATGGGGATTGGAGATATGGCTCTGTGGCTAAGTGTATGTACTGTTCTCTTAGACGATGCTAGTTGGTTCTCACCACCCCCATCAGGTAGCTCTCATATGCACGCATTCAAATCTATATGCAGAAAAAAAGAAAAAAGAAAAGAAAAAATGTGGTTTTAGGGTTGGGAGGTAGCTGAGTTAGTAAAGTGCTTGCCACATAAGCATGGGGACCTGAGTTTGATCCCCAGAACTCAAGTTTTAAAAACCAGACAAGGTAACAGGTATTTGTAATTCTAGTGCTAAGGGAGGAAGATACAGGTGGATCCTTGGGGTTCAGTGGCCAAACAGCCTACCCCTGGCCAATGATGAGAGACCCTGTCCAAAAAAAAATCAAGGTCTTGCCATGAAAACCTGATACCCTAAGTCTGATCCCCAGACCCATGGTGGGAGGAGAAAACTGACTCCCCCAAGATTGTCCCCAACTTCCACACATACACCATGGTGTATGGCATATATACGGTGACCTTCATCTGCACACACACACAGAAACATAAATAAACTTTAAACAAACAGCAACAAACCTAGGCTGCAGGTGTGGTGGCACACGCCTTTGATCCCAGCATTTGGGAGGCAGAGACAGGCAGATCTCTGAGTTCAAGGTCAGCCTGGTCTACAGAGCGTGTTCCAGACCAGCCAGGGCTACATAGTGAGACTCTGTCCGAAAACAACACAAGACAAAACGAAACAAAAGGAAACCAAACAAAAACATTGTGGGTGGCTCCTGAGAAAAGGATGCCAAAGACTGGCCACTAGCCTCCATGCGTGTGTGTCTCACTCGGGGTGCACATGAGCCAACCAACAGGCAAACATGATTAACAACAGCAAAAAGGGAAAAAACCCTACAATTCATATGAAATAGCAAAGATGCAGCAATCTCAAGACACTCTGAGCACAAGCAGGCTTCAGTTCCCGTCATGTCTGAGCTCAAGGAGTCAAGTACTAGGCTTGGCGGGGGTGGGGGGCAAGTTCACCTCTGGGCACAGGAGAAAAAGAGTCAGAGGTCCGTGACAAGGCATCCCGAGGCTGGTGCTATGTAAGTTACCACTAGGGTCCCAACTCTGCCTGAGAGGCTCTTTGTGCAGGGAGGGCAGCCTCTCAGAGCCCTCCCACTAGAGTCTGGGGGGTCAGGGGGAGCAGCTCCTGATAAGATCTTGAGCCCTTGCAAATCTCGGTGTAAATGTAGGCAAGTGAGCCTTGCACAAGCAAAGGGGTGTGCATTAGAATGTGCATGTGTATGTGTAATCACTCACATGAATCATGGAAAAGAGTGTGCATGTATTTGAGTGCACAGGGGGTTCTGTGGCCACCTAACAGGCTGCTCCTTGCCAGGATGAGGGGCTTGAAGGAGAAATGGCGGAGAGACAGGTAAAGGAATACCCCTCCCTGGCAGACGCCCCCATACAAAGCCGCCCACACCTGCCTGCTCCTGAAACGAGAGTTGGGGGAATTCTATACTGCGCTCAGGTAGCACAGGTGCCGGAACCAGCCCTGGGTGAAGGCTGCACTTCAGAGCCACTGCCCAGAACTTCCTGCTGACAGGAAGACAGGACTAGACGCAGCCCCAGGGAGGCCACTAAAGAACATAAGGAAGGGCCAGCCCTGCAGCCTCATGGCTGCCTTCCCAGAACAAAAAGCATGAGAAAACACCAGTGCAGACACCCCACATAGCACTCTCCACACACCAGCTCACACCCATATCCTCACTGTGGGGCATACGTGCCAGGGTCAATTGCTGCATGCCCTAGGATCAAAGTGGAAACAAAGCCAAGATAGTCTTAGCTTCAGAACCAGCCAGAAGGACGTTTTATTGCTTTACATCACATAACAGTTCATTGGCCTGGAACTCACTATGTAGTCCAGGCTGGCCTTGAACACATAGCAATCCTTCTGCCTCAGCCTCCCAAGTGCTGGAATTATAAGCATGTGTCACCATGCCTGGCATATCTGTCTTTTCTCCTAAAAAATAAACTTGTTGACTTTGCTTTATGCTGGCTCACCCTGAAATTCCTTTCTGTAATATAGGTCAAGAATCCTAGGTCAACAGCCTTGCCCAGCTGTGAACCCTGTGAGTTACAATAACAACTGACCTAGTAAAATATGCCCACTGGTGCCATAGTGGCATTCATGTTATGTGAGTAACCAACCACGTAACGCTTAACTTAAGGTCTGCCTCACAAGGTAGATCCCAAGCCTGGCACTAACATCAGGCCTTGGAACCTGTGACTAGACAGATCACAGACTGTAAGGGAGCACCTACTGCATAATCCTGCTACATGGGCGAGTCTTAAACAGAGTCCTAATGATTATGTTATACTAATAGATTAATGCATCTCTCTGCTCTCTAGCAGCAGGCCGTGATTAACCAAGACCCACAACGGGTCAACGTGAAAAAAATAAGAGACTGAAAATTGTGTATTTCCGAATAGAACAGCTATATCAAATCTCTGCCTCCCAAAGCTCAGGGATCATTACAGAAGAAGGAACGGAAAGATGGTAAGGTGACACCACAAGGAGACAGTGCTTTTCAGACAGCTGGAAAACTATTCGTGTGAATTCACAGCAATTGTGACAGAATGCATGAGACCCACCCAAACTTAAGTCAGACAAGATCCCAGCATAGAGATGAGAAAGTGGGTGAGAAACCCCATCCCTAACTGAGGGACTGTTGGCAACTGATGGGAGAAGGAGGGTTGGTTTTCTTTAAAGGTGTGACGATAGGTAGGTTGACCAGGCATTTGCAGACACAAATTAGACTTGATAGGCCTTAAAGTAAGTAAATAAACATCACATGATCTTGGGAGGGGTGGAGGGGGTGTTGGTGTTAATATAGCAGAGGGGATCTGAATGTGATCAAAATACATTGTCTGAAATTCTCAAAAAATTCAATTAACAAAAAAGAATCCTAGGCCAGACATGGTGAGGCCTACCTTTAATCCCAACATGAGTGGGACATGGTGGCACATATTTTTAATCTCAGCACTCCAGAGGCAGAGGCAGAAGCAGGTAGATCTCTGTGAGTTCAAGACCAGCCTGGTCTATTTAGCGAGTTCCAGACCAGCTAGAGCAATGGGGAGACACTGTCTCAAAAAGCAAACAAACAAAAACCAACCAACACTTGGGTGGCAGAGGCAGGCGGATCTCTGAGAGCTTAAGGCCAGCAAAATGAGCCCAATGTTACAATAACGGCATGGCCAAACCACCTTCCAGCTGGGTTGAAGTATATGCTAAAGGAGGGAATTTGTGCCCAGAACTGTAAATCTGGTTCAACGCCCATGGCTAGGGATGTCCTAGGCCCTGGGGGCCCCACTGCTACTGCTTTGCTAGATGGAAGGCTGTCAAGCTGTCTTCTAAACAGTAATGTACATCCCACAGGCTGCTCTCAGCCTTGGTCAGGAAGCTTCTTTGCTGTGGGCAACAGCTAACTGCAGAGACTCAGTAGTGACCGTTGAATGCTCAGCCTAAACAGCACATCTATACCACCCTTCCAAAGCTCAGGGAACAGCATGGAAGGAGGGGTAGAAAGTGTGTAAGAGCCAGAGGATGGGGAGAGGCCCTGAACTGTTTGTTCTAGATATGACAGGACCATGGTGTTGAGTTCCGTGGGACTTGAACCCCCGTCACTTCAACCCGATGCCTTGCCCTGGGACTCGAACCCAATGGCACCGGGGCTTCGGGACTCGGACCCTCAATGGCCGCCTGCTCTGGGACTTGAATCCAAAGGCAGGGCCAAGAAGACCAACGCCAGATGCAAAAGCAAGAGGTTTTATTGAACACTTGTACAAGTGGGCACCCTGCTCCGGACGCAGGAAAAAGAAAAACGCGCGAGCTTGCGGTAGCCTGCCTCTTTTATATCTCAAAAACATAGGCGGGGGCGGAGTTCCGTCAACCCCTCTCAGGAACTTGCCAGATCCTGTTACATTCCGAGAACTTACAGAGTTATAAAGAAAAACAAGGAACAAATGGTAACCGCTTTACAATAACAAGGAACAGAGTGGTGATAAGGTTTTACAGAGATGAAAACAAGAACAGGTGGTACCATTAATTTTTACAATAACAGGAAACAGGGTGGTCACAAAGTCTCGTAAACATGTTTTCCTACATTCTGTCGTCATGGGGTGCACCTTGTGAATTTCACTGCTTGGGCAACCCGAGCTAGCTTTTTAGGAGGGCAACTAATGGCCCTATTTTTACAGTTAGCCTTCCAGACTTTTATTTTACTCTTCAATGGCACTCATGAACTCACAGCAGCTGCAATGCTCTGTGTGAAAGTTCCACACAAGACAAAGCTATCAACAATCTCTCATGGATGAAGGGGCTCAGAGGGCCCCTGTTGTGTGACATCATTCCTGGGAAGATAGGAACAAATGTCTGTTCACCCCAGATAAGGAGCCAGTGACAGACCAAAGTAAGGATACTACCCAAGGCCAGACTGGCAAACTGATGAGGCTTATTGGGGTCACTTACAGAATATGAGTGAGGGTTACTTACAGGAGCAGAAATGACTCAGAGGCAGCTGCATCCTCAAAGCCCACCGCAGCATGGGTGACAACTCATGAAGCATGAAACCTGGGCTCCCACAGCCTGCAGGTGGCTCAGGAGGTTGGAGGGTGGCTCTTCAGGCAGTCCAGCCGAGTCCCAAAGGTCTCTCAGCCTCCTGAGGCTTATATACGCTTGAGGAGGAATCTGGTCAGTTTCAGAAACTTCCTGAAGCTTTGAGTTGTTTACTTCCTTCTAGAACATCCTGTTATTTACCTCTGAGGACAGTACTACACAACGGGACCCCTCCCAGAGGAGGGATCAGTGGCTAATGGCTGCTGAGAGAGGGCCATTTTCCTCAGTGATATAGCAAATTGTCCTTGCTGCAATAAATAATTCCACAACCATGCTCACACAAGCAACCCTGGTTAAACTCAGCCGATCACCACCAAACAAACAAAAATGAGACAAGAAAATGGAAGGGAGACTTTTTGAGAAGAAAGGATTTGACCCAAGACTCATGTGGAAGAAGGATGAGAGGGGGAAGCGGATTGAAATGACCAAAGTACATTATAGACGTGTATGGATGGTCACAGAATACCTAACACACTGACACAAGCTTCGGAAGGGAGAGATGGTTTTCTCTGGCTCCATTTCAAGGGAACAAGTCCATCATGGTGAAGTCCAGGCAGCAGGAGCTTGAAGCTGCTGGTCACCTCACATCCGCCATCAGGAAGAGAGGAAGAACGAGGAGCTCCTGTGTGGTTCCCTCACCCCAGGTACACAGGCCAGGATCTCAACTAGGTAGTGGTACCACCCACAGTGGACTAGTCTTCTAATCTCAACTAATTTGATCAAGGCTATGCGCCATAGTCATGCCCAGAAGCCAGTCTCCAAGGTGATTCTAGCTTCTGTCAGATTGACAGTTAACAGCCCCCATCGCAGTAGTGCAGTTCCTGCAGTAGGTCGCCGGACTGCAGGCTGCTAATTTTTACTTTAGAGAAAAAGCATTAAGTGGGGTGAAGGATTATTTAAATCCAGGACATGAAGACCAGTGAACCCTACATCTGAAAAAGACAAGCACAGAAACAAAGAGAAGGTACAGCTATCCGACATTACTCTGTAAGGGCTGTTAAAGCAACCATTGTGGACTTGATAGGTGATGTTGTTTTATATCAAAGCAGTTAATGTTTTCACTCTTCATTTTAAATGGTGTTAGACTCAAAGTGAGTTAAAACCTAGTTGTAATATGCCAGTAAGTGTAAATATTACGTTTTCTTTCAGCCATTGTGGTTAATGGGCCATTGAAAATGAAGTTTTGCGGCTATTGGGATTTTCCTACTGACCTTCTGAGACAGTTTTTAGCCTTTTTGTGTATTCCCATTTGTTTTCATGAATAACTAACACTTTGGAAAAAAAAAAAAACCTCTTGAAAACCCACAACACAGAGTCCAATTAGGCGCCACCCATATTTTGACACAGCTGCCCCCCAACTCTCTAGAGTTGACTTTTCTTTGCTTTCTAAATAAACTGCTTAAACTGTGAGAGAGAAGGCAAAAATCTGGCCCAACTGAGTAGAGGTCCTTGAGGCTTTGGGAATTTAGGGGGTCCTCAGGTTGCAGCTGTCATGTTGGGTGTGTCCCCCACTCCTCGTGACACCAGCATCTCTACCTTACTTGCTCCTGGAAATGTCTGCTTGTGGCCAAGCAGCCAGCTATGCAGGCATGGAGGTGGAACAGGCTACCCGCAAGGATTCCCATAGATATTTGCCTTAACCCTGATCCCTGACTTTGCCAACCACCACACTGAGGTGGCTTTTGCCAGCTACTGGCACTGTAGGAGGGCTCTGAGGACTCGGGCTCTGGTGCCTTCCCTCCTCCAAGGCCGGAGCCTAGAGCTAAAACAGATTCTCAACTCCCCCTGTGTGTGCAGGGGTCAGAACAACACAGGCCTAGCGACTATTTCTAGCACTGATGCACATTTGCAAATGTGTTTATTCCTTGTCAGAAAACCAGTGCCTTTCTGTTGGGGATCCCTGCGCTCAGGACCAGCCTGAGGGGTAGAAGGGTCTCCACCAAAAGGGGGTGAGTAGGCTCAGAGTCAAAACACACACAGACCCCAGGAGCTGAGAGAGAAACAGGTGGTGGCAAGCAAGTGCAAGGGGTCTTATAGGTCTGGTTAGCCAGTCACTTTATGGGGTGGGGTCCCGACTGCAGCCAATAGTAATCTGTCACCAGGTAGATCATCTCGGTGCAGGTTCTTTCCAGATGCTGGGCAGAAGCTGGCCTCACAACTAGCCAGAGTGGAGCACCACGCTCACGGGAGCCATTCCTCTATTCCTCATAGCAGGTGACCTGGCTAAGGCCCATCCTGCGTTGTGCCCTACACCTTTCATTTTCATCTTTCAAAGGAAAAGACCATGCTGATGGGTGATGACAGCACCACAGAATGAGCGTGCTCTGTGAGCAGGAACTCATTCCTGCATCTGCATTGGCAGGAAGCCAGCATTTGTGCAAGACAATGTGCTCCCCTCACACTATGGCTCAATTTGGACCAGCCCTCTGCAGAGCTCCCAGGAGACTCAGAAAGAAGCATAAATGTTGAACCCCAGGCACACAGAGAAGCATAAAATTCTCACTCTGAGTTGGATTTTTCAAACATTGCAGAGGTGCCTCTAGGACATGCCCAAGCTCCCACTGTGACCCCCCCCCCGCCCACCTCCAGCAGCGTTACGGCCAGGCACTGTCCAGGGTCCCTTGGCTCTCGAACACCCTCTCCCAGCTCCTAGACAATGCCAGGTCTTCTCTGGGAAGCTCACAGATGGAGTCAAACTCCTTCCTGCTCCGGGGCAATGGGGCAGCAGAGCCAGCTGGCTGAAGCCTGGAAGGAGCTGATATCTCAAAATAGGCTCTTATTTGATTGATGATGGATGGATGGATGGATGGATGGATGGATGGATAGAAGGATGGATGGATGGACTGACTGACTGAAGACTGACTCAGACAGGGTCTTACTATGTAGCTCTGGATGACTTCAAACTTGCTTTGTAGCCCAGGCTGGCCTTGAATTCCTGATCCTTCTGCCTTAGTCTCCTGAGTCCTGGGGTTATAGAATTACACGGGCCACCATCCCCAGCTTTGAAGTTTTAATTTATCATGGAAAAGTTCAAGCATCAACACAGATGGAGAACAGAAACAATAAACCCAGATTCACCCACTGCCCAGTTTCAAGAACTATCAACTGGGGGCCTCTTCCGTCTCTTCCCTTTTCCTCATGGGCTTAATCAGTGATCTTGTTACCTCTTCTGCCAGCACATTCCTGGCCTTCACCCTGTTTCCTAAGAAGAACATGCTTACGATCCCTGATTTATCCATCTGCATCCTTTCAGTGTCCTGATACAAAGGAGTTTTAATGTGTTAAGTATGTGCCTGACTGAGAAAAGGAGATGTTTCCACTCAGCCGTGGCCCAGGGCTAAACTCTCTTCCGCTCAGAAGTCCTGATGGGGCCCAGCTCTCAGAATCTACAGTTATACTGAGGTCATATGGGAGTATCCATCACTTGCTGCACTCCTCCGTGGGATGAGGCTCCAGGGACACTTTCCCACATTGCTTAGTGTCTTCAAAAAGTTTGGGTGTTACAGGGTTGGTGTTTAAAGTGGTGCCAGAAAAACTTTGGGGTCAGTTGTTTCAATGTGACACAGCATAATGTCAATGTCCTTGGGCTGCCCATAGCACTGCCTATCCCCAGCCTCCCTCCAGGTCCCCACCACACTGCACATACAATTTTCAGGACCAGCTCACAGCAGGAGCCTGCAATCCTCAGGGCCTGGATAGGAAGCCCAGGGAGGTCTAGGGAAGAGGCTGTCTTTGGCCAGGGCTTCTAGAATCCGTGATCCTGACATAGCATCTTGTGTTTATCCTGGTCCAGAGCTTGGAACAGGGTCAGTTATCACTGTGACCATCCCTAGAACTCTTTGTTAGAGGTTAGTTAGCTCAGTATCTAGATTTGGAACCCCCTCCAGCTCACCACCCACTTCACCAGCAGAGGTGTTTGGGGAGGGTCACTGCTGATAGGTACTGGCCTATTTCAGGGGGAATCTCATTGGTCAGAAGAGGTAAAGAAGGAGAAAGTGGGTTGGGGGGGTCCATCTCTGTGATGGCACGGTGGATGAAGCCTCATGTCCATCCTGGCTGAGTGGCTCAGCTCCCACTTCCTTGAGCTGCCCTGTATGCTGTGCCTGCGGAGTCTCTGCCTCAGCCTCCCTATGGGCCTGCCAGGAAGGAATGGATAGGCCTCAGCCGTCTTCGGTGGCTTTCCATGACTCAGCTCAGCTGGACTGCAGACATAGGGCTGCTGTTATGCACAGAGAACAGCTCCTCAAGAACCACCACAGAGTCCAGAGTGTATGCAAAAAAACAAAGAGCCTTTATTCAAGCTTAAGCTTGGGCCCCCAGACCTCACCAACACAGTGGATCCATTCTGGGAGCCCTGAGCAGAGAGGTTAGAGCCTTTTATAAGTTTGAGATAAAGGAAGGTGGGGAATAGCAGTGTTACATTCTGTTTGGTTATAGGAGCCCGCATACCAAGCATTTTTAAAATTAATTGGTTGTAATAAACTATATGCCAAAATTGGTTAATAGTGGTTCGGAGGTCTCTTATTGGTGGGTGCTGCCTTCAGGGCAAAGGAATGTGTTGACTATTATTCAAACCTTTTGCTAGTTTTTGTTTTAGCCTTATTTAATCTTGTGGCCTTGTGACTGCTTAGAAGGAACAAAGAACAAGAAGGAGTTATATTTATCCATTTTCTGATGTCCTATAGCCAAGCATTTTACAGAAGCAAGGAGAGCAGTTATTGGGTTGAGAAGGGGTTCCAGGGGTCCCACAGCTGCACACCCCATTGTAAGATCTGGGTTCGAGAGACACAGCAGCAAATGGATCAGAGATTCCACCCAGAGTTAACAGGGCCAGTTTATTAAGGGCACAGGACTGGCTTCCCAGTTGGGAAAAAAAGAAGACCAGCTGGGACTAGCTTCTCCACACTTGGGAGTGGAGAAATGCTAGCCCTCCTGGGGCTACCCTCCCCAAGGAGATGGGGGAGACTATCCCCCTCATCTTGGAGGCTTGGGCTTCGGGCACGGGCTGGTGTGCCTGGCTCCAGATCAGGATGAAGAAGCTCCCTCAGGGAGAGTGCAAAAGGCTAACTCTCACCAGGAAAGAGAGATCAGCCATTAGCCTTGCCTAGCTGGTCAGTAGGCCTTTTATAGGGAGGGGGTTCCCATGACATCTGATTGATGTTTAAGGTAAACTTTTGGCCAGGAAGGAATCTCTTTTTACAGCTGTTTGTGAATTCTGGGTTGAGAATCTTATCTAGTCAAGAAGTTGTGAAAATCAGTTCCTTTCTCAGATCTCAGAGGGTTCTGGGAGTCTGGCTGGAGTAGCGAAAGTGTCCTGGAGCTGTGGAACTGCTGGGGGGGGGGGATTTGGGGCCTCCTTCAGTCACACCTTACACCCATCAGGAGGTTATGAGTCTTTCTTATCATCACAGAGTTCAGCATATTTTAGAAACCTTGTAAGTCGCAGGTGAACAGAAAACCTGACCTCTTGCCCCAGGCTGTCTCCTTTGTCTTTGTGGTAGGTGCTGGGTAACAATCACACCAGACACTGAACCAAGGCCCCCCGCTCCTGGGAGCCTTGGAGGTTGTCAACAGGGGCACGTGTGTACGCACTCATGTATGTACATGCCCATGCACACTAAAGCAGCACTGAAAAGGAAGCCCCAGAAGCCTTTATTAGAGTTGGAGAGAAAACAGCACACAGGGGCGAGGGCCAGAGTCCAAAGGAGAGATAAAGACAAGGAAAAGGGAAACATGCTCTGTGTCAGGCCATGAGGTGTCCTTATTCCAGGGTCTCCTGTCCCAGGACCAACAATCACACCAGGACACAGATTAGAAACTGAAACAGTTGATCAAGAAAGGGAAAGCACTTCAGGGACAAAAGAGGACTAGCAAGCTGAGGAAAAAGCCCGAAGCGCTGGGTGGCCAGGAGCACCGTATCTAGAGGCCATTTCACACCACCTGACACTCTCTTGAGCAGCCTAGGCTTCCTTCTCTCACTCTCTGTTCAGTCACAGGAAGCCCAGGTGGGGAGTCAGCTCTCCTATGTTAATTTTGGGGTTTCAGTCTCCTACTCTCCTGCCACATGCCCAGACATGGTCCCCTGTCCACCTATCAGTTTCTGCCATAAGATCTGAGTATCAGAATGGAATCAAGGGCAAAAGACATCAGAGGGCTGGAGGTCACAGGAATTTTTAAGCGACTGGCTGTTCTCCTTTCTTCCTAGGAGCCATGCTGGGGACAAGGCCTTGGGAGATGTGGAGAGTGCAGATATGGGGTGTCTGCTCAGCCTGAAGTGACCACCAGGGGGTGCCATTGGCCAGCAGTAAGTTTCATGGAGGCCCAACCTGAAAGTGGGTTCTGCCACAGGATGGGCCTCTCTCTGGATCCTGCCAAAGATTCTAGGATTCCAGGCACCTGCCCCAGGCCACATGAGGGTCGCCAGATATGCCCAGGAGCCTTCAGTCTCCATAATCTTTTCTCTTCCAGATTTGTGGGCTCCGTTTTGGGGCCTGTGTTCTCTGGCTGTGCATGTTTAAACTGAACACAGCACAGCAGGTCTTGGCCCAAGGCTGCCACCTTACTGGGCACAGGGCTCTGGGCCAGGGCCAGGGTGTACGAGAGTCTCTCTTCCATGGGATAAAGGGGCTGGAGTCCGGTCAGTGAGGGGAGAAGGTGTGCTGTGGAGCCCTTTGCAGGCCTGACAGAGTCCCTCCCAAGTCTCTCACAGAGTCCCCAAGTGGAGCCTGTGATGGCTACGGCACACCTAGAAGCCAGAGCTTTTAGGAGTGCTCTGAGAACCACCAGAATGCGTTTTAACTCTCCAACTCTCAAAGGAGGGATTCACATACATGCAGACAGGTGCCCCCGTGGGGCTCCCAACACCCCCAACTCACACTTTCCAAACCACTTTGGTTTTTCTTATAGCTCAAAACGAACAAGTTAAATGGAAACATTTAAAGTTGTTTTGAACAAAAATATGTTGTTCATTGTGTGCAGTACTGTCACTCCGATGATGGAGAGCAAGGTCCCCCTTTGGAGAGGTCAGGCAGCCAGCAGCTGAGGGCAGCACACGGCTGTGGGTCTGACTTGTCCAGAATATTTAATTCTTGACTGTGGAGCTTTTTCCATCTTTTTAAGGTGGTGCCATTTTGGAAGACAATGAAGAAGCCCAAACAGCTGAGTCCAGCTCTCTGTTCTTCACTTCAGCTTTCTGGAGACCAGACTCCAGCCAAGAGACCACAGCCCTGGGGCCCCAGCCTCGGGGCTCAGGGGAGGAGGCCTCCTTAAGGTCATCATGGATTGATCTTTAGACCTGGGGAGCCTTCCTCAAACCCTCCTAGAACCTGCTGAAGAAACCTGGCTGGGAAAAGGTGCCTGCTCCCTGTGTCGCCTCCCGCAGCACCACCTAACACTACAGGCTTATGGGCAGGAGACACGCAGGAGCCTGGGCGTGGTGGTGACTACTAAGAGCTGGGTTTCCTGGCCTCTGGCTTTGTGACCTGCTGTGGAGAGGGGGCAGAGGAAAGGTGGGAGGGAAAGGGAGCCTGCATTTCCCCAGTGGTTCAAAGGTCAGGAGCCCTAGGATAGTGGGGAAGTTTCTGGACCCCTGGCCTCAAAGGCACCCAGACTTACAAGTCTATGGAAAAAGCAAGCAGTGGAAGGGGAGGAGGCCTGATGCTAAGTCCTATCCAATCAAGCATTTGTACCCAGATGTTCTTTGGTGCAAGTTCATCCACTGCAGTCTAGTCACTCTAGCTAGAGATCTTAAGGAAGGTCTACTCTCCCTCACCCAGCAGTGATCAGTCTCCTACAGTTCCCAGGCTAGGGTCAGCTGCCATCTATTTCCATCGCTCTGCTCTGGGCCCTTGTCTGAGTGGGTTGGCCTGGGTCTTGTGCTGGACACCACTGTTGCTGTAAGTTCACATGAGCAAGCTTCCAGTGGCCTGAAAGCTTGTTTCCTTATGTTCATGGACCAACCCTGGCTCTTACAATGTTTTTGCCCCCTTTTTCCGCAATGGTCCCTGAGTTGTAGCTGGGTAAGATTTAATACTGGAGTCCTATGCATGGACACACACTCTGCAGTCTCTCATTCTCTAAAGCTTAGCCATGTGCATCCTGCAGGGAGGGAGGAGGGAGGGACATACAGGGAGCCATGTGGGTGGGAGAGGAGGGAACTCAGGAGGTGGGTGTTTGGGGGAAGGGTGGGATAACAGGACTCTTGGACTGGGGAGGGATGAGGGAAGTTGGATGGGGGAGAGAGGAGAGATGAATGGAATTGGGTGGAGTGAGAAGGCAGAGGGAAGTGAGCAACGTAGGGACCCCCTGAGAAATGCACATATGGTGTATGAACATTAATGCATGTGTGTACCTGGGGCTGTGTGGCAAGGAGCACAGTGCCAACAGGAGAGACCTCCATAGCCCAAGAGACTCCCAAAGTAACAGGCTATTGGTGGAACCCTTGGTTATCTCCCAAGCTTGAAGACTGGTATACCTACACTCATCAAAGATGCTTCTCTGCAACAGATGGTGGCTACTGAAGAGTTCCACAACTGGTCACACAGAGAGAATATACCTCTGAGAGATGCCCAGCCCTAGGTGACTAACCTACTTTGAACCTCTAACCTGAGGCTCACGGAGTATAGAACAGAGGATGGAGAGAATATTAGTACCTCCCTCAACTCTCACCAGTGAAGCTTCCTTACACAACAGAGTGTGATGCTTTCTAAATTTTGACAGCGAACAGAAGCATCTGAAACACGCAAAACACCTGAATTCATTTCTATAGACTCAGCTAAGCCCAGTGGCTCAGGCCTATAATCCCAGCTACCCAGGAGACTAAAGCAGGACAGAAAGTTTGAGGACAGTCTGGGCTAAGCAGCAAAGTCAAGGTCAGTCTGCGTAGCTTAGTAAGACCTTGTTTCAAAAGTAAAAGTAAAAGCTAGAAACAAAACAAAAGCCAAACTCAAAAGAGGGCAGGGGCATAGCTTAGTGATGAGTACTTGCTTAACACGGTTGAGTGCCTGGCTCCTTAACTCCATGCTCTGTACAATAATAAATAAATAAATAAATAAATAAATAGGCACTGGAAAGTTGGCTCAGTGGTTAATGGTGCTTGCTGTTCTTCAGACGACCCAAGTTCAGTTTCCATTACTCACATTGGGCATCTTACAACTCCCTCTAACTCCAGCTCCAGGGTATCAGACATGCTCTTCTGACCTCCCCAAGCACCCTCACACGTGTGGCGTGTGCAAGCACGTGTGCACACGCACACACACACACAAATAAAAATGAGATTAAATGATTGTCTCAAAAGACTGGTCATGACAACCAAAGAGTTCTGATGACCAGGCAGAGGTAGCAGGAGGCCACCTAGAGCTCAGCAGGTGAGCAAGGCAGAGTTATTGCAGGGTTCCACACACAGAACTGGTTACACCGCACAGGAGCCATTTACTTAGCACATCTAGATTAGCATCATGTACTAGACTTCAAAAAAATGGACACCATGATGTCTCTCCTGAATCATGGTGGTTAACATATTCAACACCAGCCCTTCTGGAGCTGATGGAAGAGAGCTCCTAGTCCAAGATGAGCTCAGTCCACAGAGTGAGACCATCTCAGAACACCTGGGGCAAAGCTTGGAGGCCAGGGTTCAGGCCCAGCATGTACAAGGGCCTGTCCTGATTCCCAGGACTCAAACTGGGACCTTGTTTTCTTGAAACAGAGTGTAGCCCAGACTGGTCTCACACTTGATGGATAGTTGAGTATGATCTTAAGTTCCTGACGATCCTTTGGGATTACAGGCCTCTAAAACTTCCTGTGTCTGTCAGATAACACACAACCCTTCAACGCCAGCTCTTATTTTAACCCCTGGACACAAGCCGCTTATGAAGAAAATGACTGACCAACACCTTGAGACATACACTCCTCATATGACTCAGAAACACGCCAGAACTCAGCATCCCTGGATCCCAGCTCTGTGGGACTTCAAACCTGTGAGGCTGGTCACTCAGGAAAGAACCGAGGCCCATCCATCAGGACCTACCTAGGAAGACTGCACAGAGCCTCCGAGAAAACACTGACAACTTTATTCAACAGAAACATGCACAAAGCAAGAATTTAAAAAGGACCAAAACAGTCAAATTCGAAACCAGATCTCCTGGCCCTTCAGACAGCGTCAAGTACAGAGTGTGTGGGGTCACACACGTGACCTGGTGGGCACCATACACATACTGTCCCAGGCCACGCTCAGGTGCAGGTGCTCAGAGCAGGTGCAGGCTCTGAGACCGCAGAGGTGCACAACGGTCGCCCTTGCGCCTGCAGCTGGGCTTCACCCTCCTAACACTGAACAGTCAACCGGGGATAACTAAACTGAGGGTAAACAGCCAGGCCCTCTCCCGAGAGAACAGTCATCCTCCTGGACCAAATGCCCTCTGCTGCTGAGGACAGGCAACCACTGGCTCTTCACAGTCCTCCGGGGACCCTGGGCCGCGCAGACGGTGGTGGGCGCCTGAGCCTCAGTGCTCAGCGGAGGGACTCTGGAGATGGGGGGTGGAAGAAGGGCAGCTCCCTGAGATGCGCAACTTCTATGACGCACAGTCTCTCTCCTGGCTCCCTGCTCCAGGCCTCTGGGGTGCCACTCTGCCAGGGCAGGTACGAGTGCAGGGTGAAGCCTCCCTTCCGCAGGCAGCAGTCCGCGGGCACCATCTCCACCCCCAGCTCTGAGGGCTCCAGCACACTCAGCTTCCAGCGCTGCAGGTCCTCCTGCTGAGGGGCGTGTTGCAGCCGGGCCACCCTTGCCTCGCCGGGGTCCAGCAACACCTGCCAGCGCTGGACCGGGGTCCTCACGGCCCAGCAGGGGGTCATCGACAGCAGGTAGCAGATGGCATCGAAGCCACCCAGCAAGAAAACGAACTTCAGGTCTATCAGCCAGGCCTCGGCCTCCACCGGGTCCAGGGGCCAGGTGGGGCTCAGCTCCAGCAGTACAGGCTGTCCTGGAGACGGGTTCAAACTGAAAACATCCCCCCAGGACAGAGGGGGGATGAGCCAGTGTGAGCAGGGAGAAAGGCCATCAAATCTCCAGGGAAGGGTCTGCGTCCACTCCGCATGCTCGGGGCCCAGGTCCAGGGGAACCGCTTCCTGAGGCTCCAGCTCCGTGGGCACCAGCTGAGGTGGGCCCAGCATCACGGCCCCCACAGGGGCAGGTATCGGAGCTCCCTGCTCAGACACGTCCTGAGGAGGCTGCTCTTGGCCCTCTCCCCAGCTGAAGCCCAGCCATTCCTCCTGCTCGGACCCTGTCTCCTGCTCGGACCCTGTCTCCGACAGGTCCATGGGCTCGGGCGCCCACTCCTCCTCTCCCCAGTCTCCCATCTCCAGCATGTTTTTAACGACTAGGAAGGCGGCCTTGAAGCAAGCAAAGCAGATCTTCATCTGATCTCCGTGGACGAGCTGGTACAGCCAGGCCGCGTACAGGCAGGCCATGCCCTTGGCCCCGTGGCGCATGCGCACCGGGGGGCACATGGCCTCGCAGCCCGAGTCCAGGGCAGTGGACCCTGAGGACAGGGCTTGCCGGGGCCTCAGAGGTCAGAGGCACAGATCTGGGCGCCTGGGGCCCAGTGGGAGGGGCTGAGAACGGGGAGAAGGAGGGGTTTCTCGTCCCCAGGACGCCGGTGCGGTGCGGGGCGAGGACCGGTCCCGACTCCACGCGGTCGGCAGCAGGTGGCAGCTTCAGGCTTCTGGAAAGTTCTGCGGCTCTGCCCTGGCTTCCACGTCTGGGGAGCAGAAAAGGCAAAGGGGGGTAGGATTAGCGCCCTGCTGGGCAGGATGCTGGGTGCCCAGCCCCTCAGCCTGCCCGTCCTCAGGACTGCAGGAGGCCTGGCGCGGCTGCAGCCCCACGGGGTCCGGCCTCCTCCTGGGGCTCGACGGCCAGCGCGCTCAAGGTCAACGCGCCCTTGGCCCGGTCGACCCAGCAAAGGAGCTCCGGCCAGGTCTTCCCGCCCACGGCCCACCAGCCCCGGGCCAAGGCCGTGCTCACCACCCGGCGCTGCTCTCCGTGCTCCCAGCGAGTCGGAGGAAGATGGCGCCAGCCTCCCCTGGGCTCAGGAGGGACCACCTCCCGCGATGCTCCAGCTCATTTGCATATCTCCCGAGAGCCCCACTGTGCACCCGAAAGCGCTGAGTCACCCCAGTCCGGAAGCGGGCGGGCCCGGCTCCCCCCTCCCCAGGGCGCATGCGCCAATGCCCGCCTGCACGTGCCTCGCTCTGCACTCGGCCTGCTGGCCCTGGGTCCCTCGCAGGACACGAAGCCCTGCGCGTCCTGGCTTTGAACCCGGAGTCCTTCCCGGCCGGGTCCGCTCCGAATGGCGCACACCCCTCTCCGGTCCTTCCACCCTCGGGGTTAAAAGAATACTTTGAGGTTTATCTCTGGGGCGGGGTGGGACTCGGCCAAGCCCAGCGGGACAAAGTTTCCAATGCTGTCCTCCCCAGCACAGCCTCCTGCTGCACACAGGGAGCTCTGTGACCCGCCGCACAGCTGACTGACGGTGTATGTATCTGCTGCGGGTGTGCCTGTGACCGCCCGCTCCTCCCTGCCTCCCGCGGGTGTGGACGCAGGCGTGATACTGTGTCCGTGCCACAGGAGCCGGTGCGCGCTCAGCTGTCGCCCTGCTCACCTTCCGAGGTTTCCTAAATGTCATCTGGCCCGAAGCACTGGGAAACCTCGGCTTGCTTTGCTAGGGACGCGCGTAGAGGTTTCCTCTGTGCTCTGGGACGGTGTGGAGTTTGCTTAGCTTCAGGGCTCAGTAGTATTTCACTGGCTGGATGTACCGCTGTTTATCCACTCCCTGGAAACCTCGCTGTTGCTTGTGGGTTTAGTGATTGGGAGTAAAGCTGCTGTAGACAGATTTTTCTGAATCTGGAACTCTTCCGTTGACCAGAGGTTTTCTTCTGACTCTCTAGTCTTCTGTCCTTTAGGTTCCAATCTCTCCACGATGCCTCTTCTCTGTGTTCCTATCCTGGTGTCTCTCTTGACGTGCTCAGCTGCCTCTTGGCCTGTCGAGTGTTCAGCTATCACCACTACAACTGATCCTCCTGTCCCCATGTAGCTTTCTTCCTCTTACCAACTTGGCCTACTCTACTAAAAGCAGGGCAGAAAAAGACCACTCAAGAGAAGCCTTTGGGGAGCTGGGGAGATAGCCAGCTGGCAAAGTGCCTGCTGGCATGAGGACCCAAGTTCAGTCCCCAACACCCATGCAAAAAGTCAGGTGTAGTGCTACCTGCCTATGATCCCAGCACTGGGAGTAAAGGAGGATCTCTCACATCGGTTCCATTTTCAGTGAGAAACCCAGAAGGTGGAAAGCTAGTCATGGTGGTGCACACTTTTAATGTTAGCACTTGGCAGACAGAGGCAGGCAGATCTCTCTGAGCCCCAGGCCATCCTGGTCTACACAGTAAGCTTCAGGCTGGCCAGACCTACACAGAGCGACTTGCTTCTCAAAACAAAACATACAACCACAAAAAGACAAACCACACAAACAGAAAGTAGGGGGTGGAGGGTGAAGATACCCAATGTTATATAGCCAGAGAAGGGTGTTTGAGCCAATCACAACTCTCCTCATATACTCATGTAAGTTTGGGTTTCAACCAGTCCCCCACACACCACCTACAAAAGAGGGTTTGTGGTTTCACCAATCACAGGCTTGCCTCAGCTCTCATTCTGGTAATCCCTCTGCTAGGCTATCAGCGGAAGTGCTTCCTTCTGGCCTGGGTGGAAGTGGTTACAGGATCGTGCAGACTTGGCCAGGACTGGTCCGATCAGAAAGCCAGCTACAAACTGTTGGAAACAGTCACATCTGAGGCTGCTCCTTGAGAAGCCATGCCATGATCAACACGTCGTTTTCTGAAGGTATCTGTGGTGTGCTTTCAAAGCCAAAATGTCAGCCTGGCTGGCTATTTGACTGGCAGTCCTTTTGCTCAGGGCATCCAAGGCAGCAAGAGTTCTGCAGCCTCCAATTAGAGAGTGAAATCGTCCCACTCATCGTCCCCCTACCAACATCTTCACTTTTTACAGCAAAATTAACATCAGAGGCGGAGCTTACTGTAAGAATCTGAAGAACCCGTCATTAACAGTAGCAGTAGTTTTGAACAGTTTAGACTATGTAGATGCCTCGCCCAGTTCTCCAGGGCGGGATGGGCCCCCTTGCCCCATCTGTCTTGGTACCCTAATGCCATGATGTTAGTTCCCTGAATCTGTCAACACAAAAGCACAGCTCTCACCTCAAAGGGGATAAGCATTTATTTGGAAGCCAAGTACAAGTGACCATGGCCCAGGAACACAGATTCGGGCTACCCTGAATTCCGGTTCCAGTTTGGAAGCAGTTTAATGAAGTTTTTATAGTAAGAGATCAAAGAAAGTCAGAAATCTAGGCAGCGTCAAATACACTGATGGCATCAGTAAGTACGTAGGTACAGTAAATCTCAGCTACAGGCTTCAGATGCTGTCAGACCGCAGCCTTCTGGTGGGCAGAAGCTGCTATTTCTTAAGTCAATATATACAAAAGGTTCTTATCCTTTAGCCAAGAATATTAGGTCAGACACACAGGTAGATAAGAAATAGGCTATTTAGGGGGCTGAAGATAGCCCACGATAAATTGTAATTAAGTTCTAGATCTGCAACATTCCAGGATCTCCACAGTCAGTGGAGTTCTGTCAGTTGATGAGCTTTCCAGGAGGTTCAGTTTGAAGATGCTTGCTTTTCCGAGCACTTTCTCCTACCAATGCAAGCAGCTAGGCAATCACATTCATAGCCAAGAGCAAAGAGAATACACACACCCTCACTTGCTTTCTCTACTAAGGAGGCTCAGGACCCCTAGTGCACTGTGGTCTTCCTACATCAATTGACAAGACAGTCTTCCAGGCTGGATGTGGTGGTGCACGCCCTTTATATCCAGCACGCAGAAGGCAGAGGCAGGCAGATGTCTTTGAGTTTGAGGCCAACGTGATCTGCATAGTGAGTTCCAGGCTAGCCAGGGCTACACAGTGAGACCCTGTCTCAAACAACAACAACAAAACAAGACAATTTCTTATAGACAAGCTCACAGGTCAATTTGATCTAGATAAGTCCTGGTCAGGAGTCTTTTCCTAGGAGATTCCAGGCTGTATCAAGTTGACAGTTAAAACTAACCAGCGCAGCAGGGGAGCTGTTCCCAGAGTTTATCCAGCTAGACCTGTGACTTTAATTTGCTTGGTCTCCTAAAGATAGTCTCCAGTCCTAGGCACACTGGGAGTTATGGCTTCCACCATTCCAGTGAATGGGGATAAGGACTCTAATACTTCATGTTAGGTTTTCTTTAAAAAAATATTTTATTATTTTTATTTTATGCATATGAGTGTATGCCTGTGTGTGTGTAAGCGTGCCTGTGCGTAAGTGTGCCTGTGTGTGTAAGCGTGCCTGTGCGTAAGTGTGCCTGTGTGTGTGTAAGTGTGCCTGTGTGTGTAAGCGTGCCTGTGCGTAAGTGTGCCTGTGTGTGTAAGTGTGCCTGTGCATAATTGTGCCTGTGTGTATGTAAGCGTGCCTATGTGTAAGTGTGCCTGTGTGTGTAAGTGTGCCTGTGTATAAGTGTGCCTGTGTGTATGTAAGCGTGCCTGTGCGTAAGTGTGCCTGTGTGTAAGCGTGCCTGTGCGTAAGTGTGCCTGTGTGTAAGTGTGCCTGTGTGTATGTAAGCGTGCCTGTGCGTAAGTGTGCCTGTGTGTAAGCGTGCCTGTGTGTAAGTGTGCCTGTGTGTGTAAGCGTGCCTGTGCGTAAGTGTGCCTGTGTGTAAGTGTGCCTGTGTGTATGTAAGCGTGCCTGTGCCATGCAATGCCCACAAAGAAGGTGTCAGATTCCCCCGAAACTGGAGTTACAGACTATTGTTAGCTGCTATGTGGATGCTGGGAACGAAATCCACAAGAGCAACCAGTGCTCTTAACAGCTGAGTCATTTCCCCAGCCCTGTGTAAACTAACAAATACCTGAGAAATGAACTTAAGAGACAGCATTTATTTTGGCTCATTATTTCAGAGGATCAGACCTTGCTCCCCCAAGATGATGTTGCTTTCAGGACTGTGGAAGACAGAGTATTGTTGGGGAAGACCATGGTGGAAGGAAAAGTTGCTACCCTCAGGGCAGACAGGAAGCAGAGTGCAACCTAGAGGAAGGCGTGGCCCCCAGGGATGCATACTCTGTGACCCACGCTTTCCATGATGGTCCAACCTTGGAAGGTTTCCATTTCCTCCCAAGAAGGTCACTGAATTATGAATCCATCCGTGGCCAATCTATGGTCACCCCGAAGTCCTTCTGGATCTAATCAACGATTGGATCAAGTAGCTGGGGCCCAAGCCTTTAACACATGAGCTCTTTTGGAGGACATTTCATAACAGATTTCTCTTTGAGTTTTAAAATTTTTCCAAGGAGAAGTCAGCCACAGTGGTGTATCTCAGCACTTGGGAAACAGAGGCAGGAGAATCTCAAATTCAAATCCACCCTGGGCTACATATGAACACCCTGTCTCAAAAACAGTGAAATTAAATAATAAAATAAAATTGCTTTTTAAAAAATATAACCTAAGAAATACAGGTGATGGCTTTTGTAAAGATGTAAAGATTGACTATATTAATCAGGTAATCCAACCCTTCTTTCCAAACTTCTGTCCAGCTGTACCTGAGGCAGCTGCCCTCCCCTTATCTGAGGATCTCCTGCATGAGAAAGTTTGCATCTGGCTTGTGGTCAGCGGCTGACCTGGACTTGACAGTGACTACAAGGGGCCTCACTGTGGCCCCCAGACTTCAGTGACCACCAAAATCCTTGGATTTGTTGTTCCTAGATTTTTTTTTTCTCCACTGTAAGATTTTCTTGGGAAATTTGAAAGATCACGCAGGTGGAAGACTCCAGTGTGACCTCAGTAGGCCCTCCCCTCCCTCTGATGCAGTTCTAACCAGTAGAGGCTGAGGTGATGGATGCCAGTCCTTGGTTTTGTTACTTTACATGCACCTGTACCACTGCATACTTTACAAGGCTTTGTGTTCTCTGTTGTATATTTGGTTTGTTTTTTAGATAGGATCTCATGGTGTAGCTAGGCTGTTCTTGAACTCAGAGCAATCCTCCTGCCTCAGCCTGCCAAGTATTAAGATTATGAGTATGTACCACCACACCTCCCTTTAAGTGGTGCTGGGTATTGAACTCAGGGCCTTGTGCATACTAGGCAAGTACTCTGCCAGTGGAGTCATGTCCCTAGCCCCCATCTACATATGTGTTTTGTACATGCATACATACATCTTGTATACATACGTACTACAAGATGGCTGCCTCTTTCTCTCTCCTACTGGCTTCAAGGAGGAGACGGCTAGGCTGTGAACTGGAGAGTCTGGACCCAGGAGCTGGGTGACCTCTGAGGCCTGTTTGTGTGTTCAGCTTAGACCCCCCAGAAGCTCCCTCAGTTCCGCTGCAGGAAGGGAGGCATCCTGTCAGTGTCAGATGAGCCCTGTAAACAGCTGGCAGCAGTGTGAGACCTGACCCTTGCGACATCTCATCTGCATGTCCTGCTGTCCTGGGTTAGAGGACAGTGGCTCTCTGGTGGAGTGGGAGAGACTGACTGGAGGAAGGGATGTGTAGGTGTGTAGCCTGGCTATAGGATTTGTATTGCTAGCTTCAGCCTTCTACTGTCTACTTTTGATTAATCTTACCCTCCATGATAGATGGGACTTGGGAGAGGATAGGCTGAGGCCCTCCCTGTGCTTTCTGAGGCAGGCAGCATCTCTAAAGGACCAAATAGCGCCACAATACAGTTATAGGGCTTCTAGGCCCAAGGACTTTGCAAGACCAGTGTCTGATGCTGCAGGCCAGTTTCAGGACGGGCTAAGGAGGTGCCCACAGGACGACACCAGTGCCTTCAGAGTCTCATGGATGCCTCCTGAGCTCCCGTCAGGAAAGTGTGCAGATGTACCACTGGAGGGACTCAGGCCTGCTGGAGTCCCCTTCCACACCCCCTCCTTCCTTCCCGCTGTCTCCCTGGTTCAGCATCAGCCATGCTCCTGGCCAGGCCTGGACCAGACTGCCCTTTGTCTCTGGGATCCTTTCCTAACTGCTGGTATGGGGAATGAAGGACACCCCACCCCCATCCTTGGGGACTTGGAGTAGTGAAAGTGAGGTGGTTAATTTTAGGGCCTGGCAAAACTGAGCATCTCTAATGGAAGCAATAATGGTGGGGTGGGCCACAGGAGTGCAAAGAACAGTTCTCATAGTGCTGAATGTAGGTCCCTCTGCCCTTTCTTCATTGACTGAGAAATCAGAACGGTGTCATCTTTCCTGTCACCTGCCATTTATTTCTACGTGCGTATACATCCCCGCTCCCTCCCCTCCACCCCGTCACTTTCCACTCCCAATTCATGTGCTTTTAGAATACATATCATAGATATTAGTTAAAAATAAACCTAAAAATCTTTAAGGATTTTATCTATTTTTATTTTTATGTGGATGACTGTTTTGCCTGAGTGTACATAAGTGCATCATGTATGTGCCTGGTGCCAAGGAAGACCAGAAGAGGCATCGGATCCCCTGTAACTGAAGTTAAGGGTGGGTGTGAGCCACCATGTGGGTGCTAGGGATGGAACCTTTGGAAGAGCAGCCAGTGCTCTTAACTGCAGAGCCAGCTCTCCAGCACCCTCCGTCTTATATCCACGGAGTCCATTTTATGCCTGTATGCACATGGGTGTAGACTCACCTACTGGGGTATGGATAGCCTCCCATCTTCAAATTTATTTTAAAATCTTAAATTTGTCTAAACTTTTGGCTGCCTTTGTTACAGCCTCCACTGATTATAATAGATGTTATCAGTCCAATCTACATTTTTATTTATTACTGACCACAAGAATAAAGCTGACTCAAGTCCTGCAACTATTTGGCTCCTAGTCTTAAATTCCTTTGATACACCCCCATGAGCTCCTTTGGGGTTGCTGTAGGCATGGAAACTGAAGGACCCAGGAATGGACCTCTTAGCCTTGGGATTAGCTTTGCCAAGAGGAACAGCATTGAAGGGCAGGGTAAGGATATGGGCAACTGACCTGCATGCCGTTCCCATACCAGTTGGTAGGCAGGCTTCCGTAAAGGTTCCCCTGTCCACAGGGCCACCGGATGTCCATAATGGGAACTGGGGAGTGTCCTCATCCCTGCTGGCACTCAGGAACCTCAAGGCCTCTGATCAGATATGGTTGGTCTCTGCTAGAAAGATCCTCTGCCAGGACCCCACAGAGAAGTGACACAGGCTTCATGGAGGAGCCCCAGGTCCCTCCGAAAAGACCTGAAGGGGCTCTGCATCAATGCCCTGATTAAGGTGGGAGGGTGTCCCCTGCACCTGGGTAGCCAGGAAGGGGTTGTGGCACTCTAGGATGATGTGATGGGACACCCCACCAGGTCCCAGCCATTCCTGACATACAGGACACAGCCCATCTGGTTCACACAGGTCCCAGCCATTCCTGACATACAGGACACAGCCCATCTGGTTCACACAGGTCCCAGCCATTCCTGACATACAGGACACAGCCCATCTGGTTCACACAGGTCCCAGCCGTTCCTGACATACAGGACACAGCCCATCTGGTTCACACAGGTCCCAGCCGTTCCTGACATACAGGACACAGCCCATCTGGTTCACACAGGTCCCAGCCGTTCCTGACATACAGGACACAGCCCATCTGGTTCACACAGAGTCACTTCCCAAAGCAGATTTTGCAGAGCTGCAGAGCTCTGACGGTGACCCTGTCGGGGCACAGGTGCCTCCCAACTCACACTGCTCTTTGGAGCTGCAGTTGTGAGAAGAGCTTAATGTGATGCCTACTAGGATTAGAGCTGGGCCCAGGAAGCCAATAAGGAGGGAAGGTTGATGAACTCAGGTGTTCACTCAGGGCCCTATGACCAGCTGGGCTTGACTAGCTGAGGATCTGGACAGGGATCTATACTTGGGGTCTAGGCCTCTTCCTAGCCTGGGAAGGTAAGGAGGTTGTTCTCTAAGGCCTGGGCTTCAGTCCCTGGGCTTCTGCATGTGCTCACCTGCAGACATGGGCATACAGCCATTACGGCCACCAGCTCAGGCTGGCACCCAAACTTTCTTGAACTAGCTGTTATTCCCCTCAACAGGCTTGGAATACAGGTGTCCTTGGCTCTTCATTGTCCCCTTTCCTCACTGCTTGCCAGTCCCTCCCCTGGAGGACCCCGTACCAGTGGCCCTCCTGCCTACAGCCCCCAGTCACTGGGCTCTTGTGTTTGCACATTGAAGTGGCACAGTTGGCAGCCTTGAGTTGCTTGCAGACACCCACACCCAGGTCTAATCCTGGTGCAGGAAACTGGGCCAGGCATGTGGCCAAGCTGTGTCTGTCACAGCAGTTCTTGTGTTTCTCTTTATCTGGGTCCTGGGCATCTCTCATTTCACAATTTTTCAGTTGACAGAGATGTTTTAGGAAATAGTTTCTGTACCCTCAGCTGAGCATTGTAAGGTCCCTGTGCACCTTTTTCCATGTTAAGTCATTTGAGTTTCCACAGGGAAGGTATGAGCTATTGGGAGAGTCTCTCTCTCTCTCTCTCTCTCTCTCTCTCTCTCTCTCTCTCTCTGGCTGGAATAGAAATTTTAGCAAAATGATATCACTTGGGAGAATAAAAGGGAGACATATAATAAGACCTTGCACTAGTTACCTTTCTGTTGCTGTGATAAAAACACATGAAGACCATAGCAACTTATAGAAGGAGGAGTTTATTTGAGTTGATCGTTCCCATTAAAGCCCATCATGGCCAGGAGACATGGTGGCAGAGGTGGCCAGAGCAGAAAGCCAAGTTGTGACATCTTCAAGCAGGTACAGGAAACAGACAAGGTTTAAGAACTCTGAAACACTCCCTTAGCCCCCTCAGTGACATGCTTCCTCCAGCAAGGCCACACATCCCAAAACAGCACCACCAACCGGGGACAAAATGTCCAAATACTGAAGTCCATAGGGGATAGTCTCATTAAACCACCACAAAGTATTAAAAAAAAATTTTAATTTATGTGTATGAGTGTTTTGCCTGCATGTATATAAGTACACCATATGCATGTAATGCCTGTGGGGGGCCAGAAGGCAATGTTGGATCCCCTGGAACTACAGTTATGGGCAGCTGTTAGCCGTCACATGGGTGCTGAAAACAGAACCTGGGTCCTCTGCCAAGAGTGCCAAGAGTAGTCAGTGCTCTTAACCAATGAGCCATTTCTCTGCCTCCAGACCTCTTTTTAAAATAGAGGACAGAACTTGAGAGGTAGAGGCAGGAGGATTAGGAATTGACAATCGGCCTCAGCTGCATAACAAGTTTGAGACCAGCCTGGGCTACGTAAGACCCTGTATCAAAATATATGTATTATATATACATATATAATGCAGACCTGGTGGTTCATGCTACTGATCTCAGCACTTGGGAGACAGAGGTAGGTGGATCTATGTGAGACTGAGACTAGTCTGAAATCCATAGTGAGTTCTAGGCCAGCCAGGGCCTCATAGTGAAACCCTGTCTCAAAAAATAATACTAGGGGGACTAGAGAGAAGGCTCAGTGGTTAAGAGCAATGACTGCTCTTACAGAGGACCTAGGTTCAGTTTCTAGCACCCACATGGCAGCTAACAACCATCTATAACTACAGTTCTAGGGGATCTAACACCCTCTTCCAGCCTCTGCAGGCATTGCACACAAGTGCACTTACACGCAGGCAGTACAGTCATACACATAAGATAAAAATAAAAAAATTTAAAACTTTAAAAATATTTAAAAATAGCACAGCTGAGGGAACCAGGCAGCATGGCACGTGAGTGGCTGTGGTGGCCAGAGAAGTCAGAGAAGATACCCTCCCTCAGAAGGCACAGGACAAGTAGAAGTCCTGGGCCTTTGCCACGCTGAAGGACCTGATGCCCAACTCCTGGAAATGTCATCAGATCTTGGAGGAGTTCTTAGCCAGGAGGGTGTAGTGTGGACAACTGCCAAGAGTTGGGGGGGTGTCAGCCTCCCCTGCTCCCCTGTCCGTCAGCCGATTCCCAGCACTTCCAGAGGGAGCCTGGGGCTTTGCCACCTGACTCTGAACAAATGGGTGGCAGCTCTCCTTGCCCATGGTGACTCAGCCTCTATGTCTGGGTATGAGGGGTCTGCAGAGATCCCAGCTTCTAGGCCCAGACCCACCAGGGTTAGTGTGCGGAGAGCCCAAGGCCGGGTGTCCCTGCCAGGCCCAGGAAGCTGACCTCACAATCACCAAGGCCTTTCCTGCTCCTTTCTTTGTTCTTTGACCTGTAACTGCCCAGCTGGGGTGCCAGCTCAGCTGTAGCTGAGGCTCTGGCCAGGCTGAGGAGGCCATTGAGCATTTGCCTTCAAGGTACCTGCCACAGAGAGTGCTGAGACATGTGGCCTGTGCCCCCCTCAGCCCTGCACTGTGCCTGGTCCTCTGAGCTGGGTGGTCACAGTCACTTTGTGCTGGCCTGACAGTTCCATTGCTGACTGAAGAAAGGATATGACTCCCTTCCCGGTACCCCGTAAAGAGATGAAGAGCTAATATTGTGATGGCCACACATCAACTTACTTGAGGCCTTGTGTGTGCATCAAAGACTCCCCAAATTGCCTCGGTCTCCCACTGTTGATACCGCCGACCTGACTGCCTGCCCGTCCACTAGACCTGGACCTGACCCATTCACCTGCTTAACCCTCTAGACCTGGACCTGATCTACTGTTTCCTGCTCCCAGATTCCACTTGGCCTTTTACCTTGCAGCTGAATTCATAATTTAAAAAAAAATTTTTTTGGTCATTTTAAGACAGGGTGTCTCTGTAACCCCAACTGGCCTGGAACTCACTATGTAGATCAGGCTGGCCTTGAACTCAAAGATCCACCTGCCTCTGCCTCCCAAGTGCTAGGACTAAACATTGTAATTAAAAAAATTTTTGTCTGTATGTGTGTGCCTGAGTGTGTATATGTGACCATGTGAAAGCAGGTCCCTGTGAAGGTCAGAAGAGGCCATCGGTTCCCCTGGAACTAGAGTAACAGGCAGTTGTGAGTTGTCATCTTGGTGCTGAAATCCAAACACAGGTTTTCTGTAAGAGCAAGTATGCTATTTCTCCAGGCCCCCTTGCAGATGAATTCTGCAGTTTCACTCTCAAACCTGACTCTGGCAGCTCCAGCAGAGGCTCCTTCCCAGCACTGGCCAGGTTCATTAGCCAAACAGATGCTCTCTCAGCCCACTTCTGAACCTCTTGCTGCAGCCTCTTGTATTCATTCTGTAACCCATATATATGCATACAGGCAGATACATACCCTTACTGTGTATGGTGTGCTATGAGAGTTAATACAGCAGCAAGAAAGACTGGAAAAGAAGAACCTGTATTTCTTCAGCCAAGCTGCCAGGGTTGGAGGATTTTACCACAAATTCTGTCACCGAAATTGTAAACCTAGTGAATATACTGCTATTCAATAAATAATCCGGATGCACTCCGAGAGCAGCGCATGCTCTTAACCACTGAGCCATCTCTCCAACCCTCAGTTTTCTTATACTCTGCTCATATATATTGGCAGAACTTCAAGGGTTATGCATGCTGATGTATATTTTATAAGGTCACTATTGAATTATGAAACACCTACCAAAGAGAGTTTGGGCAGAAGGCAGAATTCCACTTGTGTGAGCTAGCCTTAGTGCGGGTCCCAGGGAGGAAGGCACATAATGTAAGAGTAGAGACCGGAGACTGAAATATCAAGATTAACATAAAAGAGGGACTGGAGAGGATGGATCAGTGGTTAAGAGCACTTGCTGCTCCCAAACCTACAAGAGCAAGACATTTCCTTTGTTTCTTCAGCTCTGAAGGTTCTTTCTCTTCAGGGTCCATCATGGCTGACTGTGGCCATGATGCTGTAGCCTTCCAGATGAAGTTCTTCTGAAGGGCATTTCATGGCGGGAGCCATTTGCCTGCCTTGAACTTTGCCCTAGTTCAGGATCAAGCAGGGATCAGTCTTGCTGTTCCCAGAAGCGCTGTGGGGTTAGGGCATTTGCTATGTAAGTGATTTATTCACCTGAGGGAGAGATTATTTAGGCCCAAGGCTGAAGATCCTGTAAACCCAAGGCTGAAGATCCTGTAAATCCAAGGCTGAAGATCTTGTAAATCCTTGTAGGAAGGTCTGATTTAATCATCAGGAGGAAAGCTTATCTTAAATCCTAGGCTTAGCACCTTTTGTTAAGTAGATATAGGTGTTTTGAATAATCCCATGTATGTAAATGATGGTTGTATTGTTCCTATAAATACACTGAGCAAAATAAAGTTGACGACTCAGTATTGACTGAGAGCCCTCCTGAGTCTGCCCTCCCCTCAATCCTTACTCCCCAATTCAGGTTTCAGGTAAGGTTCGATTTCTGCCAGCAGGCTCTGGCAATTTCGGCTCAGCTTCTCTTTTACTGAACCTGTAATATATTCTTTTATTATTTAAAGCATGTCCCATCTAGATAGGCCCTGGGATAAATACACCTCCCCTATACCTGTACCTGAGACATTGGGCACAGAAGTGGCCATCCCAGAGTGAACATCGTGCTTTGGGGCTTGACGGAGACCCTGACCAGACTCAGTGGGTTAGAACAGCACCAGATGATCAGGGCATGGCCATCACCAGGAGACCTAAGACCTTGTATTTCTAAGAGAAGGGCCAGTCATTTATCTAGCTACAGAGGCCACCATTAGGTGCAGCATGGCTTCTGTGGGATCAAGGTCATGATCTGGAGTCTGTAGGGCCCACAGCCCAGGCCCTAAACCTGCCAGCAATCCAATGCCCTCCCTCTGCAGTGTTGGAATCCATGAGGTCTTGCATTAGAGAAGCACAGAGGAGAGAAGCCAGAAAACACAAGTCAAAAGTGAGAGGACAAGCCTGGACAGGCCAGAAGAGGCTCAAGGCAGTGGTGCTGGCCCTCAGGGGCCCCCAGCTACCATAGAGGGCTGGGGCACAAACCCTGGTTAAAACCCAGGAAAGAAAGAGGGGAAGCTCTATGTGACTCCCTTTGCCCTCAACCTTGTCTCACTGAGAGCCCTCCTCCAGAGGGCTCTCATCTCTGGAATCACTCTAAATTCCAGAGATGCTTGTGGGGTGCAATAGCCTCAAGCAGATACACTTCTCCTGAGCTGTATCCCGGCAGCAGCCATCCGAGTCACTGACCCGCTGCAGCCCTGGGCCAGCGCTTGGAGCCTCCTGGGGCTGTTGCCTTTCCAGGTGCATCCGGGAAGCCAACCCAAGCATGACCAGTGGCGCCCAGAGAAACTGTCCAAACCACAAAGCCTTCAAGACTCACGGGGCTGGGGGTGAGGGTGTGACCCAGCTGGAATCAGCCCTAATAAAAGAAACAAAACAAAACGTGTGTTTGGACAACTGGGTGATTCACCAAACAGAACCTTCTTGAAAGCTGTTATAATAATCGAGACCAGGGGGAGAGCAGTGAATATTCTAGCTTTGATTCTAAATAAACATCTGTATCATCACTTTCATATTTCACAGCAAAGGTCAGCTCTGGCATCTCGGCCCACTGCTGGCACCCAGCATCTCTGTAGCAGATGCAATTGTGTTTTTATTGGTTTTTCCCTCTCATTCCTTATGGGCTTTAAGAGATGATCATTGTCATATCGTTTGTGCACAAATTCACTGAACAGAACCCCTCAGAGAGAAGCTACCTGTTGGTGCCAAAGAAGGCACCTGCTTCCACCACAAGAAGGGACGTGTCGGTGGCCAAGAGATGGGACACACCCATGGATGAGGCTAACAGACGTGTTCTGAAAAGTTGCCTATTCACTGACTTTCCCCATGATGGATTATATTTATTTAAACTGACTTGCCCCATAAAATTAGAGTTATGTTTTCAGAAGGGATAAAAAGGCATGAAGACAAGGACACACCATAATTCTCTGACCAGATGGCACCAATAATGTTCCCATAAGCCATAAAAGTGCAAAAGGGTCGTAAGTTTACTGTATAATAACTGACATGGCCACTACTTCTGCCTCGCCCTCTGGGGGACAACTGAGGTCAGAGGAGTGGGCTCCCACGCTGGGTTCCACATCCCCTTAGCGGCATATGCTGAGTCTGTGTGATCGTCTTCATCTGGTCTGATTGGTTCTTACCCTTTGAACTTCATAGAATCATAGGTCTGTTTGCCTCAGTTTCACCTTCATTCTGCGGGACTGGACTGGCTATTAGCCAGCCACTTGCACATTCAGCTCCCTAAGTCTCCTCTCAGTTACTGTACATCACCCCCAGCAATCACAGATTGGCATCAGAGGACACCCTTCCCCAAGGAAGCCTTTGTCCTTTCCAGTCTCTGGGTATAGCAAGCTTCAGGAGGCCTCCTGGGACAACAGTAATGAAAATTACTCCTCATTATCAAGTCTGTGCACCATGTCCATCATAGACACAGGCCTGTAGTGTCTTCATAGCACTTGCTGAAATCTGAAATTATGGTGTTGCCCTGCTGGTGAGATCATTATAGCCTCTCCCTACTAAAATTCAGCCTCCACATGGACTAGGCATAATATTTGTCAAATAATTGTGTAGAAGGTGAATGGGTAGATAGATGAATAGACAGATGGATGAGTGCATGAAAGGATGAATGGATAAAGGTATGGATTGGTGGGTAGGTGGATGGGTGGGTGAGTAGGTGAACAGGTAGGTGAATGGCTAGGTCATTGGGTGGATGAATGCATGAATGGATGGATGAATAGATGGTGGGTGAGTGGATGGATGAGTGGTTGAGTGGCTGGATGGGTGGGTGAGTGGATAGGTGGGTACATAAATGGTGGGTGAGTGGATGGATGGGTGGGTGCATAGATGGTGGGTGAGTGGATAGATGGGTAGGTGTATAGATGGCTGGCTGGATACACGGTGAATGGATGGGTAAGTGAGTTGGCTGGTGGCTGAGCACTGATGGGAATTATCCAAACTTTAATTATGTCTAAAATATGGGTTCTAATTTCATTAATGTCCAGCAACGCACTGTCACTGCAGCAGAACACTAACACAGATAGGGAAAAAGAGCAACACTAGGCCCCTCCCCTGGAACCGCCAGGCAGGGTCAGATTTGAGGCCAAAGCTGTATGACTTTATCAGAATGAGGCCATCTATACTGTTACCAGCTCCTGTCTTGCTGTGAGAACTCAGACTGTGGGACTTTCAGGAGAGGACTGCTGTGATCACTAAGGGCGCTGTGCTATGATCTCCAGGGAACCGGTGCTACAGCTCCAAGAGAAGAAGGAGGCAGGAGGCAAGGAAAGCCCCCTCATCCCAGGAGCCAGTCAGGAGTGCTGTGTCTGCACTGGAACCCAGGGAGCCAGGGAGCCAGGCTGACACCGGAAGTGTCAGTCTCATCGGCATGAATCACTGTGAGGGGCTTTCTTTCCGGGGCTGTTCTGCCCTTCACAAGAATGAGCAGTCTTTATAGAAATGCCATTTAGGATGCTTCTGGCTCAGAGTGCTTTGTTAATTTCTGATATTTGTTGAAAGGAGATTTTTGTCTTTGCCGAAAGCTCTTTCAGGATGAGAGAAAAACAAAAGAAAGAGGCGGGAAGGGAGTGCCTTCTCTGAAAGTCAAACTCTTCTTTGTCCCTTGAAAAGATGGCTTTACTAGCTGGGTGTGGTAGTGTAACCTTGGCACTGAAGAGGCTGAGGCAGGAGGATCAGGCATTTAAAGTCTGTTTTGTAACACAGGAATCAATTTCTTAAATTTATTTATTTATTTGTGTCTGTGTGTGTAAGCCCACACCATGTGTGACACGTGAAAGTCAGAAGACATCTTGCCAGAGTTAGTTCTTTCTTTCCACCCTATGGGTCCTGAGGATTGAATTCAGGTTGTCAGGCTTGGTGGCAAGCACCTTTACCTACTGAGTCATGTCACCAGTCCTGCTACATAGGGATACATGAGACCCTCTCTCAAATCCCCTCCCTCCAGTAAAAGATGGCTTTTTTTGATGCCCATGAGTCTAAAGGCATGGGAATGGTCACATTTTCTGTGGTTGTGGTTGTTGAATACCAAGATAAATACATGCGTTCACAACTTCAAAGACAACCACACACGGGGTCATGTTGTCTTTGTGGCAGTCCAGAGAGACACCCAAGCCACCTAGACTGATGTTTTCACCACCACCATCAAAGCAACCAGGGAGATGCCGAAATTACCAGAGATGAGCATGATTTGCTCTGCAGCCCACACAGGCGTAGTTTTACTCTTCCTGGCCTCTGTTCTTCTCTTCTGAGTGATGTCACATTGTGGGTGCGTCTCCATCTCCAGCACGGCTGTTGTGCTCCAGCCATGCCAGAGAATGGAGGACGATCGAACGGGACCTCAGGTGGCTCAGACTGCGGCGGGAGGAGTTCCCTCCTGGGAGACTACGTCGGTGGGTAGTTCGGTTATTAGAGCCAATGCAGGGGTTTATATAGGGAGGCCTTCCTGACCGTTACAGAAGGCAGGAAAGTTAGAGGTGGGGTTTTTGGGTAAAGGTGGGAAGGTTGTAGGGCTGATGTGGAAGTTCAGGAACGAGGAAACGAAACCCAAAAACCTGGTTCTGGTTTGGGGTTGGGGAAAGGAAAATTCATATCTACAGTAGCTTCCTGGGGCCAGGTTATCACACAGGCAGAGCAGGTCAGACACCTGTCATCCCTTTAGGGTATCCGGAGTTGCTTGCCTTGCTCAATACCCAGATCCCCACATCACGTGAGTGTGGATGCCTTCTCCTGGGGGACTTTATGAGGCTGATGGCTACGCTTCCAGTGACTCCACCCACTTGGCCTTCAGCAGTAGTGTCAGTGTGACCCTGTGTCCTGATGCTCTTGCCCTCAGCTCCCAGGCATAGCCTGCTTGTTATCTCCTGGATTTTGTAAATGTCATATAACAGCTCAGCATGGATATCCCCATGGAGAGAGATGGCTGAGGTGCTGAGGGTGGGCTCCATGTAGCTGGAGGGGTCCTCAGGGAAGAGGGAGAAGGCAGTAAAACTCCCAAGAAAGCTTTTTAGTGTTTATTATTATATATTTAAAAATTTGTATGTGTATGAGTGTATTGTCTGCATGTGTGTAAGTGCAATGCCCCATGTCCTGCAGTGCCCACAGAGGTCAGAAGAGGGCATCAGATCCCCTGGAACTGGAGTTACAGGTGGTTGTTAGCTGCAATGTGGAGGCTGGGAACCAAACCCGGGTCTCCTGCAAGAGCAGTCAGTGCTCTTAACTGCTGAGCCACCCCTCCAGTCCCCTCTAAGAAAGTTTTAAGGTGCTGCAAGAATCCAGAAGCAACTGTTCCAAAGACCTTTGTTATTGAGTTCCTGAGATCAATCATGTTTCCTTTCAATGGTCTGTCCATACCATGTCACCCACTGACCAAGAGCCACAGACTTTCTTACTTGGAGTGATTCTCAGACGGAAAGGGGAGTCTCCCAGGTACAGCTGGGTAGATGTTTGGAAACAAAAGATGAATTACCTGACAACTAAAGTTAATCTTGAAAAGGCAATTATTCATATTCTTGTTGTTACATTAACAAAGCAATATTTTATTTTTTTAATGTTTTATTAAGATAGGGTCTTACTATGTAGTTCAATCTAGGTCCAACTTACAACACTGCTGTCTCAGCCTCCCAAGTACTGGCACTAAGATTTATGCTACTATGCCTGGGTTCTTATTTCTAATTTCTTTTAATGCAAATAGAAATATTATATTGTGTAAATTGTGTTCTCCCAAGATTCTCATGGAGACATAACTCGAGTGTCACTGTAATTGGAGATACAGTCTTTGGGAAGTCCAATGAAATGAGGTCATAGGCTGGAGTTACAGCCTGATAAACTTTGGGAACAGAACTCACCCTCTGTCCAACATGCATGAATACAGCAAGCCAGAGGCTGCCCCTCCTGAGAGCCTGACCTGACAAAATCCACTACAACTAGAGAGATATCTCAGTGGCTAAGAGCTCTAGCTGCTCTTGCAGAGGACCTGGGTTGAGTTTCCAACCCCCACATGGTGGCTAACAACCATCTGTAACTCCAGTTCCATGGGAACCCTCTGTTGGCCTCTGTGGACACTGTACACACAAGGTGCACATACACACACGAAGGCAAACTACTCACACACAAAAAATAAAAATAAAAAAATCTTTAAAAAAGACCACTTGACACATTTGTGTGGGGGCGCATGTACATAGACACGCACACACAGACCACAGGAGAGAAGCCTTTGTGTGTGTGTTTATGCATGTGTACTTGCCTGTGCCTATGAAGGCCAGAGGAAGAGGTTGGGCATCCAGTTCTGTTGCTCTCTGCCTTATTCTCTGGAGACAGAGTTTCTCACTGAACCTGGAGTATACCATTTTTTGGCTAGACTGGCTGACCAGTAAGCTCCAGAAATCCACCTGCTTCCACCTCCCCAGTGTGTGACCATTTCCAGGTTTCAGGTGGGAACTGGGGATCCAAGCTTTGGTCCTCATGTTTGTACAGCAAGTACTCTTACCCACGGAACCATTTCCCCAGTTCAAGAAAAGCTTATTATTGGGTCTTGTGTTGCAACAACATGGACAGCACAAGAGATGTTTCTCCTGGATGACTTGAAAAGTGGATAGCCAGCCTGCTCACAAAGCCCATGGTCCAGTCAGCTTCTCACTGCTGTGACAAAACACTCTGACCAATACCACCTTGGGGAGGAAAGGGATTATTTGCCTCACATCTCCTGGGTCACAGTTCATCACTGAGGAAGCCCAAGGTAGGAACTCAGGGCAGGAACCTGGAGGTAGGAGCTGAAGCACAGACCAAAAGGATTCTGCTTATTGGCTTGCTCTCCTGGCCCATGCTCAGCCTGCTTTCTTATACAATACAGAACAACCTACCCAGGGATGGCACCATCCACAGTGGGTTGGACCCTCCCACATCACTCACCAATCAAGAAAATACCCCACAGACATGGCCACAGGTCAATCCAATGGAGGCAGTTCCCCAACTGAGGCTCCCTCATCCCAGGTGTGTCAAGTTGACACTAAAGCTCTCCAGCACACCCAGGAAGGGTGTGGCAGGGGTGTTAAATGAGGGGCTGTGTTTGTACTAATACTGGGCCTTTTCTGGGGTTGCCAGGAGAAATACCCCCACAATCTGGGTGAAAACAGCCTCAGGGTCATGGAGAGGTTGCTGAGGCCTGTCTGGTTAGTGTTGCTGTCTCTGATTGGTGCAGGCTGTGTTGGAGCAGTAGTGACTGGAGCATGGTGGTTCTCTGCAGCAGCTGGCCTGTCCTCGGAGTGATCGTGTCTAAAACAGTCAAGCTGACAGGAGGACAGACTAGTTAGGTTGCTAGTAAAGACCCTGCTTGGAAGCCAGATGTGGTGATCTATGCCACAATCCCAGCACTTAGGTGTCTAAAGCAGGGGAATCACCTCAAGTTTGAAAATGTTTTATACAACACAGCAAGATTGCTTGAAAAATAAAAAAATAACAAGAAGACACAGCTTGGGCAACAGGTCTCTGCTTCAGCCTGATAGGTCATGCGAAAGGCTTGACAAATGCCTTCTCAGTCACTCAGAAAGCATTAAAAAGATGTATAATAAAGACTGAAGGGAAGCTCTGTACAGAACTAACCATTCTAATCAGCAACGCACTTAATTGTATTTACCAATGTCTGTCATGTCTTACCCTGCCGGTGCCCCAGGTGGGTCCCTCTAGTTTGTCTCACAAAACTCTGACCTTTGCCTTCCATTCCATAGAGCTGTGAGAAAATTCATCCCTGTCCTTTAAGCTGCCAAGCTGTCCTATTAAGATATGGCAGCAAAAATGTGTAAGAGCTGTGTATACAAAAACTTAACACTGGAGCCTAGGCTACAAGGATGATGACTTTAAGACACCAAAAACCAGGGGCAGGACAAATGGCTCAGCAGTTAAGAGCATTGGCTGCTTTGCAGAGGACCCGCATTAGGTTCCCAGCACCCACATGGCAGATAGCAATCATTGGTAACTCTAGCTCCAGGGGATCCAGTGCTCTCCTTTGGCCTCTGTGGGCACTGCATGACATGGGCGCATAGCCAAACACTCATACACATAAAATAAAAATAAATAAATCAAGGAAAAAAACTAGGGTTACATAATGAGACTGTCTCAAAAATAAGTAAATAAATAAATAGCCTTCAGGAGGCAGGGGCAGGCAGACACTGTGAGTTCTAGGCCAGCCTGGTCTACATAGTGGTTTATGAATGATAGTTCCCATAAAGAAGCCACATTTGAGGCTGGAGAGATGGTCAGTGGTTAGCACTGGCTGCTCTTGCAGAGGATCCAGATTCAGTTCCCAGCACCCACATGTTACCTAACAACTGTTAGGAACTCCAGTTCCAAGGGCTCCAATGCCCTTTTCTAGCACCTGTGGGCATTCACACACATGGTGTACTTACATATGTGCAGAAAAAACCCTCATATACATAAAATAAAAATGAATAAATATTCAAAAAAATTTAAAAAGCCACACTTTCACAGACCCTTCTGCAAAGCTTGCTGACTTGACTAGAATTTCAGAACTGGTGGAGAGGCTGGAATCTTGCAGGTACAGAGACAATTAACGGGCTATTTCAGCTCCTTAAACACTCATTTATCCCCCACCTCTGCCTGCAGCCAGACAGCATCTGAAGCCCATAGCGGAGGCTCCCCTCTGTGCTGTAACCTGCCTACCTGATGTTCCCACCAATACATTTTAAAAGTGACTTGATTTGTGGCTTTCTTTGTTCTGTTACTGTAAAAGCATCACAAAACTGTCACCATGTTGAAATGTGGGTGACCTAAATCTCTGTTTCTGGGCCATGGTTATGCATGTTTGGCTTCCTAACAAGCAAATCTCCTTTCTTTTGTGGTGAGGGCTGTTTTCATGTTGATAGTTATGGCGCCCAATGTGGGGCCTCAAGAGTATCCATTTTAAAAAAAGATTTATTTCTATTTTATTTGTGTGTATGTGTGTATGCTGCATGTGGGGGTTCCTGCAGAGACCAGAAGAGCACACCAGATTCTCTGGAACTGACGTTAGAGACAGTTGTTAGCCACCATGTGGGTGCTGGGAACTGAACTCAGGTCCTCTGCAAGAGCAATCAGCTCTTAACTGCTGATTCATTTCTCCAGCCCTCAAACAACCAGAATGGAGTCACTCTCCCACTGTGCGTCCAGCTTGTCCAAAACGTTTTCTAGGAATGTGACGAGACTCAAGACACTGGGTAATCAACCCTCACGTGTCCCTTCTTGGCTGAACCAATAAAGTTTCTTTTACCCCAGGAATGGGATATGGGTGAGTCTAGGGGATTTCTATCTTTAGGGTCAATAGCATTCATTAAACATTAAACAAAAATTTTTAAAAGCAAAATAACATGTAACCATGCTTAGTAGAGCCATTGAGGCAAGCAATAGCCAGGTCAACTCATCCATGCCATGTCAGATGATTCCAGAGTGAGCGCCCCATGATGTCAGCACTGAAGGGACAGAACCACAGCTCCATTCTGTCACCAGCAGTAGCATGAGGTGTTCCCCTAATATTTTGTTTAATTTATTGTTTTTATTTTGTGTGCATGAGTATGTTGCCTGCATGTACTTAAGTGTACCCATGCCATGCAGTTCCCACAGAGATCAGGAGAGGGCGTCAAATCCCCTGGAACTGGAGTTATGGATGGTTGTTAGCTGCCATGTGGGTGCTGGGAATTGAACCCGGGTCCTCTGCAAGAGCAGCCAGTGTTCTTAACCACTGAGCCATCTCTCCAGCTCCTGTAGCTTTTATCTTGAATTAGGCAAGAACAGCCTTTTTGTTTGATACAGGACTTTGTTCTGCTTGGAGATACAGAAAGGCAAGGTCACAGGACGGATGACAGGGAGGAGTTGAGAATCATTAATTTTCCAGAATGTATCAGAGGACAGAGGACAATTTACAGGACTCTGCTTTCTACTTTGACTGTATAGATTTCCACCAGGCATCTCTCAGGCCCTAAAAACATACCATTTTCACTTGGGTGAAAAACCTGCTTTCCTTAAGTGCTAGGTTCACTTCACCAGGCCGTGCAGTAGCCGGTTAGTTTCACTTTAGTTAAAGTGCTCCTATCTTATATTAGGTAGAAATGCTTTTTCAGATAGATACACAGGATGAGAAAAGCAAAGCCTACCCACTTTTCTAACGCAGAAAAGTGCAACTATTCCTTTCCTTCCTTCCCTCTCTTCTTTGAATACCTGCCTCAGTTCTAAGCATGGCTGTCTCTCCTCTTTGTCCATCTCCTCCTTCCACGCTGTGAGAAACAACGGCCCTCACATCATGGTAAGATTCTTGGAGGCTCAGAGACGAAAGTGAAGCAGATTTTTCTGATAAACAGAAGGGTACAATCTCATGCATTATCTAGAGCTTATCTTTTCCTTTGATCTTTATATTTGTCTTTTTCTTGTTAAAAATGTGTGGGTTCATGAATACCGTTTATATTAAAGCTGATCAATCGCATGGCCTTGCAGACATGCTTGGCTTTAATTTTCCACTGTAAACTTCTATTTGGGGGGTAGTTTAGCAGAGTTTGTGGATGGGTACTGGCTAGCCTAGCAGGCATTCAGAGTGGCTTAGTGTTTTCTGTTCATTTGTAGCTGGACCTAATCTGAATGCTGGCAGGTTGCTAACTAACAGTCAGCTGTTATTTAGAACACAGCACAGCAGCTGCAGAGATTTATAGCTTTCCTGCTCATTTTTCTCTCAAGTCTTAATAAGATGGTCCTCAAGCTTAAAACAAAACAAACCAACAAACAAAAACCCTGACCTGGACCATGGTGACTAACAGATTTGATCCAGGAGTTCTTCCTCAATGGCTGTCAGCTTTTTCTCTCTCCTGAAAACTGCTTTCCTGCCTACTCGGCCTCATCTATAGCAGACCCTAGAAATGAACCTTCCTAGCACCAGGCACATGAAATAGCATTTGAAATGATATTTGGTCTCCACATTTGCAAACTGCAATGCTTGGCTGACAGAAGAAACTGTGTTAGTTGGCCTTCCATCTTCTGAGACTGTCCTGTCTCTGTCTCTCATCTCCTGTAAGAAGTCTGGGATTACAGAGATATACATCATACACCATGGGCAATCTCCCCAACAAAAGAGCTGTGTGTTTTACATCGACAGTTTGTTTAGGGGACAGAGTCTTGCTATATGTCCCAGAAACAAAATGTCTACACAAGATCGATGGTACAAAGCACTGTTCAAAATACACGGAGAAGTCTTCAGCTTAACAGTAAGAAAACTATTTTAAAATGAGCAAAAACTCCTCACAGCACACCTCGCCAAAAACTGTACTCCGAGGGTGACCGCCAGCGAAAAGCTGCCGGTTTCCAGCACTGGCAGGCTTGCGGCCGTCCCTTCCTTTCTGTGGCCATATTGAAATCCATTCCTTAAGTGGGCACAGTTTGGAAGTGGGACCTTGCAGAGGTAAGGTCAGGAGGACTGTACCCTCATAAATGGGGCTACCGTCTTTAGAGCTGTGATTTGCCTTTGTTTACGGGGTTGGGGACTGAGCTCTAACCACCATCATCCCGAAGCCCAGGTGCCTTTATAAAACAGATGTCTCAGGAACACTCAGTTCAAAGGCCACATAATAAAAGGGGCTGGAGCATGACCCACCTTTGGCAGACATTGGCTTTGCCCTGCCTCAGTGTGGACTTTCAGCTACAGAACTGGGAGAAATCAAGGCCTCATGTTTAGGGCCGTTCACTTCGTGCTGTTACCGTTTCTAAGGGGCTGTAAAATTCACGGAGAATCAGGAACTCCCATTTGGTGCTGGGAATGGTGTAGTAGTTTCTTACCAAATTAATTCCGCTATACACACAATCCAGGGTTTGTACTCTTCTGTGTTTACCCGGATGAGATGGCAATTTCTCTTCACAAAACCGGTACACCGGTGTCTGCAGCAGCTTTACTCCCAATCACTAAACCCACAAGCAACAGCGAGGTTTCCAGGGAGTGGATAAACAGCGGTACATCCAGCCAGTGAAATACTACTGAGCCCTGAAGCTAAGCAAACTCCACACCGTCCCAGAGCACAGAGGAAACCTCTACGCGCGTCCCTAGCAAAGCAAGCCGAGGTTTCCCAGTGCTTCGGGCCAGATGACATTTAGGAAACCTCGGAAGGTGAGCAGGGCGACAGCTGAGCGCGCACCGGCTCCTGTGGCACGGACACAGTATCACGCCTGCGTCCACACCCGCGGGAGGCAGGGAGGAGCGGGCGGTCACAGGCACACCCGCAGCAGATACATACACCGTCAGTCAGCTGTGCGGCGGGTCACAGAGCTCCCTGTGTGCAGCAGGAGGCTGTGCTGGGGAGGACAGCATTGGAAACTTTGTCCCGCTGGGCTTGGCCGAGTCCCACCCCGCCCCAGAGATAAACCTCAAAGTATTCTTTTAACCCCGAGGGTGGAAGGACCGGAGAGGGGTGTGCGCCATTCGGAGCGGACCCGGCCGGGAAGGACTCCGGGTTCAAAGCCAGGACGCGCAGGGCTTCGTGTCCTGCGAGGGACCCAGGGCCAGCAGGCCGAGTGCAGAGCGAGGCACGTGCAGGCGGGCATTGGCGCATGCGCCCTGGGGAGGGGGGAGCCGGGCCCGCCCGCTTCCGGACTGGGGTGACTCAGCGCTTTCGGGTGCACAGTGGGGCTCTCGGGAGATATGCAAATGAGCTGGAGCATCGCGGGAGGTGGTCCCTCCTGAGCCCAGGGGAGGCTGGCGCCATCTTCCTCCGACTCGCTGGGAGCACGGAGAGCAGCGCCGGGTGGTGAGCACGGCCTTGGCCCGGGGCTGGTGGGCCGTGGGCGGGAAGACCTGGCCGGAGCTCCTTTGCTGGGTCGACCGGGCCAAGGGCGCGTTGACCTTGAGCGCGCTGGCCGTCGAGCCCCAGGAGGAGGCCGGACCCCGTGGGGCTGCAGCCGCGCCAGGCCTCCTGCAGTCCTGAGGACGGGCAGGCTGAGGGGCTGGGCACCCAGCATCCTGCCCAGCAGGGCGCTAATCCTACCCCCCTTTGCCTTTTCTGCTCCCCAGACGTGGAAGCCAGGGCAGAGCCGCAGAACTTTCCAGAAGCCTGAAGCTGCCACCTGCTGCCGACCGCGTGGAGTCGGGACCGGTCCTCGCCCCGCACCGCACCGGCGTCCTGGGGACGAGAAACCCCTCCTTCTCCCCGTTCTCAGCCCCTCCCACTGGGCCCCAGGCGCCCAGATCTGTGCCTCTGACCTCTGAGGCCCCGGCAA
Source organism: Eospalax fontanierii (assembly GCA_035773235.1). NCBI lineage: Eukaryota > Metazoa > Chordata > Mammalia > Rodentia > Spalacidae > Eospalax > Eospalax fontanierii. The sequence continues at coordinate 95,927,736 of CM069531.1, forward strand.
GCCCTGTCCTCAGGGTCCACTGCCCTGGACTCGGGCTGCGAGGCCATGTGCCCCCCGGTGCGCATGCGCCACGGGGCCAAGGGCATGGCCTGCCTGTACGCGGCCTGGCTGTACCAGCTCGTCCACGGAGATCAGATGAAGATCTGCTTTGCTTGCTTCAAGGCCGCCTTCCTAGTCGTTAAAAACATGCTGGAGATGGGAGACTGGGGAGAGGAGGAGTGGGCGCCCGAGCCCATGGACCTGTCGGAGACAGGGTCTGAGCAGGAGACAGGGTCCGAGCAGGAGGAATGGCTGGGCTTCAGCTGGGGAGAGGGCCAAGAGCAGCCTCCTCAGGACGTGTCTGAGCAGGGAGCTCCGATACCTGCCCCTGTGGGGGCCGTGATGCTGGGCCCACCTCAGCTGGTGCCCACGGAGCTGGAGCCTCAGGAAGCGGTTCCCCTGGACCTGGGCCCCGAGCATGCGGAGTGGACGCAGACCCTTCCCTGGAGATTTGATGGCCTTTCTCCCTGCTCACACTGGCTCATCCCCCCTCTGTCCTGGGGGGATGTTTTCAGTTTGAACCCGTCTCCAGGACAGCCTGTACTGCTGGAGCTGAGCCCCACCTGGCCCCTGGACCCGGTGGAGGCCGAGGCCTGGCTGATAGACCTGAAGTTCGTTTTCTTGCTGGGTGGCTTCGATGCCATCTGCTACCTGCTGTCGATGACCCCCTGCTGGGCCGTGAGGACCCCGGTCCAGCGCTGGCAGGTGTTGCTGGACCCCGGCGAGGCAAGGGTGGCCCGGCTGCAACACGCCCCTCAGCAGGAGGACCTGCAGCGCTGGAAGCTGAGTGTGCTGGAGCCCTCAGAGCTGGGGGTGGAGATGGTGCCCGCGGACTGCTGCCTGCGGAAGGGAGGCTTCACCCTGCACTCGTACCTGCCCTGGCAGAGTGGCACCCCAGAGGCCTGGAGCAGGGAGCCAGGAGAGAGACTGTGCGTCATAGAAGTTGCGCATCTCAGGGAGCTGCCCTTCTTCCACCCCCCATCTCCAGAGTCCCTCCGCTGAGCACTGAGGCTCAGGCGCCCACTACCGTCTGCGCGGCCCAGGGTCCCCGGAGGACTGTGAAGAGCCAGTGGTTGCCTGTCCTCAGCAGCAGAGGGCATTTGGTCCAGGAGGATGACTGTTCTCTCGGGAGAGGGCCTGGCTGTTTACCCTCAGTTTAGTTATCCCCGGTTGACTGTTCAGTGTTAGGAGGGTGAAGCCCAGCTGCAGGCGCAAGGGCGACCGTTGTGCACCTCTTCGGTCTCAGAGCCTGCACCTGCTCTGAGCACCTGCACCTGAGCGTGGCCTGGGACAGTATGTGTATGGTGCCCACCAGGTCACGTGTGTGACCCCACACACACTGTACTTGACGCTGTCTGAAGGGCCAGGAGATCTGGTTTCGAATTTGACTGTTTTGGTCCTTTTTAAATTCTTGCTTTGTGCATGTTTCTGTTGAATAAAGTTGTCAGTGTTTTCTCGGAGGCTCTGTGCAGTCTTCCTAGGTAGGTCCTGATGGATGGGCCTCGGTTCTTTCCTGAGTGACCAGCCTCACAGGTTTGAAGTCCCACAGAGCTGGGATCCAGGGATGCTGAGTTCTGGCGTGTTTCTGAGTCATATGAGGAGTGTATGTCTCAAGGTGTTGGTCAGTCATTTTCTTCATAAGCGGCTTGTGTCCAGGGGTTAAAATAAGAGCTGGTGTTGAAGAGTAGTGTGTTATCTGACAGACACATGTATGTGCCCTAGAAGCTAGAACGAATCTGTGAGTCAATCCATATGTCAGATGTACTGGTCTCTTAGACATATGGTCACACCTTGGCACTTAGGGCTCTGCACAGATGGAGGGAAGTGGTTGGTGCCTGTGTACCTGTTAGACACACTCTTAAATGGCCACTGTTTCCCACCTGCAAGTGATCCGTCTAGAAATTTCTGCCATTCTCTTGAGTATCTGGTTAGCACTGCATCTGGTAATTGAAAGGTAGACTACGTTTGATATAGACAAGGGTCCAAACCCTGGGCCATCTTTCTGATCAGTTCACTGCACAGTAGGATCAAGTTGTGGATTCTTTTTCTTTTTTAAAGACGAGTTCTCCCTGTGTACCTCAGCTGGCCTCAAAGCCAAGCTCCTCTGCCTCAAAGTACTCCGCAGCGTTGCCTAACTTTGAGGGCTATTTTTCTTGTCTTCCAGAAATCCCTGTCTAAAATGACATAAGGCTCTGTTACTCATTACTGGAGAGACAGCCCTACACTGCTATGTAGAGAATACTGACTAGGCCACCTTTGCATGCTGCCTCTTTCAGTCACTTGACGCCTGGCTGTCCTCCAGAATAGACTCTGCTGGCCCCTTTTCTGTTCCCTCTGTTCTGTACCTCCTGGTCAGGCAGTCCATCCCAAGAAACCTGTTTGCTTTTAAACTTAATTTTATTTATTGTGTGTTTGAAAGAGTGTGTGTGCACATGTCGTAGTGTGCATGTGGAGGTCAGAGGACAGCTTTTGGGAATCAGGGTGTGTGTGTGTGTGTGTACAGAGGCCAGAGGCAAGTCCCAGCAATTCTGTACCCATCCTTTCCCACAGAATACCTACCTGGTTTGCCATGTGGATGCTGGGATCTGAACTCTGGTCCTTTTGATTGCAAAGTGTTACGTCTTAACTGGTGAGCCATTTCTCTAGCCCCCAAACTTTTAGAGTTTTTTAAAGTTACATTTATTATGTGTGGGTAAGGATGTGCATGGGCGTGAATGCCACAGCATGTGTGGGCAAGTCAGAGGAGAGTTGTAGGAGTCAGTTCCCTAACATGGTATTGAACTCGGTTGTCAGGCTTAGCACTAAGCGTCCTTACCCACTGAGCCATCTTGCTGGCCCTCCCAGACTTCTTTTTTAGCTGATACCAGCCACACAGTGTGGTGTTCCAGTGGGGCCCACATATGGAGAGGCACCCCCATGGAAGCACTTGGATAAGCCTTCTCTGGCCCCTCAGTCCATCTCACCTAAAAATAAGGGGGGAAATACCAACCCAAAGGTAATGGTAAACAGTGAAACAAATATTCTCCCCTCCTCCAAGAAGACCAACCAGGCCTCTGACACCGCAAGTGCGCACCTTGAAACAAACTCCAAAGAAAGTCCACACTGGCACGCATATGTTTCATCAGTGCTGCGCACAGTAGCAAAACAAGTGAAATGCTGACAGAGCACAGGATCAGTGGGGATCCGTACATGGGGACACTCCTCGGTGGCAAAGGAAGGCAGCACCCGTGCATGCCTAGGACATGGGCGGACCTCAGATGCATCACACGAAGGGAAAGAGGCCCGTCAAAAGAGCACACTGTGTGGTTCCATTTTTATGAGATAGAAAGAATGCGCAGAGGTGGGTGACTGGGACCAGGTGAGCCCCACTGTGCACCAGCCATTGCACATTCTGTGAACTCCCACAGTACAATGACTCCCACATTCGAAGCTGCACCACCAATAATTAGGCTTAATCATAGTCACGGCCTGCCGGATTCCTAAGGAAGGGCGTTCCAAACAGCACTAGAAATTATTTGCCGCTGACCTGAAATTCAAATTTAATTGAGTCCTACACACTATATCAGGCAATGCTGCCTGGCCCAGGGGGGCAGACCTGGATGCATCTGTAGGGGATTGGTCCTCTGGGACTGGACAGAATGAGATACAGAGAGGACAGGTGTGGACAGGTATGGGGGCATCAGAGCAAGTGTCAATCCCCCTCAATGGTTGCTACTGGAGTTGTAGAGTTGCAAAGGTCAGAACCTGGGCCCTGGCAGCCACTTGACTTCAATAGGCCAATTAAACACGGATATTGAAAAGCAGAAAAATCTTTACTCAGTGCAATCATGTTGGGTACAAGATGTATGCTATTAAACCAATAGGAACAGATTCTAGCTCTTACCTTTAAAATCAAAAGGCCCAGAAAAGATTCTGTGCGAAACAATGGGAAAGGGGACAAAGAGGACCCAGTCATGCCCAAAGCCATCTACAGGGGCCTAACATGAGGGTTACCTGTAAACAGAAGGCAGGAAGCATGCACGGCCAAGTGGTCCTGGACGTGGTGAGTCCCACCTCACCCTTGCCATCACAGCTCTCCCACAAGAAGATATGGCAAGTTGTCAAAACTGTGTAAAGTCCCTTTCTGGGAGATAAGCCCTCCTTCAGACTGGCACCAGACTTCAGTCTGTCCCTTCTCACAGAAGATTCCTCTTGGGACCCATCGTTTCAACAGTATGATAGTCAAAGGAAGGGCAACAATATCTTTATTTAGAATATCTTCATTCCCGCAGGATGATTATATATGGTGGGTTCCATTCCAGAAATGTCTGAGAATCTGTCACACACCAGTGTCATTTCTCTTGCCCCCTCCCCACAGAGGCATTGAAGAGCGTGACCCCTCCCTCCAGTCCTTGCCAGTCCGTCTGTCGGGTAGGCCCCCTTTGTTCTATCCACATTCAGACTCCCCACTCTCCTAATGTTTCATGCCAACAAGAGGTTAGTGATCACCATCATGAGAGGTATGCACGTTTCTGACCACAGCCATGTCTGGGACACCTCCTGGCCCTGCTGTACTCAGACCCCAGGCCTGGACACCCTGCCCCAGAGGGACCTGTGTCAGCCAGAGGCCCTTCTTGGAGTAAAAGGAGCATCTTGTGGTAGTGGAGTCCCATTTTCTGGGATGGCACCTTGACTCTGATGTCCAGCCCCAGGATACTTAGCAGAAAAACAAATTCCAGGTCCCAACTCTTCAAAATGAGGTGCCCCATGAGGGGAGTTAGGGTCTGTCCTCAAAGCAACCTCAGGATCATGATCATGGCTGAATTAAGAGGAGCTGAAAGTGGGGATGCATTGTGACTAAGCAGATCACAAATAAGTCACATCTGCAATTTCTTTGCATTTGTTTAAGTGTAACATCAGAAGGATTTAGACCTAGGGACTTGCAGGAAATTCAATGGGTGATGACACAGGACATCAAGTGTCTGTGGAGAGCTCACAGAGACCCTGGGACACACACACACACACACACACACACACACACACACTCACACACACATGCAGTCCTTTGCCCCAGGCCCTGATATAGAGGCCTGGACTGGTCTACATTCTCCTCCCAGGAACTGGTGTGGACCAAGACCTCCCTTAGCCTAGCACAAAAGGTGGCATCTACAAGGGCCTGGAACCTCATGGACAAATGCTGTGACCTCGCCCCTCTTGGGTTGACGGAGGCAGGGAGAGGGAGGAAGCCCTGTTGATAGACAGCATGGTGGGAAAGGTTGTTGGGAAGGATTCTAGGGATGCTCTACGGAAGGCAGAAGGCATGCATGTGCTGGCCTGTGTCTATAGCTGGTCACACTCTTGAGCCTATCATCACCCAGCAGTGGCTCTTTGGCTGCCCTCTCCACCATGTTTCTGATTTTAAGCAAATTCCAGCTTTACCCAGAACGAGGACTGTTCTCTCTTGTTGCCATGAGGACAGGCCACACAGTGTGCCACACTGACACTGCTTGTCACATTCTACGTGCTGGGTGGAGTCTGAGAGCTAGCATAGGTGTTTCCTCTCATCACCTCCTGGGGTTGGCCTGGCCTGACTGGCCCTTCAGCATTTCCCCTGAGTCGTCCCCACTCAGTGTCTTCACTGAGCCAAAGCCAGATGCTGTCCAGATGTCGTTCTTGCTGTCCTAGGGGGTACCATGAGTCATGGTGGCTCCTGTTCCACAGAATACAAGCTCCTGACTCTAACCATCATGGATGCCAGACATCACCTGTGGCCCAGCCTTGTGCCAGCACCTTTGTGACAGTGACTCACTGGACTCCCAGGAAGCCGGCCCTGCTGCTAGTTGCCCCTTGTAGGTGAGGAAACTGAGTCACTGAGAGAAGCAGCAGCTGAAGCCCAGGCTCTTTGGTCATCCACATCTAGCTCAGAGCCTGACTCTGGCCAGCATGTGGTCCTGGAAATGGGGTGGAGGAGGCTAGTAAAACAACTGGGGCTTGTACCAGATGATACAGAGCTAGTGACACATGATCTCTTCTTGTTGGCAAAGAGGAAAGAGAAAGTACAAAAGGGTCGGTGCGTTAAGGTGTCAGTCAGGAGAAATCTAAATACACCATAGAAAAGCTACGTGTGGTGAAAAAAAACAGACAAAAACCTTAGGAGACACTCCACTCTTAGGGGAGTGGTGCCTCTGGGGAAGGAGGAGGAGGGGCCACAGAGGAGAGGGAGATGTTTCTGCTAAAATCACAACCTGAATCAATGACAGAAGTACTGGTACTTCATGATCTAGATAGGGAGGTTCCTGTTAGCACTGTGTGAATGTGCAACAATGGTGGAGGCTATGATGATGATAACGATGACGGTGGTCGCAGCGGTGATGATGATAGTGATGATGGTTGTGGTGGTAGTGATGATCATGCTGATGATGGTTTGGTGATGGTGATGGTAGTGACGATGATGCCAACGGTGATGGTGATAATGGTTGTGGTGGGGATGATGATGGTAGTGTGACGGTGGTGATGATAACAGTGGTGATGATAGTGGTGGCTGTGCTGATCCTGATGAACATGATGATAATGGTAAAGATGACAAGTCTCCCAGGAGGAAACTTAGAGAAGCAAGAACCCACCCCTTAGATTCTTACTGTCACAGAGGCTCCTCCATTGGTTTTGGGATCAAGGCGCCCTGCTGCATCTGGGCCTGGATGGACTGAGGCTGAGGGATGGCTAAGGGAGGGTTTTCTGCACCCTGTTGTATGGACTAGGTTGGGGTTTTGTTGACTGGCACTGGCGGATCCCTTGGGGGAGGGGCAAGAAGGCACAGAGTCAACCTCACAGACCCTGGGAGAAAGGGGAACCAACAATCTCCTTTAATTTTAGAAGGGAACAGGATTTATATTTTTGCCAGGCTTAGGGGAGGTCTTTATCTAGTCATCTGACAAGCTTCATTCTGGCAGGTCCTGAACACCTGACAATCTGAAGTTCGTCACTCCCATTGGTCCTGGATGGCTGCTAGTCTGAGTACTGCCCCAGGTTCGATCCCAGGAAGTGTTCATTGCTCAGGCATGTTCAATATCAGTTCTAGCCTGCTTAGGCCAGCAGGCCAGGGACCTGCCTGACCTTGCCTGAATATCCTACAGGGTTTGACCTTAAGGGCATAATGGGGACATGTGGCTTTGATATACTGCTTGTGAGAGAATCTGGGCTTCTAGCCTCACTCCACCTTTGTAGTCCCCAGAAGGGCTCTCTACCGCTCTGTGTGCAACCTCTACTCAGGATGTGAAATTTCTGTGGATCCTGAACTGGGGCCTTTTTCGAAAGGTCACTCATCCTTGTGACCAGAGGGCTGCAACGCTGGGACCCGTGTCTCCTCTCTGTGCAGCAAGAGATCCCTGGGGTTGATTCTGTGGGTGCTTACATTTCCCTCTCCCCCGTCATTTCAGCTTTCAAGAGTCGGGGATAGTTTCTGAATTCAATTCACCCAGACAGCCTCATCACTTGGGATTGCTCAGATGTTCACCGCTATCCACTAATGAATCGTCCCTCTCCCCAGCTGGAAATCAGTGCAGGTTTAATTGGTTTCATTGCTGTCACCCTCTCTCCAGCTGCGTCTCAGATCTCGGAGCACTGGGCCCAGAACTGGGAAGACTATAGAGCCCAAAGCCAGAAATACGGGAATATTCTTGGTATCAAGGAAAATGCCTCCTGGAAACATGGAGTGACCGCCAGCTACAGAGTACTCTTGCAGGGGGCGAATATTGAGGGAATCCCAGCTGCAGTCAGTGAGGTACAGGAAAGGTCCCTGCAGCCGATACTGGTGGGCTTCAAGGGCCCAGTCATCTCTACATTGCATAGTTTTGGCTCCCCAGGGGTTGCCCAGACTATCAGGCATCCATGGCAACCTAGGCTGACTCACCCTCGGTCTTAGTCTTACACTCTCCTCTTACCTTTCCCAGTGTTTTCTATGACAAATGGCTGCTCTCTGCAGACTAGTGTGAAGAAGGTGAGGGACTAGATGAACCCCTGGCTTCTGAGCACCTGGTTGGGTGAGTTCTTAGCAAAGCATCCTCTCTGACAAGTCTGAAGAGCACCTGTATGTGGGCTGGATGCATACCTGAAAAGAGACCCCTAGAGCCAGCTCCTACTCACAGAGCCTCATTTTCGACAGGGAGTGGCAATGCCATTGGAGATGAGTTCTTTCAGAGAAATTATCATTTTCAAACATAATGAAGCCATTTTGTGCAAAGCAAAGCTTTATAAGTCACATTTGGGGAAAGTGCAACCATATTGCATGATTTAATGAGTCCACAAAATGACTCACAGGGAGGTGGGGTGCTTCCGCACAGACCAGTACATTATGGAGCTATGGGCAGCAGTGGCCTTTGGATACCCCAGTTCTGTCTGAGCATTGGGCCTTGAGGACACTTGGGTCGCCCCACCCCCAGGCCCCAGGCTGAGGTCACCTGTGCAGCTGAGAAGGGTTCACAGGTACCCCACCCACTCCTGGCTCTGAGTTCTCTTCCTCTTTGGCCCTCTTCCCTGCACTCTGTCTCATCCCCTCTGCCTGTCCTTGGGATGACCTAGCATCTGCACTGTCCAGGGTCTGTCTAGCATCCACATTCATCTGTCCTTCAAGAAAGAGTATTGATATATGGTCTGGTGCACTACAGGATGTCATGACCAAGTGAGGGCCTGGCCTGGAGATACAGCTCAAAGGTAGAATGCTTGCCTAGCATTTGTGAGACCCTGGGTTCTCACAAATAAATCAAAGGACAATGGCTTGTGGCTACTGCTGGAAGTGCAGGAACTGAGGACCATCTATGATCATCCATGCATCTGGCCTCTCTTCCTTGTTTGCTGTGGTCTGGCTCCCTGTCCCGGGCCTTGCAGGATTCATTCTTGTCTAGCATATGACCAACACGGGTCTGCCCTGCTGAGCACTGCCTATTCAACACATCAGCTAGGGGTCAGCCAGGACTTCAGTCATAGGTGGAGGCAGAGTACAGTGGGAAAGGGGCTCCTCATACCCCAAGTTTGAAAGTTGCAGAGGGCTGAACTACCTGGAAATGAGGAAGCAGCCCCTTCATTTAGTGTCAGCAAATGGCAGCCCAGCAGGGCTCCTGTAACTTTGAGGGTGATGGGTCAGTGGTCCCAGGATCCTTCCTCTATTTAGAGTACCTGGGCCATCAGCACAGGACACTGGGTTCACTTTACAATGAGGCATGACTCTCTGAGCTGTGTATGATGGTGGCAGGTGGATGAAGTGTGGAGGGACTGAGCCCCTGACAAAAACACAGCGATCCTTCCTGACTCAGAAAGGCCAGACAGTCCCTTGACACCTGTCCCCAGCACCTCTTCAAGGGCAGCACTGTGGGGACGGGAAAGACCATCTAGGAGAACCCAGAGCTTCTGTGCATCAGTCATTCCTCCCCCTCCCCAACCCCCAGCTGACTGCAATCTAACATTGGAATGAACTGGGAGAGGGTTCTCTGAGCAAGACAGAAAATCTGGCTTTGAGCCCTCTCTCCAGCCACAGGAAAGGGTAAATAAAGAAAGCAAGAAAAGACAGACTTAAACCTCAGAACTGTGTTGAAACAGCCCTAGTCTTTGCGGCTCTCGATATGCTGGCATCAGCTTGGTGATCCCAACCCAAGGCTATGAGTTGACCACAGGCCCAAGCCAAGATCGAAGTCTCTGAGAATCATAAGAGCTGGCTCAACCCCACCTCATCAACCAAGCTCAAACCACAAAATGGAAAAGACAAGAAAGTCAGGGGGTTTCATCGATAAGAGAATTTCACCCACAAATGGAACAGAGAAGCATCAAAGAGAACAGCAGGGTTCCCACTACAGTCAAAGGTGGGAGTGGCCAAGTGGGCATCACAGGCTCGCTGCCCAGTGCCTGTCTGCTGAGTCTTATGGGCAGAAGGCACAGCTGCAGAAGGGCTTTCAGGTCTCAGCATGGCCACCCCAAACAAGCATCCGCTGCACCCTGAATTTGTGTGAGAAGTACTGGGGTCTACCAGGCATCAAACTATGCCTGAGGTCCTTTTTCGAGCCCGTTAAAGATGCTGTCTTCTTTGGTTTCCATAGTCTCTAGAGAAAGTCTAACCACCTTCCTTCTTACTCCCTGAATGCACTGCTTTTAACAACAACAACAACAAAAAAAAAAAAAAAACAAAGTTTTACAGTGTTTTCCTTCTCCTTGGTTGTCCAGTTTCTCCTGTGATCTGGGTGGGTGTAGTTTGCATTTCTTCCCTGCTTGCAGCGGCCTAAGATTCTAAAGCCTCTGACATTATTCAGGTTCACAAAAGCTGTCTGCTCACTTTTGCCAGGTGCTGCTTGTGATGGATTTGTCTCTTTGGGTCACTCAAGCTGAGCTGCTCTCCAGACCGTGCAGTGCAGCAGCAACAGGGCCTGGGGGTGGGGGGACAATCCAGAGAGAGAGAGTGAGTTCCTGGAGGGCAGGTCGCATCTGAAGGACCAAGGTGGGGTCCTCCCTCACTTGGAGCCTTGCTGCTCCCCAGTATCACCTCTGTGGGTTTAGACAGTGTGTGAGGAATACACGAGCTCCAGGCGCCGGAACGGATTCCATATGGGCAGATGGTGGGGGTGGAGGGGCGCTCACAGGTAGCCACAGCTCGCCAACTCCCCAGACCCACAAACCCCACATCCCAAGGCTGATGAGACCCGCGCCATTCTTTCTCTCTGCCTCTGGACCGTGCCTCTCCAAGACCTGCCTCCGGCTTGCTTAGTTCAAGAGTATGGGGCGTCCAGGCGGTGCCAGGGTCCCCTCCCCCTACTCCCTGGCGCGGGCAGTCCAGGGTTTGAATGACAGCAGAGAATCAGGTTCGGCGCCGGGGAAAACGCCTTTCCCGGAGCGGAGAAGCGGCAGGTCACTGGGGTCCCGGACCTCCTCTCCCCCGAGGAGCCCTCGCGGGGCCGCCGGCCGGTTATTAATACGCGCTGGCGCGGGCGGCGCATTCCCAACTGGCGCCCGGACAGGTGCTGGCGGCCCGCGGTGCGCGCACAGCCGAGTCCCCGGACGCAGACCAGGCGGCCGCCCGCTGCACCCGGGCTGGGCTGCAGCCGATGGCTCTTTGACCGAGGTGAGCGCGCGGCGGCCGGGGGTGCACGGAACGCCGCCGGGAACCCAGGACTGCGGGGACGGGAGGGCGCGGGCCGCAGGGGTCCCGGGAGCACCGACGTGGCGGTGCGCTGCGTCGGCTACCTCACAGGCTCCGGGGCAGCACCCGGCGTCGGGAACTTTCACCCTCCCCTACGGCAAGGAAGGCCAGGAGTCCTGCGCCCCACTCGCCTTCTTAGCAGGACCCGCGGACTCCAGAGGCTCGGCGCCCTCCCGGGAGGAAGACAGCAATGGAGTGAGGGGCCTCAGCGTAGATGCAACTAGAAGCCGCCTGTCCTGGGACCCTCGTGGGGACCTGGAGTCAAGGTCTCCTCGCCCCTGGGCCCAGCCGTTCTTTCTGCACCAGGTGTCATCAGTGATCAAGGGCGCCATTAGCTATGCTGTGCCGAAAGCGACTTTCTAGAGTCGTTTCTGTGCCTGGAGGTCGGGGAGACCTGGGCACCCCAGGGTCTTCTCCACTCGCTTTCAGAACGCTCACGTCTTAGGCTCTTTTTCTTAGGAGGATAGTCTGATAGGTCATCAGGGGGTCTTAAGTACGCAGATATTTTTTACATGTACACCTGTGTGACCATCGTCCCGGGCCACGCATGTGCATCCCCAGCCCCAGGGTTTTCCAGGACCCCACAGTGGGAACAGAGAACACACACACACACACACACACACACGGTGCTCTGGCTTCTGCATAACGATGACTTTGCCAGTTAATGGACCCACAGCAGAAGGAGGTTACTGCTGTCCTTCAACCCTGGGAGTGCGTCTCACCCAGGCTGCTGGCTGCAGAAATAGCCCTGTCGCTGGTTATGAAGCACTTTTACAAAGATGTCACCCTTTGCTTATCCATGAGAGGGCTGCTCTCTGTCATTTAGGTCGTTTCAAGCTCCTTATTAGACCTAAAGTTGCTGTGACAATCCTCACTTGTGCCTCTTTGTGGGCAACTTCAGTGGTCTCTCCGGGGTGCACACTTGTGAGTTGTTGGTGAGACAGTATTCACCTGCTTCGCTGTACCGTGTTATATTCCCCATGACAGCGATTGAAAGTTCCACTCCCTGCACATCCTCCAATATTCAGGAACAGGTGATTGATCTTCTGGTTGTAGCCACCCTGGGGCACACAAGTGTGTGTCTACGAGTGTGCTGTGTCTATGTGCGTGTTGCATGGACTCTGTAGTTTTGATTTGCATCTCTCGTTGCACTGAACCTGTTTCATGAGCTTGTTATCCTTTTAGTGTTTTCTTTTTCCTTTATTTAGTTTCACTTTCTGTGTGTTTTGCCTGCATGTATGTACGTGCACCTGTGTCATGCAATGCCCACAGAGGTCAGAAGAGGGTGTGTCTAACCTCTGGAACTGGAGTTCAGGATGCTTGTTAGCCTTCATGTGGGTGCTGGAAATCAAACCCAGGTCCTCTGCCAGAGTAGCAGTGCTCTTAACCACTGAGCCATCTCTCCAGCCCCTCTTATTTATTTCTTTATTTTAGGTGTTTTCTTTCAGGAGTTCCTGTTAAGGTTTTGTTTCTTTGTCTCCTCCTCACCCTAAAAGGGTGGCTCTTCTTTTCTTTTGTGCTTCATACCTGCACATAGATTGTTCACTAATCCTTTGGTCTGTTTTCTGATAATCTGGCTCATTTTTACTTTCTTAATGAAGTTCTTAGTTTGATGAAGATTTTTGAATTCTTTAAAAGTTTTTTTTTTCTAGTATGAGTGTTCTGTCTGCATGTACGTAAGTGAACCACAAGCATGAGATGCCTGTTGGAGGCCAGAAGAGGGTTTTGGATCTCCTTGAACTGAACCTGGTTCTTATACAAAAGAAGCCAGTGCTTTTAACCATCAAGCTGTCTCTCTGGCCTGTAAAATTTGTTTCTTAAAAATCTTGTCTGGGGCTGGAGAGATGGCCCAGGGGTTAAGGGCACTGGCTGTTCTTGCAGAGGATATGGGTTTGAATCCCAGCACCCACATGGCGGCTAACAACTGTCTGTAATTCCAGTTCCAGAGTCCTTGTGTGTATGGTGTGAGGCAGGGATCAAATGAAGGTCCCAGCCAACCTGAACTCCTTGTGTAGATCGGACTGGTATTGAACTCATAGAGTCACCTGTCTCTGCCTCCCAAGTACTGGGATTAAAGGCGTGGGCCATCACACCTGGTTGGTTGTTAGGCATGGGCCACCACACCTGGCTGTTTGGACTTTTAAACTTAATGTGATCCTAGAAGACATTTTCAAAAGCATTCAGGTGAAACTAAAGGGCCAGGAGGCTCTGTTCGGATTGCACAGCTGGAGATCTGGCTGCCTGGCTCCACCCACTGCTGACCTTTACCCTGCTGTGGCCTTTTCAGAAAAGCAGAGCTCTTACACTTGCATTGAGGCTGGGATGGGGTGCTGCTGGGGAATGTTTTGTGGGCACAGAGGGTTCAGATTGCTCTAGGACCCTCCTGGGAATCTGGGGAGATGACATGGGCTCTTCCTGAGAGTTCCAAGGAGTAATGGGAGTTTGTGAACCCCTGTCTCTGCAGAGGGACAGTAACTATCACAGAGTCCCCAAGGGCATGAAGGGGTTGGCTGCCTTGCCCCTCTGACGGGCATCTTCCTCCACAGGACAAATTCCCCGCAGGCCCTTACGGAGCAGCAGACCCCTGCCAGGAGCCCAGAGAGAGGGCAGAGATGGAGCTGAGCCCAGAGTCTACAACCAGTTTTTCCATACTGGTTGTGTCAGGGAGCACCGAACCTGAGTTGCCTAGTGGCCCCAATGTGTCCCTTAACAGCTCCTGGACTGACCCAACAGAACCCAGCTCCTTGCAAGACCTGGTGGCCACTGGTGCCATCGGAGCTGTGCTCTCTGCAATGGGTGTGGTGGGCATGGTGGGCAATGTGTACACTCTGGTGGTCATGTGCCGCTTCCTGCGTGCCTCAGCCTCCATGTACATCTATGTGGTCAACCTGGCACTGGCTGACCTGCTGTACCTTCTGAGTATCCCTTTCATCGTGGCCACCTATGTCACCAAGGACTGGCACTTCGGGGACATGGGCTGCCGTGTCCTCTTCAGCCTAGACTTCCTGACCATGCACGCCAGCATCTTCACCCTGACTGTCATGAGCAGTGAGCGCTACACAGCAGTGCTGAGGCCTTTGGACACAGTGCAGCGCTCCAAAGGTTACCGCAAGCTGCTGGCGCTGGGCACCTGGCTGCTGGCACTGCTGCTGACCCTACCCATGATGCTTGCCATCCGGCTGGTGCGCAGGGGCCCTAAGAGCCTCTGCCTGCCGGCCTGGGGCCCTCAGGCCCACCGCACTTACCTGACACTGCTCTTTGGGACCAGCATCGTGGGGCCTGGCCTGGTCATTGGGCTGCTCTATGTCCGCCTGGCCCGAGCCTATTGGCTGTCACAGCAGGCCTCCTTCAAGCAGACTCGGCGGCTGCCCAACCCGCGGGTCCTCTACCTCATCCTGGGCATCGTCCTGCTCTTCTGGGCCTGCTTCCTGCCATTCTGGCTGTGGCAGCTGCTGGCCCAGTACCACGAGGCCATGCCACTAGCACCCCAGACTGCACGCATTGTCAACTACCTGACCACCTGCCTCACCTATGGCAACAGCTGCATCAACCCCTTCCTCTACACGCTGCTCACTAAGAACTACCGTGAGTACCTACGGGGCCGCCAGCGCTCTCCGGCTAGTGGTGGCCGTGGGCCTGGGATTGCCAGCAGCTTTCTGCACAGCCAAGCCCACCTCCAGCAGGACTTGGGCCGCTCACTGTCCTCCAGCAGCCAGCAAGCCACGGAGACTCTCATGCTGTCTCCAGTGGTCCCTAGTGGGGCCTTTGTCTGAGAGACCCTGTGTAAGCCTCTGGACAGAAAAGGCCCCAAAACAAGGCCACTTTGGAGCCTGTTCCTGAACCCTTACTCCTGCTTGACCAGTAGCTCTTATAGTCTGTTCTCTTCTAGAAAGTTCCTTCCCCATAATACCAAGCCATTCCTCCCTCACACCCATTTCTGAGTGTCTGTGGAGGCTGTGGCCCAGGAAGCTCCAGGGAGCTGAGTTGTCTAAGGCCTCCTCACCCTGAGCAGTCAGTGCCAGGCTGTGAACCTACAGAAAAATGTCCCTTCCGACTCTCTTGGGGTTCAGGGCCTGCAGGCATCTCCACCCTCTCCCTACCCGTACCCTATGATGGTTCTCGTTTGCACAAGCTGGCGGAGCAATAAAGCCAGCGCTCTGCAGTGTGTCCTGCCTCCATGCTGGGGTAAGAGGAGAGTTCTGAACTCAGTGAGCCCCAGCACGAGGAGCCTGAGGGTTTGGGGAGGGCATGTCTGCCCTCTAGGCCTTTGCCACAGCTGTCCCTGCTAGCTTTACATGGGGGTGGGAAGAAGGGCAGGTGGTTGAGATGTAGGAGAAGCCAGGCTAGGGTTGGATGACTTGGAGGAGAGGCTGTGCAGCCAGCGCTGAAGCTCAGGTACACAGAGAAGGCTCTGTAGGCTGCAGTCCTCACACCTAGCAGCCACAGGCCACGGAGTGCTCATGCGGACAGCAATGAGGCTTTGGCTTCACTAACTCTGGGCAAACTGCTGCCCTGTCCCAAGTGCCATCAACTCTCCTTTCCCTAGATGACCAGTCTTCTTGTCATGGCCAGAAGACATTTGTCCACCTCCTCTGGGGTGCTCATCAGAAGTTGGGATAGGATCTTGGTGCTGGCAGGCCCCTGCTGTGTGTCAGATACACCCTGGGCTGTCCCCTGGGGTGGAGACCTGGAGGGAAGGCCTTTGGGGTGATAAAATCCTCTGAATGTAGATGGTGGTGGCCACAGCACTGTGAACTTTACCATGGTTAAGATGGTAGATTTATTTTGCCTTAAAAAAAAAAAAAAGGGGGACATATGTGGGTGAATTTGTGAACACAAATACACCAAGAGAGAGACACACAGAAAAAGAGAGAGAAAGAGAGAGAGAGAGAGAGAGAGAGAGAGAGAGAGAGAGAGAGAGAGAAACTCTGGGCCTTGTGGTATACATATGTAATCTCAGCACTTGGGAGGCTGAGGCAGGACAATCACAAGTTCACAAGTTCAAGGCCAGCCTCTGCTAAAAACCAAAGACCATTTCTCTAAAAATTTAGCCAGGCCTGGTGGCACACACCTTTAATTCCAACACCCAGGAGGCAGAGGCAGGCAGATCTCTGTGAGTCCAAGGCCAACCTGGTCTACATAGTGAGTTCTAGGCCAGCTGGGAGTATAGCTCAGTGTCAGAATACTCAGCATGTGGGAGACCCTGGGTTCTACCACCAGCTCCAAAACCCAAAAAGAAACAGCAGCTGAGTGCTGAATTCATGTGAGAGAATGGCCTCCATTGTGGGTGGTAGGGCAGAGCCCCCCAGTCCCGGCTGGAGACTCTAGCCCCAAGGCTGCCTCTCCCTCCCTCCCCAAGCCCCGCTGTCTCTCTAATGCAGAGCTTCCAGGGTTTAGAAAGCCCTTTCCTTCCTGGCAAAGCCTGATTCCTGAAGTCTTGTCTCTAAAGAAGTCAAAGCAAAAAGAACATTAAATGTCTGAGAGCCAGATCTGGACCCCTCATTCTGGATCTAATTGGTACCATCCTTACCTGATACCCTGTGGCCTCATTCCTGGTAGAGGTGGCCCTTATTCTAGGCCCCCTTCTCTAGGAGGCTTCTTCATTTTCCAGAGCTGAGACATCCCAAAAGAGGGAGTTTCTGGACGAGTACCCACTTCTCAGGGCCCCATGTCTGAGTTAACACATAACTGAAGGAGAGGGTGCCCCCAAAGAGGACCATACCACCCAGCACTGCCCTTACCCATGCCCATCGCTGCTGCATGTGGAAGGACATGGGTCCCTCATCTCTTTGACTGTTTGGAGTTGGGAGGGGGTGGCTCTGAACTGGAGGAGACCAAGTGATGTGAGACGTGGTCTCAATGCCAGAGCCAACATCAGGGAGGGAACCCAGCAAGGCCTATGAGTACATGGGTCCTCCTTGTCCGAGGAAGGCTGGAACACTGATGTCCCTGCCAGCCTGACAGGGACAGAGTCCTAAAGAACTTCCAAGAAGGAAGTGACAAGAAAGAAGGAGTGTGTACACAGGCTCACCGACCATCTCTGTGTGGAGAAGAGGCAAAGGGTGAAAGGTGAAAATGAAATCTGTGTCCCATCTTCCCAAACCCAGAAGACGATTGCTTTCCTGACTGAGGAGAGAAGCTACAAAGGACAGACACAGGATGGGCGTGGGAAGTTCCCCATTGCAAACTGTCAG
Source organism: Eospalax fontanierii (assembly GCA_035773235.1). Lineage (NCBI taxonomy): Eukaryota > Metazoa > Chordata > Mammalia > Rodentia > Spalacidae > Eospalax > Eospalax fontanierii. The sequence goes on from CM069531.1 coordinate 95,945,127, forward strand.
GAGGAAAAATGGTGGCCTCCACAGAAGAAGTTCCTGGCCCAATGTGGGAGAGCTTTACTGGACCCTTGGCCTGCTGTCCCTTTAGACCCTTACTACCTGCCTGAGAGACGGAGGGGGCTTAGCACAGGAACATATCCACACAGTGCTTCTCAGGCCAAAGCCAAGCTGTAAAGGGATGTTCTCTGGAGTGCTGGTCAGTGGCCTATGTGGGTAGAAGTGGGGCAGCTGTGGGTGCAACTGGGTTACCCTGCAGCTGGCCAGACCCCAACCTTGTAATGAGTCACCACAGCTAGCCTGCACATTCCTATTAGTGAGCATCCCTACAGAATCTGCTCTTTGGGACCCTATAAGCCGTGATGGAGAAGGATAACAGTAACAGCGGGTCTGTGACAATAGCTCTGAGCGTGTTCCCTCACACCTCCCAGTCACACGCACACACACGGACATTCACATGGTTCATGACATGTCCAGACCTTCCCTCAGCCTTCCTGTTCTCCACTTCCTGGCACCCAGTCCCAGCGGGCAACCAGAGCACTACCCATGGTAGCAACAGGCACTATTAATACCTTGTTAGCTCTGGAGCCCTCTGCAAGCTCACCTGACCCCTCCTGCCACAGCTGCCCTCCCTGCTCAGTGGCCTGGCTGGGTTCTGCTGGGACCCCCACCAGATCCTCAGGTCTATATGGCCCCCCAGGGCTCTGAGACTGCCTAGGGTCTGAGGGGTCTGACATGGGGCTGGACCAGATCTGAGGCCAGCACAGCATCCAGGATGTGGAGTTGGCAGAGCTCTGAATGTGTGTAATAGATATTGATATGTCAGCTGGTCTCCTCCAGTGGCAGGTTCCCGAGGGACAGTCAGACATATCAAATTCATCCATCTAAAGTCTGGTCCGTGCACAAAATCACAACCATCACCCAGTTAGGACATCTGCCACCCAGTGTTCTCTGAAATAACGGACCAGCAGGACGTGCATCCAAATAGGTTTTCAAGGAGCTGGCTATTTGACTGTGGCACCAGAAGGCCACAGGAAGGCTAGAAACTCAGCAGGATTGGTGCTGGCCTGGAAGCAAGCCCAAGTCCTCTTCTGCTTCTGAGGCCTTCAACTGATTGGATGAGGCCTGCCCCTCCGTGTTCTGGGGAGTCTTTGCTTAAAGCTAACTGGCCATGGGTATGAGCCCCACAAGCACATTCACAACAGCAATAAGACCCATGCTTGCTAGCGCAGCTGAACACTCTGGCCTGGCCAGGTTGGCACATCAAGCTGACCATTGCAGAGCCTGTCCCTTGTCCTGATGCCTTCCCTCAAGCACATTTGCATCTGACCCCTGCTGCCGCCAGCCTCGGGTGACCCTGTGTGCTCTCTCTCTCTCTCTCTGTGGAACTGCCTGCTCTGGGCTTTTCATACAAATGAACTCTGACAACATGCAACTCTTTAAGTTTGCTTTACACACAGCAGAGTGTCTCTGGTTGGCTCTTGATTCCTCATGGCCGAGTTGTCCATTGATGGATGCAAGTCATGTTTTGTTTAATACTGATGAGGACACTTGGGCTGTTTCCACCTGTTCCCAAGTACATTTGGCACTGCTGTGGAAATGGGTGCGTGGGCAGTATCCTATTTCTCCCTGGAAGAAATACCCAGAAAAGGAATTGCTGAACACAATGTTGTGGGTAGGTGTGACTTTTTTTTTTTAGGTTTTTAAATTTTTATTTTACGTGTATGAGCGTTTGCCTGTATTTATGTATTTGCACTATATGCAATGCTCACAGAGGCCAGAAAAGGGCATTGGGTCCCTTGAATCAGAGTTATAACAGTTGCAAGCTACCATGTGGGTTCTGGGAACCAAACTTGGTCCTCTGCAAGGGCAGCCAGTGCTCTAACCACTGAGCCATCTCACCAGCCCCAGGTCTGACTTTTTGAAGAGCCATTATACTGCTTTCCAGTGTGGCCACATCCACTTACGCTCTCCTCCCAGCACTTGCCATTCTAATGTGTGTGATTTTTACAAAGAGCCACTGTCCTGGAAGATGCTGGATGTATCACTCAGCTCCATGACATCACTGTCCCCGGAATCATGGCACCTGCTAGATATGGTCTCAGGGCCTCTTTGAACCAGCACTGACAGACAGTTTGTTGTCAGAATAATGTGTGTGCTCACAGACACACCAAATACGCCACACACTATAAGTGCACACACCACACATATGTGCCCCACTATATATAGCACACCACACATATAACATACACTGAACACAACATATACACACATGTATGCTGCACACACCAAAGAGACATGCACACATCACACACACCAGGCACAATACACACACTCAGAGCACACACTGCTCTAGGGATGGTGTCCTTGATAAGCTGACCTTGGAGGCTGACATATCAGCTCCCAAAACAAATGATCTCCATCTCTCAAGGAATCAAGGCTTCCCTATCTAGTGGTGACTAGTGGGGTGGGGCAGGGCCACTATCATGGGGTCACCTTGGATTTGTCCTCCTTTGATCTGGGGTTGCAGTGGCCAGGCTTTTCTATGGACTGGCTAGGGCTCAAGTCTGACTGGGACTTTTCTGTCATCTCCAGCAAAAACTAAATGCTCTGCTGTAGAACCCCCATTGCGGGGTTCAGGATTTCACTGCCCTGCCTATCACAGACCTGGGGCCCTGTTCACCCACCAGGCTCCAGGCCAGTGCCTTCCTAGGGCTGTGATCGTCAACCAACATGCTGATTTTCCCTCTTCAATTCTTGGGGCCTGAAGGAAGCTTTGAGATGCCCTGTTTTAAGTAAGGAAAACACCCTGGTGTTTTGAGTAAGTGCAGGCATGGAGGCCAGACCTCAGGTGACCATCAGCCCTGCTGACTGGTACCAGGGGCTCCCTAGGATATAGGCCTTCCTAGAGTCACCCCCAGGCTGTCATCGATGATCAGGGAAAAGGCAGGAAAGGTGGGCAGCTGAGGGCCAAGGCTGGGCAGGGCCAAGGCTGTCAGGTTTGGGGCTTGGGAAGAATGTAGGAAAAGCTGTAACAGGGAGAGTCTGTGCTGGTTGAGTCGGCTAGGAGGGAGGAGGAGGAGTCAGGGAAATGGGGGCAGGGGTTGGAGGAGTAGGAAGGACACGAGAGAGGGGAGTGGGCCTTGCTCCTGGGCCCAGGCCTGCTTGCTGATGAGCTCCTGAGATCTCCAGCTGGGTCCAACGGTGGCCTCCTGAGCAGTGGTTGGGGAGGAGGGACTGTCAGCTTATGTGATGGATGAACCTACAGAAGCCAAGGGACACAGGATGATGGACAAGTTTCTTCAGCTTTTAAATGTCAGCCACCCAACACTCAGACTCAGGCAAAGAAGAAAACAAACCAGAACTGTATGTGCGGGGCAGCCTGTGCATCTTGTCAGAGCATCATTAGAGGAAGGTAGAACTGGCCTCTGACCACCACCCCAGGCCTCTTCATTGTCGGGGGGTGCACTGGCTGCCTGGGACCCTGGGGTTCCAGGACAGTGTTTGAGGCTCATGTGCTCTCGGAATGTTGGACAGTGTCATGATGGCTCCAGCTGGTCCTACCTCTGGAGGGAAGGCTCTCCCCCCCTGGAGGGAGGGCTCCACCCACCTTGCCAGAGGTTCTGTCTATTAGGCCTCTGACCTGGGAGAGTCTTGCTGAGGCAGGAGGCAGAGGCCTGAGCCTGGGACTATAAGGTTTGGGGGTGGAGATCAGAAGCAGCAACCACCTCTAGTCTAGACACAGTGTACAAATCACCAAGGGAACTCAAAGAACTTAGCGTCACTTTCCTCCAAGGTGCTAAAACACCCTGACACCACAGCCTCCTAATAGGGTGGCCTGGTTCAGAAATGGCTCAGACCTGGGCCAGGCTGACCCTGGAGACAGGGATTTGCCTCAAGTGGAGGTACCATTCCCCCAGGCGAGGGCTGTGTCCCTCGGGGAAAGCAGAACTTGGGTGGCTTTTATGCGTTAATGTGAGATACAAAAATCACAGAAGAAGGAGAAAACTAGTGACTGTGTTTCTAAAACAGAAAGTGACTAAAAGTCTGACCAGAACCCAGAGCCCTCCAGGAACAGTAAGAATTCTGGTTACATAAATCATTAGATGCAGAAGAAATACTGTAACCTGAAGTAGAGATATCCTGATTAAAAAAAAATGAACTGACCTTTTTCATCAAGAGCCCTATGGGGCTGGTTAGCAGGTGGTCGAGGTGGGACATTTAGAGGGTTTGAAGATTCAGTTTGTTGTGTGTGCATGTGGGTGTCTGTGGAGATCTAGAGTTAGAGAGGGTTCTGAGCCACCTGATAAGGGTGCCGGGAACTGAACCTGGGTCCTCTGCAAGAGCAGTATGCCCTCTCAGCCACTGAGTCACCTCTCTGACCCTAGTTTGTTTTTATTTTTATTTTTTCCTATGCTTTTCAGTCTTTTCTAAATTTCTCCTGGAAGACGCACACAGCTTTAAAATCAGAAATACTATCTAAGCATTCCAGCGTGGGGCACCTCCACATTAGCCCAAGCTTAACTGGACTAGAAGATAGTGAGCACACTGTTATAGAATCTCAGGGTCCCCCAGATCCAGACTGCTGCACACAGGGCCATGCTACCTGCCATCGGGAGGAAGAAACGGGGTAAGTGCCCAAAGCTGGGAACTGGGGAGGTGAGAACTAGGGTCCAGGCCCATGTTGCCACCAGGTCTTCCTTGCAGCTGGAGGCTCCACGTCGTCCAAGCCTCTCCTTTCTCCAGTGCCCACCCCACTTACTCAAGTTCAGTCCATCCCCTGTCATGGCCCCGGGCATAGAGTACTAGACTCGTTGCTTTGAGGTTCTCCATGGTCACTGGCTCTGCTCTGTGGGGTGTACACAGAGTGAAAGGGTGCAGGTATAAAAAACTGTGGTCCCCACACATCAAGCAGTTAGCAAGACCTGTAGATCTCAACTGGAGGTTTTCAGCCCACAGTAAGCACCCAGCCTAACCTGCTCACGCTGAAGCTGTCCACAAATCAGGACCCGAAGATGCCCCATTGCATCTCAGCTCCTCAAGTCCCAAAGGTCCAGCCACCCTGAACCCCCAGATGCCATGCTCTGTTGCCATCAGGTTTTTCTGGTTCTAGAACTTCCATGATGGGATGAGCATCCTAGTGGTTTCAGACAGGTCCACACTGTATAGAGGCCTCAGCACATGCTCTGTGGCTTCAAGGAATCTGCGGATGGATGAGCCACAGTCTATAGGTGGTCATATAGATCTACTCACGGCAAATACTGAGAAGATTGCCAAGAGCATTGGCATATTTGCCTTTGTCTGTCCTGGTTGAAACCCACAGTGGGGTAGCCACACTTCCAGTGCTTGCCAAGAGAAAAGCCAAGTCACTATTCCAGTGGCTGCACCCTGAGGTGGCTAGAGCCTTCCTGACCTTAGTCACCACCAGATATTTCAGGTCTGTTTGGGAAAGAGTTTCCTCTCATAGAAGGCTGCTGGGTATCGCTCCAGAAGATGCTGCCTGAGCTAGGGTTGTAACTTGTGGGAAGCAGAGTTAACTAGAGAGGGGGTTGAGACAGAAGCCTTAGCTATGTGCGGGACACAAAGCTCCTGGGATGACCTCAGACAGCCAGATGGCCTGGAGGGATGGCGGGAGAGGGACACAGGACACAGGGCACACCTCTCCACACCCAATCCCCCATTCAGCTGCCTCAGCTCAGATGGCATCCTGACCAACTGTGGGCCCCATGAGGATAATGGAAGCCTGGCACCCAGTCGATGAGTGGATGAATGAAGAATGTTCCTCAGACAGAGGAGACACCTGGTACATGATGGGTTTCCCAGGTGTGCTCCCATTCTCTAGCCAGAAGGTCTTCAAGCAGCTTTAGTTTGGCTTGAATTAGGCTTTGGATCATCTCTGCCTCAGCATAGGGGTGAATGCCACGTATCCCAGGCTGGCTGTCTCCGTAGTTCCATATTGGGGAAGGCAGAAGGTTCTCAGCTTGCCATGTGGGGTACACAAGTGCAAGGGCACATGATCACATGGCTCAGAGGCACCCCTGAGCCCGCTTAAGCCATGTCATGGAGAAGCACACAGCTAAGAGTTCCTGCATCCCTAATCTGTCCAGGAATGACGTGTCCTTTGCGCGGTGTCCCCTGCAAGCACTATCCCCGGGGATACTGCTTCCATCAAAGGGACTCCAGGGGCCCCACCAGGAATATTCCTGTGGGGGTCTGGGTATTGAGCAAGGCAAGCAACTCCAGATACCCTGAAGGGACATCAGGTGTCTGGCCTGCTCTGCCTGATGTGATAACCTGGCCCCAGGGAGCCAGTGTAGATATGAATCTTCCTTTTCCCCACCCCAGACCAGAACCAGGTATTTTGGTTTTGTTTCCTCATTCCTAAACTTCCACAGCCTTCCCATCCTTTATCCCAAAACCCCACCTTTAATTTTCCCGCCTCTGTAACGGTCAGAAAGACCTCCCTATATAAACCCCTGCCTTGGCATTAATAACCAAACTACCCACCAACGTAGTCTCCTGGGAGGGAACTCCTCCCACCACACTCTGAGGACCTGAGGACCTGTTCGATCATCCTCCATTCTCTGGCATGGCTGGAGCACAACAGCCATGCTGGAGATGGAGACCCACCCATGCTTAGCATGAGGGCGGCCCTGACCAGCAAAGATAGCAGCAGCAGGTGGCTGTCAGTGGTTGCAAAGACTTGCACAGTTCCGGCCCCTGAACCTGCACCCAGCCTGGGAGGCAGAAAAGGGGTGATGGAGATTCTTGCCTGGCCATTAGAAGGGCCAGCAGGAGAGGGGCACCTGGGCTCTCACACACCCTGGGGAAGGCTTTCAGGGCACCTGTCCCAGAATGTCCTGGCACCTCCCCTCACCACACACAGATTTTTCCATTTGAATTCCAGACAGATGATGGGTGAAGCCAAGCTGCTGGAGCCAACACCAGGCGCCTCCAGACTCAGGCCATTGCCAGGCCAGCAGGGCCCTGTCCCATGCAAAGTTGAGAAGGTCAGGTCCTCAGGGCTGATCAGACTCCAGAGGGCCCATCCCTGCCTTGCCCTGAACCACCCCAGCTTCCAGGGGCAGGTGCACAGGGTGGCAGTAGCCTAAGGCTAGGCAGTTTTATCCGAGCGCTTTGTGCCCTGGAACCATGGATGCTGAGGCTGGTAGCACCAGTGGAAGAGCAGGAAGGCTGCACTGGACACTCAGCAGCCTGAGGACTCTGCCCAGCACTGTGGACCCCTCTGCCCACCCTCACCTGCCAGCACAGCCTGGGATCTCCCATGGTCTCTGGCTAGCTCAGGGTTTACCTCCTGGAGAGGTCCCTCCCTCCCCAACCCAGCCCTTCCATCCCTAGCACCCCCAGACCCCACAGATTGACTGTCCATCTAAGCCTTTCAGGTACTGCTGTGAGTGTCCTCTGCTGACCCTGATTCTAGGCTGTTTATTCTAAATCCTCCCAAAGAACTTGGGGCTAGATGAGCAGCCAGGCCATACCAGGCCCTATAGTCAGAGGTCAAGGGTATGAATACACACTCAAGTGCTGGGCGCTAAAGGGCCCTTGCAGGATGTTAGCAAAGATATCGCACAGAGGCTGTGCTGGCTGAACTACCATCTGTCCAGGTGGCCATAATCTGGGAATGTAGCCACTCTGGCTGGCCAGCAGAGCCACTCTGAGCCCTTTATAGCTTTTGGCATCCCACAGCATGATTCAAAGTCCAGAGCCCATGTCTCACACCAGAAATATGCATCAACATAAAGTCCAGAGACGCTATGGCTGCCCGGGGTGGCGCCCTACACACTGGTGGTCAGTGCTGACTGATCTGTCAAGATCCTTGTAGGGCTGGGACCCCAGACAGGGCTGGGCCTGAGGCCTCACCAGGAAGCAGCATGTACATATAGCATGAAATATAGATGTAGGTCAGGACTGCCTGGGTTGATGGTCTCTGTGAGGAGCCCAAGGGCATAAGGAAGGGGAGCTTCCTCCTAGATATCTCCCCAAGCCCAGCTTAGGATTGACCTTGAGACAGAAATAGGGAGGGCTCACTTATCTGGGCCCCTGCAATGCCAACCACCCCCCAGTACCCTACAAGCCCTTCCAGCTTCCCCTACAGAGATAAAAGGGCACCTTGCCCTGGGGCTTAAGAGGGCAGGGCAGGCCTAAGGGTCTAGGTGCCCTGGGGAGGAACACAAGATTCAGGAACCCTCACAGGTATGTGGAGAACCTGGGGGCCTATCCCCCAACTCCTCTTAGGCCTTCCTGCTAACCATCCATCAGATCTGTCTGCCCTTACCTAGGATCCCAGAGGGAGACATTGGGCGGCCATGACCACCAACACTGCACAGCTGGAGAGAATTCTTTGTGCCCCCGCCAGCCTTCTCAATAACAGGGAGACAGCCCTAAGCACCCTTTGCTCTGACTAATCTTCCATGTCTCAGCGGAGCTAACAAAGTGGAAAGCCAGGTGGGGCTGAGTCTTGGCTGATGTCCTCTGTGGGAGTGGGGTACAGGCCACAGCCATTAGGGGTGAGCAGAGTACAGAGGGGCAACTGGGAGGCCAGGGCCTCAGAGGTGTGTACCCTAACCATTACCAGCCCAGACGTGCCCCCTCCCAGTTAGGGCTGAAGGAAGGGAAAAGAACAGAAAAGATGACCAGTCCAGACCCATAGGGAGGGCAAGGAAGGTGGCCTGGCCTAGGTGGGTTCACAGGGATGAAACCAGACATGGCCAGGGGCACCTTCCTGGGAAAGAACACAGGGCCAAACACGGGGAGCTATCCAGAGAAAAACAAGGATCAAGAAATGGAAGAAATGCTGACATTTACAGTAATGGTCAGGTTTCCCGAGTGCACTGAGCCGGGACTGGAGTGCGATTTATCCAGAGCCTCGGGGAGTGCCATTCAGGCCTCTCCTGCTTGGTTTCAATCCACTATTTCTAGTACATTCATCTTCCTGCTTTGAACTGTGATGATGCGCGCCCAGGTTATCTTGAAAGCAGTGTGTCAACTGAGTCACTGAAGCATAGGATTAGTGGGGGAAACTCTGTCCTTGCTTATAGCCTCAGAGCCAGAAGGACCTAAGAGATGGTAACACTGCCTGGCTGCTGAGTGGGGGCAGGTGGAGCTTCTAGAGGTTCAGGTAGACAGAGTTGGAATCAAGGCTGGATACAGGCTGTGTGGGATGGGTGAAAGGGCACTCAGGCCTCACCAGTTTTCCACTGCAAGTACTGAGAACCCACAGAGCATGTGATGGGGTGTGGGATGAGGGTCAGTGTGGCTAGAGCATTCCTGAGTGCCCTGCCCACCCCTGAGCTTACAGGGTGACCCTCAAACCTCAGGGTCCTTGGCTTTCAGACCTAGCTTCATTTCCAGCAGCCCATGGAGATTTGTTAGACAGGACCCACATGGCTGGTGTCTTAGGTCTTTGATCTCCATTTCAGTGACAAGGAAGTGTCCCCAACTCTGTCCATATGAGCTAGCTTCCCAGGACAAGCAACAGTGGAGTGTGCTCTGATCACAGGAACAGCCTTGCCCAAGGCCTACAGTGCTGTAGAGGTATCACACAGTATAGCCCGCTCCTGCTCCATCCACGACTCTCACATCCTGCTCACCGGTCCACACAGATATGACACTTGAAGATGCCAACCTGGGTGAGGTGAGTGACAGTTCTTCCCAAGCTCTGCTCCCCAGCCTCCATTTGACCGTCTGTGGCAACCTTTCAATGACAACTTCAGAACTGAAAGAAAAGTCCTCTGAGGTTCCCTCAGCCTTGTTGAGATGGGGCTCACACCGGCTTGGCTGTCGAGTCTGAGGGAGGAAACAGCCTCAAATTTGCCTCTGCTCTGAAGGAAACTGATGGATGGTAGAACACAGACTGGAGCATGTCCAGGGTGTCACCTCATGATGGCTGTTTAGGTGACATTCAGACACTGATACCCTCTTTACCCTTGTACCAGTCGCCCTTGCACCAGTCCCAGACCCCTGCCTGTTGCTGATACCTGACCCCAGCTTTGGTCCCAGCTGAAGAGGTATGTCACTGGCCATATGACCCTTCCAGAAACTTCCAAGGCTTCATCAGCCCCATGTTCTATTCCCACTCAACCTTTGCTTTCCATGCCATGCCTGACAGGCTTGGGCTACCACTGAGTGGGAAGAGTTGCCAGACCTCTTCATTAAGTAGGCAGGCAGCACTCCAAGGGCTGCAAAAGACACCAGAGTCGACTATGGAGGAGGCACCAGGCAGCCTTGCCATAAAGCCCACAGCAGAGACTCGCCATATCGGGCCACCACAGGAAAGCAGGGGGCGGAGCACAGGATGACATGTTCGGGAAGGCCAGGTAGCATTGCCCTGCCCAGACAGGCCAGGATGCATCAGCCCTGCAGGGCCAGCTTTGTCTCCCAGCCACAGCTCAGCTGTACCCTTGAACTTCCTGTGCTCTGCTCAGTGAGCCCAACAGGAGACAGACAGCAAAGACCCTAGTGCTCAGAGCACTGCCCTGTCCATGGTGCACCTGCTAATGGGCATGATCCTCTGTGCCTCCAATGAGGCCAGAGAGACAAACTGCAGCACAGGCCCAGACTCCTCCTCCTGCCTTGGTCACTGTCAAGTCCACCCATTCCGAGGGTGCAGGATGGCCCCCCTTGTTTTATTAGTACCCAGGGTGGCTCCAAGGCCACAGGGATCCTGAGCTGGCTTGGGCCACCACTGGAGGCCCAGGGACCAAGGGAAGCAATCTTCTTTACATCATGGTCGCCTTCTCAGGGTCATTTGGCTGTGGGCCATGCCACCTGGACAGAAGAGGGCTTATGTCAAGGTGGTCTGGCGAGTCTGGTGCACAGGGCCCTTCCTGGAGTTCCAGTTATATGTGTGTTGGTAGGTAGTTAGCCCTTCTCCTGAGGATATGGCCTCTGGGGTAACTGCGGCCCCTCACTGGACCTGGCAGAAGGCTGGGCTGATGGATCTGCCCTTGGAGCCCAGGCCTCCCTCACAGCAACTCTGTTCCCAGTTCCTCTGACTGCTGCTCTGATGGAATGGGAGGGATGGTGCCAGGGCGAGGAGAGGGACAAGCACACAGTCTCCCTGGGCAGGACATCCTGAGCGCTGGGGACAAAGGTGCTGAGGACACATTTGAACTCGGGCTGCTGGGGATACTGGTGGTGACCGGCAGGGGCAGGACAGCAAGGCCAAGCCAAGGAAGGTTCTCAGGTGCAGACTCGGAGCCATTAAGATGTTCAGTATTCATCTCTACCTCAGATGCACAGAACTGCCCTTTGCTCAAGAAACCTGTGAGGTCCTCAGAACTACTGCCTGCTGGAGCCTTTTCCACAGTACCTCCATTTCTGACCCTGCATCCCTACCTTTTCCTCATGCCCAATGAGTCTGTTGAAGTTCTGGCTGTCTTCAGTGGGCCATGTGGGTTAGGGTGAGGTGCTGGGATCTCCTGACAAGTGGGTATTTCTTCCCTGCCTAGGGGATCCCTTCCAGCCACCGTTAGTAGCATCTAGAGCACAGACTTGGAGTTCTGACATAAGAAGCCCCTTCCTTAATTTACTCACAGGTGAAAAGGTTAAAAAATCAGCAAATCAAACTTCGGGCTAATTCGTAAGGCACTCTGCAGCGGCAAGGCGCGGAAACCAGAGGAAGGGTTCACACACATTGAGTGGGAATGCCTCCCTCCACACATGTCCCAACACCAGGGTGCCACAAATGGCCCTCCAGACGTTGTCCTCAGGGTCTGACATGGCTGGCTATGTGAGAGCTGGGTCCTCGATGCCATGATCAGGGTTGCAGGTGAAGGCAATGGTGATGGCGTAGCGGGTGCCCCAGAGGACCTTCTCCACGCGGTGCAGGTTCTCAGAGCCCGAGGTAAAGAAGGAGACTCGACCTGGAGGGAGAGAGAGAGGTGACCCCCCGCAAGACCACACATGCAGGGACCTTCCAAGAATACAGCCACGAATACAATTGTATTGGGCAAGCTGGAGAAACCTCCCACCTCTGGTAACTGCTACCATGGAAGCCAGAGGGGCTTCTGAGTGCCTCCAAGGAAGCGTGGAGCACCCCAGTCCTCCGTGACTACTGAACTCTGTGGTGAGGAGGGCAGAGGAAGGAGCTACAGACTGGGCCCTGATGCTTGCCAGTGGTCTTCTAGCTCTAGCAGGTAGAGGATAAAAACAAGTCATGGAGGACAACAGCCTGTCCTCAAAACCCGGCAAGGCACGTCAACCCGGGGATCTTCTGAGGCTGGAGAGATGGCTGGGAATTTAGTTCTTTCAAAGAACCCAAGTTCAGGACTCAGCACCCACAACCACCTGTAACTTCAGCTCCAGAGGATCCAATGCCTTCTGACCTCCGAGGGCACCTGCGCACACCCATGCACATACACACATAAATATTTTAATTAAAAACAAAACAAAACAGGGGACCTATGAAGACAGAAACAGCCCTCATCCCCATGTAGCATCAAGGCTGCCCAGGGTGAGACACCCAAGGCTTGGGAGTACTTCCAAGCCGCTGTTCCAAAAGAATTTCATGTTTATTTGCTTGAACATCTAACTGGGCCTGTACATATTTTACGGTAAATTCTTTTGCTGCTGAATGCTGCACTCAGCTTTGCAAACTCATGAGATTTTAGAAGACACTGTACCCAGCTATCCTGCCAGCTCCAAATGTTCCTTGATGGTGAGGTTTCCCTTAAGTCTACTGCAGGAAACTGCATTCCTTACTTTCTACTGGGACTAAGGCACAAAGATCACAAGTTCCAGGCCAGCCTGGGCTACATAGTGAGATCCTATCTCAAGGGGAAAGAAGAAAAAGAGGGAGGGAGGGAGAGAGAGAAGGAGAGAGGGAGGGAGGGAGGGAGAGGGAAGCTGGAAGGAAACCCTTATCAACACAGAATTTAACATTCTGGAATATAACTTTTTAAAAATGATGGAGAAGGAGAGAGGTGACCCCCCAAGACCACACATGTAGGGTCCATCCAAGAACACAGCCACAAACACAACTGTACTGGCCAAGCTGGAGAAACCTCCCACTCCTGATAACATCAAGCACAGAAGCACCAAGCACGGTGGTACTCACCTGTAATTCCAGTACTGGAGGGCTTGAGGCAGGAGGATCTGGAGTTCTAGGCCAGCCTGGCTACATAGTGAGACTCTGACTCAAAGCAAAACAATCAGGGGCTTAGAGAGATGCAGAGGACCTGGGTTCAGTTCCCCGAACCCACATGGAGGCTCACAATCATCCCTAACTCTAGTTCTAGGGGATCCAATGCTCTCTTCTGGCCTCCACAATCACCAGACCTGCACACAGTACACTTACATGCAGACAAAACACCACACACATAAAATCAAAAAAACAAATCTTTGAAAAAGATCACTAAAGAGTGAGAGCTCAGAGTACAGCTCAGTGGCACGGTGCCCAGCAGTCACCAGGCCCTGGGTTCATCCCCAGCACCACAGGAGGGCAGGGGAGGGGGAGGTAAACGAGACTGACAGCTGAAAACCTGGATCCATGGGGGCGCAGTGCTGGAAAGGACCAGTGTGAAGATGGAAAACACGGGGTGTGCTTTCCTGTTAACCCCCAAGAGATAATCAACTCATCCTTTAGTTAAAAAAAATAACACATGGTGGGGTGTATTTGAGTCAAATACATGCAAATGAATATACAAAGTTGGTTGGGGACAGAGGCCAGGCACATGGTTTGGCATCTGAGAGGTGGAGTGGTGAGTGGGCCAGCCAAGCATCATGGTGTCCCACTGTGATTGTTCCACAGATTCAACCCACCTCAAAACAAAATCTCGCACCAGCGCGACCGACTTTGCAGACAACACAGCTATCGTGGGCAGGACGTGGCAGCACTGGCAGAGAGGCATGCTGTGACCAGATGCTGCAGGGGCGTGCTACTCAGTGGGCAGAAGCCACTTCCCGAGATGGACCCGTGGACGTGCTCTATGGCTCTGTGACAAAAGCTTTAAGGGTCATTTGATAGGTAAGAGGTTCTCTTCAAAAATGACATAGAAACACCTGGAACCCATGTGTAACAAGTGAACACTGGCTCCTGCCACACAACACACGTTAATATTATCTCCACATGCACCAGAGACATAAATGTAACAGGTAAAAACCATAAAGTCTCTACAAATAAACATGAGAAAAGTCCCTATGATCTTAAGGTGGCAAATATTTCTTAGGCATTACTCAAAGGCATGAATGATAAGAGAAAAAGAAATCACTAAGTTGGATTTCATAAGAGTAAAGCTTTTTTCATTCAAAAGATACAGTTAAGGAACCAGAGAGATGGCTCAGTGGTTAAGAAGATTTGCTGTCTTTACAGAGGACCTGGGTTCAGTTCCCAGCACGTAGATGGTAGCATATAACCATCTATATAACTCCAGTTCCAGGGGCTTCCACACCTTCTGGCCTCAAAGGGCACCTGCATGCTCATGGTGCATATAAACTTACACAGGCAAAGACTCAAACACATAAACAGGAATAAACAACTATTTAGAAAAAAGATATCTTAAGTAAATGAAGCACAAGAATAATCCCAGCACACGGGAGGTGAAGACACTTGGATTACAAATTCAAGGTCAGCCTCAGCTACATGAAATCTTGTCTCAAGAAAGAACTGAAAAGCCAGGCGTGGTGTCGCACGCCTTTAATCCCAGCACTTGGGAGGCAGAGGCAGGCAGATCTCTGTGAGTTCCAGGCCATCCTGGTCTACATAGTGAGTTCCAGGCCAGTAGGGGCTCCAGGGAAGACCCTGTCTCAAAAAGACTCCCCTCCCCCCAAAAAAAGAACTGAAAGAGAAAGAGGGAGAAAGTGGGACAGGGAGATGGCTCAGTGGATAAAAACGCTGCCTTCCTGACTGATAGGAGTTCAGCTGGACAGGGCATGAAGCCATGGGCACACAGCTGCGGCACCACCCATCTGGGAGCCCTGCCTTCCAAGACAGCCTGTGCAGGTCAGGAATGCCTCCCTGTGCCCCAGGCTCCAGCCTCTTCTGTGACCAGGCCCCTGAGGGACAGCCAGCTGACAGGAAGAGGCTCAGGTTGCAGCACTCCATCCCTCACAGGGGCAGATATCGCCACAGTCTGTGGGGCTGCAGAGCACAGCTCAGACCTCCTGAGAAAGAGTCAGTGTTACCAACTACCTTGCAGCTCACAGACCCTCCACACCAAACAACAGTGATGACAGACATAGGCTAGCTCAAGCTTCATTCACTTTTAATGAACGCCACCTAACTCTGGTGGCTCAAAAATCCCTGTCACTGAAATGACAGAGATGCGGGAAAGGTTACAAGATGGCAGGACCCTCATCAATGGAATCGCAACATCAGCCCCAGCATGTAAATCTCAGATCAGAGACAGGGACAGACCAACAAGGACCTGCCAAGGACTGCCCTGTGCCCGGGCACACACCCTGGTGTCCAGGCATGCAGCTGAGCAAAGGCAGCTCCAGTTCTCAGGCTGGAGTATGCATGATACCCACTACCTCTGGCAAGCACTGTCTGACAGTCACCCTTTTCCTTAAGGCAGGCCTGAACTCGGCAAATGAGAAACCAAACCACAAAGTGACCTAGGTATCCAGGATCCTGCAGTCTCCCCCTTACATAATCACGGTCCCCGGGTGAGTGTTGACACCTCACTAGCTCAGTCTATGAAGTACTTGGAACTCTCAAGAAGTGACCATAATAATGTCTTGGGGCTGCAGCCCAGGGTGGGAGCAGGGAAGGGTTGACCGACCACATTCTGCCCACTCCAGAGAAAGGATTGACAGCAATCTTTGCTGACCTGGGCCATCGGCCCTGCCACACAGTCTAGCCAGCAGTGTGCTGCTGCAGGCCTGGGGCCATGTGGAATGAGCCCAACCTCTGAGGGCTGGAGAGTAAGGGCAGCTTGGGGGGAGCAGTCACACCCACCTGACCAACATCCAATAAAAAGTCTGGACACCAGGCTCAGTGAATGCCCTGGCCAGCAATGCCCTGGCCAGCAGTACCCCATGTGTGCATGTTACATACTGCAAGAGCTAGGATCCATGGTGAGGATGGCGGGAAAAGGGCCTGGCTCACTAGAACCCTGCTCCTCAGCCTCCTCCCTCATAATGAACTTTATAGTGAACTCTGGGTGTGTGTGAATGCTGAGTCCCAAGTCCTCACAGTAAATCACTAACCTAGAAGGGGAGCTCCTAGGGACCCCAAACACAGGGTTCTGAATTCTGCCTGTTTCTCTACAAAAAGAACTGACACTTGCCAGTCATGGGAAGGACTGTGGACCTTATGTCACTAAGCACAATCACATGATCCTTACCTGACCACTCCCTGTGTGGTATGTGTACCACACAAATCATATTTAAACAGAGACACGTACATTCCCACAGACATGCATATACAGGAGACCTGTAGCTACCTGAAAGATCTCTACATAAAATGTCCTGTGGATGTATTTATCAGGTCTAAAATGTTCAAAGGCAAAACAGTTAAAAAACTACAACTTCTAAGACCTCTGGCTATTCCATTGACTTGATCTCCCAGGTAGAACAGGTGCCTGGTACAGTGCAGACCTCTGGGGAGAGCAGATGGAGCTCTGGCCCAGCTGACAACAGCCAGGCCAGGACAGTCAGACTGACTGTTCCTGAAGACCACACTGGAGATGGAAGCCAGTACCCAGGGACACTTGTTTCAGGAGCTGAGCCCAGGACCTGAGTCCACAGTGGGGGTGGCAGAAGTGTCTCCAGGGCTAAGCAGGGATGAAGAGAAGGGACTTAACATGCCCTGTTATACATCAAGGAATAGGCCAGGTCATCTTCTACCCCGGGGACAGGCAAGGGCAAGGAGAGGACTGTAAACAGTGACAGGAGGGCAGGATGGAGAAAGGGTTCCCCAGGACCTGAGGACACTGATAGCCAAAGACCCGGGGGCGGGGGGCGGGAAAGAGGGAGAGAGAGGAGAGGGAGAAAGAGAGAGAGGAAGAGAGAGAGAAAGGAGAGGGAAAGAGAGGAGAGAGAGAGGAGAGAGAGAAGAGGGAAAGGGGGGGAAGGAGAAGGAGACGGAGAGGAAGGAATACCTATTCTAACAAATCAATGCACCAACAGAGGTGCTCCCAGCCCTCCCAGGCCTCCCTGAGCAGGGTGCACGGGCTGGAGGAGTGCTCACTTCTCAGCCTGGCTCCTGAACCCCAAGAGAAGCAGTAAGTCCAAACCCTACTCAGTCCCTGTGGATGAATTCCCATCTGGACATAACAGGTGGTGAGCCATAGATAGCATGTGGTAGTCTGAGGACACTGGAGGAGGCTGCTACAGCTTCCTGAGGCTACACTCCTGCCCAACATTGGGACCTGCTGTTCCCCCAGGGCCTCCTCCTTCTGTAGAGACTTACGGGAGGCTCTCCAGGCCACCCTGTGGCTTCGCTCTGAGGGCTCCTATCTGCCCTGCATGGCTGCATGGATGAAAGGCCTCCATCTACCTCGGTGCCCTCAGGCTTCCTTGCACCCTGTGTCAGGGCAACCACCTTTCCAACCCACTTAAGTCCTCTGAAAACTGCTGGGGACACTAAATGTGACCCCTTTGGAAGGGAGAAGCTACTGCAGAACCACCATGTGACCTCAAGTAACCTCAATGTCAGGGCCAATGTCTGTACCCAGGGACCATGGCGCCTCTACTGTGGTGAATAAGGACCAAGGACAATGGTGGCTGGTCCCCTCCTCCATGAACAGGCCACTCCCCTGCTGCTCCGCACTCAACACTGAGGAATGTTTCCAGATAAGACCTAAGCTGCCCACAGGAGCCGACTGTGTCCTCACGAGGGAAGGAGGCACCAGGCTCTGGAGGACACCAGGCCACAGGGCACCAGGAGAGGCAGCTCCAGGACACGAGGAGGGAAACTGTGGAAGGCCAGGGGGTGGCTCCAGTGTCATGGATGTAGACCACTGTCATGAAGTTAGGGAATACAAATGAATTTTAGTATTTGTAAAATAAATACCTGTCTTTTCTAAAGGCTCTAAAAATGGGGTGCTGGAGACACCCGTCACTGAAGCAACACTGCTGGAGTGCCTAATTCATTAGGCACAGCCAAAGCTGACAGATCCATCACCCTTAACTCCTGTCTGGGGAGTAGGCTGAGTCCTGACCACCAAAGAACCCTGGACAGGCCCGTACAGCCTACAGGTGGAACCCCTTGTCCCCGGAGAGATCCCTGCTCCCTGTCAGGGTCCCTGAGTGGTAGGCAGTAATGCTCCCCTCAACTTATATCAACCCCCATGCAATGGTCAACTCTTACTCTCACCCCAGTATCCACAAGTCCAGTCTGCAGAGTGACCGTGGCAAAGCCAGGCCCAGTCACTGTACTGCTCAGCCACATGGTGAGTGCTCCACATACAATCCTGGGGCAAGCACTGGTTCCTGGACCCCCCTGCGCCCAAGCTGGGACCTGGCTTGGTGCTGGTGCTCTGTTCTTAGGTTTGTCTCTAGTGCTGGCTCCAAATCCATCGACAGTGACTCACACCTGCAGGTGCCCTGAGCGCCAGCTGCCTACTGCATGTGGCAGTCAGCATCCATCAGAGGAGAGGGTGGTTCCCTCAGCAGCTTTAGTTCCCCATTTTGCCTTTTGATCTAAAAGCCATTTTTGCCAGGTATAGTGGCACAGGCCTTTAATCCCAGCAGAGGCTCTATGAGATCAAGGCCAGCCTGCTCTATGTAGCAAGTTCCAGGCCAGCTGGGACTACAGGGAGACCCTGTCTCAAAAAATGAACAAGCAACAATAAAAAAAAAACATTATCAGGAACTGGAGAGATGGCTCAATGGTTAGGAGTTCCTTCTCCTACAAAGGACCCAAGCTCAGTTCCCAGCTCCCACATCCAGTGGCTTACAACCGCCTCGCACACTCCACTTCCAGGAGATATGATGCCCCTTCTGGCTTCCATGGGCACTACATTCATGCACAAACCCACATTCAGACAAACACACATAAATTTTTCAAAGCCATTTTCAAGTTCAACACCATGGCAAGGAATGCTTGGCCTGTGGTCCAAGAGGACTTTCTGAATCTCCTTGTGTAGACAGTTTTACTCTGATGGATCTGTCAACAAACAGGAGAATGGCGAGAGAGCCAGCTGGCAGAGGAAAATGACGAGAGAGCCAGCTGGCAGGTGACGGTGACACTGAGGACACTGGTGCAATGGTCAGTGTGCATCTCGCATCTCAGCTGGGTCTGGGCCAGGGGTAAGGACCACATCTTAGGAAGTTGGGCCAACCATTCCTGTACTTTCCTACACAGGTGACAGTCACCACCCAAAGGTATTACCCGTCCAACAGGACCTGGGCTCAGGCTCCACCTCCCAGCACCTCCCACCAGGACCAGGGCTCAGGCTTTCCACAAATTAGGCAGGAAGGAACATCTGTTGGCTCAGAAAATGCTCCCTGGGGAGCCCTATGTAGTATGGTTCTGAGGGCTCTCTGTGCAGGCCACCAAGCACAGGGAGATGAGCTCTGAGGGCGGCCCACAATGCCGTGCAGGACATGGTAGGATCCAGCTGCTGTTACAGTGGAACCATCATCTGATCTTTAATTGCCTTTACTCTGTGGAGCTAGAGGTGGAGCAGGGTGCAGGGCTCCATGCATGTGAGCACTCACCAGTGAGTGGCTCCCCAACGGCATCACCCGATCTTAACTGCCAGGTCCTTTCAGGAAGGGCACGGAAGTGGGGGTGGTAGCACACACCTTCAATTCCAGGCAAACAAATTTCTGTGAGTTTGAGGCCAACGTGGTCTACATAGCAAGTGAGTTCCAGGTCAGCCGGAGGGGGCTGGGGGCACAGGGTGGGAGCATGCAGCCAAAGTGATGAATGACACTGGGGGTCTGGCTTGGTCACTCACACTGACCTTGGACAACTGGGTGTCAAAGCTGGCTACTGGGTGTCACAACCAGAGATGGGCTCACAAACCCAGCACCAATCCCAATGGATGTAGACACGTATTCCACAAATGCAGCAGCACCTGGAGTAAAGCCCACCTCACCAATGGCACCACAGGTGTGCGCACGCATGAACATACACAAATGTCACAAGCTGAACTAAAGGCTTGAGTCTCACGTGTCCTACCAGCTGCGTGTCCTACCAGCTCTAGGCTCCACTGTCTTGTTGAACCCTTCCTCCATGAACACAAAGCGTCCTCCACCGAAGTCCTCCAGGTAGTCTGACAGGTAGAGCAGTGAGGTGTAGTCAAAGGAGCCATAGGTCACCTGTAGGGTGGGGCGGGAGGAAGCAGTCAGACTCTCACGCTCATGAGGAATGAGGCTTTGGACCCAGCAAAGCTGGGTGTGGGGATAGGGAGCACAGAACAGAAGCCAATGCAGACTGGCTCCTGCACTGAGGTACAGCAGTGTGGACAGTGCACTGACTACAGGGAAAAGAGCTGTCATTCAGCATCAGCTGTGGGAAGTCCCCAACACTGTGAAAGCTGAGGTGAAATGGACATGACCACAGCTTACTTTCAACTGCTTCTAGGAGCACTGGCTTTGGCACTGGCACACTCACCTTGCTGCTCAGCCGTCCCCACCTTCCACTCCAGCCTCTGCATCTTCCCAGCTGAACCCTTGTCACATTGATCGCTAAGGCCCTACCTTGTTCCTAACACCCAACACTCTGCTCTCTCTCTCGGAGACTCTTCTGAGAAGCTCAGAGGCCATTGTGTGTGTGTGTGTGTATGTGTGTGTGTGTGTGTGTGTGTGTGTGTGTGTGTGACTGGCATGCTCCGATGAGCTCAGGTGCAATCTCGTTCATGTTCATCCATGGACCCTCACATCCCCAGAGCATACACAGCACATAGATTCACCCTGCAGGTTGTGATATGAGCCAGAGGAGGGCTGTCAATGCTGCCTGTGCCCAGAGCCTGCTCCATCATGAATTAGTACTGGGCTTGGGGTCCTGATATGGTGAGCTGCTGAGGCCTCGTAGCCTTCTCCACCCCGGGAATGGAAGCCTGTGCCCAGGATCCCCACAGAGCCAGTGCTGAGGGCAGGAGGAGCTGTCCTTCTGCCCCACACAGTCCTGCTACACCACAGCACAGGGACAAGCCATCTCAAGCCAGTGGGAGGCCAGCAGAACTACACCCGTATGGCGCATGTGCTGTGGGGGTTGGCTGGCTCAGTGCACTCAGTCATTCTCTCAGCTGCTCCTGCACATAAAGAGCTTCCCCACCAGTCCTCACCAGGCTCTGCTCTAAGGAGCCCAGGCTCAGATGGATATGGCAGAAGAAAGCAGCTATATTCAGGAAAAAACAAAACCAGAGGACTCCACACATAACAAATCAGAACATTTGGCTTTCATCAAAGTGACACGACACAGGAAACCTTGCCTCAGCAACTCGAAGCATAAAAATATAAACATGCTGGTTGGCTGGGAGGCAGAGGCAGGTGGATCTCTGTTCCAGGCCAACCAAGGCTACACAGTGAGACCCCATCTCAAAAAAAATAAATAAATAAAAAGTCAGGAGGATAGTTAACAAGAAATACAGAGGGCAAGGTGATGCATGCCTGGGATCCCAGTGCTTGGGAGGTAGAAACAAGAAGATCATGAACGCAAGGCCAGCCTCAGCTGCATATTGAATTTGAGGCCATCCTGGGCTACATGAAGCAGAGCTGCATGAAATCCTGTTTCAAAAAAAGAACTGTATGATTTGGTGGCACGTCTTAATCCCAGCACGTGAGATTGAGGCCAGCCTGGTCTACATAGTGAGTTCCAGGCCAGCTGGGGCTACAGGGAGACCCTGTCTCAAAACAAACAAACAAACAAACAAAAACCAATATATTAAATCTACATATCAATAACAAAAATCAAGCTCTGTGTGGCAGCACACATCTATCATCCCAGCACTTGGGAAGCAGAGACAGGAGGATTGACATAAGCTTGAGGTCACTCTGGGCTACATAGTGACACCCTGTCTCAGCACCCCACTACCACTCGAGAGAAGGAACAATAATAACACTTTTTCTATAAAACTACAAAGAATTGGTATCAATATGTCTTTGGTTAAGATCAAGGAAGGAAGGAATTGGAAAGCTGTACACTCGATTCCCAACAGTGGTTGCTTCTAGCAAGAAGAGTGGTGGCAAGCCCCGTAATTGGCGAACACTTTAGCCACTGAGATGACTCAGCAGGTAAGGGAGCCTAAGTGCCAATCTGGCACCTGAGCTGGAGCCTGAGTTGTGCCAGCAGCCGCAGACCATGTTTATCAAGAGCCCCTCAGTTCAGGCTTCATGAAATCAAGAAGCAGGAGGCTCCTGCTGCTCTGAGAAGACAGAGGCCTCCTCCCGTGGATGTTATTTGGGGAGACAGTATGGAGCCTTGGAAAGCTCTGGGCCTCTGACAATCACTGCTGGGCCTGCTCAGAGGCACCATGGGAGGGTTCAGGGTGTCCTCAGAGCCCTCAAGTCAGGCACAACAGTCATTTTTGAGCAGTTCCTTGGAGGATCCTTGGAACACACTACAAATAAGTGCCACAGAAGGCACTGCCAATGTCCCATCGTGCAGGCAGGGGAGTAGAGAGTCTGCCACATGCAGAGTGGTTTCCAAGGGATGTCAGTAAGAACACTTGCAAATCAATATCTAGTTAAGGGAAGAAACTAGTGAAATGCGGAGCAAAGACAGTGTGATGTGCACAGAATTTTAGTCACATAAAATGCTCTCCAGCCTGGGCTAAGAGGGAAAAACAATGTGAGTCCAAGGACCATCTGCAAATATGAAGGTGCTCTGTCCCTTCCCAAGCTATCCCTGACATCCAGCTGTGCATGCTTCTGGGTTTACGGACAGAATCAAGTGGCTCATCATTTCTGCAGGCATCTGGAGAGGAGAGTGCAGAAGTCCAGGAAGAGCCCAGTGCCAGTATGTCCTGCACAAGCCCAAGGCCTGCTCTCCTCAACTGTACCTGAGATCCCACCCATCACCATAACAAGAGTGGAGTGCCCAGAAGGGGACAGTGGACCCTCAAAAGTGAGCAGGCCAGTGAGGCCTGAAAAGTGTTCCTGCAACTCAGTCAAATGCAACACAGGATGCCCAGCTGTAGGTGCTGGGCTCTGCACGTGTATCTGGCTCAACCCCACAGCCTCAGTGCTCCCAAATCCCTCAGAAGTCTCCCAGCTAATACCAAAGGGACATAAACCCAGCAAAATACCAGGGCTCTGACTACAGTGGTTTCAACAGTGAAACCCACATTAAAGAAACCCAGGGCAGTGTGGTTGCAGAGATGGCTCAGAGGTTGAACACACTGACTGCTCTTGCAAAGGACCTGGGTTTGATTCCCAGCCCCTATATGGTGGCTCACAATGAGCTGTAACTCCAGTTCCAGGGGATCTGACGCTCTCTTGTGTCCTCTGTGAGCACTGCCTGCATGTGGTGCACTTACATACGTGTGGGCAAAACACTCATACACATAAAATAAAAAAAAAAGGTACCCCCTGCTCACACCGTCTAGTCAGAAAGGTTGTGTGTGGATTTGGGAAGACGTACAGGGGACACACCACAAGGCTCATGCTGCTCACAGCAGCCTCACATCACCTGTTCTGATCCTGATACCCTCAAAACAAATTCTAGTTCCTCAGCTGCATCACCTAATTTAGAGTGCATGCTAGACCCTCAGGAAGACAACGTCTAAAGTGCCAAACAAAAACGCTGCATGGCAGGTGCCTGGGGTCTGTCACATTCAGGAGAAAGAGCCTGCCTGCCACAGGCTTACCTTGTCCACATGCGCATGCCAGTACTCATCGTGAGCTGTGCGGGCTTCCGTGTTGTTTATACGAGAGAAGAAAGTGGGCTTTGTCAGATACAGCAAGGACTCATTGATGCCAAAAGCTTCAGCGATGGTGAGCTGGACCTTCCGCCGCACGTCCCTGCAGGGGACACAACATTAAAGTTCTAATTATTTCAAATGTCTGCTTGAACCCTAAACCTTACGGAACAGAGTGGACATCTGGACAAAATCTGTATTTAGTACTTCCCACCTTTACTTTTCTTGCATACTGTCTATAAAGAGTACCATCTATAGAGAGCAATCCTGTGGCCAGCAACAGTGCTTATGCTTACTGCTGTAACAGTCAACCTGATGGTCACCCAGAAACACCAGCACGTGTTCCACATGTGCGGGCTCCTGGTGATGGGAATCCAGGTTCTGTGCGTAGCTGGAAGGCCTTCTGAACACTGCTCCCTCTGCTTGCCCAGGCTCCAGCTTTGTGCCCATGATGCTCAGGAGGAACATCAAGTTCAACTTTGTTTTCCCATCATGCCAAGTGCCCATTCTATGTCTCATAAACAGTGAGCATCAAAATAGCACAGAACACTTTCTACTCAAGCTAGCGTGTGCACACTAGCAGCAAACAGTGAACAAAATAAACTAGGGAGGGCGAGGCACACGGCTGGGACAATCATGGCTGGGCCCCCAGTCTTGAGAGCATCAGAGTAGAGCTACATGCAAAGCAGGCCCCTGCCACCTGCTGCAAAGACCCGGGGGGCTCCATGCCACCTGCAATGGTGGGTTTAAAGAGTGATCGTGAGTGTGGCACTGATGACTCCCTGCCGCCACTGCCTGCTCTGCAGGGCAGGTTAGCCCTTCCTGCTCTCTGTACCAGGAACCCATGCTGTGCTTAGCACTCATGTCCCCAGCAACACCATGAAATAATGTCATCTGTTTCGAGACAACAATAATCCTTGGTCATCTGAGATGGGAAAGCATGGGACTATAAAAAGTTAACAGGAAGTCCGTGCTCTGGGAGTATGTTCAGGATCTTGCGGGATCAACACAACTATTACATAATAAAATCAAATAGAATTTTCCAGGCAGAACTCACCTTTAATCCCAGCACTTGGGAGACAGAGATAAGCAGATCTCTATGAGTTCAACACCAACCTGGTCTACACAGTGAGTTCCAGACCAGCTGGGGCTATAAGAAGACCTTGTCTCAAAAAGACCAAAAAATAAATAAAATCACATAGAATTCAATATATGCATGTTCATGCAGAGATGCTGTAGAAGACAGGAACTCTGAATGAGATCAGAGGGCTACATCAGTGCCCATTCTCAGGAGTGATGCTGCGATACCACTGATAGGACTAACTGAGTAGATGGTGTGTGGAATCTCCCGGGACCATCTCCTATGCTGTGATACATGTCTTGATAATCTCTAAATAAAAGTGCTAAGCTCTGGGCTGGAGAGAATTGTTTCAATAATAATTAATATAGGAATTAAAGGAATAGGTGTTCCTTGGGGAAGAAAATGAGCTAAAGCAGATTTTGTTTTGTTAGGAAATCCTAGAATTAAGTGGTTCAGTGGTTAAGAGCACTGGTCTCTGGCTAAGGAGTGTGCAAGACACTCAGGCACCTCATGTGACAGGTGCTGGACTCACACCAGGGCGCAGTGACTCCATATAGGACAGGTCTGCTACAGAGCCAAAAGAGCTGCCCAGAGACAGACTTGGCTCCATGCATACCCACCGATCTTAACCCCTCACTTGGAAGCCATCAGCCTGGCCTGTCATGACATGATATCACAGAGACCTTAGTCCCCTCCTGCATATCTGGCCACATCCATCTCCTCCTGCTCCTTATCCTCCTTACCGGTATAACTGGAAGTCCTCCTCAGAGAAGATATTTTGTATTTTATCCCCAAAGTATCTGTAAAACAATAAGAAATCTTAGCAAGCGTAACATTTTAGTGTTCTTTTCCTGGTTCCTGCCCTGGCCCCCAACCCCTCCTTTAACAGGGTCTCATTCTGCAGCTCAGGCTGACCTTCAACTTGGGACAATCCTCCTGCCTCAGATCATGGATGTGTGCTACTGTACTCAGCTTCCTTGCTTCCTTTAATCAGTCTTTCCGAAAGTAAAGGGGAAATTATCATCTTAGAACTACTCCTTCCACAATAATAACTATGCTAAAGGGAAGAAAAGGCCAGAGAGAAGGAGACAGGAAGGGGGAGAGCAAGAGGACGAGAGGAAGGAGTCGGCCGCTGACAGTAGAAGAACACTGACAAGCTAGGAACTCCCTTGGGTCTCTCGAGGCCCTCAAGGCACACAGGGCCCCTAGGCCCTCACTCGTACCCCACCCCTCCCTCCTCCTCCAACCCCATCCCTTCCCCTTGTCTCATACCTGTACAGGTTCACAAAGTGCTTCCCAACAGACAGAGCCCCTGAGTGCAAGTCCAGGATGGATGCCTGTGAAAGACGTGTACGTGTGAGACAGGTGACCTGGCCGCCTGTGAAAGACGTGTATTTATGGGACAGGACATGTAACAGTCACTTAAAAGTCACCAAAGTTAAACCTCAGCTACCACAGTCCATTCTGCAAACACTCTGTATCCAATTTTCTTTTTGAGACAGGGTTTCACTATGTAGCTCTGGCTGGCCTGAAATTCTCTATGTAGACCAGACTGGCCTCATAGAGACCTGCCTGCGTCTGCTTCCTAAGTATTGTAATTAAAGGCATGAGCCACCACACCCAGTGTGTCTGACTTTCATAAAATCCTGCTTTGTGCACTATCTGTATGACCAGATATATCTCTCTACTATCTGAAGGGAAAACCAAACTCATTGCCTTAATGTTCTGGAATCAGTCCACGGACATACTCCTCAGAAACATCTGCTCTATTCCCTCCCTCCCTCCCTTCCTCCCCACACCCCCCTCCTTCCCTCTAGTGGCTGTGTTAAGGTAAAGCCCACATGCACAATCCTGCCCATGTGTGAAGTGTGCAGTGTTAAGAGTTTCTGTGTAGGCACCCATGCCTGCACACCTATCACCACTGCCCTTTTGTGACCCTCCTTTCTGGCTGCCTCTTTAGTGCCTGGATGCTTGAGACTCCACTTTCTGCAGGAAGCTGCTGTGTTTCTGCTGAGGTGGAAGATTGGTGGTGGGCCCTGTGGACTTCTTCCTTCCCTCAGCAAAGCACTGTTCTTCCAAGCTCAGTGCTGAGGCCACCACACGACATGGACATGTCAACCCTGCTGGCCCAACCCTGTTAATGGCTGTGGATTCTTCTTTACACACAAGCCACAGTGCATGTGGGTGTGTTCTCAGGGCACCCAGGTAAACAGCTCATATGGAACCACAGGCCAATAACCTTTTAAGTAACTGCCAAAAAGTTTTCTGACCCTAACCACTGACCTTTGAGTCTTTCCCTGAATCCCAAGAGGGAATCAGTTACCAGCATGGACTATTTTACCCTGAGTGTGGCCAGCAGTGGTAGATACCAGGCTCCTTTCTTTATCCCCATAATGACTTAGTCCAGGTGTGCACACACCTTGGGTTTACATAATGTTGATAGATGTTAAGGGCATCAAGCCCACGCATGGCATCTCCTGAAGAAAGGCTAAGGAGGGAGTAAGAAAGAAGCCACTCACTGACAGTCTTTCAATGAATATCCCCCTGAACTAAGCTGAACTGATATAGAAGGAATTAATTTTCAGAACTCTAATGAAAAGAGTTGGCCACCTGGTGTGGTGGTGCACACCTTCAATCCCAGCACTTGGGAGGCAGAGGCAGGTGAATCTCTATGGGATGGAGGATGGCCTGGTCTACATAGTGAGCTGTAAGCCAGCTGGGGCTAAAGGGAGACTGTCCCAAAAACAAAACAAACAAAAAAACAAAAGTTAGTGAACAAAGTTGTGCAATGACAGAAACACTTCAAAATTCTAATAAAGACTGAAAGTCACTCTTCCCAGAGGTGTCAGCTCTGCAGACTGACTCTAGTACATGAAGGACTACAATGTGAAGCAATTGCCAAAACACCAGAAGAGTAACCTGTCCTCAAACAGTTCCTCACCCCAAACAGTGACCAGGTGAGAATCCACAGCAGCACCAGGCCCCAGTGACCACTGCCCAACTGCCCATCCAGAGGAGCTGCTGACCCAGGCTATTCCCATGGCTGTAGCAACACGGATGGTGGTTCCAGCTGCAGGAGTTTATGCTCCCACCTCTGAGACTTGAAATCAAGGTGGTGCAGACTCTAGGACAGGGTCCTTCCTTATCCTCCAGCCCATGGCCCAGGGCTTTCCTTGGCTGGTGGTCACATCACCCAACTCTCTATCTCCACATGGACTTCTTTGCCCTCTGTGTCTTCCTTTGTCTCTTACACAGTCCTTGGACATGGGGCCCCCAATAGTCCTTCATCTCCATATATTTCCCTCAATTACAACTGCAAAGACTCCATTTCCAAATCATACCATGGGTTCCAGGGAGATATACCATTCCATTCCTAGCAGAAGATGACAGGCCCCTGCTGGCTTGTGGCAGTGGGATCCATTCAAGCACCTTATATACAGGGGGCTTTGCTTTTCTCAGCAGATATGCTGGCCACCAGGCTCCCTCCTCCACCCCTCTCCAATCTCTCCTGTCCCGCCTAGAGTGCCTAAGGTGCAGTGTGGCCTGAAGTCAGGCAGGCTGTGAAGGCATTTGTGGCTCAAGATGTGCTCTTCCCAAGAGGGACACATCCTGTGCCTGCTGGACCCAGGCAAGTTCAGCTGTCACCATAGGGCCAAGAAACACTATGGAGAACAGGACCAGCCCATGCCTATGGTGGGGAACAGAGGGGATCCTGTGTCTAGCAACTTTTCCATCCCCTCCAAGGAGAGAGCAAAGTTAAAATGTACAGAGAAAATGGGGACAGGAACTGCATGAACTCACCCCTCCATCGGATCCACCCAGGGAGAGCCCCTTCTCCGCTATGCTGTCGAACAAAAACAACTCTAAATCAGAATTTAGTTAGCAGCACTGTCAATAAGGTATCTGGGCAAAACATCAATCAACATAATAGTGCATGTTTATAGGCTCTGCTTGCTCAACATTTATAATATGAATGGAAAAAAAGCAACTTTCAAAGCTGAAGACACATCATCACCACCTTCCTGACATATGGCCTACTCAGAAACCACTGATTCAATTCCTGAATGTAACCGAAGAACCTTGTAGTGCTGCAACATTACCACTCCCAGGTAGTGGGGACCTTGGTAGTCACAGCCCTGGCTGTAAAGAGACACACCAGCCCAGTGAAGCCAACACACTGAAGAAGCAAGCAGCTTGGACAAGGGTTCAAGCTCACCCAGGGATGGGGGTGCAGAACAGGATAGAGAAGAGGCTCCCTGCTGGGCATCAGGGCAGGACCAGTCTGTAGACAGAGGAGGATATGGCTGCAGGACCAAATGTAGCTCCAGATGCTGAGTCTCAGCAGCTGGTCAGGAAGCCAAACCTTCTTTTTAAGATCTTGTTTTTAAAATCTCCACAAGGAAATGCCAGCACCAACTGCTTCTGAGCCAGCTCTCATGAGTCACTGAGAGTGAAATATTATCTAGCAACTGTCTGCCAAGGCTTGGGGAGCCCATGTCTCCACAGCAGGCTTCCTCATGGCTGTAGGCTGAACTCTCTAGAGAGGAAATTGAGCTTCTGGAATAGTCTATCAGCAGTGACATTGCTGAAATCACAGCCTTCCCTAGAAGGAAGTAGGAAGCCTGCCGCTTGACCCCAAAAGTCCTGAGAACAGTCCGCACAACTGTGGGAGTCGTCCTGACCCTGCTCCTGCCCCAGTCCATTTCCCCCGGCTTACTGCCTTATCCTAACCCGCAGATGCCCTAGGCCAAGTGCAGACATGTGGGTACCTGCGAATCCGCTCCGCCTCTTCCCTGGTGATGACCATGTCAGTGACACCTCTGCCACACTTCCTGGGGGTGCAGCCTGTGGGACGAGAGTCAGAGAGAAATGCTGACTTCCAAAGGCACTGTCTCAAGATCACAGCTTGGTAGAGAGAGGCCGTCAAGACTCTTCCCTATGACTAGAGGGACAGTTTGCCCAATACACCTAGTTAAATGTGACCTTCAGATAAGCAGTGGTAACTTTTTACTGGAACCACACTCTTATGCAGAATCTCAAATCTCAACCCTGCCCTAGTTATCCTGGGATTCCCATATACCCAAACTGGATAGGCTGATCCTGATACCCTTTACTGCCTCCAACTCCTGGGAACCAGAGAAGTTCCCAGACACAGCACTGACGTTTTTATTTTGTTTTGTCTTGTTTGTTAAGCGATATGGTCTCACTATGTAGTTCAGGCTTCCTCAAAGTTGAGAACCTGCCTCAGCTTCCAAGTGGTGCTCTGTGCTAGTACACCGGCTTGGAAATATTTCTTATCTCACTGTTGGTCTGAGCACCCCTAAACACCCATCGGGAAGTCCTCCTGGCATAGCCCAAGTTGAGTTTGTCCTTCTGGTCACCGTCCTTCTCCAGGACCACAGCAGTGTCTGCCACACTCACCTCTGTCTCTCCCTGAAGTGTTGAGAGAGAAGAAGTTGGGGTGACTTAGTTTGGGACATGGTTGACGGGGTTCAGGGTTACTGGAGAGGGAGGCCAGGACAGAGCACAACATTGGAGGTGAACCCAGCAGGCGACCCGTCCCTGGGTTCTGGCAGCAGAGGGATGGCCAGTTCCCTTGCTCTGGTGAGCTGTACAATGCTCGAAATGACCCTACAGAATGCGCTGCGCTGCTTAACTGCAATGTTAATGCCTCTCCCTCCCTTGCTTGAAAAGTGAACCCAGAGCCCTGGGACCATGGGAATAAAATCTACACATGGGCTGGAGAGATGGCTCAGCAGGTAAGAGCACACACTGTTCTTGCAAAGGACCAAAGTTCAGTTCCCAATGCCCATACCAGGCAGCTCACAACCACATGTAACTCCAGCTCCAGGGCAGCTGACACCCTCTTCTGGCCTCCAAGGGCACCTGCACTCTTGTGCACACACACACACACACACACACACACACTGAAAAATAATAAAATAGGGGCTGAAAAGATGGTTCAATGGCTAAGAGCACTGGCTACTCTTGGACCTAAGTTCAGTTTCAGTACCCATGTCAGGTGGCTCACAATTGCCTGTAACTCCAGCTCCAGGAATTTGATGACTTCTGGCCTCTGAGGGCACCTGCACTGAAATGCACTCCCCATACATAATTAGAAACAATTAGAAAAAACAAATCTTTTAAAAAGAAGATAGGCCAGCAAGATGGCTCAGAGGCAAAATACTTGCCACCACGACTGATGATCTGAGTTCAAGCCCCAGGACTCATAAAATGGAAGAGAGAACCGTCTCCCACAAGCTGTCTTCTAACCTTCACATGTACCTTCCCCCAATAAATTTAATTAAAAATATTTTTCAAATGTATTTATTTTTATGTTATGTGTATGAGTGTTTTGCCGGCATGTATGCAAGCACACCTTATAGGTGCAATGCCCAGGAAGGCCAGAATAGGGCAATGGATCCCCTAGAACTGAAATTATTGATGGTTGTGAGCTGCATGTGGGTACTGCAGCTCAGTGGTAAGTGCTTGCCTAGCATGCCGGAGGTTCTGAGTTCCATCTCTAGCACCATAAAAATAAATGCAAAAGTAAGCAAACAGCCAAAAAGCAGTTAGAAAGCAGTTTCAAAGGTTTCAGATAATAGATTGTATTTCTAGAACTGTAGTTCAATCAGGCAGAAGCCAATTTAACGAGAGAACCAAAATTCCCATTAACTTTCAAAATTTTTTTTTCAGACAGTTTCATTGTATAGCCCTGACTGGCTTCAAACTCCCTATGTGGTGACCTTGAACTCATAATCGTCCTGCCTTAGCTTCCTTTGTGCTAATTTGTATTTTATTTATTTAGTGTGCTAGCATGTACATGTTTGTCGAAGTAAGCAGGCCATAATCTCCATATGGAGAACAGTGGACAATCTGCAGAGTGGGTTCTCTCCTTCTATCACGTAGGTTCCAGGGATTGAACTTGGGCTGTCAGGCTTGGCAGCAAGTGGCTTAATCCTCTGAGCCATCTTACTAGTCCCTACATTTTTGGAGGGAGGGTTTTTTGAGACAGGGTCTTATGTAGCCGAGGCTGGCTTTGAACTAATGATCCTCTTGTATCCTACAAACACTGGGATTACAGGTGTGTGTAACTACACCCAGTTCTCCAAGTGCTAACTTAAAAATTTTTAAAGTGTGTTTCCAAATAACTGATAAAGTTAAAGGATAATAGGTGAGGATTATGGCTCAGTGGTACTTGCTGAGCATGTGCCAGGCCTACATTTCATTCGTAATACTGCAAAATAATATTGATAACAGGGCTTAGGAAATGCTTAGAAAATGATCCCAATAATGTTAAATATGACAGTGTGAGGAATTAAATATTCAGTTTATGGTCACAGTGCAGAACAGACCATATTTAGCTCACTTTCACACCCTACCTGAATGGCCGGGGGAGGAGAACAGAAAATCTAGAGGTTTCAGATGCCCTTTCACATATTTTTATGGCAACATAGATACAAATTTGCAATCTAGACCTGACTCAGCGTACAGCTCTGGGGCACTGATGGTGGTTGTCACCATGGTCTGTCCCCATAATGCTTCCATATTTTATTTTTATTTCATGTGTATGATTGCATGTATATAAGTGCACCCATGTTGTGTAGTACCCACAGAGGTTAGAAGAGGGAGTCAAATTCCTCTGGAACTGGAGTTATGGATGGTTGTTAGCCACCACGTGGGTGCTGGGAATCGAACCAGGGTTCTCTGTAAGAGCAGCCAGTGCTCTTAACCACTGAGCCATCTCTCCAAGCCCAGAATGCTTCCATTTTCACAAGTGAAGTTCTGTCTCCACTGAACATTGCACCCCTCTCCCATCTTTCTCATTCCAACCATGTTTAATGATGATAAAGCATCAGATATTCAGGAACAAATTAAAAAAAAAATTGGCTGGGCATTATGGCATATGCCTTTGATTCCTGCACTTGGATGGCACATCCAGGCCAGCCTGATCTGCATAGACAGTTCCAGATCAGCCAGGACTATACAGTGAGATCTTGTCTCAAGAACAAACCAGCAAACAAACAAACAAAAAAATTGTTTTGTGTCAGGAGGCTGAAGCAAGAGGATTGTTTGAGCAAAGAAACTTGAGGCTAACCTGGGTAACATAAGAAGACTTTTGTCTTATAATTACTCCCTTCCTACAAATGCACTGTGTTGTGCAAATTAAGATGTTAGAGGAGAAAAGTTCTAAGACAAATCATCCAACACAACAGTGGCATGTTTACTGGCTGCAGAGAGAGGAAATGTTGTGCCCTCTCACGTGTGGCTGAGAACTGAGTTCTGTGCATTACAACAGTGCCCCTTTGTGGAAGAACCTGCAATCTTTTCTCAGTTCGAGTCCAAAACATGGCTTTGGATTTAAAAAAAAAAAAAAGCTATGTGGGGTCATCCCAGCACTTGGGAGGCAGAAGCAGGTGATTCTCTATGAGATCTACTTAGTGAGTTCCAGGCCAGCTGGGACTATAGAGAGATCCTGTCTCAAAACAAACAAACCAAAACAAAACTGTCCTAAAAAAAGCCAGCTTCATTTTAACAACTGAGATGCATCTGGGTGGTACAGAACGTTCAGGAAAAACAGGGGCCCAAGTAGGCCTGCACCCCAATTCATCCACCCTGCCCAGGGTGTGTGCCCTCCAGGATACTGACTGCCCTCACCAAGACGAATTGCCACTCCTCTGGCTCCCTTGGGCCCAAACCCTGGGATCCAGCTGGCTACTCCTTCCTGCCTTGTCCAGTGCTATCATCAGAGCTTCAGTGCCAAAGCTGAGACCTGGAGGCTGGGGAGACATTCTCTCTCATCCCCTTTCTGTCTCCACTTCTCATCTGCACCTTTCTAGGACTTTCTTTCTTTACATTTACTTGTGTGTGTGTGTGTGTGTGTGTGTGCATGTGAGTTAGGCCAAAGGAAGTTACATAACAACTTGCAAAAGTGGGTCTCTCTTCCCACCATGTGGGTTCTGGATACCGAACTCAGGTCATCAGGCTTGGTGGCGTGCCAGCACTGGCCCTTTTGTTCACCTTTCTAACCGCTACTTCCCTGCAGGGAGCCACTGGGCCTGGAAGCTTGCTAAGATGCTGATTCACATCCAAGTGTCCCCCTGGGGAGGGAGGGTACTGACTCGGAAACCCCTGCACTCAGCAGCCCGGTGTGGAAAGGTTATCTCTGCCTACACACACAATTTTCAACCCTAATTCCAGCTGCAGCAAAAAGCAGTGTCATGTTTCATCTCTTCCTGTCACTCTTCACTGAGGAGCCTTTGGTGCCATACCTTCAAACCTTCGGTGACCGTCATAGTCCTCTGAGCAGGGAACCTCAATGAACCTGCCTTCCAAGACCTCACCACGGTGGGCCAGGACTTCAGCAATACTATCATCAGTCCCAAGACTGCTCCAGAGCAGGAGTATAACCAGAGCAATGCCAACCCCAAGAGCCACAGTCTTTAGCCATGTCCTCCATGCCTCCTGAGGCAGCCGGTCCTTCTTGGTGCTGAGAATAGAAAACACAATTACTATCACTAGGGTATAGTGATGCGTGCTGGGAACATAGACCAAAACCAGAGAAGACACTCACACCAGCAGTCCTGGGTGCTACACTGACTGATGGCTGAGTTGGACCCTCCCCCACCCCCCCTCGCTTCAATCCTGAGCTACTGTAGGTACTCACAGACTGTGAAGCAGGTGGTGGGAAATGGGGGCACCCACCTCTACTCCCCAACTTATCAGGATGCCCATCATGCCCAAACCCTTAGAGAAGCCATTCAGGCAGTGTATAACCCTATCTGCTCTGACCAGACAGGGCTGGCCAGGTCCTGTAACGGTAAAAAAAAAATGGGCAGACCATCAGAGGTTCTTCCTGCCCGACCCACAAAGGCCCTGTCTGGAGGATTCCCATGGAATCAGAGTCTCTAATCACAATGCCTACATCGCTAAATGACTGTTCCAGCCCAGGTGCACACTCCTGCAAGACTTCATATGCACACACAGGACTTGGACCAACTTATATGAATCAAATCTACTCGACCCAAACCACAAACCTGGAGCCAGGAAGTGCACAGAAACATGTCAGTAATGATGTGAGAGGGGCTGGAGAGATGACTCAGTGGTTAAGAGCCCCTACTGCTCTTGCAGAGGATCTGAGTTCAGTTCCCAGCATCCATGTGAGCTCCAAGAGATCCTGGCTTCCATGGGCAGTTGTGTTCAAGTGCACATACTCCCACACAGGCACACATACATACACACAAATTCCAAATAGATAACTCCCAAGGGAGAACAGCATAATGATAACATGTTAGGTAGATGTATTAAAAGGGGCACCAGGTATAGTGGTGCATGCCTTTAATTCCAGCACTCGGGAGGCAGAGATAGGCAAGACCTCTGTGAGTTCAAAGTCAGCCTGGTCTGAACAGTGAGTTATAGGCCAGTTAGAGCTACAGGGAGACCCTGTCTTAAAAAGACCAAAAGAAAAATGGGGGTGAGGCTACAGACAACTTGGTGAGGTTGCTTGCCTCACTAAGATTCATTCACCCTAGCCTGAGAACTTCCATGCAGCCTCTAGATACCCAGCTTCTGCTGATTAGACCAGGTGGACCCTGAACTCCAGCCAGAACCACCATGTCTCCTCCACAGAATCTGACAGGGAGATGGCTATCCTGTTCCAGCAACAAGCAGCTGGATTCCTAAGCCCCAAACCCAGAGCTGTTAGTGGTCACGATCCCCCAGGCATTGGACGGCACAGGCTACCTGGCCACTGAGACAGAGAAAGAGGGAGGAGAACTGCAGACAGAGGTAAGAGGCAGGGAAACAGGCCCTCTGGCCAGATCTACACGCACAGGACCCTCAGGGGCTCTTAAAACAAGCATTACTGCTTGCAAAAGTAGACTCAAGGCATATCCCAAGAATCTTGCACAAAATGGAAGAGGAAAGCAAGAGATAAACAAAACTGCAGGGGTCAAGCTCTCCTGGTCCACAGCAAGTACATGGGACCTTTTCAGGGTGATTAAAACACATCTGGCTCCCGAAGCCCTGGCACAGGGCTGTGCAGTGAGATGAAGAGTTGTCTATTCCATGGATCTGGCCACCTGGCCCAGAGCCCCATCTTCATAGCCCTAAGCAAAGCATTCATATCAGGACTCCCAGCCAGAGTCAGTGACAACTGCAGGATTATATGGAGGCCAGGCCAGTGTTCAACTGATGAGAAGTGTGACAGGAGCCCAAGGAATGCATCAGAAGACTTTGGGGTGGAGAAGGGGACCCTAACAGAGGACGAGGAGAGGTGCCTTAACACTTGCGAAAATTAAGGCAAGTGGGACAGGAGGGTATGGTAGGAGCATGTTCTGAAGGGCAGGGAATCGCATTAAGTGCTTGGAATCCACACCCTCACAATCACTAATGGTGCATCCTGATCCTCAGTCCCATGTCAGCCTGAAACAAGACTTTCTTACCAGGGAACAGTACTGTTCATTTCAAGGTACATGGACAAATCAGGTGTGATGGTGCATGCTCGTGGTCCCAGCATTAAGGAGGCAAAGGCAGAGGCAGGAGGAACAGTGCAAGCTTATGACCAGCCTTGGGGGCTGGAGAGATGGCTCAGTGGGTAAAGATGCTTGCTATCAAGCCTGACAATCTGAGTTCAATCCCTGGGACCCACATGGTGAAGGAGAGAACCTACTCCCTCCTACAAGTTGTCATCTGACCTCCACATATGCACTGTCATGTGTGTGTGTGCACATACACATACGAATAAATAAATGTGATTTTTAAATAAAACAAAATGAAAAGTAAAAAGTAAAAAATTTAGAAGACCAATAATGAGTTCCAGACAAGTACTACATAGTGAGTCCCTGTTTCAAGAAACCGATAATAACAACAACAGGTGGTTCAGCAGGTAAAGGTGCTTGTCATACAAGCCTGGTGACCTGAGTTTGATCCTTTGAGCCTCTGTAAAGGAGGAAGGAAAGAACCGAATCCACATGCACACATGCACACACATGCATATGGACACACAGGCGCATGGATACTTCTAAAGCAATAAAGATAATTCTTTTTAAGTAAAAAAATAACAATTCTAAAGCCACTCCTCCAGGTGCTGGGCTGGTTGTTACAGTCCGTGTCTCGGTGTCCAAGACACAGCAGGTCCCCCTGAGCTGCTGAGCAGGTAGGCACCCTAACTCTAACCGTCCCTTCTGGACCAGTCTGGGGAAACTTCTTCTCAACACCTGGACTCTGCTCATCTGCCCTGCCCTGGCACCTGCACTTCTAGCAGTTCGTATGTAGCTTCTCCTTGGTGGGTTTTAATGCCCACCCAGGCAAGTGCTTTAGCAGAGAGCATGACTACACCCTTGATGCTGAGAACAGAGCTGGAGCAAGGAGGGCCCTGACACACTGGCCCAGTTCCAAATTAAAAATGATAGAAGGCTGGAGCCAAAGCAGTGGAAAGGGGGCTGTTTTGAGGTGACTGGGAGGACACACTATGGAGCTGGCTTCCTGTCTCTAAGGCCTCCATCCCCAAGATTTGAGTGGAGGCCCACAAGGCCAGTTTTGGACACGTGAGGTATGAATAGCACATATATTGGGCGGTCTGGCCTGCAGACACAGCCGAAGGGGTCCCCAGCAAGAGGAACTGCTCACCAACATGCCCAAGGAGAAGCTCCCAGTGGGCAGAGTCCTACTAAGACTCATGGCTGTGCAGCCTCACTATGCCTCGAGGTGGCAGGGAGGGATGCTGCAGGAGACTCCAAACCAGGCCTGACCACAACCCAAGGGGGAGGGCTCCCGCCTCCCTCCGACATGGTCACACGCATAGCAGAATGGCCACGCCCATATCCTAACTAGACTCCACCCCATAATGACCACACCTTCCACAAGGCCACGCCCCCAAAGTAGCCACGCCCCACGTCGCCAGTCGGGCCCTGCCCCCTAGCCCTGGCATGACCCCGCCCCACCTAGCCACGCCCCATCCCCCGGAGTAGCCACGCCCCATACCGGCCCGGTGGACCACGCCTCCGAATGACCACTCCCGCCTGTCAGCAGATCCCGCCCCCGGCGTAGCCACGCCCCCATACCGCCCATCAGGCCCCGCCCGCGCCTCCAGGGCCTGACTGTTCCGCAACCTGCTGGCGCGTCGACGCTCGGACGCAGTACTGCCTTCGAGAGCTCTGGCTGGTCCTCTCCGCTGAGGCGCCATCAGGTCAGCCCACCGCGGAGCCGGGAGGAATGCGAAAGCCGCCGAGCCCGGGGCGACAGCTGCGACAGGGAACGCGAGACGGGCGCGGTGCTGTCACGCGGGAGCGACGCGCTCGGCGGTCGGCCCGACCGGCTGCGGCCAGGCGTGAGCAATCGGCGGCCGAGCGGGGGGCGGGGCCTGCTCTCCTCTCGCCGCCGCTCACCTGG
Source organism: Eospalax fontanierii (assembly GCA_035773235.1). Lineage (NCBI taxonomy): Eukaryota > Metazoa > Chordata > Mammalia > Rodentia > Spalacidae > Eospalax > Eospalax fontanierii. The sequence goes on from CM069531.1 coordinate 95,983,368, forward strand.
GCGCACCTGGTATCCCTGCGAAGCCGACCCGCGTGGGTGAGTCAGGCGGGCAGCCGCAGGGTGGACTTGGACTGGGTGACCCGCCTTCCGGGGGAGGGAAGACCGCCCTGATGGTCTTATCCGAGTTCTGGGTCTGGCCCCCCGGAGGACAGCGCCAGCGCGCGCAGGCATTCCCAATGGCCCGGGCTGTGAGTCCTTGCTTGCAAGATTCGGTTACTCCCTTTTTCCAACTCATCCGTTGTGATTTTGCAAGATGCAGAGGAATTTTTCAGTCATTTTATTTTATTTTATTTTTTATTTTATTATTGTTGCTGTTGTTTCTAATTGTTTGCAGTACTAGGGGTGGATCCCAGGACATCTGGCATAGTGAACAAGTGCTGTATTACTGAGCTAGCTATACTCAGCCTCCCAAATTATCACTACCTTAATTTTTTTCCCCCAGCAGTAGGAATTGAATCTAAGGCCTTATGCATGCTAGACAAGTACTGTACCACTAAGCTATATCCCCAGCCCTCCTTTTACCTTTTTTTTAAAAAACTGATCTAGAATTTCGCACATACATGTAATGTGTTTTGATCAAATCCTCCTCCCGCGTCGTTTTACCTTTTATTTGGAGACAGAGCCTCATGGAGTTGCCCAGGGTGGCCTTGAACTTGCTCTGTAGCCTAGGCAAGCCTTAAACTTTCGATCTTCCTCCCTCAGCCTTGATGTTGAGGTTACAGGTGTGGGCCACTATGCTACTATGAGGTAGGGGTTTTTGTGTTGCTGTAAATCATAATCATCTCACAAGTGGTTTTCTGTTTCAGGGGCAGTTCACAAATAGCGAGAGTGTCTTTTGAATGCAGAGATGACATTGTCTGTTTCTTTTCATTTTAGTAAAATGAGTTACCTCCAATTTAATAGAGCAAAACTGAGGATGAAAGAAAGGAAAGGACTAAGGGAGATGTAACTCTGGTTCTCTCTTCCAGGAAAAAAGTCCCAGACAGAAGTCCTGTTACAGAAGGCCATAAAAAAATACTAACATGTCACATTCCACACCATTTAAGATGAGATTAGTTCATTTGGACCTTAAAGGAGCGCCACCAAAGGTCTCCTATCTTTCAGAGGTAAGAACTCCCTTCACCTGTGGAGAACCACCTTTTGCTGCTCTGAGTTTGGTTTTAAACATTGAGAGTAGCCTGTGGGGAAATGGATACTGTAACACAACCTTAGGGCCCTATGGATGGGGCACGTGGAGGCAGAGCATAGATTTTCTCCCACTTCCTCTCAGAACCAGACAGAACAACCAGAATGGCCCAAAGAATTGTGTGCCCACCCTCAGTCCCAGTGCCCTGGAAGCCAGTCAGAGCTACAGAAGAGCCCTTTTTACAAAACAAAGCAAAAACAAAGGAACCCTCGACCTGTTTGCTGTGGTTGACTGCTGTTTACCAAAAGATAGGTTCAAGTCTTAACTCCTGGTACTTGTAAATGTGTCCTCACCTGAAAATACAAGTGACCAGCTAAGAGGAGCTCAGGCTACATTGCAATGAGCCTGAAAAAAAGGGGAATTTATGTGTTTAGGGGTGTGGGTTTGTGTAGGGAGGGGAGCCGTGCACTCACCCCTAGATGTGCAAGTGGAGGCCAGAGGCCAACAGCGGGTATATTCCTCTATCACCGTTTCTTAAAGATAGATTCTCTTACTGAGCCTACAGCTCCCCACCTCAGCTAGACAGGCTGGCCAGCAAGCCCCCCCGCAAGCTGCCTGATGCCACCACACCAGCTCTGGGGTAGAAGGCATGCACTATTCCTAGTTTTTATATGGGTGCTGGGAACCCAAACTCTGGTACAGAAGGGGATTTTAGACACAAAGTTGTACCCGATGGCAAGACAAAAAGACAGAAGAGGAGGCCACCCCATGTGACAAGAGAAGCAGAAGCTGGACTGGTACAGCCACAAGTCAAGGAATGTGAAGATTGGCTGCAACTACCTGAAGCCAGAGAAACAGGAAGTATTCTCCTGTGAAGCCTTCTGAGAAAGGATGCCATGCTGACCCCTACATCTGGGACTCGAGGTCTGTGGGAGAAAATCCCGTTCATTTCTTACAGCAATCCTACAAAACTAGGACATTCTCCAGCAAAGTGCATTGAGCTGAGCATGGCAGCAGACTTCTGTAATCCCAATGCTTGTAATCCCCCAAAGGCAAGAGGATAGGAGATGCCAGCCTTGACCACATAGCAAATTCAAAGCCAGCCTGGACCACATGACACTAAGTCTCACAAAAAGTGAGGGGTTGGGGGTAGGGGCTGGCGGAATGGTTCAGTAGCCAAACCTGATGGCCTAAGTTTGATCCCTCGGACCCACATGTTGGAAGGCAAGAATGGATTCCACTAAGTTGCCCTCTGTTGTTATGATTGTACATGCACACACACACACGCTAAAATAAATAAATATAATAAAAATAAATAACCTAGGTGTTGAGTGTAACTGTAGATTCTAAAAATGGAATAAATGGGACCATGCCCAGACACCACAAAACCACTGTAGGATGAGCAGCCTTAGCTGAAGTTGTTAGAGCAGAGAGAACAGAGAATTCGATCAGTGCTTTGTTCACAGGAACCAGAAATTTGTCCCAGTACAGATGTTTCCCATAGAAGGAGATGCTGGGAGGATATGCTGCTGGCTGAGTTTAAGAGTGAGTGCAGGGCTGGAGAGATGGCTCAGTGGTTAAGAGAACTGACTGCTTTTGTAGAAGACCGGGTTTGATTCCCAGCACCCACATGGCAACGAACAACTGTCCGTAACAGTTCCAGGAGAATCTGATGCCCTCTTCTGACATACACAGGCATTGCACAGCACAGGTGCACTTGCATACATGAGACAATACACATAACTCATACACATAAAAATAATAAGTAATAAATATTCGTAAAAAGAATTAGCAAAAGGAAAGAATGAATGCAAAGAGACTCCCAAAAACATGGGATGGTTCTTCTGGAAGGACAGCCTTTCAGAGAAGACAAAATGTTGGAAAAAGTATCCTCATTAAACTGAACATACACACCAAAGATGAAGGAGAATATTTAAATACCAGAGGAGAGGAGGCAGAGACCAACAGGAGCTGCAGTGGCCACACACAGCTGGAGTTCTGTGCCCATGGCAGCTGTGGGGGAGGGGCCTTGGAAGAGGTCCATCTCCATCCCAGACATAAGAACTTGATCTTAAAAATGAGCAGTGGTAAGCCAGGTGTGGTGGTACACACCTTTAATCCCAGCACTCAGTAGGCAGAGGGCAGAAGCAGGTGGATCTCCATGAGATTGAGGCCAACCTGATCTACATATAGAGTTCCAGGCCAACTAGGGCTACAGGGAGAGCAATAGGGAGGTAGGAGATAAAGCTCAGTGATACAGTGCCTGTGAACATGTTCATAGTCCTCAGCACCTCAATAAATAAATACGGGGGATGTGGTTAGACTTTGTCTGAATATACAAGGACATGACAAAAAAGGGTGCAAATAGTGGTCCTGAGCATGCAACAGTGAGGGCTGCAGAAACGGACCATATGAAAGTACAGGACATTCAAAGGAGACACAAGATAGAAGCTAGAAAAGAACCAGAACCAGAAACACAAGAGCCCAGAAATGATCACCTGTTCATCTCAGGAATAAATTGTAAAGAAGTTCAGAAATGACGTCTTGGCTAGAGGCACAGACACGAACAGACACCATGGAAAGCATAGTCTTTGGAAACAAATGTCAAGAAAGCCAACATGGAGAGACGAAAACAGCATTGTGAACTCTTCAGTAAGCAGCCTGAAGTGATTTGTGAAAGTGCCATAAAATGGCATAAATCCAGAGAGTCACATCTTCACAGCTGAGGAAATGCCTGAGTCATCAAGAACATGTGTATTCACAAGGTGATCAAGCATCTGAATGTGTCATTCCTGCCAGAGAGTGGTGGAACTGGCAGTATAGTGATGAGGCTGGACAGTAGGGCTGTAGTCATAGCACTTGCAGGTGGGAACAGGAGGTCCAGGAGTTCAAGATCATGCTAGTTGCATAGCGTGTTCAAGGCCAGTTTGGACTACATGCGACTGTCTCCAAAAACAAAACAAGCCAGGTGTGGTGGTGCATGCCTTTACTCCAAGCAGGTGGGGGACAGAGGCAGGCTGATCTCCGAGTTCAAGGACAGCCTGATCTACATAGTTCCAGGCCAGCCACAAGCTACATAGTTGAGACCCTCTCTCAAAAACTGTGGGAATGACTTCCAGAATGCCTCCTTTTTCCTAACCTTATAACCAAGTTAATCATGGGCTTTGAGATCATTTGACACTATATATTCAGTCTGTTTCCTACTCTGATCAGCTTGTTTAAATTGAACTAGCTTGGGGCCAGAGAGATGGCTTAGGGGTTAAGAGTACTCAATGCTCATCCAGAGGACCCTTCCCAGCACCCACATGGCAACTAACAAATGTCCATAATTCTGGCCTCCACAAACATTCACAGTATGGATGTACTTACATACATGGCAGGCCAAACACTCATACACACAAAAAATTAAAACTTTTAACTAGTCTTTAAGAAAACAATGTAAACAGTCTAACTAGGCTTTGGACTCCCTATGTAATCAACTTTTACAAGCTAAGCTGAAAGCATAGCTTTTCATTTTAAGACTGGGTCTCCCTGTAGCCCCAGCTGGCCTGGAACTCACTATGTAGACCAGGCTGGCCTTAATGTGAACTCACTAAGATCTACCTGCCTCTGCCTCCCTGGTGCTGGGTAAAGGCATGCCTCATCATACCCAGCTTTGAAAGCATAGCGTTAATCTTAAACTATATTCTCTGTTTCTCCGTCGTGACCCTTCCTTGTCCATGACTCAGAGTAGCGTGTGTGTGTGATGTCATCACTGGGCAGCAACTACAAGTTGGAAGCAACAAATTGCCCACAATAATTGTCACAAGCAAGGTGAGGTTGAGGTTGATAATAGCTGCTTGCAGTTTTGCATGCTGTTCTGGGTCAGTAGGGTCAGAAAAAGCACCATCTTCTTTTGTAAAACTCTGATGAAAGATTCTTTAAGATAACAGTCCCCATTCCTTTCCCATACCATGCTTGATATGCTGTTTGACAAATATAGAAAATGTCCTTTGTTAGGGGGATGGTCCATGCTGAGAGAGTCAGAATACAAGAGTAGATCCAGCCCACTCTAGGAACTAGTCTTTCTTTAAGGCAGAACCACTGCAAAAAACAAACAAGAACAAAAGAAACACACACAAAATGCAGGAAAAAAATGATAAATTTAAGAGTAGAAGTGGGACTGGAGAGATGCTCAGCAGTTAAGAGCACTGGCTGCTCTTGCAGAGGACCCAGGTTCAGTTTCCCAGCACCCACATGGCAACTAACAACTGTCCTAACTTCAGTTCCAGGGGATCTGACACTCTGTTCTGACCTCAGGCATTGCACATCCCAGGTACACTTACACACATGCACATGTAAAAATTTTAAAAATAATAAATAAATTTTTTATAGTTTAGAGGTAGCCAGGCATGACGTACACACCTTTAATCCCAGCACTTGGGAGGCAGAGGCAGGAGGATCTCTGTGAGTTCAAGGCCATCCTGATCTACATAGTAAGTCTCAGGCAGTTGGGGCTACAGGGAGTCCCTGTCTCAAAAAGACAATATATGTATACATATACATGTATATATATATATATATATGTGTGTGTGTGTGTGTGTGTGTGTGTGTGTGTGTGTGTGTGTGATCCACATGCACATGCATGCACACGCACACAGGGAGGAAGTAGGGAAGGAAAAGGACAGCCAGCATTTGCAGTCCTAATGAAATGCTGGCTGCAGCAACTCACAGGGCAAAACTACCTTAGAAAAGGGTCCCTAGAGGGCTTCTGGCCAATGTGTCTGGGTCCCTGCTGGTCCCCATCACTGCAAGTGGGATAGTCAGATGTGCACCCTCTATAGCCACCTGGGAAATACTTTGGCCCAGGGAATGAAGCCTGCTCTTGAAGATGGGCCCAGTGAGATGGCCTAGTGGAGAAAGATGCTTGTAGCCAAGCCAGGCCCCACATGGTGGAAAGAGAGAACCACCTGCTACTAGTTGTCCTTTGACCTCCATGTGTGCTCCACGGCATGTATGTGCACACATGCACATAGAAACAAATGTAATGTGTTTTAAAGGCAGAGAAGAGACTTGATGCTAATAACACCTTTGTAGTTATTCCCAGCCTGCTACTGGGAATGGAGAACAGCCGAGACATTTTGAAAATGCAGTCAGAGAACTACACAGGACAAATGCTGGTGTTCCCCGCAAGTACATTTGAAATTGAAAACCAAAAATGTGGTGGTGCATGCTGACAACCCCAGGAAGAGAGGGGTCAGGATGGGGGATCAACTCAAGTCTGCACAGCCTAGGCTATACAGTTCCTGACCAGCTTGGGCTACAGTGTAATACTCCATTTCAAAAATAAATAAATAGAAAACAAGCAGAAGGAACTGCTTTAAATGTCTGCTCAAAGAGGAACTGGATAGGCTCATCAGTTAAGAGCACTACTGCTTGTGCAGAGGACCCAGGTTCAGTTCCCAGGACCCACATGGCAGCTAACAACTGTTTATAACTCCAGTTCCAGGGGATCTAGTGCCCTCTTCTGGCCTCCTTGGACATTGCATGACACTGGTACACTTACACACATGCTGGCAAAAACACTAATACACATAAAATTTTTTTGAAAATCAGTTCAAGGGACTCAGGAGATGGCTCATACATACAATCCCAGCACTTGGAAGGAAGATAGACCTCTGGTGTCCATGCTCACTAACATGTACATTAAACATACAAACAAAAAAAGTATAATCTGATTTGAACAAGCCCCAGGTAAGAGTTTTGAAACAGAAATTTGAAAATGAGTTCTAAGGGATTATTAGTAATTTGGTTTGGTGAGATAAGTCCTTAGCAAACAATTTGAAATATAAGCTGAAGTATTTACAGATGAAAGGATGTGTTTAATTTGCTTTGAAGTTTTCCAGACAAAAAGAGAAGTAGAAACTCGCTGAAATAAAATTGGCAAAATGTTGTCAGTGATGGGTACAGTTTCTTTATGTGAGTGGACGTCTGTGGAGCTTACCTGCCACTGGCTAGTGCCTGGAGGCCCAGGATGCATGTGTGTCTGTGAGGTCCCCACCTCCTGGGTTTCAGCCTCTCAAACACCTACATAACAAGTGGTCATTCCAAGCCTGCAGCAGCAGAGCTGCCCAGTGGCCTGCACAGGTGTCAGGAGCGGTGGGAGGCTAGTGAGGAAAAAGGCAAGAGCACTGGAAAGTGGATCCCAGCACCAGCTCATTTCCTTCATCCAAGTGCGTAGTTCAGTTAGATCACCCCCGCCCCCGTGGCCAGGCTTCCTCTTTGATTTGGATTCAGTTATTACTCATGTTATGAATTCTTTGCACTGATTTTTAGTCCTGTCTCCCTCCAGGTTTTTCCCCTGTTCCATGCACTTGGTGCAACTGGCCTCCTCATCGAATATGAAGACATGTTTCCCTATGAGGGCCACCTCAAGCTGCTGAGGGCCAAGCACGCATACAGGTATGGAAGCTCTTGGAGGAGGCCACGTGGGCTGAGGGCCTCAAGCAGTAGGGTGCATGTGGGAAGGTGTGGGGAGGTCTGATGTGGTATATATATTCCTTTCCTTTTTCTTTAGTTATGCAAGTTGATTATAAAATTAAAACATGTAGGCAGGCATGGTGGATTCACGCCTGTAATTCCAGTACTTAGGAGGGAGAGGGGGAAAGGAGAGGGGAGGCGGAGGGGGAGGGGAAGGGGACGGGGGAGGGAGAATGAATGAATATGTGTCTGCGGGCATTGGAAGTCTGAGGCCATAACACTCCAAGTCTTTCTCCATCACTTTCAACTTTATTCACTGAAGCAGGTCTCTCTGGTTGAATCTAGAGCATCCTTTTTCTGCTGATCTAGCTAGCCAGTTTGCTCTGGAAATGCCCTATCTATACCATCAGAACTCTGGCATTACAAGTGAGCCACATGCCCACCCAGCATTTATGTAGGTTCAGGAGATCTAAACTCTGGACCACATGCTTGTGCACTTTAACCATTCAGTGGCAGTTTAACCACTGAGTCATCTCCTTGGCCCCCAGAGTGGGATTTTAAGCTGGGAATAATTTTTTTTTAAATGGGAAAATGTCAAGCAGCTCTTAGAGATCAAAGAGATTAAAACAACTATTCAGTGTCATTTTGGCCACTGAATTTATAAAGCTGGAGATGTGGCTTGGTGGTAGAGTGCCTGCCCAGTAATTGCCCTGCCCTGGTCTTGATCCTAGGCACAAAGGATAGGGGATCTTGGGCGGGATGATTGCTGGTAACTGCCTGCCATACCAGTACTCAGAGGCTCAGGCAAGAGGATCAAAAGTCAGGGCAGGGGATGGAGAGATGGCTCAGCAGTTAAGAGCACTGGCTGCTCTTGAAGAGGACCTGGGTTCAGTTCCTAGCACTCACATGGTAGCTAACAACCATCCTCAACTCCAGTTCCAGGGGATCTAACACACTCTTCTGACCTCTGAGGGTACTGTACACATGTGGTACACTTATGTAACTACAGGCAAAACATTCATAAAATGCAAATAAATAAAAATTTTACAAGTTTAAGGTAGCCTGGTACAAGGTGAGTTCACGGTGGTGTGGGTGACATAGTGACATCCCATCTCCAAACCAAGAAGGACAAAAGACAATGCTCTGTGGTGGTAGTGGAAGGCAGGAGAACCTGCCACTGGCGGAAAGGGAGACGACCACCTTTCTGGAGGGAGTTAGGCTCTGGATATCTCAGTTCTCTGATACCTGCTTGTCCACGGTGGGTCTGCATGTCTCTGTGCTCTACTGTGTTTTTTTCTGCAATGAACTTGTTTGTCTTTTAAAGTATGTTTAGAGTAAAAGCTCTATATGATTAACAAAGTCACAGAGCAGGCCATCTGCCAAGCCTGCTCTGAAGGGTGACTGTGACTGGTTCATGTAAGATGCAGGTGGCATCATCCCACTGTGCAAGCTCAGCAGGGCAGCTGGGGCAAGCAGACTGTCACCCATTGATACAACAGAGTTCCCCCGAATCCTCAAGAACTACCTTTCTGCATTCTGGAGTCTGAGAGCTTTACAGTGTTAAGGAGCCGCACTCGGGAGGCCACTGGGGCTGACAAGAAAGGAGGACTGACTGTGCTGGGCAAAAGCACTGTGCTGACCTGGCTGGCACAAATTTCTGTGTGGTGTCTGTCCAGCCCCTCCGAAGTTGCAGAGATCCTGCGCCTGGCCAGGCTAAGTGAGCTGGAGGTCATTCCCTTGGTGCAGACGTTCGGACACATGGAGGTGAATGGAAGGGACGGATGTTACCTGGCCTGAGTATAGGGTCTGGGGGTGGGGCTTGTGCCCAGATGTGGGGCAACAGGGCCTGACCAGGCACAGGGAACCCCAGGCACAGGGAGCTGCAGCTTAGCACTGTCCACAAAGCCTGTGCTCTCAGCACTGACCTGGCACGCATCCAGAAAGCATGTGATTCCAGGTCAGGGCAGCTCCACCAGGAGGGAGGCCTTCCGTTTTCTGCTGTGTCTGTTTACCACTCTTCAGAAATACTTCTTGTATATGAGTCAGACAGCTAAGAAGCAAACAATGCTGATGTGATGGCTTGTATGTTGCAGCTAAATTCACCCCTCAAAGACAGAGAGTGAAAAGAGGGCTGGAGCTAGAGCTCTGTAGAAAATCACTTACTTAGCAAGCACAAGACCCTGGGTGCAATTTCCAGAACCACAAAAAAAGAAAAAAAGGAGGGAGGGGAGGCAAGAGGAGGAGAGGGCTGGTGAGGAACCAGCTAGAGGACTCAGAGCTTAGCTTGAGCCAGAGTCTTAGAAGCTACTGCCCTGTGGGTCCTGGAGCTTAGCTCAATTGCAGATACCCTGGAGAGTAAGCGGTGCAGGCTACCCAGTTGCCCCAGGCACATCTGGAACATACTGTCAGGTTGGCAGCTTGAGCTTTGGGTCTTTGCCAAGGACATACAGGGGACCACAGTGCTGAAGCAGCAGCTTCCCTCCCTACCTCACAACCCCTCCTTTCTCTCCATAGTTTGTACTGAAGCATGCGGCATTCACACATCTCCGGGAAGTGGCTCTCTTCCCCAATACCTTGAACCCTCATCAGGCTGAGTCCCTAGCACTGGTCAAAGCCATGATCGACCAGATCCTGGAGTTACACAGTGGTGCCAAGTGGCTCCACATTGGGTGTGATGAGGTGAGTGCCTTTGACCCCCAAGGTCTGCAGTCTCTTCTCAAAGCCACCTATCCCATGTCATAGCTTCTTTTCTTTTGATTTGATTTGTAGTGGTTGGTTAGTTGGTTGGTTTTGAGACAGGGTCTCCCTGTAACCCCAGTTAGTTTGGAAACCAGACTGACCTTGAACTCACAGAGATTCCCCTGTCTCTGCCTCCCAAATGCTGGGATTAAAGGTGTGTGCCACCACGCCTAGCTAATGTAATTTGTTTTTTGTTTTTTTTGAGACATGTTCTCACGAAAATAGCCCACATTGGTTTGAACTCTTGATTCTTCTGCCTCAGCTACCCAAGTACTGGGATTATAGAAATATGCCACCATGGTTGATCCTATGAGTTCCTTTAAATAGAAAAATAGTCCAAATACTAAAGAATAAAGATCAGGCTTCCCAAGGAGATTGGTCAGTTCAGGAAGAGATTCTTCCTGTTTCTCTAGGGAGAGCATAGCCCGGTGAGGCAGTCCTATGGAGCCTAAGTAAGGTGCTCTGTGTGCCCGATGAGACCATCACCCAGAAGAGTAAGGTTCTCTACCTCCTCCACCTAGTCGCCAGCCCCTGCCCATCTGCTGCTCTGGTTTGATTCCAGTTGTGTACTCAGGGCTTGGGACTCAAAAGCCCCTGCAGCCCAAAGGGAGCCCAAGCTGGGCCCAGGTTTACAGACATTGAGCCCTGAGGTTTCCGTTTTTAAAAGGAGATCTGAGGTGGACACATTAGCTGACACCTGTAATCCTAGCATTCAGAGGTAGAGGCAAAGAGATTGTCACAAAATTGAAATCAGCCTGGGCTGTATACTGAGTTCCATGTCAGCTTGAGCCATTATGTCTCAGAGTAAGGAGATCTGAAAGCCTAGAGTGGTGATGCCTACCTTTAACCCCAGCAGCCTTTGTAGCAATGAGAATTGATGGCCAGCCTAGGCTATATGAGATCATCTCCAGAAAGAGGAGGAGGAATAACAGTCTGTAATCTATGTGTGAGACTCTGACACGGAGGGGAAATTCTCTCTCTTCCCTCCCTTCCTCTGTTTCATCAACTCTCTCAGTACATTGTGATGTTGCACACCTACCACCCCACAGGGAAGCCCTGTACCTAGTCCCTCCCTAGACATTGATGGAATCATTCCGCATGTGGCCTTCTACACATGCCTTCTTCACTCCCATTATGTCAGTCAGCATTGTTGCCTGTGTGAGGAACATCCATGACAGGGTGGGACGCGTGACCATCCTCCTTCAGTGGGTAGAAGAGCTGTCCTTGGTGACTTGAGCAGAGCTGCTGTGAACCTACCTAGCCGGGTTCTGGGTGAATCTGAGGTCTAAGGAAGGTAGGGTCATCCTCTGGAGACCAGGGAAGCTGAGCTCCTTCCCAACCTTCCTCTGCACATCAGCCACCCCAAGACTCAGGACAGATGTGAGCCCTGTGGACGTGAGAGTGGTAGCAACTGCAACCCATCCTGTTTTTTCCTCTAGGTCTACTTCTTGGGCGAGGGGGAGACTTCAAAACAGTGGCTACAGCAGGAGCAGAACAACCAAGCAAAACTGTGTCTGTCCCACATGCTGGCGGTAGCTAGCCACGTGCTGGCCCAGCACCCTGGCACAGTACCCCTGGTGTGGGATGACATGCTACGGGACATCCCCCAGGACCAGCTCAAAGGTTGGCAGACCCTGTACCAGTCAGGGCTCTCATGTGGCTACCCGAGATCTCTAGCTTCAGAGGCCTCAGAAGTGAGCTTCCCACTAGAACCACTTTTTATGTGTGCTGTAGTACAAATGTTGAGTTTAATCCTTCCCCCCAAGTCACTGTGCAGCCTCACAGGAGTGTGGGCTACAGAGCAGTGTAGGCTGCTGGCAGGCCCAGAGGGGCAGTGGCAGGGTTTGGTACTGCCAGATGCTTTAGGCCCAGGTGTCCTCTATGACCAGCCTTGTATATGCCAGGGCCAAAGTTCACACTGGCCCAAAGCTTAGAGATGAAAGCTGAAGAACACCTTCCCCAACCTGGGAGGTGGCACTTAAACATATCCCCTAACTCCACTCACAGCTCTTAGGTATGGTGTGTCCCACAGTTGAGCAGGGACCTAGAGCCAGTTGCTTCCACACTCTGAGGCTGCTGTGCATGTGAGGTTAATGGATTGATTAGTTAGGTCTGAGTCGCAGTGTGTTTCAGCACCCTGTGACTGCAAAGGCAGCAATGTGGAGAAGAACTCCAAGAGCCCCTTCTCACAGAAGTAGCTGCTTTGAAAAGTATCTTCTGTGGCTGGTGCTTGTGACCAAAAAGCTATCACAGCAGTGAGCCTGTACTTAAAGCCAATAGGCCTGAGAAGGTGGTTTATGTTCCCATGTTAACATTAAGAGTGCCAGGGCCGGAGAGGTGCTCAGTGGTTAAGAGCACTGGCTGCTCTTGCTGAGGACCCAGGTTCAATTCCCAGCACCCACATGGCGGCTAACAACCATAAAACTCCAGTTCCAGGACATTCGATGCCCTCTTCTGCCCTCCTCAGTCATTACACAACACACATATAGGCAATACACTCATACACACAACAAAAAATAAAAGTAAAGAACACCAGAGGTGAGTGATGTAGCAAACAACAGTAATCCCAGTTCTTGAGAGACTGAGGCAGGAGGACTGGAGTTCAAAGAGCCAGCCTAGACAGCAAAGTGAGACTCCTGACTCAAAACAAGTGTTTCTGAGGAACAGGGGTATGGCCTCCATGACTCTTCGTGTACTCACATCTTTGCTCTGTCCCCAGCATCGGGGTTCCCTCAACTGGTGGAACCTGTACTCTGGGACTATGGTGCTGACCTGGATGTCCATAGTAAAGGTTAGTAACAAGCAGTCCAGGATACATCCCTCCATGACCGTGTAATAAACACTATTCAGCCTGGGAATACAGGTGCCTCTGGAGCTTATTGATCAGCAGGAGATAGAAAGGCTGTGTGCAGCCTCTTGCCCTGCCATGGGAGCTCCTGCTAGCCCCAGTCTATCCCAGGACCATTCCTATTCTTAAAGTCTTTTTCTAATGAACAGTGAACCACAGGCCATGTGGGAATGATTGGATCCACCCTCTGCTGGAATAGCGGTAGCCAGGGGCTGCTCTGGCTAGAATGTGTGCCTGGTGTCTATCTGGGGTCCGTCTCCATGCCTGGGTTTCGTCTCCATGCCTGGGGTCCGTCTCCATGCCTGGGGTCCATCTCCATGAGAGCTGTTCATCCACTTGCTTTCTTGCCTAGTCCTTCTCATGGAAAAGTACCAGGAATGTGGCTTCCAAAGACTGTGGGCTGCCAGTGCCTTCAAGGGGGCCACTGGGGCTAACCAGGCCCTACCTCCTGTTGAGCATCACATCAGGAACCATGTGCAGTGGCTACAGGTGGCAAGGAGTGGGCCAGTGGACACTCTGCAGGGCATCATCCTGACTGGCTGGCAGAGGTGAGCTCTATAAGAAGCGGGGGGTGGAGGGGAACGGGGGACTTTGACCCACCTGCTGTGACAGCCTGTCTAGTGTTAGCCTTGACCCTTCCCAGGTTGAGCCCCTCATGCTCCTGTGGCTGCCCACTAACTCTGCTGAAGAGACACTGTTTGGGGTCCCCAGGGCAATAAACATGCAGCCCTCTAGTCCCTGTGATCTGCATGTTCCGTGAGTGATACTGTCATCTCCTGTGTAGTAGGACATGAAGACAGCTCCTGGTTCTTTCAGGATTTCATGTTTGAAAAAAGAAGAATGAACCTTGAACCAAGTCCATGATCAGGTTGAGTTGAGTTGGGAGGGCATATGCCAGCAACACCACCAGTGAGTAGTGGGAGGCAGGACTGTGTGAAGAGGTGCCCTCTGCAGCCTTCAACCACAGAGTAGGCTTCTAAGTCAAGAGAGGAGGCCATCCTGGTTATAGGAATCCCTTGTAGCTCTAGTACACATCTGCTGGTTGGCTTCAAAGAATTTTCTTCAAGCATCTGCCATTCGTGCTCAGAGTGTGTTGAGGTCTGGGTTAAACAGGAACTGTCTCACCTAGAGTAAAGTCCCTCCCACATGCCAGATAGTGACTGGTGACTCCACAGAGGTGAAGGGAGACTGATTGGGGGGTGATGTCATCACTGGACCCTGGTCTTTGTGCCAGCTCCCACCAGCTACACCCATGAGGCACATCTCTCTAGCTCTTACTGCTTAAGAAACTGAAGCCAGGTCAGATGGAGGTACCCTGCCCAGCACAGAAGGACTGAGATGCCCATCCAAACCGTCAACCTCCTGGGGCCTTGGGGAAAAGCATGAAGTGGATAGACAGGATGCAGGCTATAGCACAAGCCTCAGAGATCGGATGACAGGGCACAGCCTTCAGCAGGCAGACCAGTACTGGGAGAGGGACAGTGATGGCTCTGCAGAAGCTCCACCCAGAGTGTGCACAATATGAGGTGGACCCAGGGGCCCAGAACCCCCCTCTCCCCTTCTCCTTCCAGGGAACATCACAACATCCTAGTTCAAAGCCCCACTGTATGGAACCCACCCTGGAAATCCTGAGCCTGCTAATGAGAGGTAGCAGACTACCCACAGCAGCTCCCCCTCATACCTCTCAAAGGAGAAAGAACATATGAATAAGGACGCCTCTGAGGCTAATAACTGAGGGCTGCAGAACTGAGCACCCCTCCCCTGGACATAGGTACGACCACTTCTCGGTGCTGTGTGAGCTGCTCCCTGTGGGAATCCCATCCCTGGCTGCCTGTCTACAGTCACTCGTACATGGTATGTCCTAGCTGACGGCTCCAGCCCTGCCACCGGCTCAGACAGAATGGCAGGCCAAATGTTAGTGTCTCCTGACCACTGCCCAGCTCTGCCTCAACTGTGGTCCTTCACAAGAGTATGGTTCTCATGGTTCTAGCCCAGCCACCTGGTTACTTACTACTGCCCCAGGCCTGCCCATAGCCAAGTCCTCAAGCCTGAGCCTGAGGTAGGACCCCCAGCCCTCTGCAGGGGTCCCTTAGCCTAGTGCTCCTACACCCAGATCACCAGAGGGAGCAACTGACTCCAGCAGATGGGCATGAACACTCAGCAAGTGTAGGTAGGGGGTCTGGGTGAAATAAACCAAACTCTTAAGACTTAGGAATTTACAGTAGTGTGTGTGATGCAGAAGGACTATGGTTGTAGAGGAAAGGGTCCAAAAGCACATTTAACAATGGTGGGGTGGAAAAAGTGTGGAGATGGCGTGGAGGAAATGTGGAGGTGGTCCTATGTTGGCTTAGCTCTGGCAGCCATTCATTGTAAACTGTTCAGTGTGCAGACAAATGTTGAAACAATAAGCAGATGGCCTTCTCCCGCTCTGAAGAGGTTAGTGGTGTTGGCTTTAGCACTTCCTGTATGGGAGGAGGGCCTGTACTGGGGCCCAGGCCTCCCTCTCTCTGTCCCTGGCTTCCTGTGACAACCTTTTGTACTGACTCAGGTGGGTCTGCCCTGCCAGCTTGTTGCCAGAGCCCTTTAGTGAGCCTGAATGCGCACAGTGGCCTTTGCGGGGAGGCCAAGAGCGCTGAGACACCATTCTGATTCCTACTTCCTAGTCTTTAACAAGTACCTTTACATGGTCAGTGAGCAGCAGCGGGCTGGCCTGGATGGGACTTCCCATACTCTGTGCCTGCTGCCTACAGCACTTGAGGGTCGGGAAGCCCAAACAGCAGGGCTAGCAGGGGCAGAGGCCTCCTCTCCCCATCTCCAGAAGCTTCTACAACTTCCACCTGTGGGGTGATTTCAGGCGGCTTTGCTGAGGATGTTAAGCTCAGAGTGGAGAGCTTCCTTGGGGTTTCAAGCCTGGAAATGATGGATGCTGTCAGGTAACCCCACTCTGCCTGCCCTTTCTACCCTTCTCCCCTCTGGGGACCACTGTTCTCAGTGTGACTCTCTGGCAGTGAGGGGATTGGCTCCTTCCCTGGAAGTGACATCCACACCCTCATCACACACATAAGCCTCTACCTGCGCAGCTCTGTGGACACACTTCTGGAAAGGAACAGGTAAGCAGCCCCTGAGCCCTGCTGGGGACCTTCTTCACAAAGGCTTGCTAGAGATAATGACCTCTTCTAAAGTTCCTGCCAGATTCCTTTGAGACAGTCTCATTGTGTTGCCCTGGCTGGCCTGGAACTTACTACTCACAGAGATCCTCCTGCCTCTGCCTCCCAAGTGCTGGGATTAAGGGTTTGCACCACTGAGTCCAACTTCTACCAGATTCTTTTTTAAATATTTTATTTATTATTTTTATTTTATATGTTTGTGTTTTCCCTGGATGTATGTGAGTACACCATGTGTGTGCAGTTCCCCACAGAGGCCAGAAGAGGGTATCAGATCCCCTGGAACTTAACTCCAGTTAAGTATGGTTATTAGCTGCCATATGGGTGCTGGGAATTGAACCCAGGTCCTCTGAAAGAACAGCCAGTACACTTAACTGCTGAGCCCTCTCTCCAGCCCCTATACCAGATTCTCAAGTTTCCCCGACAGGTGCCTCTTAGTCACTACTGACCCAGTGACATATTATCTGGATTTGCCCCAGGTATGTCACCGGCTGGTTCAGCCCCTACCATCGCAGGCGGAAGCTTGTCCACCCGGCTATGATCCAGCACATACAGCCTGAAGCACTCAGGTAGCCACCATCTCACCCTCCCAGGTGTTCAGCCCTGGCACAGATCGTCCCTTACACACATGTGCGAGCACATGTATGCACACGCTCACACATGCACAACTGTCACCATTGTTGAGGTAAGAAAAGCTTTCCAGGTACTTGGAAGACTAGGTAGCCACTGCTCATTAACACTGGCCAAACATCAGTAAGAAGCTAGGTGGTCCTGTGGATGAGACAGTATCGTCCACATGCTCATCTTTGGAATCAGGCCACGCTGAACTGTCACTGCCCAGTGCCCTCTGACTGAGAGGCCTGTGACTGGAGTCCTGGGCAGTCTGCCCTGGCCTCTCTTGGTTCAGTCTCTGAATTAGGGTGATAGACTATCCCCCCTATTGAGTGCAAGATGTTACCAATAGAAGGACCTGTTCATATGCCATGAGAAAAACTGCCAGACAGTGGCTTCAGATGTCAGAATGTGACCAATCTACTTATTTATTTGGTCCCAATGTAAACCGAGGCTCTTGAGGCTGAGGACATTGAGTGTAGCACATGCAGACAGGAGGCTCTGCAGTCAAGTTCACAGCTGCTCTTGCCTCCAGCCTTCTGAGCAAGTGGAGCACCCTTGTGCAGCAGCTGGAGGTGGCCCTGCAGCTGGCCTTCTACCCAGACACCATAGCGGAATGGTTGGAGGAGAATGTGCACCCGAGCATGCAGCGACTGCAGGGTCTACTGCAAGACCTAGGGGAGGCAGCTGTCCCCCAGCCACTGCCCACCAACCCTGGATGGAACAAGGGTCAGGACCCCTGAGGGCTAGGGCCCATGCGTTTCTTGCTGAGCCCTGAACAGCCATGCAGACAGTAATCTTGGGAAAAGCAGAGAGCACAGAAGAAAAAGGCACATGAAGACTCATTTGCAATCTGCATGTAGAGATTTATTAATTCTGAAATAAAAAGGCCAGCAGAAGCATAAGTCCCATTAATAGAAATGTGAATCAGCTTTTTACTCCCACCCTGGCTTACAGTGGCTTCATTTCTTCACCCAGGAATGAGTTCCAGCATGGGGTAGTGTAGGAAGGAGCTATGACAGCACCCGGAGATAGGCTCTCCCTTGTCTAAAGCACCTTAAAGAGCCCACAGGCAACCAAGCAAAAACCAGTTCTATTTCATTGTTCATATGGGAAAGAAAATGGCCTAATTTGACCATTTACAAAAACTAACTGGCATGTTTAAGGAACCATATCCCCCAACTCCAGACTAGTGGCATTCACTTCTAATCACCCTCTCAGCCCAGAAAGCAATGGCCACAAGTCTGCTTATACCCCTTCTTCCAGATGATACCTCAAGTTCCTAGTTCTACTTGGCAGTGCTTTGGTGTACAGCCTTGAGGGGCCGAGTATGGACCAGAGGTCCACAGTTCTCAGGCCTAGAGGCCAAGCTGAATTTATTGCACTATTCCTTAGAGAAACTTGAGTCAACTGGGAAGGAGACAAGAAGGCAGAGAACGGTCAGGAGCAGTTGGCAGCAGTTTTCATAAGTGGCCCAGGCTGGCCTTGAACTCCCATTCTTCCTGTCTCCTGAAGGCTGGGTTATAGGGGTGTGCCACATGCCTATCTTCTGCAGGTTTTCACAAGGCTTGAGGGGCTGGGGTTTGGTTTTCACAGCGGAGCTCTCAAACCTTAAAGGTTGCTGGGGCTCTCTTCCACTAGCAGCACTTCCCAGGGCTGGGTTGGGAGAACCGTCCATTGCCAACAGCTGTGCTGCAACCTGCTGGGCTCTCTGACAGGCAGCATAGGCAGGATTCTGATTTGTCTGGGGAGAGGAGCCTCGGATGCTGTAACCAGGCACATCTACTCATCCAACCCTCACCCAGCAGGGAAGCCCCTGACCACAAAGGATGTCCAAGGGAATGACAGGGAGAGGAGACATCAGGATTTCTGGCAGCATGTCAGTACCATTATCCACAGAGAGGCTGAGCCCTCTTCCCATCCATGTGGGTGCTGCACTCAGGCTGTGAGGTGGACTTGACTACAGTGCCTAGAGTGGCAAGGCCCTAGGCCCATGCTGAAGAAAGCCTGGCATCCTGTGCCTCAGATGCCCTGGAGTGAACTCATCCAGACTAGACCATGCTGCTTAAGCCAGGACTGTGGTCTGATTCTGGAGAAGACATTAATGCCATCTGCAAGCCTGCCCTTCCCTGCACGTGGCTCCTGTGTCCTGACACCTGCCTCCTAACAGATGGCTTTCCTGGTCCAGCCCATGGTTCTGCAAAGAGTAGAAGCGTAAACAAGCAGGAAGCAGACAGTCTGTGACTGCCCAGGGAGCCATAGACAGCCAGGATCTGCCTTCACCCTTGTGGTTGGCAGGTCAGTCACGGGCATCAGAAGTGGACAGTGTTTATAGCAGCCATTTCATGCCATCTGCTCTGGTTCCCAGTTCCATCAGCCCTCACTGTCACTGCTCTGTGACCGTTCCGAGGGGCTCTCCAGGCGATGCAGCTCCAGGAAGCTAGTGATGAGCCTGGCAATGGCTTCTACATCACTGGGAGGCCATCAAAAAAGCAAATCACATTAGCAAAAGACCGTGTCAGAACACAAAGCCCTACATCATTTCATCCCCAGCCATGTACCTGAGGAGCCCCAGGGCTCCCCAGTGAGCCTATCTCTCTGGCCTTGGTCTCACTCTCAGAGTCCTGCCTTGTTCTGATGTTTCCCCCCTCCAGGTGGCCATGGCAAAGCTACCCCTAAGAACATACATCCTTCCCACAGCCACATAGCCTGTCTATAAGCCTTCAACCTCTTCCCTGCTGCCAGGACACCCTGAGGGAGAGCTCAGTCCTCTGCCCCACCCTTACCTGCGGCGGCCCATGACTGCACTCTGGGTAAGCGGGTGGGAGAAGCCTGTTGCAAACCGGAGCACCACCATGTAACCCTTCCCAAAGTAGCGAACCTTCTCCTCCTCCACATTCACATCCTGGATGTCATTCAGCAGGACCACCACTGGGGGCAGGGTGGGAAGGAGGGGTGCAGATGACCAATCACCCTCTGCTCTCCCCACTTCCCCATCCTGTGCTGCAGGACAGGCCACTTCAGAGCCACCAGCTCTGCTCAACAGTCAACAGTGGCACTGGAGGCAGAAACATTTGCCACTTCCCATCTGGACTCCAGGTCAGTACTTCCTGGATAAGGAAATTCAGAATGCCCATGGCATCTGCAGGCCCTGAACAGCAGCTGGCTGTCCAGAGCAGCCCCACAGCAGGGCTCCACTAAGCCCCAGCTGTCACCTTCATGAGCTTTTTGCACATGAAGTGATTTTATCTAGGCTGGAAAACCTGCTCTGCTCAAGTGCAGCGGCCCCACCACCTCCTACAGCTGTGCCGAGAAACCACTGACATGGGGCTGACCTTGTGGCTTGGTGTCTGTGGGGACTGGCCCGCAAGCATGTCAGGGCTCCCAGCAAGCAGCCGGTGGGGAACTTCAACCAGTATACTGCTAACTCCCAGCCCACTAAGTGGCTCTGGTCTTCATCTTGACCACATTCAGTTGTACACAGCCAGTGCTCCACACAGCAGAGGCATGCAGCTCTTGGGCGCTGACTCCCCAGGTTAAAAGCCTACTGAGGGGACTGTGCATGCACACATAGGTACTTGCACACTTGTGGTGCACAGTGGCTAGGCTGGATGCACAGGGCAGGGACCTGTGAAAACCTGCTAATTCACAGCTGGACTAGCTCCTCAGCCCAGAAACGCAAGGGTGGGAAGCTTCCTCTGACCACCCAGCCCCTCGCTACAAGAGTCAGGAACAAGACTCAGGCCTGAAAAACGCCTGAAGACCAGGATGGCTCCTTGCTGGGCGCAACCTGCCTGACACTGTGACACCCTTCTACCACCCGCACCCAACCCAAAAGGAGCTGCCGAGGAGCTCCCATCCTGTACAGGCCGCTCCTTAGGATATACAGGAGACTCTAGGGCACAGAGTACCTGTCTAGGCACCATTCTGCAGGCCTTGACATGTCTGGGGTACCCTCAGTCCTTGAGCAGATAGACCTAAACCATCCAAACCTCCTCCAAACCCCAACTCCCCATGACTCACCTTGGTCATGGCCTGCTCTGAGAAGAGTTAGCAGCTTCTTGTAGAGGCTGAATGTTCTCAAGACAACCTTCCCAGTGCTCTTGTTAAAGATGGCTTCCTGCAAACCAATGTATGCTGACCACACAAAGACCTCCAGGAGGGAGCAAAGTGGATGCTGAGGTATTATCCCCACCACACCAGAGCAGACCCTTGAAGACAACCAGTGGGAAACCAACCCCAATGCCTCTCTCTGATCCAGAACTTGCTTCTGTGTTTGACCCCTTAGACTGCTGCTGGGTATGGAGAACGTGAGAGAAAGTGGGTGGAACAGGTGCCTTTTCCTCTTTACCTGAACTAGCCTGGTCTAGGGCTCAGAGGCAGAGCTCTTTCCCAGACATGAGACCTAGGTTCAACCCCAGTGCAAGAAAAGTAACAGAACAGAAGAACAAGATACTGTGAGGCCCTCCAGCAAAAGACAGAGCAGCAGGTCTTCAGGGACTTCAGGTGCATGCACCAAGGCCACAGGGCTGGGTGGTAAGAGGCAAGAGGCTCACTTTTGAGTTTGAGCTCTGCCTGCCAGAAGAAAAAAGGAAAGCACTCTGGCGAAGACTGGTGAGAAGCTCCTAGCACAGTCCAAGAATGGTCATAGGCAGGCTAGGGCTGAGCCAGGTACCCAGGCACCTCTGAACTAGGACAGATGCTTCTGAATGGGGTGAGTGCTGCTGCACCATCTTACCTCCCAGTCCTCCAAGTTCTGCACAGCCACAAACAGGCAGCCTGTGACATAGAAGAGCTTCCAGCCCAGACTATCTGCAAGCACACACAGGATGCCGGCCCGTGAACAGGAGCCAAGATTACATGCCCTCAAGAGATCCCACCCAGCCTGCCTTTCCCCAGGCTCAAGTCAGAAGCCAGAACCCAGTGCCTAGCTGACTGCCTCGTCAACTGTGCTGCTAGCCCTGACTGGGTCACTGGTGACGTCTACCATAAGCTCTGCCTTAGTCCATCAGGGAGACAGGCAGATTTCCACAAGCGTGTCATGGAGGAAGGTAGGGAAGTAATGGCTCCTCTGCAGCAAGGTAACAAGCAGATGTAAGAGCTTCCTGAAGAACTTGATAACACAGGAAGAGGTTTAAGACTCCAGATTAGGTCTGGGCTCATCTCTCACACAAGGCAGAGGCCGCAACACGACTGCACACAAGCAAGAACTCATTCATTTCTGAATCTGAGGAGGCTGAAGGGGATGGTATACCTTACCTCCACTGTAGTAGGCAGCAGCCAGGCCCGTGGATAAGATTCCTGTAGGGAGAGGAGGGGTGCTTTGCTAAGGAAGCCAGGGGAGCCCCACATCTTCCCAGCGCCACAGTCCCCAGCAAGAAAGTCTGTCTCGTGCAGAACAGTTGTGTGGCAGCAGTCAGAGGCTACCAAGTGTAGAGTTAGGGAAAGAGCCAATAAGATTATCAAAAAAAATGGGATGTGTCATTCACAGAATCCATCAGACAGATCTGCAGATACCATGAATGTTCAAAGGGTCCTGATGTGACAGTAACCCCAACCACATGTAAGGAGTGAAGACAGGACTACTACAATGCAGCACAGAGCATAACACACAGAAGACTATATACGTGTCACAGGCAGAACAGACCACAGAGAGGCAGCTGCTGAAGTCACAGCCAGCGCCTCACCTCAGACTCTGTACAGCCAAATCAACCCAAGTGCAGCTGTCCCTGAGGTGCAAGACCCTTCTGATGGGCAGTGATGGAGGATCAAGTCCAGGAGGCTAAGGGGACTCATTGAGGCAGCTGAGAAGGAAGAATGAGAACCATAGGGACCTCAGAAAAGCACACAGGTTCAGAGTGCATCACAGCATTAGAGAGCCATGCTTCATCTGAAAGGAAGGGCTCACTGAGGGTTAACGAAGCACATGATTTACCAAGGCTTGTACTGAAAACATTCAACAACACAAAGAAATGCTTGGTTTTTACTGATTTTAAGATTTGACTTGGGGAAATTTGAAGTCTTACCGACTAGCAGGGACCAAGACCGGATGCCAGGGGCCCTCTTCAGATGGAGGCGGGAGCTGGTATGTGTCTCTACCTGCATGTACATCCCTGGAACGTGGGCTCCACTGCACAGTAGACCCGGCTAGGTAACACACACCTGGCGCCCTGCAACAGCCTGGTAAGCAGCACCTGTCAGACTGTGACAGGAGGTGGGGTGGGCCCACAGCCCGCCCGGATCTCCCTTTCCCCAGAAGACCATTCACAGGGATCTAGGTTCTGGGCCACACACAGCCTGGGCTTGGTCTCATCTGCAAGCCCCAGCCCTGCTGGTGACCTTAATCTTGAGGAAGTTTTCGGTTAGTGTCTCCAGCAACTCTCAGGCTTCCGGCACCTTACCCACACCCCCCAGAACCTCCTTCCCTTCCAGAAAGGGAACTGAAAGCGCCATGGTGGTCTCTGTTGTCAGCCCTCAGCTCTGCCTCTACTCCCTGACAGTCACTGACGCCAGACTAGCTATCAGGCCCAATAGCCTGAGTGAATGGGTCACTGCAGGGATCGGTAGACTGACACCCTAGGCCTCAGCTGGGGGGCTCCTCGGATCTCAGCGAGCACCCAAGCTCCGGACTTTAAATCCTCTAAACCCTCCGGCCTCAGTTACCACCGTGCTCCACAAGCGCCCCGTCCGCGCGCCCAGGGACACTCGCACGCACACACCTGCTGTGCAGACGCAGCCACTGCCCGGCTTGTTCAGCCTTCCACCGGCCGTGCGTCCGCATCCAGACGAGTCGGAGTAGGACGCTGCGGTCAACGTGGGTGGGCCAGCAGGCGATGACCCACCAGGACACACACGCGAGGCAGGGAGCACGGCGGGCTGGGACCTGGAGGATCACCCTGCACTCACCTGCGCCGGAACCCAGGGGCGCGAACCCGCGGCGGGGCACGGCCGACAGGACTTCCGGGAGGGAGGGTGGGGTCCTGGGGACTTCCGGGTCAGTGGACGGGCGGGCCCCCGAGGGGGCGGGACCGGGCCGGGGGCGAGGCGCCAAGATCCGGCGGCTGTGTCGCGCGTGGGCGCCGCTGAGGGGCTGCAGGGTGCTTTGGACTCGAGGAATGGCGTGTAGATTACTCTCGGGAATCCGCCGCCAGAACCATGGGACCCTGAAGCCTGTCTAATAGAAGGTGTGTAGCGGAACTGCAAGAGCGCTTTTTGCTGTCGCCTCCACCGCCCGAGATCCGTGGGTGTTGGAGCGCCATTGCTGGACTGGGATTTCTCTTTAGACGTCTTCGTTTTGTGTTTCATACTTTAATACCGTATAAAATGTAGATCGACATACACAATCCTGGAAATTTGACAGTATATATGGGTACATTATAAGAAATTTTAATATGTATATGGGTGTATATAAGTGCACCCGTGTCGTGCGGTACCCATCACACTCCCCGGAACTGGAGTTACAGATGGATGGTTGTTAGCCGCCAGGTGGGCGCTGGGAATTGCACTCGGGTCCTCTGCAAGAGCAGCCAGTGCTCTTAACTGCTGGGCCACCTCTCCAGCCCCACATTAGAAGAAATTTGAGTGGGGCTTCTGCAGGCTGAATCGGGAGGATCACTGCACAAGTTCAGAGATAGCTTGAGATAGAGGAAGTTCATTGTAGTCTCTTAAGTGAAGGGGGGGTGAGGCTCAGCAGTGTCACTGTAGCCAGCTTTGTCAGCTTCTGTCAGGTACACTACACCTGTAGTTCTCAAACCTAAGCATTAAGTCACTGGGAGAGTTTGTTGAACCGCAAATGGAGATTCTGCTTCCTGTTTCCAGTAAAATGGGCCTTGGGTGGGACCTGAGCTCTTAAGACAGTGCCCATGTCCCTGGCCCAAGGAGCCATGCTTTGAAGGTCATGGCTAAGCTACAGCAACCTCGATTTCCACTTTGTCCAAGGGAAGAACTTAGGTAAACCGCTTTGCTTTTAGTTAACTTTTAAAACCGTTAATTTTGGAGGTCACACGGCCTAGCGATAAATTATGCCTCCTAGCAGCCTTGTTGTAGCCTGAAACTATTATAAATTGAAACTGTTCTCTGGGGTGCAGCCCAGTGGAGCGTTTGCCTGGCATGTAGAGGCCTCCATATTCCATTCCCAGCACCAAAACCTGTTATGCCACAAAGGCTTTTCTTGTTCTCTTCCCTTTTAAATATATGTGTGTGGGTGTGTGGGTGCATGTGCACGTGTGTGCAGGCCAAATGGAGGTTGATTCTCTCCTACCTTGTGGACTCCAGGGACCAAACTCAGCCGGCCAGGTGTGGGCCCAAATGCCTTTACCCATTTAGCGATTGAGCTGGTCCTCTTCTGTGTCTTAACTGCAAGGTTAGCTACTCCTGGGAAAAGGAACTCAAGAGAGGAATTATAAGACTATCTAATTGGGAACTTTTTATGATCTACACCCTTTGAAGGCCTGTATGAATTGTCAGCATATTTTTAAGGCTTTCTGCTTATGCAGATAAAAGAGTTCTTGTTTTTAAAAATCCATATAGAAGTGACTTGATACACAGAAAACTCCACCTCGGTTACATGTGTCATCTCTCCTTTCCTACCACTGTGAGTCATGTAAAGTTTGTGCCTGCACAGGCATTCTGCAAATGTTAAAGGAGCAAGTATCATATCTGACTTGGTTAAAATCCTGCTGGAGCCCAGACACTGTGATCCATGTCTGTAAGCCTGGAAACAATGACCAAACCTGAAGCAATGTACACTTCCAACACCCAACTTGTGGACTGATTGATTGATTTGTGTTTTATTGAGACAGAATCTCACAGTGTAACCCAAACTGACTTGGAACTTACAGCAGTCCTCTTGTTGGGATTCTGCTGCAGCTAACCATTCCTGGGCAGAGGCAGTTTTCTCCTTCTATTGTGGGTCCCAAGGATTGAGTTCGGGCCATCAGGCTGGCCTGCCAAGTGCTCTACCCACTGAGCCATCTTGCTGGCTCCTGAAGGGCCTTTTCTATCACTTCTACTCTCTCCCTCCTCACTCTGCATTTTCCCATGGATTCCAAGTCTTTGGATCCCAGGACAGGCTCTTTAGCACAGATCTGGTTTGTGTCCTCTTTCCCTTCTGGCCTCCAATTGTTAGAAACAGCAAGTGAACACCTTCACCTCACCTCAGCATTTTTGTCCACGTTTCCCAGAGCAAGGGCCATGTCATTGATGTTGCAGTATGCTTATGATCCCATCTCCTTTATGCCACTTTAGGGCATCGTGATCCTTTCTGTACTCCTTCAAGCTTGTCAGTGTGTTCCCATAACTTGTGGCAGAGTCCACTCATCAAAGAGGCATATAGAAGATGGTCACTGTTGTAGAATCCAGACCTCCAAGCACAACAACCTCCATCTTCACCAGATCGGCTATGCCAGGTTGGAGAGACCACCCCAATCTGATCTATTGACTTGGTCCCCCTCAAAGAAGGGGGTGGGAGGAGTCATTGGACCCTCACCTGAGATTCCAGTCTTTAGTATGCAGTTCAGAATTGAGGCCTCAGGTCTCTCTGGGAAAGTTAACTGAAGGGGAGACTCCATCTCTATAGCTAATGGGAAGCCGCCATCCATGCTGGGTGCAGACTTTCCAGTACAGCAGCTTTGGGGTCACCCATGCTCTGTACATAAATCCAGATGATAAACTCATTGATTTCCCAAGATGAACTCACAACAGACTCAAGCAGAGATTGCCCCTCCCCCCTCCCTCTTCCCCGTGGACATTTGTCTCTCCCCGTGGACATTTCACCTTCAGACAGGACTGCCCTCACTGCTCGTCTTCTCCCTGTAACATGGACAATGCCCTTTTGTACCACACAGGGAAGGATAGCCTGTGTGGTACACACAGGTGTGTCCAAACATGCTTCATCTAGATGCTGCTTAGCTTTAGTGGTGTTGACACAAAACTATAGCTCTCACCTCAAAGGGGCTAAGAGATGGTTTATTCTGGCACCAAATATGAGTGACCATGGCCCAGGTACACAGATTCAGGCCTAGGAACCCCAAATTCCATGTTCCAATGTGGAAATAGTTTCATGAAGTTTTTATAGTAACAGAACAAAGAAAAGTCATAAATCAAGATACTTTTCCAATACATTGGTGGAAACAGTAAGTAGGTGAATGCAGTAGAAGAGATCTCAGCCACAGGCCTCAGAAGCTGTCCGATGGCATTCATAGCCTTTTGATTGGTGGGGACTGGTTTTTTTGTTAATACATTGTTAGTCACAGGAAAGTTAAGTCAGAAACAGAGGTGGGCAGTTATGGCTATTTATGGCTGAGTATGGTCCTAGATGAACTATAAATAGGCTCCCCAGCCACTGAAATGCTGATTGGTTTGTCAGCCTCACAGGAAGTTCAGTTCAAGAGGCAGGACTTCTCTGGGAACTTTTCATTCACAGTGGCATGCCTGATTGCCTACATCAGGTGCAATGCAAGTGCTCCTCCCAGACTCGTCTTTGGTCTCTTGATCCCTGTCAGGGAACCCTGTATTGCATGTTTACTCACTCCAGATAAGGCACCAAGGACAGATGCATAGTGATTCCACTCACATCCAGCTTGGTGAACCACTGAGCTGGTTGAGCTCACTTAAAGAAGCAAGGGGGAGGGGTAACTTACAGGAACATGTATGATCTCAAAACAGCCACATCACCAAAAGCTCCATCCCAGCATGGATGATGACTTCCCTGGGGTACACAGATGGAGTCCTGTCACACTCTAGCTTAATACCTCCTGGTAACACAGACAGCTGTGCCAGAATTGCATACTGCTGGGAGAGTGTGGGATCCCATGGCTGGGATCTCAAGTAAGGGTCTAATGACCCCCCCCCAGCTCCATCCTCTGTGAGGGAGCATCCACAGGCCAGATTTTGAAGGTCTTGTGGGTAATCACAGTTGCTCTGATTAAGATAGTAATGGCTCCCAACACTCGGAGGCAGAGGCAAGCAGATCTCTGTGAATTCAACACCAGCCTGGTCTACATAGCAAGTTCTAGGCTAGCTGGGACTGGCAGAGGCTGGGGAGCTGTCAGTAAAGTGCATACTGCACAAGCACTGGGATCTTGGCCTAATTCCCAGCACCTACATAAAAATGTCAGACATGGGCTAGAGAGGTGGCTGTGGTTAAGAACACTGGTTGCTCTTGCAGGGGACCTGGGTTCAGTTCTCAGCATCCACATCATGTCCCAGCACTTGACAAGAGTTTGTAACTCTAGTTCCAGGAGATCCAACGCCGCCTTCTGACCTCCGTGGGCATTGCACAGCATGTGTGCACTTACATCCATGCAGATACACAGACACGCAGGAGGCAGAGGCAGGTGGATTTCTGTGAGTTCCAGGCCAGCTGGGGCTACAGGGAAACCCTATCTCAGAAGGACCAAAAAAAAAAAAAAAAAAAAAAATATATATATATATATATATATATATATATATTTTATGTGTATGAGTATTTTTACCTACTTCTATGCAAGTGTACCACACGTCCCACAGAGGCCTGATGGAACTGAACGTGAATCCTCTGCAAGAGCAGCAAGAGCTCTTAACCATTGAGTCATCTCTCAAGCCCCAAATATTCTGTTCTTAAAGATATCTCAAATCAGAATGAGCTGGGGAGATGGCTTAGTGGGTAAAGTGCTTGCTATGCAGGCATGGGGACCTAAGTTCAGATCCCCAGCACCCATGTAGAAGTTGGGCATGGCAGTGCTCATCTGTAACTCAGGAGATGGGGAGGAGAAACAGGCAGATCCTGGGGGTTGGGAGGGGCTTGCCAGCTAGTCAGTCTAGCTAAAACAGTAAGCTCCAGATTCAGTAAAAGTGATCCTGTCTTAAAAATATATATATAAAAGCAATAGAGGAAGAACCCCATCCACCTCTAACCTGCCCACATGCATGCACAGGTGAGCTTACCTGCAAATATACATGTACATGGGCATATACCATGCACATCACATATACCTGTAACTCAATACAGAAAGTATTCTTTTGCCCTTTTGCCCTGTGCTTTTATCTTATCAGCCTGTATGCACCTCAGAACCAACCTATGGTTTCATTTTCTAACAAAGTTATTTGGAAACTTGTTAGAACATTGTAACTTCAAAAGGAACCAAAATCTTATACACAGTGCCCTAGGTCAGTGGAAGAATTCATCCAAGTCAGATCAGAGTAGAAAAAGACAAGTTTATTGAATACACTCCAAGGAAGTAGTGGGCAGGATGTAACAGAACCACTTGCCCTCAAAGGGCAACTCTGACCTTGTGGGAGCTGCCCTCTTTGGGGTTTCAATTTTATGTAAATGAGGGCAATTCTGGGGGACTGACATTTCACTAACTAGTTTTACAGGGTGGTTGTTCTGTGGTACTAAGTCATGGTTTGTTTGCTTATTATTTATTTATAGTATGCATATATGTGGGCATGCGTGGCACCATGGCAGACATCTGACAACTTATGGGGAATTCTCTTCTTCAACCATGTGGGTCCTAGGGATCAAACTCAGGTTTTAGGCTTGGTGGCCAACTCCTTTACTCAGTGAGCCATCCTGCCAGTCCCTGAAATTCTGTTCTAAAGCTTAGTCAAGAATCCCAGTGTACTGGATAGCTTTAGTCGTCAACTTAACTTCAATTGAGGACTTGTCTCCATTGAATTGGCCCATGCCCATGTCCACAGGGTATTTTCTTGATTGTTGAGTGCTGTGGAAGGGCCCAGCCCACCGTGGGCAGTGACACCCCTGGACAAGTGGGCCTGTGCTGTATAAGAAAGCAGGCTGAGCACAGGCCAGAGAAGCCAGTAAGCACTGTTCCTCTATGATCTGTCCTGAGTTCCTGCCTTGGCTTAAAAGCTGTCCTATAAGCCAAATAAACCCTTTCCTCCCTGAGTTGGTTTTTCATCAGTTGGACTGTGTTTTTATCAGCAATATAGGGTAACTAGGACATCCAGCTTCAACTAACAAGTGTGCTCTGAAAAAGAACCTCTCGGCCCACTGCCCATTATATCACTAACAATATGTTCTGAACTAAAGATCAGACATTTAAATTCATAATGATATATATTTAGACTCTGCTTTTGAAGGATGCTGAAAAACCAATTTGGGTTTAACTGGCTAATGCAGAGAAGGAAACATTATTCTGCCTTTGAGAGGAGAGTTTCACTTGCCACCGCCTCCTGAGTGCTGGGATTATAGGCCTTCACGATATGCCTACTTAACCTGCCTGTCTGCTCAAAACTTCCTAAACCAAAAGTGCAAAGTGGATATTATATAATATAATGAAGAAATAGTCTTATGAATAAGGAACAGTAGGTTTAACCAGGCCTGGTGGCACGTGCTTTTAGTTCCAGCATTCATAGGCAGAGGCAGGTAGATCTCTGTTGAGTTCTGTCATCTTGTTCTACATAGCAAGCTTCAAGACAGCCAGGGCTACATCCTGTCTCCAAAAAGAAAAAGAAAGAAAAAAAAAAAAAAAGGAAGGCCCTGGGTTTGACCCATAGCACCCCTAAAATGAATAAAAAAGAGCCGAATGTGGTGGCACAACCTTTAAGGATAGCACCTGGTAGGCAGATGTTGTGAGTTCGAGGCCAAGCTGGGCTACATTTAAAAAAAAAAAAAAAAAAAGGTAATGGCTGAAGCGATAGTTCAGTCTGCACAAGCACCAGGATCTCAATTCACAGCTCCCACATAAAAATGTCAGATATGGACAACGTCCAGCTCCATTAAGCAGGTCTGGAATCTACACGCACGGGCCAAGACCGAGGTCAACCTGCTTCCATCTCCCCCGACCACAGACTCGTGGCTCCGCCTACACGGCAGCGCCCCGCCCGCTGCGCAGGCGTACTTCTGACCCTCTCGGCCTACGTGTAACATTGCTGGACTGCCATGGCGGCAGCAGAGGGCGGGGCTCCGCCCTTCGGGACGCAGGAGACGCCAGCGTCCAATCCACACCAGACAGTCCCGGACAGGCTGCGGCCTTCGCGCCGGGCGCCCTGCAGCCGCCCCGGTCGGCCTCCTCCTCACGGCCCGCGCACTCTCCCGGCCTCCTAAGCCTGCCTGGCCGCCGCCAGACGCAGGAAAGGGAAGCGGAGGGGAACATTGGCGCCGACAGCGGAGGCGAGCGGGGCACACAAGCCCCCTCCCCGCTCTCCCATTGGCTCCTGCGACGGAGCTGCCACTTTCCGGCACTCTCATTGGCCAAGTTGGGGGCGGATGTGGGCGGGACACAGCGCCCTCGCGCGCTTCTTACTGGCTCGGGGGTGTGGCTTACCCCGTACAGGCGTTCTCATTGGGCTGTCCAAGCCTCTGGGGGCGGAGCCTCCCCGGAGCGAAGGCAACAAAGGTTCGCGGGCGGCGGGCGGCCAAATTGGTGTCTCCAGTGCTCCGCTCAGCAGAGGTTCATCGGCCTCCCGCCAGCCCAGCTCCAGATGAAGTGTGAGCACTGTACCCGGAAGGTGGGTTCAGTGGCCACCGCGGCGGGGCGGAGGGCGAGACCAAGAGTCCAGGCTGGGGCCCTGGTCAGGCCGGACCGATCGCCTCGCTGACCGCAGAGCGACTGTCAGTCTCTGACAGTCGGCGGAAGACCTCCGGGCTGGCAGGACGCCGGGGCCTAGCTCCCCGCTGGGACCCGGAAGAAGCTGCTGGTCCGGGGCCAGTGCTCAGTCCTGCGCCTGGCACTGGCAATCGGTGCCACGATCAGAGAGGCTCTGACACTTAACTTGCGTCCTTGCTTGAAACAATGAAAGCAAGTAGGTGAAATGAAGGGCAGGTGTTCCTGCCCTGCTCCGGACCCGCTTCACTGTGTCGCCGCGGTGACAGACTGGCGCCGCCCTGGGTTCCCTTCGGAGATAACCTTGCGACGCCTGTGCAGGGAGCTTTTGTTTCTGCAAAGATTGGATCTTAGAAATACTTAACATCATATGGGAGACCACGTGCAATTATTTTTAAAAATATTTTGCTATTTTTATTTTAAATGTATGAGTGTATTGCCTGCATGTGTGTAATGGAAGTGCACCTGTGTCAGAAGGTGTCACATACCCCTGGAACTGGAGTTACGGATGGGTTTTAGCAGAACCCAGGTCTTTTGCAAGAGCAGCCAGTGCTCTTAACTGTTGAGCCATTTCTCCAGCTCCACATTCGTGTTTCATCCTTTGACAGAGCTGAATCTAAATGTACCTGTGTCTAGGTGGTCAGATATTGATTAGAGTACATCACTTGTCAGTAAATGCAGACAAGATAGAGAAGAGGGAGGGAGGGAATGAATCCGTTAAGTATGGGTTATTTCATTTCTGTAGAAATGGTTTCTAGAAGTAAGGTTCATTGTTTAGGGTATCTTTTGTAATGGGAATGAATCACATTAAAAGTGATTCATGACTGAGTGTGATGGTGCATACCTATGATCCCAGTGCTCGAAAGACTCAGACAAGTTGCCATAAATTCAAGGCTGGACTGTGAAGCTTATTAAGACTCTATCTCTAATTTTTTTCTCTGATGTGGTCGCACACCTTTACTCCCAGAATCCAGAGGCAGAGGCAGGGGGATCTCTGTAAGTTCAAGGCTAGTCTGGTCTACATAGCAAGTTCCAGGACAGCTGGGTCTACAGGAAGACCCTGTCTCAAAAAAACAAAAAAAGGCCCCAATATTCATACACACACACACGTATGTATTTATTCTCTAACAATTTTTTTTTTGCCCCCATCCTTTTTTTAGGAATGTAGTAAAAAAACAAAAATTGAAGACCAAGAGAATGTGTCAGCTGATGCACCGAGTTCAGCCCGGGACAATGGAGAGGCAAGTAGACATTTCAATTTGTGACCCCAAGAGTGAGTGCATGACTGATGTTTGCTTCCTAGGTACATCATCACATGCTTCATTTCTCGAAGAAGTAAGCTGGGCGAGGTGGTACACAACTTTAGTCCCAGCACGCCAGAGGGAGGTAGAGGTAGGCAGATCTCTCTGAGATCAAGGCCAGCCTGGCCTATATCTCTAGTTCCAGGAGCTACAGGGTGACCCTGTCCCCAAAACCAAAAAGACTGAAGTAAAAGTGAAGTATTAAGTTAAGGACAGTTTTGGAATCATCTGGAACATGCCAGGCCAGGCTCTGCATAGGGAACAGTGAAATTATGGTGTCATATTGAAACCTGTGTTCTGTAAAATGGAGGGAACTTTCATTCTGTAACATGTGACAGGACTTTATAACTCAAACTTAATGATTCTTTAAGTTTGCTGTTTAAATGGTTGTTTTTCTAATTCAATTCTTTAAAGTATTTACTTATTTTATATGTATGAGCATTCTGCCTGCATGTATACAGATGCACAGTGTGTGTGAGATGACTGTGTTGGTCAGAAGAAAGCATTGGCTCCCCTTGAACTGGAGTCATGGATGGCTGTTAGCCTCCATGTGGGTCCTGGGAACTTAACTGGGTCCTGAGCAAGAGCAGACATTGCTCTTAACCATTGAGCACTCCTCTGATTCAATTCCTATTTGAGTTACTAGTGATGGTTTGTATTTCTCCGGTGTGCAGTCTGAACTGGGGTTTCTACCTGCCTCCTTTCATGCTCTGAAAGGGTTTTTTTCAAATGCTACAACATTCTGGAGTCATAGAGAAGGATGAGGTTAATCTCACTCTTCCCTTAGAAAATACTGGGACTAATTAGTCAAGCATGGTGGCAAATCCCTGCAATCCAGCATTTGGGAAGTTGAGACAGAAAGATCACTAATTAGAAGCCAGCCTGAGCTATACAATGAGGATACAGGTCACTGACAGAGTGCTTCTCTAGCATACCCAAGGCCTGGAGCTCAGTCACTAGCACCATAGACAAATAAACAAACAAACAACTGATTTGGGGGCTGGCCAGATATGCCAACAGGTAAAAGCAGTTGTCAACAAGCCTGATAACCTGAGTTTGATCCCTGGGGGCCTTGTGGTAGAAGGAGAGAAACACCTCTGTCAGATTGTTCTGTGACCTCCAAACCAGCACATATGCTATGGCTCAAGCCCATATACACACATACTCACAGATATACATATATATATATATATATGTATAAAAACCCCTGATTTTATAAGTGGAGAATTAGTAACTAAGTAGATGGTAGGTTCTTCTCTTAGGTTTAGTAGTTCTGTAGTACTTGTGATGGGCATTGTAGTGCCAGTGCTGTACTTTGGAGACTAAGGCTTGTGGAGCAGCAGGCCCCAAGAGGCAGCAACCCCTGGAATCCTGAGCCATAACTGGCATACTCCTGGGAAGTAGCAGCAGAGAGTTAGGCCTTCCTGGGCTACGCAGTGAAACTCTGTCTTGGAAAAATGAAAGAAACATGACCCTTTTGAGGCCCTGTTCCTTAATAATGTTGTAGGGAGTTAGGTTTCTTGTCTCCCAGGGCTCTGGTAAAGATGAGATAAATTTAAGCACAGTGAAAGCCAGCACCCCAGCAGCTTAGTGTGGGTGTACTTTTTAAAAGGCTAAGGATAGCCAGGTGTGGTAGTGCACGCCTTTAGTCAGAGCTACATAGCGAGACCCTGTCTCAAAAAAATACAATAAGGCCGATGGGTGTCTAGAGGGGAGTTGGTGGACTGGGTCCTGAAGGTAAGAATTCAGAGTAGTGTGCAGCATTGGAGTGGATGTGGACACACTAGGCAGTGCAGGCTCCTTGGGCACTGGAAAGCCTCAGGAGTGTGCCTTGTTTTGATTTATGTTTATGCGTGTGCATCTGTGTGTGCCAGTGCCAAAGGAGGCCAGTAGAGAGCATCGGAGCCCAAGGAGCTGTGTTTACATATAGCCTGTTATGTGCCACTTATTATGGGTGCTGGGAATAGAACTTAGTCCTCTGAAAGAGCAATAAGTACTCTTAACTGCTGGGCCATCTCCATCCACTCCCACCCCCCAACTTTTCTCAGGTTTGCACTTTAGGGCAGGTTTCATAAAGCAGCACACAGAGGTTGGGAACAGGAGGAATATCCATGAAGTCACTGAGGAGACAGCTACCTGAGCCTGGGTAGCAGCCAGAGGGGAAAAGGGAATGCTGGGCTAGCTTGGGAATCATTGAGGTGGCCATGGCAGGGACTGGCAGGCAGGTCTGAGTGAGGTTGGTGGACTAGATTAAGGGAACGGGGCTCCTTCAGGAAGGAAGGGAGAGAAGGGTGAAGAGGACTGTGTTATAACTAGGGTGAACATGGCCCCCAGCAGGCTGGTCTGGTCTGCAGAGCTGGTACAGGCTCAGTAGGACTCTTAAGAATCCCTTAGGTACTCCCAGGGCAGCTGATCTTTACCTGTGAAGCATGATCCTGGGATGAGCAGGCTATGGAAAACAGCCTGAGCTCTCATTGAGAGTCCTGTGGAAGAACAGAGAGCTGTCCTTACAGACACGTTTTTGTGATGCTGAGGATTGATCCCAGTGCTCTGTGTATGGTAGCTCCAATCCCACAAGCCATTTTTTTTAAGTTAAATTTTATTATTTGTGTGTGTGTGTGTGTGTGTGTGTGTGTGCGTGTGCGTGTGTGTGTGTGTGTGTGTATGAGTGTGTATGATTGGGTGAGTCCGGTGCTTGTGGAGGTTAGGACAACTTTTTGAGACAGGGTCTCTATAGCCCCAGCTTGCCTAGAACTTACTATATAGAGCAGGCTGGCCTCCATCTCACAGAGATCCCCCTGCCTCCTGAGGGCTGGGATTAAAGGGGAATATCACCATGTCAACTTTGGAAGTTGGTTCTCTCCTTCCATTGTGGGATCAGGATCAAAGTCAAGTCACAGGTTTGGACAGCAAATGCTTTTTACCATTGAGCCATCTCGCCCAAAAGCTGTATTTTTTTTTTTTTACCATTTTATGAGCTATATTTTATTCCTTTTCTTTTTTTTCTTTTCCCCTTGAGACAGGATCTTACCATGTAGCCTTACTTGACCTTCAACTCACTATGTAGACCAGGCTGACCTCAAACTCACAGAGATCTACTTGCCTGTGCCATCTACCTACAGGGATTATAGGCATGGTTATAATCTATATCTATCTTTACATTATTTTTTTTAAGATTTATTTTTATTTATATGCATGTGTATGTGTCTGTGTGATTGTATGTTATGTGTGTGGTAGTCCACAGAGGCCAGAGACCATGTCAGACACCCTGCAATTGCAGGTGGTTGTGAACTGCCTAATATGGGTGTTGGGAACTGAACTTAGGTCCTCTGAGCCATCACTGCAGCCCTTCTTTGGAGACTTGATCTTCTTGTATCCCCAGCTCACCTGGAACTTGCCCTGCATGATGGCCACACCTTTAATCCCATCACTCAGGAGGCAGAGTGGATCTCTGAGATGGAGGCTAGCCTCCTACATAGAGAGGTCTAGGCCAGCTTGGGATAACAGCCAACAAAACAAACATGAAAAAATAAACTGCATAACCCCCACCAAGAGCTATAATCGGCTGAAATGACTGGCTTTTTTCAGCATTTTCCTAGGGCCTTGTACTTGTTAGGCAAGCTCTACCACTCAGTGACACTTCTAGCCACTGAGCAGCAGTTGGGGCTCTTAGAGGTGCTGGAGAGAAGAAGAAACATGAGAAGCCATTCTCTCTCAGGTCACTGGGGACAGATGGACAAGTTGACACTGGATGGTAGTGGGCATCGTGAAAGCAGGTTTCATTATGTTCAGGATGTCCTTAGGTGAGCCAGAGCTTGAATGAAACACTTTCTATGGAGGAACTCAAGAACAATCAAGGCCACTGTTGCTGGATGTGAGCCCAGGTACAGGACAGGCATGTGCTGTGAACTTTGCACAGAAAGTTTGCTGTGGGGGGCATCCAGCAGTGAGAATGTGGTTCGTGCTTCAGTAGAGTTCTCTGGGGACTGTAGAGGGCCAGAGTTTGAAACAGGGGCTGGTCAGGAAGGGCAACAGAGGACTGGGAGGAGGTGGGGAGTTCTTAGGTCCTGGAGCCCTACCAGCATCCAGGCTGCAGTTGCTCTTTATTGAGAAGTGGGGAGGAGTTAGGATCTGCAGTTCAGAGCTGTGAGCTCAAGTCCATGCTGCACATAGCTGGAAACTCCAAACCAGCCATGACTGGAGGGAGCCCTGGGACCAAGTGAGTTCAGGCAGCATGGAGCTTGAAGAGCAGACAGGGAAGCCACAGACTGGGTCACAGCCACTGGAGAGGAAGGGTGGTAGAAGAGGAGAGCCATCAGGCCAGTTTGCAGCCAGCAGGAGTATCATCATCCTACTTGACAACACTGGGACTGCTTCCACCCTTGACTGTCATCCACTTGACTCCTAAGTGCCATCGTGAGCCTGGTGCTGGGCCTTCTCCCTTTACCAGTATGAGACTTTCTCCCACAGCTCCGGGTGCCCCAGGCCTGACCTTGACACATCCTCCATGTTGAGTGTAATTTCCCTTTATTGTGCTTGTGAGATGATCTTCTCTGAATGCTAACACCATTTTCTTTTGTAGAAGGGAGAATTCCATAAGTTGGCAGATGCTAAGATATTTCTGAGCGACTGTCTGGCCTGTGACAACTGTGTGACTGTGGAGGAAGGAGTCCAGCTTTCCCAGCAGAGTGCTAAGGACTTCTTCCACATCCTGAACCTCAATAAGGTATGGTGTCAGCTGGAACTGAGGGTTGTAGGCCTGTAATGTCAGCTACTTAGGAAGCTGAGGCTGGTGGATTGCAAGTTCAGAGCCTGCCTGGGCTACAAAATGAGTTCAAGGCTACCTGGGCAATTTAACAAGACCTTGTCTGTGAATGAATCACCATGGCCATAGCTTGGTGGTGATTGATTTAGATAAAGAAAGGTATCCAAGGCACTTGCTGACTGTGCATGGGGATTGACAAAGGTAGATGGTGACAGGTGGAGCCTCTGCTAAGACTTAGGAGCATATCTTAGCTTTTTTGCTGTTTCCCTGTGGTCCCTACTGGGAGTACAATTCCCAGGCCACCCCTTCCCCCAATCAAGAACAGAATCTCTGCAGAGCTGATGGTGGTAGCTGGCACCACCCATCAGAATCCACTGACTTTATGGAAGACCTCATCCTAGTGAGGATGAGAAAGGGACTGGCATCAGTTGGATGGCCTGATGCCTCAGCTAATATTGTTCTGTTTCTGGGGTCCATCTGAGATGCTGGGGTTGTATTCTAATGGACTTAGCTTCCTGGGGCAGGGGTGAGACTCCTCAAAGAGGTATAAGCCCAGTCTCCCTGCTGTGGCTCACTCCTCCACCTGTACAGAATCCTCAGTGCTGCGGCCTTCAGTAATATAAGTACAGAGAATAAAGAGGACGAGGTGGGTTGGGATCCCTGTGCTTGGAGCATGCCCAAGTGGGACAAAGGGTCTTCACCGTGAGGGGTAAGAGGCGCAGAGTCGACACACGGACCCCGGGAGCAGGGTGGAAGCATGCGGAGGGCGAGCTGCAGCAAACTCGTTTATTCAAGGAAGTGCAAGGGGTTTTGTGGGTTTGGTAGCCAATTGCCCTATAGGGTGGTTCCCAACTGCAGCCACTCATGTTCCATCTCTTAGGCAGGTCATCCAGGCACTGAGTGGAAGCTGGTGTCCCGCCTGACCAGAGCAGAGCACCATGTCCACAGGAGCCATTCTCTTATTCCTCATGACAGGTGGCCTGACTAAGGCTCATCCTGCATTATGCCATACATATTCTCCTTTTTCTTTTTATTAATTGAGCAACCCTGGGAAGCATGGTTCTTTGCCAAGCCATTGTTGACCCCAGACCCCTAGGGATCACCTCAGGTCCCGGTGCCTGTCTTAGGTTGCCCTGGTCGTCAGAGTCTTACCCGTCATTGGCTACCCACCATCCTGGTGAAAGAACCCACAGGGTAATGCTTGTTGCTCAGAAGGGTTATCAAGATTGGCATGGGAGGTTCATGCAGGAAGGCTCCTGTGGCATGTGTGAGAATCCTTGTCGAAGAATGCTTTTGTGCCCTATAGAAGACTCAGGAAGAAGTGAGAATAGTTAAGTGTTACGAAGAAGGTGGAGTTATTAAGTGGCCAGCTAAATGGGACTGTCCTGTATTGCTGACATCCAGGTTTGAAGGGAATATTTAGTATTTTGGGGAGAGGTCTGAGGTCTGGATGGAGACCTGGAGAATTTGAAGCATCAATGTCTGAGAAGCTCTGCTTTGATGCAGTGCTTTCCAAAGGCAATGAAAGGTCAGCAGCACTATTAAGAAGGCCACAGCAAAAATACCCCAGATTACCAAATTGAGGAGTAAAAAAAATGGCTGAGATCCTATTTTGTCTTGGCAGATGGTGCTAAAGTTTCTTGTGTAAATGGGCCAGTTGTGCCTGCATTGATCCGGTGGCAAAGTTGGAAAAATTAGTCTTTTTCAAAGCTATGCATGGGCAGGGAGGTCTGCCGAGGGAAAACAGAGGGAACCATTCAGAAGCCATTCCCTTATTTCTCATGACAGGTGGCCTAAGGCCCATTCTGCATTATGCCATACAGAAGTGGAGCCACAGATAAGGCTGAAGGTGTGATTGTGTCTGGCACTGTCCCGGGGAGTTTACAGATGGTCCAGCAAGTGTGCTTGTCTATCTTTGCTGAGATATCATGCCTTGACCTTCAGGAGTAGGGAAGGCCCTTGTTCTGCAGTGGTCAGCACCCTGGAGCATAAAGGGACTCCTTGAGAAGGACTGGTTTGGTGTGTGTGTTCCCATACTGATCCACAGAGCGTTACAAGCTTCTCGCCTTCTGCTGTCTTCCTGGACCAGTCACCTACCATTTTTAGGGTATAGTTTGAAATGGAAACACATGTCTTTCTTTGCTAGGATGTTGTCTGGGTGTGCCCTTGTTGGTGTGGCAAGCAACAAATGACCTGGTTGGGGTGATCACTCTAGAGATCCCGTGTGGTTGGTCATAGTCACTATACATGCCGTGGTCCTTTCAGAGATGGAGTGGTCTCAGCAGTTTTGTAACATCAGACTCTTCTTACCCTTGCTTTTTCCTGCACACTCTGCAGAAAAGCTAGAGCTCTTTTTTATTTTGTGTTGATTTGGTTTTTTTGAGACATTGTCTTGCTTTGTAGTACAAATTAGCCTGAAACTCATAGCAGTCCTCCTGCATCAGCCTCCCAAATGCTGGCATTGCAGGCATGTGTTACCATCAGTGCGGAGGGGTTGTACCTCGGTTCTGTATTTCTTCTTGGTATCTGCAACTTATTCTTGATGTGACTGGAGTTTCCTGGCTACTTTGTGACATATTACATTTTCCTCTGTTACATTCCAGTGTTGATACTGTGGGTATATTACATCTCTATTTTGCATGTGGCATTTTATAAACTTTAATTTTTGACTGGTTTGTCAGAATAACTTAGGGTTTATAGGTTTATTAACTGTAAGTAATCAATTTTGTAGTTGTTAAACCTTTAGCAAAATTTATGTGTATGTGTGTATGTGTACATGTGTTCAGGTGCCCATGGAGGCCAAAGAAGGTGTAGGATTCTTTGTGTTCCCTGTAACTAGAGTTGCAGATGGTTGTGAGCCATCCGATGTTGGTGCTGGGAGCTAAACTCTGGTCCTCTGCAAGTTCAGCGAGTGCTTGTAACTGCTGAGCCATCTCTCCAGCCCTATAACATACATACATACATATATATATATATATATATATATATATATATATATATATATATATATTTAATATAATATCTAATCATATAGCCCAGACAAGTCTTATACTCTCTATCCTCCTGCCTCTGGCTGTACAGTGCTGGGATTATAGGCATAGGCTGCCATGCCCAGAATCTTTGTACCTCTTGTTTTCTGATTGTATTGATAGATTCTTTAAACTGATGTCAGTAATGGAGATGACAAATCATGTTGGTTAGTATATTGCTGTGCAGTTCAGGGGAAATACTTGTAAAGTTGACTTCTACATAGGATTTTGTTAGGAATTTCTCATAGCTAACCCTGTCATCCAGCCTCTAAACCTGCAGGTAATGGCCCCACCTTGAGTTAGCATAGGTAACACTGGACACCTAGACGTGGAGGAGGTATGGGGCAGTGCTGAGGGCTGGCATCAAGAACCCGAATGGCATCCTTCCTCTGGACAGGTGGTGTATTTTATTCACCTTTGCACAGAGTACTTGTTGCATTCTAGTTACGACTTTTTCATTACAGCATCTTACTTTGCTTCTTGTGTGATATTATTGCTTCTCCTTCTAGAAGTGTGATACTTCAAAGCACCGAGTGCTGGTTGTGTCTGTGTGTCCTCAGTCTCTGCCTTACTTTGCTGCTAAATTCAACCTCAGTGTCACCAATGCATCCAGAAGACTCTGCGGCTTCCTCAAGAGTATTGGTGAGTCAGTGATCTCTACTTAATACTGTGGATTTATATTTTAAGTTCACGAACTCCAGGCACAGGCTGCAGTAGTATGTTCTATTCCTAAAATTCTACCTTGACTCTCTCTTAAGAGCCATGGAGAACAACTTTTACCTCTGTTACTATGTGGGTCACAAAGCAAGTTCAGTCATGAATTACTGGGGTTCAGCTCTCAGCATCCACATGGTGGCTAACAGCCATCCATAACTCCAGTTCCAGGGGAATCCAGTGTCCTCTTCTGACCTCCATGGGCATTGCATGACACAGGGGCACTTACATACATGCAGGCAATACACTCATATAATATGAAATAAATAAATATATATATATTTTTTTAAAGGCCAAGGGTAGTGGCCCATTGTTTTAATCCCAGCCCTTAGGAAGTAGAGGCAGGAGGATCATTACAAGTTCAAGAGCAGCCTGATTTACATACCACAGTGAGTTCCAGGCCAGCCAGGGCTGAATACTGAGACCTTGTCTTACTCTGAAATGAGAGACAGAAGTGCTTGTGTGAGGGAAAGCCTGGGCCTCTCTTTCTTGCAGGGGTGCACTACGTGTTTGACACCACAATCGCTGCAGATTTCAGCATCCTGGAGAGTCAGAAGGAATTTGTACGTCGATATCACCAACACAGTGAGGAGCGGCACGCACTGCCCATGCTGACCTCCGCCTGTCCTGGTGAGACAAGCCCACTGCATCTCTGCTGGCCTGCGCTGGCACCATTTCACTGGAGCTGAGGGAATGACTATGGCCTGGCTGTGGCAGTAGGTGGGTGGGCTCATCCCACCCAGCCTGGAAGACCAGGATGGGCTGTGAGTGGGGACAGGCTCAGGAACTCAAGAGTGCCCAGTGCTTTGGGAGCTGACCTCATGCCTGTTCCCTCTCTCTCTATAGGCTGGGTCCGATATGCTGAGCGGGTGCTGGGCCGCCCTGTCACCCCTCATCTGTGCACTGCCAAGTCTCCGCAGCAGGTCATGGGCTCCTTGGTGAAGGATTACTTTGCCAGACAGCAGGTAAGCCAAGTTCTCTAGAGAACGCAAGCAAGAGGGTAGACTCCAGGTCAGGGAGGCCTGAGGGAAACTACACACCCTACAGATGGATGACCTGGGGTTCGCCCACAGAGACACTGTCTAATTGTTTCTGGGTGCCTGGAGGCTGAGGGCATCTGTCACACAGAGCCAAGCCTCACCTCTGCCCTGGTCTTTGCCTAAAGCCACAGGTGCCATCCTTAGATGCTCTGTGATATCCTGCCATGGTCTTGCCCCTGTCTTCCACATGATGGATGAGTCATGATCTAGGGCTCCTGCATGTCCCTGCCTCAGCCCATCCTCCTTTTGGGTTGCAAGGCATTGAGTGGCCTGATAGCTCCCCACCTGCCTTCTTTCTTCGTGGGAACAAATGTCTGGGTGGTATGATAACTAGAGAAGAGCAAGAGGAGGGATCTTGCAAACACTGACACCAGCCTAGGGAGGCAGCACCTTCCTGGCAGTTGCATCATTTTACCACAGGGAATGTCTTCTTCTTTATAAAGTCAACAGTTGGCAAATCATGTGTGCATGTGTTGGGTTAGGAGAGACCAAGAAATGGCTGTGGTATGATCTGTCTTCCCCTTACTCACCCATGCCTGCTGCAGGAGGTCAGCTATTTCTCTCTCTTCTCAGGGCTGCCGGCCCTGTCCTTCCTTTCCTGCCTGAAGTTCCAGGTCCTCTTACATCTGCTGCTGCAAATAGCTGGGTCTTGAACCCTGGCCTCTAGCCACTTCTTGGCCTAACCCTCTACAGGGCTGGAATCAAAGTGTTTCCTCTTGAGTGCTCCCTTTGCTGTGAGTAGGGCCTTCCCATCCGGCTTAACTGTAGAGGTCAGTGGGAATCCCAGAAGAGGAGTGAGTTTAGAAGTTGTCACTTAGACAGTTTCAGAAAGGCTGAGGTAAATGCGATGGAGCACACACGAGTTCTTCCTCACATCCTCCCCAGTACTGAGCCATGTGTGGGGCACAGTGGCAGTAACAGTTGGGACTCTATTGTTCTGAGCCCCATGCTCTGGGTGCCAGCTGTGAGCTACCATCATTGCCTAAAGACCCCAGCTGAGTGCTTTCCTTCCAGAACTTGGCTCCAGAGAAGATTTTCCATGTTGTGGTGGCTCCTTGCTATGATAAGAAGCTGGAGGCTCTCCGAGAGGGAGTCTTCACTGCTCTGGATGGAGCCAGGGGCACTGACTGTGTTCTGACATCAGGTGAGACGCTGGGCAGGTTGCCCTGAGACTCAGCAGAGAGGAGCCATGTCTCTGACCGGCCAGTGTGGGGCAAAGCTGCCTGATGGCATTGATGACCAAGAGCTCTTGTGTTCAGTGGCCTGAAAGTAAAAGGGAGAAGGATTCCATGTCGTGCTTCCTCCAGATAAGCCAGGTGTCTGGGAGAACCACTCAGGCTCCTAGATAATGTGATCCTACCCCATGGCCCATCTCCACCCTTTCCCACATGTGAGAAAAACAAGTAGGCTTTAAGACACAAGGGCGGTTTTATATTGGATAAAGTGGACAATACAGGTCTGTTCTAGCACTGCTGTCAGCTGTCCTTTCAGTGGCACTTTTTAGATGCTCTGCTTAGAGACTATGGCAGGTTTGGCTGGGATGGAATTATCCCCTGGATTCCTAGGAACCATCCAGAAGCAACAAAGCTAAGAGTACTTATGGGTAGCTTTCAGGTTCCAGGCAAGTCTGTTTTGAATCAAACTCTGAAAACTGGTCCTCAAAGGAGTTCAGACCAAGTGGCCTCAGGATGACTTTAGGGGCCCTCCTCCTCCCTGATCTGGAATTCTAGCAAGCTTTTACTCATGGAAAGTTCTCTTCCCTGTGATGGGGCAAGTGGCAGGAAGGACAGAGTGCTCAGTGGTGCTATCCTGTCCTCTCCTCCTTGAGCAGAGGGGGCCAGTGGCATCTGCCTATATTGATGGAATAAGAACCTGCAGAGGACCATCCTAGAACCATATCAGGACCTACGCAGCCTGTGCTGTGTGCTCACAATGTCCATGGATGTCCTATAGAACCTGGCATGTCATTGTTGTCTATGGGACTCTACTAGGGATTTTTCTCAGGGGCCCTTATGCAGAAGGTAGTCTAGAAAGTTTTTCTGGTCATGTGTAGCTTCCACTGCACAGTGTCTGCATGTCATATGAACACAGCAGTGTGGTTTGGATCAGACATCAGCTTCTACATA
The DNA here is from genome assembly GCA_035773235.1 of Eospalax fontanierii. Lineage (NCBI taxonomy): Eukaryota > Metazoa > Chordata > Mammalia > Rodentia > Spalacidae > Eospalax > Eospalax fontanierii. The sequence goes on from CM069531.1 coordinate 96,027,840, forward strand.
GGGGACAGCATTAAGAAACTACAGACATTCCTCATGTCAGGGCCTAAAAGAGGAATTGTATTCTTAAATCTTACTAGTGCTTTTTGGATTTTAGCATTACATTGTCCTGGAGAGGGACTTCTGCTGTGTGGATTGGGTTTTATAGCAGGGTGTGTCCTGGGTCCCTAATACAGAATTTCTCTAGAGGAAGCAAAGCCTGACTAAGGGCCCTAGGCTGTCTGTCTCCTTCTCAGTGTCTTACTCCTCTTGCTTATCTCCAGGTGAAATTGCACAGATAATGGAGCAAAGTGACCTCTCAGTGAAAGACTCTGCTGTGGATACTCTGTAAGTGGGGATGAGCCTCTGGTGGGCAGAGCTTATGGTGAGCTCTGTGAGCCCCAGGGCTGCCCTGATCAGACCACGTGAGTTCCAAGGCATGGTGCCTGCAGCCCCACTAACCTCAGCAAACCTGCTGGCCTGTGAATTGGATTCAGGCAGGATTCTGGAGTGGGATATTATTCCCTAGTACTGCCAGGGCCTTGGGAGGTTTCCTCAGGTGATGGGCATATTTCACCCTTTAGGAAGGAGGGTGAGCAGAGAAGCTGTGTGGGGCAGAAGACGGTGGTTCCCTCAGGTCTCTACATTCATTCCCCACTCCCATCACCTTGCCCCAGACGCGTAGGAGCCCCCTCAAAGGGAACGTGTGAATCGACCAGCAGTGACATAGCCCCCACCTGCAATTTCCCGCCAGATGCAAAATGAAATATGCTAGAACTCATTAAGAAGATTTTCCAGCAATTAAAAGTACTGGTTGCTTTTGCAGAAGACCCAGGTTCCATTCCTAGCATCTACATGGTGGCTGACAACCATCAGTAACTCCAGATCCAGGGGATCTAATGCCCTCTTTTGGCTTCCATGGGCATTGCATGCAGGTGGTCTACCTACATACATGTAGGCAAAACACTCATACATATTAAAAAGTAATTTTTAAAAAGGGAAAGGGGGTGGTTGCTGGTGTGGTGGTGCACACCTTTAATCCCAGCACTCAGGAGACAGAGGCAGGCAGGTCTGTGTGAGATCGAGGCCAGCCTGGTCTACATACAAGCTTCAGGCTAGCTGGAGTTACAGGGAGACTCTGTCTCAAAAAGCCAAAAAGAAAAAAAGAGCTTTTCTCCAAAGTATAAATACTTGTAAGGATTTGCCTTGGAGTGGTTCCCTTGGATCCTGGCCCAACAAAGACTGGATCAATGTTCTCTGCCTCGTCAATTGTAAGGAAGAACATGTCCTCTCTGTCTGAGGTTTGGAGATCTGAAGGAGGCAGCAGTATGGCGCCATGATGGAGTGAGCTCAGACGGGCACCTGGCCCACGTCTTCAGACATGCAGCCAAGGAACTGTTTGGCGAGCACGTGGAGGAGATCACCTACCGTGCTCTAAGGTTTGGCCAGCATATTCACAGCTGCTGTACCCATGAAGGGTGCTGCCAGATTGTCCAGAGCCAGCATGTGATGTGTGTGGTGTGCATGCAGTTTGCGTGGTATGCCTATGGTATGTGATATACATGACAGCTCTATGAGACAGCCAACACTGTTCACAGTAGAAGGACCTTGTGTGTCTACCCACTGGCATTGTCTTGCTGATATTTAAACTCAAACTGCAAAACAGTCTGGTGTGGTAGCATAAGCCTGTAAGCCTTATATTGGGGAGACTGAGGGAGCATCATGAGTTCAAGGTCAGCCTAGGCTACATAGTAAGATTATATCTCAAACAAACAGAAGTGATTTTTAGATTACTGACCATCAAAACCCATTTTCTGGATTTATAGAAACAAAGACTTCCATGAGGTCACCCTTGAGAAGAATGGGGAGGTCTTATTGCGTTTTGCTGCAGCATATGGCTTTCGGAACATACAGAATATGGTCCTGAAGCTCAAGAAGGGCAAGTTCCCATATCACTTTGTGGAGGTTCTCGCATGTCCCAGAGGTAAGAGACACAGCGGCCCTACCAGCAGTCTGGCCTGCAGCCGCCTTCCAGGACAGGATGCTTCCTGACACCATGGCATGCCATCCTCTGTCATGAAGGTTCCCTTTACTCAACTGCAGTGTGAAAAGTGGACCATTAGCTATAACCTTAGACGTTCTCTGTGGGTGTCATTTGGAAGCTCCACACAGTAGCAGATGAGAGCCAGCTCCTAAGGCCACCGACCTGGGGATAGCACCCAGGAACTGCCAGGATCCAAGGCTGAGCCTGTGCAAAGTGGCAGCAGGAAGGGGCAGAAGTCACCTACACTCTGAGAGCTTCCCTCTGCTGCAGAGGGAGGTTGAACCATCCAGGTGTGAAGACCTAGGTGAGGGAAAAAAGTCCCCAACCAGGGTGGGGAGACAGAGCAGGCCAAAGCCAGGATGGGGTGGCACCCCTGGGGAAGCCCTTGCTAATGGAGTAGGTATAGGTATCCGGTAAGGAGGGGAGCCTCTGATCTGGGGTAGTCCGTCTATGCCTCTTGGGGTAATGGATAGGCGAGCTAGGTGAGGTGTACCTTCAGGATAAAGAGGGTCCATGGCTTTAGTCCTAGTCATGATCTGAGGGATCTCTGGGAAGAGGAAGCACTGGGAGGAAGGGAGCTGCATCTTGGTTCTTTTAAATGAGAGTTTTGGTGCTGTGGATAGAACCTAAGGTGTTGAGTATGCTGGACACACTCTGCTCCCGGCCCTTCCATACATCCTGGTATGCGATGATGCCATTTGCACATCTGAGAGTGGGCAACACTGACAGTCCAAAACACATACTTAATCACCACAGTGCTGAGCTATGTGGGCTCATGGAGAGCTCACAGTCCCCACCTCCATGCAGACCTCGGGCCTGCGCACGGATAATGCACAACGTAAGCCGCTACGCTTACAGCTTGTCAGACACTCCATGCTCTCTAGGGTGGGCAGTTTAAGAGAAACCAGGAGTCCAGACAGACAAATAGATAAAGCCACATGTAAGTAATGTATGTGGTAAGAATAGAGGGCACAAGGACTCTTAGCCTTGGGAGGCTCCATGATTCCTCAGAGGAGACTGAGCCCCAGCGGTAAGCTCAGGTCACGTGATGCTGCCCTTGCCTTCATTCTTCTCCTGCCCCAACTATGTCCCCTGAGGTGAAACTCCCTTGAAACTGGCCATCCCACAGGGAAGAAGAGGCCCACCTGTGTATCTTTCAGGATGTTTAAATGGCAGAGGCCAAGCACAGACAGAGGATGGCCACGCAGACCGGGCACTGCTGTGTCAGATGGAAGGTATCTACGCTGACATCCCTGTGCGGCCCCCAGAGAGCAGTGTGCATGTGCAGGAGTTGTACCAGGAGTGGCTGGAGGGCACTGAATCCCTCAAAGTCCAAGAGGTGCTGCACACAACATACCAGAGTTCAGAGCCCTGCACAGGTGGCCTGGACATCAAGTGGTGATAGAGCCAGGAGGTCAGGAGGGAGACAACAGTGAGAGCAGTGAGCACGTCAAGAAGCAGTGGATCACTACTCCAGTTCTGACAGTGTCCTGCTGATGCTTGGTTTCATGTGGTGCTATCTTTGTAGTGTGTGTGGAGTGGAATGTTTCACATGGGAGAAGTACTTCCTCTGTATGAGTACCCTTTACATCCCAAGATTGAGAAAAATCCCAGAGAGCAAGAACAGAGACAGAACATGGTCTTTAGGCCTAAAAAAATCCAAAACATGTTCTGGAAGAGTTAAAACCCTAGGGTTGTGATCCGTGCACCTTAGCTCAGTGCTGCAAAGAAACAGGCTGCACAAGGGCCGGCTGCTGTGGCACGGATGCCTTTGTCTCTTACTTTCACTTATACATATTTAAAAAAATAATTTTTATGATCTAGGTCTGGTGAGATGGCTTAGCTGTAGAGGCATCAGAGCCCACATGGTGGAGGGAAGAACTGGTTCCTGAGGGACCTCCACACACATACTACAGCACACTTGTTCATATGCATGTACACGTGCACACAAATAAACATCGATAATTTAGCTTCTAGCAACAGTGGGCCATGTTCCTCACAGTCCCCAAAGGTCAGTAGCCACTACATTCAGCCAGCAGGGCCACGTGAGCATTGGTGGGTGAGTCAGACTTCTGCTTGACTGATGCACTCAGCCTTGAGTTGGACTCGCCTCATAGAAGGGGAAAGGCTGATGAGTGGCAGATGTCCACGGAGTGGACCATTTGTTTAGCATGTGTGAGGCTCTGCATCTGACTCCAAATACATTTGGAAAGAAACCAGCAGATGAGAGGTTTGAGAGGGTTGCCCACCCCGGCTTTGGGGTTCTGAGGAAGGCCTGTGTGCCTGTGTGGCATGGGAAGAAGGAGCTCAGGCCCCATGGACCCTGGAATGGGTGAGGCGGCTTCCCATGTCCAGTCTCCTCTAAGCCCTTTAGCGCCTTCTGGCTCAGGCAAGACCATCTTCTCATGCACGTGGGCCTGACACAGCCCCTCAGCCACAAAGCCCTCTGCGCCGTGGCAACACACCCTTCAGTCCTGAGTACTGCCAGCCTGAGCACACCTTAGAAAGGGGAGGCAGCATTTCCCATACACAAGGGCTTCCCAACCACGAAGCCCACAGAGCTGCAGGACATGCGCTAGGATTCACACGAGAGAGAGATGCTTGAAGAGGCCCAGGGGGTGTATGAAGCATTTGAGTTTTGCTCGTGTGTGAGATCTTGACCCCTCAGTGTTGTTACTCCTATGAGACTGTCTAGGTGCATTCCTGGATATGCTGTGTTAAAGTACACTGTTTTGCTTTCAATCTATGTGCAGGGTGTCCAGCTGCAAAAAACCTGATTATGTAATAAAGAGTGTTAACAGAATCTGAGTGTGGAGTTGAAAGCCTGTCACTGTTCTGCCTAGCCTGGACTATATAGCCTGCAATAGGCCTCACTCACGCTTACCGTGCCCCAGGCTGGGTGACATTACCTTGTTGTTGAGTCCCCTCTTGATGGGAGATAAGGAGGATGCCCAGCAGGCCTCGAACACTGGAGTCTGTCAGGGAAAGGACTGCCTTCCTGATAGCTTCATGGCACAGGTCACAGCAGCCAGTGGGGCTAGGGCTAAGATGTGAGATGCAGGGTTTTACGTATGTTTGACCCCGGGTTGTGGGCCTATGAGCTTTTCTTCTGTCCGAGCGCAGAGAGTGCCTTTCTATTCCTCCATCGCAATTCACGCGGCATGAGCAGCGGGTGAGCAAGCCCTCGACAAGATCTGGTCAGCGACAAAGCAGTTGCAGTCAAGATGTTAGCCATTTCGGTGAACACCTTTTCAGAGCTGTGGTCTGGCTGGTGGAGCCTGTTTCTCAGGTTACCTCACTTGGTCTTCACTGGCTTATGCCAGTGTGAGTGCCATCAGTGTGCTATACTTTCACAGGATGTTTCACTGCAGTCATTACCTCTTGATGTAGCAGTGTTTAAGTGATAGTGCTTCTCATCAGGACAATAGAAGATAATTCATCTTTTAGTGGAGGTGATAAGATTTTCTTTTTGAAACCAGCTGTGGTGGCACACATCTGTAATCCTAGCACTCGGGAGACAGAGGTAGGACGATTGCCAAGAGTTCCAGACTAGCCTGAGCTACACGGTGAGATTTTTGTCTCAAAAACAGTAACAAATTTGCTTTCTTAGGTAATTTGGAGGTGATTCTGCCAGTGCTGGGAGCAGTGTAGTAGTGAGTGTGCTCAGTATGCTTGGGCACTGGGTTCAGTCCCAATCACTGCAACAGTAGATGGAAAAAAGATTCCTGCCTGCATGCCTGCCTGTAATGATCACTTTGTGGTTGCTGTACGATCTGGCTGCCTCCCCTAAATGAGCTGAAGGGAATGGGCTTATAGTTGCCCAGTCGCAGTGGTCCCTGGACCCTTCCCTCATGGCCAGTGCCAGTGTTTCACCTCAAACTGGAAAGAAACGGGGGCTGATTTTCGTGTTTATAACTCAGTCTCCAGTAGAAGAGTCCCTATAATCTGTTCAATTTTTTCTGTTTTCAAGAGGGGCCTTTCCTGTTCTGGGAGTGATCGACAGTACAATCTCTGTGATTAGTGGGCTTCTGGAGACTCTAGAGAGTTCTCAAAATACTACCAATAGGAAAGTTGGCCTTTGAGGAGGAATGCCTACCTTACTGAAAGTATATGCAGGTAAAGCTGGGCAGATCTGAGTTTCAGGACAGCCTGAGCCAGCTTGGAAGGCCCTGTCTCAAGAAAGCAAAACAAGAATAAAAAGTCTGAGAAGCTGCTTTTTCCAGCAATAGGCTTCAGTTGATTTTCTTTGAGTAGGATGAACACATTCAAAAAGGTTTAAGAGATGGTCCACTATGTAGCAAAGGTCAGCCTGGAGCTCTCAGTCCTGTTTCAGCCTCCCAGGAACTAGATTACAAGCATGTATCACCATGCCTACCCAGCTCAACTGTTTCTGAGACAGGATCTCATTATGCTGCCCAAGCTAGTCTTGAACGCACATTCCAGTGACTGTGTGGACCACACATGTTGTGATCTTTTATGGCTCTCACCTGGTTTTGCTTCCTGTTTGAGGGTGTCCTGATTTTTCATGTGTCACCTCTGTGCTATTATTTCTGCATGGAGTGCAGGCCAGCCTTGAAGAAGAGGTTGGGAAGGGTGACAGTAGGAGCACAGCTGTGCACTTGATCCTATGGCATTAACACATGCCACTGAAATTGGCATCATCTCTCCTGGCAACTCCACCCTGTCCCTCAATGGGAGCAGGGGCCTCGACTTGACCACTTGAGTCCCCTTAAGCCCAGACCACACTTGAAGAATTTTTTTGAGACAGGGTCTCCTTGTAGCCCCAGCTGGACTGGGATGTGCTATGTAGACCAGACTGGCCTTGATCCCACAGAGATCCTCCTGCCTCTGTCTCCTGAGTGCTGAGATTAAAGTCATACACCACTACACCCAGCTACACATTAAGATTTTTATTTTCAATTATGTGTGTACATGTATGTATATGTGCATTTGAGTGCAGTTGCTTGTCCAGGCCGGAAGAGGGCTCTGGATACCCTGGAGCTGGAGTTACAGGCAGTTGTGAGCTACTCATGGGTCCTCTAGAAGAGTGGTAGTGCTCTTAACAACTGAGCCATCTCGGCCCTCTTTTATTCATTTATTTATTTGGGGGGAGGTAATCACTGCACACATATGGAGGTCAGAGAACATCTTTCAGGAGTTTGGGTGTGTATGTGTCATTATACATATGTGGAAGTCAGAGGACAACTTTCAAGAGTTGGTCCTCTCCTTCCAGCATGTGGGTCCCAAGGATTGAACTCAGGTCACTGGGCTTGACAGCAGGTGCCTTAACCCACTGAGCCATCTAGCAGCCCTTTTAAAAAAGTCGGGCGTGGTGGTGCACACCTTTAATTCCAGCACTTGGCAGGCAGAGGCAGGTGGATCTCTGTGAGTTCAAGGCCAACTGGGGCTACAGGAAGGCCCTGGTTCAAAAACACGCCCCCACAAAAAACAAAACAAAAAAAAAACACCACACCTTTTTGAGCTAGGGTCTTCGACAGCCCAGGCTGGCCTTTTTTTTTTTTTTTTTTTTTTTGATGCTCATTGAGTCCCATCAGTGCTGCCTGCTGGAACTTGGATATTGACTGGTTTGGTTGACTTGAATTTGTGCAGGTCTGTGCAGATGACCACAGCTGGTGTGTTGGTGAGCACCCTGGTCATGTCTGTTCAGAAAACAGTACTGCACAGCACTTCTCTCTCTTTGGCTGCTGTGCTTTCTGCCCCTTTTCAGTGATGAGCTCCGTGCCTAGGAGGAAGAGGGGTTAATGTAAAGTCCCATTTAGGGATGAGCACTCCACGTCACTTATTCCCAGCACTTGACTAGTTAATGAGTGTCTGCATTGCTACCCACTGTAAAAAGAGGCTTCTCTGGCCCAGGCTAAGAGCAGCACCAATCTATGACCAGCCAGGGCTATGTAGTGAGATCCTATCTCAAAAACAAACAAAATCAAAGTAACAAGTCTGTTTAGCAAAGTGACAAAACTAGGTTCCCTATAGGGCCCTACCCTCCCAAGTCATGAGCCTTGACCAGGTTTGTGGTCCCATGTATGAATTCCCTCCTGTAGCATGGGCCTCAGATCCAATCGGAAAGTGGTTTGTCACCTCAATAACCTTCATGCCACTATTACACCAGTGGGTAGATATTGCCTGGCAGGTCAGTATTGTAGGATTCAGAGTCTAGCACCAATAAGACCATTAAAGTCTTTTCTCCCCCAGCAGCCTGCATCACACTTTCCAGTGCTATGAGAATTAGCCAACAGGGAAATTTTCAGGTCAGTTCCAGCTTGATTTCTCTCTGTCCTGAAAATACCCTGGTCTTCAGCAAAGAACCCTGCCCTAGTTATTGGGGCTCCTGGAGTCTCCCTGAACAGTAACAGAGGGATCCCACACCTGGCACTGAGTTTCATTTAATAACCCAGGCCATTTTTTGCACATATAAGTGTACTTATTATACACAGGAAAAATGCTCGTGAAATAAGAATAAACTCTACATTGTATTTTTAATTATCTTAAAAGTCGTAGGTTCCATAAGAATGTTTCATACATCCTTAGCATTAGTTAACACCCCCAAATATACAGACACCTGCTGCTTTTCCCTGTCCTTCCTTCCCCCTTCCTCACTTAAGCCTTCACACTTATTTCTTTTTTATTTACTTTTAATTTAAAAACTACTTATTTTTATTTTCTGTGTGTGAGTGTCTTGCTTGGGTATATGTTTTTTTATTTTATTTTTTGATTTATTTTTACTTTCTGTGTATGAACATGTTGCCTGCATAACACTCTGTAAATGTACTTGTGTTGTACAGTGCCCACAGAGGATAGAACAAGATGTTGGATCCCCTGAAACTGGAGTTATGGATGGTTGTTAGCCACCGTGTAGGTGCTGGAGTTCAAACCCAGGTCGTCTGCAAAAACAGCCATTGCTCTTAACCATTGAGCCATCTCTCCCGTCCCCTTGCCTGAGTGTATGTAAGTGTACTCGTGTGTACAATACCTTGGAAGGCCAGAAGAAGTTATCAGATCTCCTGGAACTAGAGTTACAGACAGTTGTTAGCCACCATGTGGGTGCTGGGAACCAATTCTCCCTAGATCCACACACTTATCTCCTGATCCTGGAAACACCACTCTCTGAGAAACCTTGCACGGTCATTACAGGTCATGTCACAAAAAGGATATCCAGTGTCACTGGTCATGGGAAGCATATGTGAAAAGTATTGTGAGGAGTTGTGAGGAATCTGACCTGTGGGTGCTAGGAGGTGTGGAGTCAGACTAACCATTGGCAAGCACTATGTGAGGACCTGTACTGCCTTTCCTATGGCTATGACAAAGCCTGCCAGAAGCAGTGTAAAGAAGAGTTTGTGTATGGTGGGAGCTGGACAAACAGCTCTGTGAGTGTGTGCTGTTCCCACAGAGGACCCATGTCAAGCAGCTCACATCTGCCTGTCTCTGCAGGGACCTGTACTCACATGCGCACAGATACATATATTAATAAAAAGAAACCCAGAAGATGCAGGTGGATCTCTGAGTCTGAGGCCAGTCTGGCCTACAAAGTAAGACCCTGTCTATAAATAAATAAACATTAAAAAATTCTTATTGTGTGTATACATATGTGTATTCACGTGTGAATAGGTCCACATGTACGTGTGGAGGCCAGAGGTCAACCTTGGGTTCTCATTTCCTCATGCCAGCCATCTACCTTGGATTTTTTTTCAGGAGCTCTCACTGAAACTTGGGGCTCACCAAGTAAGCTAGGCCTCCTATCTAGTAAGCCCCAGGGTCCTCCTGTCTCTGCCTTCCCAGAACTGGAATTAAAAGTGCACCACCACATCCAGTTTTTATTTATTGCATATATGTGGGCATGTATGCCATGGACATGTGTTTGGAGTCAGAGGAAGACTTGAACTCGGATTGTCAAGCATAGTGGCAGGCACCTTCACCCACTGAGCTGTCATGCTGGACCCCAAACCCATCTTTTTATGTGGGTTCTGGGGATCCGGATTTGAGTCCTCATGCGGGGTGCATCACAAGTGGGCCCAAGTGCAGAAGGTGGGGTTGTCTTGGTAGTTTTCTTCTCCACATCCTGCCCCGGTCCTCAGGTCTCTAATATGCATGAAACTCAGAGTAGGCTTGGGGATGAGTCAATGAACAGGAGCTGAAGTGTGCATTCACTCTCAACCCCAGAACTAAACTGCAGCCCTGCCCCCCTGGAACATGCTAGTCCCTGCTGACTCAAGGAGCTGCAGAAGAGAGGAAGTACTAGGTGATTCTCCCTGAGTTCAAAGAGGTCAAGAGGCAGAAGGAAGTGCCACAGGAGCAAGTCTTGTAAGGGCAGGTGCTTTAGGAATTGGGCGCGTGTACAGGAGCTGAGGGACTGGGCTGGTCAGGCCGAAAGGAATTTGGTGTGCTGGTCCAGACAAGAGGTGGTGGTAAGGCATGCCAAAGCTAGACAAGCAAATGACTCACTGCTACCTAAGGGTCAGCTCCAGATGGGAGAAACAGCACCAGGAGACATGGGGAGGCCTGGAGGCCTGAGCTGAGGTGGCCGAAGGCCCTCTGCAGACACAGCCAGTAGCTGTTGGACTCAGTCCGCCCTGTTTCACGTATGGATATGCTATGGGGGCTTTCTTGGGGCATCAACTTCTGAAGTCCTGGAAAGCGAGAAACGGGGTGACCAGAGATGAGCTGTGGGTTGAGCCAGGGCACTCACTGGGCATCGTAAGATGGGCAGTGCTGCGGCCTTTGTCTCACCTCCCAGGCTGTCCCCCATCTTCTCAAACAGAATGGTATGGCTTAGGACACAGACTGGCCTGGCAGCAGTACAGAGCTTCAGGGCACATTCTGACGGAGAGGATAGCCATTCATCCCAGGGAGTTCTAGGACAGGTGTTGAGGAAGCGAGCTAGGGCCTCCTAGATCCTTCTCCTATCCCTGCCTCTCTTCTGCCCCGCGCCCTTTTCTTTCTCCCTTCTCTAATTTTCTTCTCAGACAGAAACTTCCTATGGTGCCCAGGCTGGCCCTCAACTTCTGGGCTCAAGTCTGGGGTAGATAGGACTGCAGGCTCTAACAACTGCTGGAGATTTGATAGAGAAAGCCTCAGAATCACACTTTCCCACCTGCCTTCCTTCCCTTCTTGTCTCCCTCTTCCTTTTATTTTTAATTTTTAGTCATACACCACCCAGTCAAACCATGTTCACCTCTCTGTCTTTCCTCTTCTTCCTCTTCCTCTTCATTCTCTCTGTCTCCTTCTCCTCTCTGTCTGTCCCTATCTCTCCTCTTCTTCCTGTCTCTCTGTGTCTGCCTCCCTCTCCTCCTGTTTTGTTTTGACATAAGGTCACATTTAGCCAAGACTGGTTTTGAACTCCTGATTCTCCTGCCTCTACTCTCTCTCCAGTGCTGAGGAACAGGCAAGAGCCACTGTATCCAGCTACATTCTCTTTCAAATCCCGACTTAATATTGGTAAATTAAGGATGGGAGAAAGCTAGAGATGGTTTAGTGGTTAAGAGCAATTGCTGCTCTTCTAGAGGACTAAGTTAGGTTCCCGGCATCCATGTTGGGACCTCATAACCTGTAACTCCAGCTCCAGGAAATCTAACACCTTCTTCCCACCTCCTTGGACATCACATGCATGTGGCATACACATACATATATAGACACAGACACACAATTAGATCGGGTATCAGCTGCAATGTGGGTGCTGGGAATCAAACCTGGCTCTTGGCAAGAGCAGCCAGTGTCCTTAACCCCTGAGCCATCTCTCTAGCTCCATAGAGTTAATTCCTTGTGTAAAAATGAGCAAGCATGAGCCTGGGGAGACGACTCAGTGGGTAAAATGCTTGCTGTGCAAGCTTAAGGCCCTGAATTTGGATCCCTAGGACCCATATAAAAGTTGGATACAGGCAGTGCACATTTGCAACCACAGAACTGTATTCGCCCAGGTGGAGGTGAAGAGGGAGTGAGGGTTCACTGGCCAGGCATCTTGTCAAAATGACAAACACCAGGTTCAGCAAGAGACCCTGTCTCAAAAAATAAGGGAGAGAAGCCACTGAGGAAGACTTCCGAACATCAGTCTCTGGCCTCCACATGCCCCATAAGGGTGAATACACACTTATTCATATAAGTCTCTCTCTCACACACACACGTGCACACAAATAAATCAAACACATTCATCCCGTTAGTATACAAATTTTCTTTCATCTGTAATAATTAGTAAATTTATATCAAAGAATTGCTTTAAAATAAATGATTTATTATTTATTTGATTTGCATGCTTATTTTATCTACCTATATACCTGGGGTTGTGTAAAAACATCAGCCCTGTTTTAGATGGATGCTTGAAGCACACATTAGGGTTTAGCTGCATACACAGAGGAGGAGCTCCGGACTTCGGTGGAGAAACGTCGCTATCTCCTTCTGCTCGTGTTTTGTCTTGGACACTTCCCTGCTTATCATTTCTATACGTATCTCAAGACCACCTAAAATTCTCAGATAAATTAATGAATGTTTAATGAAACAGCTTTTTTCGGTCTAGGGCATCCTATCATACTTCTAGTACAAAGCACTTTGAGCGCTCAGGAGTTTGCACATTAATTACAGACACAGACATGTCAGATAAGATACGCAAATGTTCTATTCAGAGCCTCATTAATTCCTATTCTAAGTGGGTGTCATTTCGGAGACAGACTGTGCCTGGAACCTCTGACTGTGGTTCTTGACCTGGTCTGTGCACTTTCCGTACAAGCCCAGCGGCCGACCCTTCTCACGCAACTCCTTTTGTGCATCACTTAGGGAGCCGGCACCCAGGGCCACCATGTTGGTGACGTTCTTCGTGACCACGTGCCTCCCAGCCCAGCGGGAACAGGTGCACTGAGTGGCCCGAGGTCCGGGGAAGACACCCGTCGGCCCGCAGGTCCCGCTGTGCCCATGCGCCCACTTTCCTTCCTAAAGGCAGGGGCCTCGACCTCACAGCTTCCGAGTGCCGGGCGAAATGCTCAGACGGCGGCCGTGGGCATCTCGGCCCAGCAGGGCTAGAAACCAGGGAGCCCGGGTCACGGCCTTCAGCCGGCAAGGCGGGGTTCGCGGGGTCCGGCCGCGAGGACCAGCCGGCCACGGCGGGGCACCGAGCACCCACGCGTGCGCCCGCCGTGACCTTGGTGTTTCCCCCTCACTTCCCCCCACTCGCCCTGCGCGCGGCCCCGCGCCCGCTCCGCGCTCCGCCCCGGGTTTTCCGCGCCTCCGCGGCCGGTCTGCGTCGCGCGACGCCGCCGGATGTGCGCGTGCTCGGCGGCGCGGCTCGCCATTGGCCGGCCGTGGTAGCCCCACTGCGTGAGGCGCGCCCATTGGTCGGCGTGCCCGTCCGTCACACGGCCCAGCGCGCGGCCGCGTGAGCGCCCGCCCTCGCCGCTCTCCTCGCCGGCCGGCGGCCTCGGCGACCGTGCTCGGCTCGCGCGGCCCACGACCGCGCCCGGGCCTCGGCCCGCCAGGGCGCCCGCGCGGATCGGCCGGGCCTCGCAGGCGATGGCGGCCGCGGCGGCGCTGTCGGGCGCGGGCGCCCCTCCCGCGGGCGGCGGGGCCGGGGGCGGTGGGTCCCCGCCGGGAGGCTGGGCTGTGGCGCGGCTGGAGGGCCGCGAGTTCGAGTACCTCATGAAGAAGCGCTCGGTGACCATCGGACGCAACTCGTCGCAGGGCTCGGTGGACGTGAGCATGGGCCACTCGAGCTTCATCTCGCGGCGCCACCTGGAGATCTTCACGCCCCCGGGCGGCGGCCCGGGCGCGGCGGCGCCGGAGCCCGCCCAGCCCCGGCCGGACGCGGGCGGCGACTTCTACCTGCGCTGCCTCGGAAAGAACGGCGTGTTCGTGGATGGCGTGTTCCAGAGGCGCGGGGCGCCGCCGCTGCAGCTGCCGCGCGTGTGAGTGCGGGGCGCGGGCGGGGACTGCGGCCTAGACGGCGGACAGGGAGGACCTGGCCCAGTACCCACAGTCAGGGAGGATTGTGATCCTGATCTGCTTCCCATGGGCAGGGAGGACCCCGGCCCAGACCCAATAGCCACAAGTAGGGAGAAACCCTGACCCAGATACTACCCACAAGGAGGATCAGACCCTAAGCCTGACCTGATGCTCAGGAACAGCTCTGGACTACACATAACTAGAACTTGACTGTTTATAATACACAGCCAGAATCCAGACCTAGGGACCCAGGGTCCACAGCAGTGGCAGACCCCACCCTAACCCTGTTCACTACCAGAACGCAAAACTACAAACCCCAACACCCGACCAGAAAGATTTAATCTGCTGGCCCACCCTTGTCTGTCCCATATACAGCCAGATCAGACCTTCACATGTGACCCAGTGGGACCCCAACCCACAACCTTTTGCCCAGTCTGACATCTGACCTCCAGGACACAGACAACCATCTCTATGCTCTCAACTCCCACCCCCCCAACTGTTGGTGGTGGAAGTTGTAAAGGCTCTCTATGCCTGAAGAGTAGATAGCTGTTAATTTTGTTGGTCACCTATTTTCAGTAGCAAAATATTTTGAACGTAGTGTCTTAAGCCAATGCATCCCTCCCCTCTGCTGTTTTTGTAGCCTAAAAATTGAAAACTCCAAACGTGATGGATTTTAAAACTCTGCTCTGAATCTTAAAATTCTGAGGAAACTGGATACTTTCAACACTTAACTTTCTTTTTTTTTAAGCATCTGTTGTCTGATGTGGTGGTTTACACTGTAATGCCTGGAGGCGGAGGCAAGAAGATTTTGAGTTCCATGCCAGGGTGGGCTATGTAGTAGATGAGTCAGGATTGCTGAGTGAGACCCTATCTCAAAAAATGAAAAACAGGAAAAACGACTTTTGTTTCTTTAGGAATTATTACAGGGTCATTTGAGCAACAGGTGAGCTTCTTGGGGAACTGTCAGTCATTGCACAAAACAGTTTGCTTCTGTGGTGGATAGTTATCATTGACTGCTTGAAAACAGATTTGCTCTCCAGGAAATGATAATTACTCCTCCGGGACTCTTTTTCAGATCATTGCTAGTACAACTTTCCTCCACAAACCGAAGTTTTTAACTGCTTTCAGTTTTTGAGATGCTGTTAAGAGCTGTGCTTTTCTTAGTTGGTGTGCGTGTGTGTGTGTGTGTGTGTGCGTGCGCATGTATGTGCATGTATGTGCACCATGCTTTCCAGACAGCCTTGAGAAGCTATCCTAGTTTATTTCTTGTTTTGTTTTGGCTTTTGAGATAGAGTCTCTCTGTAGCCCCAACTGGCCCGGAACTTGCTATGCAGACCAGGCTGGCCTTTAAGGCAGAGATCCTCCTCTACCTTTGTGTGCCCCACACCTGACCACAAGGTGGTGGTTGTTATTTTTTGTTTTGTTTTGTTTTTTACATTTGTAGGGGGCTAGAGAAATGCCTCAAAGGTTAAGAGCACTGATGGCTGGCTAGAGGACTCAGGTTCGTTTTCCAGCACCCACATGGCAGGCAACAACCTTCCATAACTCCAGTTCCAGGAGCTTCTATGCCCTCATTACATGACATGGGTGCATTCACAGACATTCAGGCAAAACACATACATATAAAATAAAAATAAATAAGAAAAAAATTTACATTTGTTTGCTTGTGTGTAGTCATGCATCTGCCATAGTACACGTGTAGAGGTCAGGGCAGCTTGCTAGAGTGGATTCTCTCCTCCCACCAGCTGGGTCCCAGGGATCAGACTCAGGTCATCAGACTTTGCAGAAAGTGCCCTTACACAGTGAGCCATCTTGCCAGCCTGCAAGTTGTTTTTAAGTTCTGGTTTTTGTTTGTTTGTTTGGTCTTTTTGAGACAGGGTCTCCCTGTAGCCCTAGCTGGCCTGCAGACCAGGCTTGCCTGGAACTCACAGAGATCCCTGCCTCTGTCTCCCGAGGACTGGGACTAAAGGTGTGTGCCAGCTTGTGTTGTGTTTTTGTTTTTTGAAAAGTCAAATTATATAAGCTTAAAAGCTCATGTCACAGAACAATTATGCTGCAGCTAAAATATTTTTGAGACGGCTGACTATGGAGCCCAGGCTGACCTTGAACTTGATCCCCCTGCAGGGTTCCACCTAGGAGCATACTAGTGTAGGTACCACCAGGTTTGGTATGAAATATTCTTTTGTTTTAGTTTTTAGACAGGTTCTTACTCTAGCCTAGGCTGACTTGGAGTTCACTCTGTCGTTAAGCTGGTCTAACTGCCTACCTCAGCCTCTTGAGTGTTCGCATTTCTGAACTAATAATGTCCCTTGCTCTGGTAGGAATTTTTTTTTTTTGTAAGATTTATGAGTATGCATGTTTTTGCCTGGATGTATGTGAATGCACCATCTTCATGAAATGCCTGAGGCTGGAAAAGGGCCTTGGGTTTCCTAGATCTGGAGTTTCAGACAGTTGTCAGCCAAATCAAAGAAGGTGTGAATCGCAGTGGTTTCCTTTACAGTGTGGGTCAGTTGTTTCATTGTAGATAGGATATGAATTCAATGAGCATCTTTGGTTAGAAGGAGTTCAGGTGTCTCTTCAGTGACCAGTGAGCCCTATGCCCGTTGTGAGTGGCACCTGGGTGCGCCATGCATGACAGCAATGGGAGTGTGTGTTTTTTTTAAAAAAAAAAAAGTCACATAATTCAGCAGATCCTTGTTTTTTAGCCAAGTGTGCAAGGTGGGTACCTGTACATACAGGGAATGGAATGCTTTCCTCTTTGAGAGGCTGTGACTCCCTGGAATCACAGATGTTCCTGCATCAAGGGCTCCTGGGGAGGCAGGCAGGTGTTGCTGGCCTCACACCTTGGCATGAGTAGGCCAGCTTAAGGGAAGATGTGCTGCATTCAGAGCATAGGCTTGTCTGGACTTGGTAGGAAGTGCTTTCACTTAGTGAGAGAGTGAAGAAAGTCCTCTTAGAAGACAAGGGCCTTGTCGAGTGACCAGGTTTAGCTCCTGAGACTTGTCAAGTTTTAAGAAATCAGTGTACAAGAAAGTTTGGGTTTGTCATTCCTATTGTTGCTTTGGTAGAAAACTAAGTATACCTTATAGGTAAAATTAAGGAACTCTTTTTAGTGCCAGCAGAGACCAGAAGAGGGTGTGTGGGATCTCCTGGGAGTGGGAGTTACAGGTGATTGTGAGTGAATGTGGGTGCTGGGAACTGAACTTGGGTCTTCTGTAAGAGCACTGTATGCTTATAACCACTGAGTTATCTCCCAGTCCCCCGACATAAGCTTTTCTAATGTTTATTTATACTTTGGAAATCGTTACTTGTCATAATCTTTTCAGTAAGGCCCTAAAATATCTAGTTAGCCAGACAGTAACAGAATGAGTTAGTTTACTGTTGGCCTAAAACTCACTGTTTTATTTTTGAGACAGGATCTCATTATATAGCCAAGGCTGTTGACAAATTCCATGATTTCTCCTGCCTTATTTTCTCTACTGATCGGATTACAGGTGTGCATCACCACGTTTAACTGTCCCAAACTATTTCATATTCAAAACTGAAATTGTGTTTACTGAGAAAAGTGACCTTCTTTCCTTGTTTGTAGTGTGTTTATCTGTTTTTTATTTGTTTGTTTTTGTTTTTCTGGTCTTTTGGGACAGGGTCTTTCTATAGCCTCAGCTGGCCTGGAACTTGTTCTGTAGACCAGGCTGGACTCTGAAATCTGCCAGCCTCTGCTTTTTGATTGGTGGGATTAAAATCATGCACTGGTTAGCTTGAGACTTTTTAAAAGATTTGTTTATTTTTATTTTGTATATGAATGTTTTCCCTATATGTATATATGCGTTCTGTGTGTGTCCAGTATCTGTAGAGGCCAGGGAGGGCGTCTAATCCCCTGGAACTAGAGTTCCCAGCCACCCTGTAGGTACTGGGAACCAAATCTGGTTCCTCTGGAGGAGCAGCAAGAGCTTTTAACCACTTAGCTGTCTCTAGCCCCACCTGAGACTTTTAAAAAATTATGTATGTATGTATTTGTTTTTATTTTATGTGTATGAGTGTTTTGCTTACATGTATGTAAGTGCACCCATGTGTACAATGTCTGGAAGCCTGGGGCTAGACAGATGGCTCAATGGTTGAGAGCACTGGCTGCTCTTACAGAGGACCTAGCACCCACATGGTAGCTAACAACCCACCTAAACCAGTTCCAGGGAATCTGATGCCCTCTTCTGTCCTCCACAGGCATTTCATGACAGGTGCACCTACATGAATGCAGGCAGTACACTAATATACATAAAAAAATTACAGTAAATAAACAAACAATATGTGGGCCAGAAGAGGGTGTTGAATCCATTGGCTCTAGAGTTACAGGTCATGATTAGCTGCTATGTGGGTGCTGGGAACTGAAGCCAGGTCGCTCTGCAAGAGCAGCCAGTGTTCTCTACCACTTTTTTTTTTTTTTTTTGTCTTTGAGACAGGGTCTCCCAGTAGCCCCAGCTGGCCTGGTACTCATATGTAAACCAGGTTGGTATTGATCCCACAGAGATCCAACTGTCTCTCCTCCTTGCATGCTGGGACTAAAGGGGTGCATCACCATGGCTGGCATCTCTGCCCCTGTTTCTATTTTTTTATTTTTATTTTTTATATGTAAGTGCACCAGGTGTGTGTGAGTTGCCCGTGGAGTCCAGAAGAGGCCAGCCTAGAACTTTTCTCTTTTTAAGACCAGTCTCACTGTAGCATTGGCTGACCTGCAGTTCGTTCTGTAAACCAGGCTGGCCTTGAATTCACAGAGGTCTGCTTGCCTCTGCCTCCAAAGTGCTAGTACTAAAGGTGTGTACCACCATGTCCAGTGGATTTATTTTATGTTAATTTTATTTTTTATATGTAGGAGTGTTTTGCCTACATATATGTAAGTGAACCCATGTGAGATGCCCCTTTCCACCATGTGAGTCCTGGGGATGAAACTCAGGTTGTCAGGCACAGTGGCAAAAGCCTTTACTCAATGAACCATCTCTCTGTCTTCTGTGTGTTCATTTTAATGTTTACTTAGTTGTTTAGGGTGTCTTAGATTTAAGTAATTTCAATTTGTAACATTAAAATATTTTAATTTGGGAGACTGGAGAGATGACTCAGCAGTTAAGAGCACTTGCTGTTCTAGAGAATCTGAATTCAGTTCCTACCACTAATATGGCCGCTAACAACCTTTTGGGACTCTAGTTCCAGGGAATCTGATTCCCTCTTCTGGCTTCCAAGGGCCCTGTGTTTTTTGGTACACTTATATACATGCAGGCAAAAGACTGATATATATACGTGTATGTGTGTGTGTGTGTGTATATATATATATATATATACATATACATATATATATATATATATATATATATATATATATATATATATACATATACATATATATATATATATATATATATAAATAATGATATTTTCTTTTGAGACAGGATCTCACTGTATAGTCTTGGCTGGCCTAGAACTTCTATGTAGACCGGGCTGACCTCAAACTCACAGAGATCTGTCTTCCTTTACCTTCTGAGTATTAAGATTAAAGGCATGTACCACCGTGCTAGACAATAAATAAAATACTTTTAAAATTAAATGTTTTGTTTGTGTGGGAAGGTGTGTGCATGGGTGCACACAAGCCACAGCATGCATGTGCAGGTCGGAGGACAATTTTCAGGAGTCGATTCTTCTGCCTTGTTGAGGTAGTCTTCTTGTTTCTGATGCTCTGTATTCCATTCCAGCTGGCCTGCAGGTTTCTGGGTGATTGTCTCTTCTCCCGCTCCTATCTTGTCTTAGGAGTGCTGAGATTATATATGGGAGCCACTATATCTGACATTTTGTAGGTCCTAAGGATCAAACTCTGATCATCATCAGGCTTGGCAGCAAGTGCCTTTATCCACTGAGCCATCAGTTAGCACACTTTGAGAAATAATCCTTTTTCTCCTTACCTGTGGTAGTTATTTGTGTTCCTCCTGGCTGACAGGGCAGGCTCCTGGACAGACTGAAGCCACAGTCTAGCCTGGCACTCAACCTGTCTTGTGTTGTCCATCACAGACATTAGCCTAGTGCCTGAAGCTTGGACCGAAGGGCCATGAGGCTCTGGCACACAGCTGAGGATCACTGGTGTCTCTGGCAGCCCCTTCTGCTTCTGTCCATCCCACCCTTGAGCCTCATAGCACCCTGGCTGTAGTGGGGAGAATGAAGAGATGTGGTATGCTCGTAGTATCATGTTTATGGGCTGATTTGAGGGCTGCTTGTTCATCAGCCTTACACCTTTGGTACTGTTGTTTTTCAAGATTTTATCAAATAACTTATTTTTTTAATCTTATGTGTAAGAGTATTGCCTGCATGTAAGTAGAGCCGCGTTGTACAGTGCCTGCAGAGGTTGGAAGAGGGCATCATGTCCTGGAACTGGAGTTACACTTACAGACAGTTGTTAGCCGCCATGTGACGGGTCCTCAGCAAGAACAGTCAGTGCTCTTAACCGCTGAGCATCTCTCCAGCCCCCTTTAAACCTTTTGTTTTGTTTTGTTTTTTTGAGACTAAGTCTCTAAAACTTGTTATATAGACCAGGCTGGCCCCGAATGCACAGAGGTCCGCCTACCTCTTCCTGAGTGCCAGGATTAAAGGCATGTGTCACCATGCCCAGCCCTAAACTTTTTCTTAATGTGATTTTACCATTTACTCTCATTAGGTGGAAAAAGAAGTCCGGGTTTCAGTGACACTGCTGTGTTCTTTAGTTAGAAAACAGCAGTTTCTGTCTTTTGGGTGGTGGTTTGTTTTGGTTTGCATTTAAATTATTTGTATTTTATATACACGAATGCTTTTTCCTTGCATGTATGTAAGTGTACTACATGTGCCCGTGGAGGCCAGAAGGTGCCTGATCCCCTGGAATGGGAACTGTAGGTGGTTAGTAGTCGCCGTGTGAGTGCTGGGAGCCAAAGGTAGGTCCTCTATGAGAGTAGCAAGTACTCTTAACTGCTGAGCCATCTCTCTAGCCCCTGATTTGGTTTTTGAGACAGGCTCTATATGTAATTGGCTGGTCTGGAACTGACTTTGAATTTGTAGTGATCCTTCTGCTTCCCGAGTGATAGGATTATAGGCAGGCACCACTACACATGGTCCTAATTGTTGTTACAAAAGGTGGGGATGGTCTTGAGTTTGACCTCTGCTTACTGGAAGTTGGGGTCTCTGGACAATGGCAGGAAGTAGTTGTGGAACTGCTGGTGGAAGGTTTATGCTTCAGGACTCTCATCCAGGTGCCAGACAGTCCTCCATGATGACCACTGGAGAAGGGGACTGTTGCAGCTCCCCAGATCAAATGGGGATGTCATAGTCCTGGAGCTGGTTCACTGGAGTGGGCAGGCAGGTTCACGGAGAGGTCACTGTCCTTGGGTTTGCTCCTTGGTTCCTTCTTGCCCTGGGGACTTTCCTGTTCCTGATTTTCTTTTCCTCTCTTTAGTACCTGGGTGTCTATCCAGTTTCTGATACAAAGTGCTGCTTCTCTCTGTTTTCACTTGTAAGCCACCATTTGTTCCACAGTGGGTCAAGAATCAACAGATCCTCTGTCCTAATGAGATTCAGCAGAATCTGGAGTATGGGAAAGTAGATTGCCTCCTTGGATTCTGGGGTCTTCAACTGCTTTTTAATTTGTGTTTTCTATTTGTATTGTATTTATATTTACGCTTTGTAACCTAGACCAAAGCTTCTTTCTGACAGGCAGTGAAGATCTCAAGCTGTGAGCTTGTCTGTAGGCCACAGGAGTCATCTGGTGCGTTCCAGGTGGCACAGCACCTTGGAATTCTGTGGGAGCAAGATAACACACCATTCTCAGGAGAGCCTGGCAGCAGCCCCTTCTGTGACCAAGTTCAGAGAGGCAGGAGGGGTTTCTTGCTATCCCCAGCACTGTCCAACACGTCTTCTCATTCTCATCTGAGTTCCCAGCTTTCCCCTGTGGTCTTCTGAGGTGGAGCCAGTCACACAGACATGGCAGTGTAGTTGTTGGGTGTCAGCCTGAGGACTGTTTGATACTGATGGTTACCATACTGCTTACTATTAAACAATATTCACGTGCTGATGCCATAGGATGGGATTCTAGGAGGAGGATGTGACAACCACATTTCCTCTCCTTCCCATGTTCCACAGGGTCACTCTGGAGCCACAGTTGCAAAAAGAAGCACAACACAGCTTTGTACGTAATCGGTGGAAATAGTTCAGAAGTGGATGCTGTTGGAGTAATGACAAGTTTTTCCGTTGTGAAAATGCATCTATTTTGTTTTGCTGAGGAGAAAGTTTGTTGTTGTTTTGAAATGAGAAAAAGGATTTCTAAAGTAAGCAAGCTTGGGACCAGACCTGGGTTCAATTCCCAGCACCCACCCACATGGTGATTAACAGCTGGCTAGAACTCCAGTTCCAGAGACTCTGACGCCCTCTTCTGGTTTCTGTGGGCATTGTACACACGAGTTCACTTGTACGCATGTGGGCAAGACACTGATATACATAAAAATTAAGATAAGTAAGCTTATAATGAAAACATAGTATTTTGGATGGTACTCTTTTATTTTAAATTTATTTTTACTTTGTAGGTGTGTTTTGCCTTCATGTATGTAGGTGTATCATGTGTGCAGTGTTTGCAGAGTCCAGAAGCAGATGTTCAGTCTCTTGAAACTGGAGTTACAGATGGTTGTTAACTGGCATGCGAGTGCTGGGAACTGAACCAGGGTCTTCTCTTAACTGCTGAGCCACCTCTGCAGCCCTGCATACCATTCTTATCTGCTGTACATTTTTGTGTGGCACTTATTTTCTTTCATGTTTGGTGTTTAGAGCCCTTTACAACATCTTAAGTAATGACTGTAAATTGGCTTCCACACTTCTGGTCCTATCTCACAGTGAGTTTTGAATTGACGCATGAAATACGGCACATGACAGCCTGTCACAGGCACACGTTGCCATTTCAGTGATTCAAGGGAAGTACTCTGTCAAGTTCCTACTTCTGTCCTCCCAGAAAGTAGTGGCACAGGAAGGTAGGAAGCTCCTGGCCTGAGACCTGCAGCCCGGCCAGGAGAATCGGTGGTCCTCCACATCACTTTGGAGTGTGTGGGTTTCCACATTGTAGCTCCTTCCAAGGGAATTCCAACTTTTAAAGAGAATATGTACTTTTTGCTGTGGTTGTTTGTTTGATATCTATATTTTTGTGTGCCTTATGCAGTGAACATATTGGTGTAAGAAGTAGTTCTAACATCCCTCCTCAAGACATTAGGCACCTTGGAGACATGTTTGTTAAGTATGTGTAGAGGGCCGATGTCACTGGCACCCATATGGTGGATGCTGGTACAAATTCCACAGTACATAGGACAAACCCCCACAAAAGATGATCCAGGGCCAAGTGTCAGTGGAATGGAGGCCCCTGGAGCCCGAGTGACCTAGCAGTTGGCTACAGTTTATAGCACTCTGGGTCCTTTCACTGGTGAGTTTGGGTAGATTTTTTTTCTACATTTGTTTGTGTGTGTGTGTGTGTGTGTGTGTGTGTGTGTGATAATCCATGTTTGGAGATCAGAGGGCTTGAGGAAGTTGGTTCTTTCTACCATGTGGATTCTGGGATTGAACTCAGGTCTTAAGGCAAGTGACCTTACCTACTGAGTCATCACATTAGCCCTTGATAGAATTTTTAAAAAAAAATTGTGTGTATGGAGGCCATGTGTACCATGGTGCATGTGTGGAGGCTAAGAGGACAACCTTGAGTGGCAACCCTTGCCTTCCACTCTGAGCCTAGCTGCTGTAGAAGCTAGACTAGATGACCCCAAGCTTCTGAAGAGTCTCCCAGTTCTCCCTCTCATCTTGAGGTAGGATTACAGAACATGCCTGACTTTAGGTGGATTCTGGGGTTCCTGACTGAGGCCCATATGCTCAGGTGGTCAGCATTTTACCCACTGAGCCCATCTCCCAGCCCTTTCTACAGAAGTATAACACCAGCCTTTCCTTGTGTGTGTTCATACGCATCCTCATGGATGTGGAGTCAACCTCCAGTGCTGTTTGTCAGCACTGTCCAACTTGTTGGAGATAGGGTCTCTGTGACTGGACCTGAGGGTCATAGATTGACTAGGCTGGCTGGGTGCATCCTGCCTCAGCCTCCCTAGCACTGGAGTTAAAAGTGCCTGCCATCACATCTTGGTTTTTACATGGGTCAAACTCAGGTCTTCATACTTGCGCAGCAGGTACATTATTGACTGGGCTATCTCCTCAGCCCCCCCCAAATTTCCTCTTATTGCAACTTCGATTTTTGAAGAACAAAAATATATTTTTGTACCCTAATTGTGACAACTAACCATATTATTGAATCAATATTCTCATTACAACCCTTATAGTTAGAAATTTTTTATTTTTATTTTACATGTATGAGTATTTGCCTGCTTGTATATATGTGTACCACATATGCTGGCTCCCACAGAGGCCAGAAGAGGGCATCATCCCCTGGAACTGGATAGATGAATGCAAGCTGCCATGTAGGTGGTGGGAACAGGACCTCTAAAGAGCAGAAAATGCTTTTAACTGCTAAGCCATTGCTCCAGCCTCAAAGTTAGAGAATTTTGTCTCATAGATTTTTAGGTTTCTTAAATACATGGGACTACTTGAGACTCACTGGTACTTCGTTGGGTGAAATCAAGAAGCAAAAATATATTGAAGCTACTCACCTGTGTATGGATTGTACATATTTCTTATAAATTACTAGTATCAAAGTAGGAAGCAAGTTCCCATACCAAAAGAAATGGGAAAATAGACACAAGAAGGAAAACATCATAGAACCACAGCTTATTCAGCTGTGTCTTAGCACAGATAGCATCTCCACATGTGTAAATTAACCAGCAAGAGAGAATGGCCTAGAATCCCTGTTTGAACTGACTGCCATAATAGTTCCCATCTTGGTGTTCTCAGCAGGACTTCATTTACATAGCACACTAATCACAGGCCTGATTCAGGGACACTTCCTTCGGAACTACCTGGAGCTTTACTGTAGTTCTCTTTCAAGCCAGGTATTTCTGTGGCATATCAGAGACATCTTGATTTTTGTCCCCATAAGTGTGTTTGGTTTCTTTATCTATAACAAAAGCTATTCCTAGTTTCCTGTCAAATCCTGTCGTTTTCTGATGCTTGGGTGGACCTGCTGATAGCAGAGAAGGGAACTTGGTACTAGGTCTGAGATTAGAGTTAGGAAGGTCCTAACTGTGTAGCAGACTGGTTAAGATCCCGCTGAGTTTGGGGCAAGAATTTTCTTTGGGATATCTGAAGACTCCAGAATCAGGCTTAAGTTAAGCATCTGAACTGGGTGCATTGGTAGTCTGCTGAAGCCTCAAAAAGTTGTTCCAAAGTAGCCTAGAAAGAACCCCAAACCCCAAAGTCTTACTAGTTATTGCTCTGTTTATTTGGGGAGGGGCATTTCCTTTTTTCTTATTTTTTCTCTCTCTCTTTTGAGACAGGGTCTTCTTGTAGCTCCAGCTGACCTGGAACTCAGAGAGATCTGCCTGCCTCTGCCTCCTGAGTGCTGGGAATAAAGGCAGGCACTGGGGTGCCCGGCATGTTTCCTTTTCTAAACCTGGCACAAGGGAACCTGGAAGTGTAGAGGTCCCCTGTGGGAGCACCAGCTGGCTCCTTGGAATGTGACATCCTGCTGTGTTCCTTCCTGGTGGCAGAAGCTCCATCCCAAAAGCAGCACAGTGGTGATGGGGATTCTTCTACTTGGCCTTTTATTCCTGTCAGTTGACTTTAGGTTGACACAATGTTCTGGAAACATTTATGGTTAACGGGGATGGGGGATACATTTTGATTTTTATCTACATTACACTTTTTTTGTGACCCTGGTTCTACAGGGCAAGGGGATATGTGGACTGGTTGAATGACATCAGAGTCGCCACGGCCTTACTAGGTGATGCTGTCCAAGATGCAGATTCTCACTCAGTTGCAGTAGGAAAACTCATCTCCCAGCTCTTTGTTGAACAGAAGGGTGCAGAATATAATAAACAAGTTGGTTAGAGATGACTTCTGTATTTCCTGTTTTTCTTGAATACATAGGGGATTTTTTTTTTTTTTTTTTGAGACAGGGTCTCCCTATAGCGCCAGTTGGCCTGCAACTTGCTGCATCAACCAGACTGAGTTCCTCCCTCTGTTTGCTGGCTCCCAAGTGCTAGGATTAAAGACATGTGCCCTCCCCTGCTTGGCCTGCATAGGGCAGTTTTTAAATGCCATGTCTTGTCATTTGTAAACTGTTGGAGGCATCACTTTTATGGCCTGGGTGCAGAAAGATGTACGGTAAAGGTGAATTGTGTGCCCTGGTGCTCTTCTGAGGCTTCTGTCCATGCTTCCTACTTCCCATCAGATATTCGCACACCTAAGCACCACTTAGGTTCTGCGCATGTGTTCTGTGGGCTAGGGTGGCTCATCTTCAGGTTGTCTTCTTCCTGGAGTTGTGGTCCAGTGGCCCCTATGACCTTCCATAGTGCCAAGGACCTGATGAGATTCAAGTGTTTGCTGATGAATATTTCAATGTAAGCTTTTAAAAAAAACCCCTCAGTCCGGGCTAGAGAGATAGCTCAGCAGTTAAGAGAGCATTGGTTGTTGCTCTTGCAGAGGAGCTGGGTTCAATTCCTAGCATCCTGGTAACTAACAACCATCCATAACTCCAGTTCCCCAGGATCTGACACCTTCTTCTGACTTCCTTGGGCATTGCATGGCACGGGTGCACATACATACACACGTGCAGGCAAAACACTCATACACATAAAAATAAAATATACTAAAACCCCCCAAACCTCAAAACATTTATTGTGTTATTGCATACAAGCATGCACATGTGCACATACGTACACACACACACACACACACACACACTAGAGGCCAGAGAACAATTTGAAGGAGTTTATTCTCTCTACCATGTAAGTTCCAGGGATCAAATGTAGGGCAGCAGTAAACAGTAGTGACCAGCCTGTTTATCTACAGAGCTGTATCACTGGCCCTTGATATGGGCTTTTAAACTTGAAATTTGGGGGTGCCATGATAGATGGCTCGGTGTTAAGAGTGCTTGTTGCTCTTCCAGAGAACCTGAATTCAGTTCCCAACACCTGTGTCAGGTGGCTGAACAATTGCCTGTAACTCAAGCTCCAGGAGAACCAGTGCCCTCTTCTGGCCCCCATGTGCACCTGCAGACACATACAAAGTTTAAAAAAAAAAATTGGGTGTTTGATGAAGACAGCAGAACAAGGCTGGAATGTTACAAGAAAAATTCATTCTTGATTCTGTAATTACCCCCACTTTTAAGTCTCCTGGGGAATCAAACTCAGGACCTTATGCATGTTATGTTCTGTGCTCTACCATTGATGGCTACCCTTAGACAGATTTTCCCTGTTTCCTTCCTGTTTTAGTTGATGGTATACTATCCAAAATGGCTGTTGTTTTTTGTGCTCTGTGTGTGGGTTTTTTTTTAAAGATTTAAAACCTTTTTATTTTATGTGTGAATGTTTTGCGTGCATGTATGTAAGTGCACTTGTTTGTGCAATGCCTGTGGAGGCCAGAGAGGGCATCAAATCCCCTGGAACTGGAGTTGTGGACAGTTAGCTGCCATGTGGGTGCTGGGAACCAAGCCCAGTCCTCTACAAGAGCAGCTGGTGCTCTTACCCACTGGGTCATTGCTGTAGCCCCAGTTCAATTTTTGTATTGTATGTATGTCTTGTTTTGAACTTGGATCTCATGTAGTCCACATTGGCCTTGAACTTCCTCTGTGTAGTCACGGGTTGTCTTGAGCTGACTGCCATCACACCCTGCACTCCCCCTAGTTTTTCTGAGAGATACCTTTGCTCATTATGCTTCTTAGCTGGCATCTCATTTTCCTTGTGGTGTCTCGTTTTGTTGACTTTGGGGTTTTTTGTAGTGTTGAAGTTGGAACCAGGACATGCCACATGCTAGACTCTGAGCAGCAACCCCAGTTTCCTTCTAGCCCTTTAAGCTGCCCTCCTGCCTTCTGGCCTTCTTGGTATCTGATGAGAAACCTGCCTTTGTCAGATCAGCCATTCTCTTTTGGTTCTCTGGAGTCTCTTCATGGATTTCAGAAGATGGATTGGAATAGTTCTGTTTGGGTCTGTGAATTTATCCTGCTTTGGAGCATGTTGAGCTTTGGGGGTTTGTAGGCTCTGTGTCTGAGCACGTTTGAGAAGTCCTTGCCCATAGTATTTTAAGCATTCTTGTCCGGCCTCTCTTCTTTGACTCCAGGTCCTGACTGTTGCCTTTTATGATGTCTCACAAGCCCTTCAGGTGCTGCTTGCTCCTCTTGGATCCTTTGTCTTGACTCAGTTTCAGTTACCTTATTCAAAGTTGCTTCCATTTGTATTTTGAGGCAAGGTCTCACTATGTGGCTCATGCTAGACTGGAACCTTCAGTGATCCTCCTGCCTCAGTCCCCCAAATGCTGGGATTATAGGCATGAGCCACCATGGTGACTAAGGAAATTGTTTTAAAATTTTTGTCTAGTGAGTCCAGCCTATCTCAAGGATGGTTTCTTTTTTTTCTTGTCTTTGTGGGTGTGCACACTAAGGATCGAACCAGCATCTCACACGTGCTAAACATCTGGGCTAGCACTGCACTGTATATCCAGTCTTGTTTGTTTCCTAAGTGAGTCACACTTGCCTATTTCTTTGTGTGCCCTGACTTTTGTTGTTAAAAACTGGACATTTTTGGCTGGAGAGATGGCTCAGTGGTTAAGAGCACTGGCTAGTCTTGCAGAGGACCCAGGTTCAGTTTCTAGCACCCACATGACAGCTAACAGCCATCTGTAATTCCAGGGGATCTGATGCTGTCTTTTGACATTTGCTGGCATTGTGTGACATGGGTGCAGTAGTATGCAGACAGTACATTCATACACATAAAAATAATAAGTAAAAAACACATTAAAAATTGTTTTAAGAAAGCATTGTTTGGGAAATAGGACATAAAGCCTGGCAGTTGGTTGTGGAAGGTTCCTTAGGGTGACTCAGGTCAGACACTGGGTGCTTGGTGGAGGCTGACCACCAGCTGACCTGTGAGTAGAAGGAAATTATTTCTAAGAGGTTCATGTACTTGTTAAACTAATTGGCAAGATGCTGCTGTACCTGCTTCACTGCAGCGATGACCACTGAGCTCAGAGCCTAGCAAGTACAAGCAAGAATCCTGCCAATAAGTTATACCCCTGACCTGTGCTGATAGCCTTTTAATGAGGCTTGTTATGAGCATTATCTATCATCCTACCATTCAGAGATAGGTACCGTCAAAACACACACACTGTGTAAGGCTGGTTTATAGAGTGTTAAAGAGTGGAAGTTAAACCCCAGCTTGTCTCAGCACTTGCTGTTTGTTTGGGACTTTTGAGGTAGGGCCTCCGACTTGCTGTAGCAGTTCTCCTGCCTCAGTTTCCAGAGTACTGGGATTATAGGTGTGTGGCACCACACCCAGCATTGACTATTTAAACATCCTGTGTGATTTGTGACCTGAGCTTTGATCTGTTAGACATGGAGTGAATCACATTGTACATAAGCCATGCACATGCCCATTGAGAAAGGGTCTTGCCTAGGGCTGGCTTTGCATTTTGATCTTCCTGCCACAGCCTTCCCTGTAGCTGGGATGATAGATACAGGCCACCACCATGCTTGACCTTTCACTCTCTCTCTCTTATTTTTTCCGAGACAGGGTCTGGTAGGCCAGGATGGTAGCTAAGGTTAACCTTAAACTTCTGATCTTCGTGACAGGTGTGCACTGTTGCACCTGGTTTATGTGGTGCTGGTGGTGAAGCTTGAGTCTTCATAAGCAAGCCCTCTGCCAGCTGAGCTGTGGGAGTTCCATGCCTGTTGATGAGAGTTCAGTTATGGAGCCCACATAGCAGAAGGGAGAGAACTGACTCTGGAAAGTTGTCTTCTGACCTCTAGATGCCTCTATTCCACACAAATAATAAGTGGAATTAAAAACATTTATAACCTTTAGAAAATAGCTATGGCTGGGTGTGATGGCTCACACCTATAATTCAGGCAAGGAGAAACTGAGGAGGATTGCTGCAAGTTTGAGGCCAGCCTAGACTATGGAACAGCTTTGTACCTCGAAGCAGACCAAGCAACCCTCACTGTGAAAGTGGATCTGCTTGCAGAATTTGTTCTGGATACAAGTGAAATTCAGGGTTACCATGACTGAAACTTAGGGAAATGTGTGATTTGCTATCATCTACGTGTACATTCTTGATGCCAGGTGAGGCTGGGGATGGCAGGGCTGTGTTTTATTGTGACTTGCTTTCATTTCACACCTTTATGAATAAGTAACAAGATTCACTTTCCTTGCTGTTCCAAGCATCCCAGGCTTAACAGTGCTGCTATTTCTACTTTGCAGATGAGGAGACTGATTGGCTGGCTATCTTTTAGATCCACCTGCCTCTTGGTAGTCGGATCTGGACACTCACCTGCTTGGGCATCTGCAGTGAGCCTTAGCCCTTGTCCTGTCTAATCTGATCCCTCTTTACTGTGTTCTGGAGTGACTGCCTTTGGAGGTGAGAGGAAAATTAATGTTCCGTACAGACTCAAGACTCAGCCTTCCTGTGGGGGATGAAATAGGCAGGATTAATATTATTATTCACACAACTGAGTTACAGCAAGTGGATTAGATGTAACAACACCCTGAACAGATTTAAGGTTTTATCTGTTTGCTGTCCTCGAGTCTATGTTCGTTCTTTCTGTACCTGGGAATTGAAAGACCGATTTTTTAAAATGTATGTTTCGTGTCCATACAGGATTCCTTTAGAAATGAAACAAATGTGAACCAGTGAGATGGCTCAGCAGGTAAAGATGCTGACCCCCAAGCTTGACAACCCAGGTTAATCCCCCGAACCCCTACGATGGAAGGAGGAGAGAACCAATTGTACACACTGTGATGAATGCCTGCCCTCTCTGTAAATAATTAAAAGTCTTAAAAAGGGGGATTAAACAAATTAGCCTATTAACATTTCTGATAAAGAATTGACCTATGATCGTGGAGATTATTTGAATGAGCTAATATTGTGCAGTAGAATCTGAAATTTGAAAATAACTTAAGACTTAAGTGTATACAGTACAAACTAGTTAAATGTACTTTTTTTTTTAAGTGAAGGAGGACCTGCTTGCTGAATTTGTTAGCCAGGCCTGTCTGTCTTGGACAGGGAGATTTCTAGTTCCTCATTTTGACTGGACTTTGAAATACTTCTGTCCTTGCTGTTGGATGTGAGGGAGACTTTGGCTCTTCATTTTCTGTGGCCACATGATTTTGGTAGATTTTCTGTACCAAGCAAACTGGCTCTTCCTCTGGTCCATGCACTTGGACCAGCGTGTTAGTGTGGATTTGGATGATACAGGCAGAGACATATACTTGGCCAATGTGGGCAGGTGTTAGGAGCCCTACCATGAATCTAGCCCTACCATCCTAGTCTTGATGCCTTCTTTGTGTTCCAATAAGGCTGCAGGTATGGGCGAAGCTGCCAGCAGCCAGTGTTAAGAGTCAGTGAGAGAATGTGTACACCCTGCTTCTGTCTTTGGAAGTGGACCCTGAGACCACTTACTCTGAGGATTCCATTTCACAGGGAGAGATGTTTGGATGGTACACAGGGCAGGTAACAAGCAACCTGAAGAGGTATAACCAGACTCTAGGATCTGTTTATGAGGCTGAAGGTGATATACAACAGAGAAGGTTGAATCTCAAAAACAGGACCAAACTAAGGAAATTCCATTTCCTGTTGTTTGGTTAATGCATAGATGGATAACTGAAGAAGTCCTTTTGAGAACAGAGGTTGGTTTGTTTGTTTGTTTTAGGTGCTAGGGGATTGAACCTAGGTCCTTGTGCATGCCTGGTAAACATTCTACCAACTGAGCTATGTCCTTAGCCCTAGGATGCAATTTTGAAGCAACTTTGGGAATTAGAGGTTTGCGATGTGATCACTTTAACTTCCCTGTCTTCTTCTTGGTGGTCTCTCTCCTCACGTTAATTGCCTTGCAGCTGACCCTCTGGAAGCAGCTGACCTGCTAGGGTCATCTTCATGGAGCTTCTTCAAACCCCGTGCTGTCACATGTGTGTTAGTCTTTTAACTCTGTTCCAGATCTCTTCTCCGGGGTTGCCCTGCTGTGACCCAGGGTCCATCCTTGTGCTCCAGATGACTGCTGCTTCTTCTTGCTCTGGATGCTGTACTCCTTTCACCTGCCCACTTCTGCTGCTGCAGGGCCTCTGTTCCTGTGAACTAGCCATCAGAGTTCCAGCCCACATTCATACCACATGAGAAAAGGAATCGCTTTAGTGAATAGTGACCAAGTTATCGCTTCCTTCTGTCTTTGGGTCACAGTTGTTCCATGCCCACTAATAAGATTGGCAGCAAAGGTGAGCTGTGGTGAACAGGTACAGAATTCCAGAGTGTACTGCACTGCACTGGGTCTTGTTGAGTAGAAAACCCTTTCATCAGCACTCATTATCCTGAAATGCAGTGGCTGCCTTCTAGGGCTTGCAGAGCTTTATGTGGTTTTTCCTGCATGAATGAGGCCACCCTGGGTGTGTATGGATTGCTTCTTGGTTATCCTTAATACGAACTCTCCAACTTCAGAGTTCTTTTTGAGTCTCGTATGTCTCTGTACACAGCCCAAGCATCTTCATTTGCATGTTTCCTTTCTGGCACAGATGTGTGGTAAATGAAGCTCTAAAGAGTAGGGATTGGGGTGAAGGGCTTGTTGAAGGAGTTGACAGTAAAAATAATCCTGAGACAGGCAGAGTAGAATTAGACTCTGAAAAACTAATTATTTAAATTTGTGTGGTTTTAAAAATTATTTGTCTTTTATGTATGTGAGTGTTTCATCTGTTTGTGTACCTTGTGTGTTTGGTGCCAGGGTAGCCCTGGCTGGTCTGGAACTTACTATAGACTAGGCTGGCCTCTAACAGATCTCCCTGCCTCTGCGCCCCCCAGGTGCTGGGATTAAAGGTGTACACCACCTTTTCTGGCCCCACTGTAGGTTTTTTTTCAATATGTGTATGGTCTAAAGTGCTGTAAATGTGCTCTGTTTGGCATGCAGCAATGCGTTCTTCAAGCCCTTGGCTGATCTGACTGCAGAGCGGCCCCCAGGTCAGGAGTCCTCTTACAGGTGGGTTTCCTTCTATAACATTTTGTGTAGAACTATTTCTAAGTCTATTTTTGGCCATTCAGAGTTACCAAAGAAAACTGGATACACTGCTGATCTAGAAGTTGGGTTTTGATAGCCTTGTTGAGCAGTCACAGTTCTGCATGTAGAAGCTGCAGAAATTCCTGTGTCCCCTCTGCCCAGTTACTGAGGGTCATGTAAACTCTGAAAGAGTTCTGTTTACCAGCTGGCAGCAGTCCTCTGTAAGCCCCTGCTGTGGGCTACCATGTCAGGAGCTTAGATGATCTGACCCACAGAAGGTAGGTGTCCCCTGCCTACTTGGCTTCCAGAGTGGCAGCTTTCGGAGTGCTTGTCTTTTGCCTTTGTGCTTGTTTCTTTGGATGGTTTTGGGTTTGCTGTGAGAGCCTTCATAGGTGCAGGGATGTGTGTGCGCTTATTGCCTACTGAGACAATAGAATTACAGTTAGTGGTCTGCGGTAGCAGTTTAGGGGACTTACTTCCTTTCCAATTTGCCCCTTCAATAGATGGGAACATTCTGGAGAAATTCTGTGGGAAGTGGAGCTGTGTTGGGTACAATACATGTAGGAGCCCCACTGGAAGCCCACAAGCTTGATGGGATCAGAGGCAGGTGGATAGATATTGTGTGGATTTGATGTGATTCTGCACTCCTGGCACCTGGTGATCCAGCCAGAGTTTTGTTGCAAAACATAAGATTGTTCTCGTTAAGTGGGGCAATTAATGGCTATAATTAACTCTTCTTCAGTGCAGGTCAGATTTGGCAGCCAGAGGATTTGAGGTTAGGTTTTTAGAACCTTTGTTTTTCAGAATTTGGACCAGTGCCTGCCGGCCTGCATAAAACCAGTCACCTGGGAGGGCAGGGTGAATAGACTGCTCAGGTGGTGTGCCTTCTCCTGTGGCCCTGTGTCTCTGATTTCTTTCTGTGGCCTGTGGGGCTCACCCTCTTCTCATCCACCCACTTTTCCTAGTTCACAGAACTGCTTGGCTGTCTCTCCTGTCCACTTGGACATGTCTCTAATCTCTCTTGAGTTGCTGGGTTGGCCTCCAGTCGCCAGTCTCCATTACTGCCATTGCTTCTTCAGTGGACTCCACACAGAAAAGTGTCCTGACCTACAAAGCTCAGTGAGAGCCGCTGGTATGGCCTGTTCCAGTTAAAGCAAGTTGTTTCATCAGCCTTTGCCCTCCCTGTCCACTCTTTCCTAGTCTATGTGGCTCCTCCCCAGCTCTGGAGCCACTGTCCTGAATTCTAAACCATGGCTTAAGTAACCTTGCTTTTAAATGTATGAAACTGTAAAGAATGGAATTGGGAAATGAAGGTACTTGACTAGTATACTTGTGAGATTGGTCTGCATCTAACAGAGCTTGGGCCATTCCTGTCCTTGCTGCAAAGTGTTTAAGAATGTGAATACAGCATGATTTATGAAACAGTTTTATTTGGAGCTGTTATGGGTAATGCTGTGTGAATTTTTTTTTCCTGATTAAGATCTCAGGTAGCCAGGCTGGTCCACAGAGGGCAGGTGTCCTCTGCCTGCTTGGCTGCCAGAGTTGGCGCCTTTTAGAGTGCTTGTCTTTGCTCTGTGCTTGTTTGGATGGTTTCTGATAACTAAGGACGATTTTGAACCCCTGATCTTTCTGCTTTGGCCTCCTGACTACCAGGATCACAAACTTGGCTCTTTAGATAAGAATGCTGGAAACTGACCCTGAGTCCTTTGCAAGCAGTAAATGCTATTAACTGATCCATCTGTCAAGCCCTTTTTTTTTTTTTTTTTTGAGACAGGTTCTCATTCTGTAGCCCAGGCTGGCCTTGAACTCTCAGCAATCCTCCTGCCTCAGCTTCTGAGAAAGACTGATTTTGACAGCAGGGACAGAAGTACAGACGCCTGGGCATGGTAGTATACACCTTTAATCCCGGCACTTGGGAGGCAGGTGGATCTCTTAAGTTCAACGCCAGCTAGCCAGGCTGCATACAGAAAGAAAAATCAGTTCAGACAAGATTTTCCAGAGTAAAAGAACTTAAGCACTGAGCAGCCACTAAAGCTGTGCATTTGAGTCACTGGGAAGCCAAGAACGTGCTGTGCATTAGTCATGAGAGTTCCTGGCATCAGGGCTCTCTGATGCTCCTCAGAAGCAGGTACATCTCTGGAGATTCACCATTCCCTATTTCACTCGTGTTGTGTTTGTGTGGAACAGTGGATGTGTGGAGGTCAGGGGACAGCTTGTGGAAGCTGGTTCTCTCCTTTCACCATGGGTTTTGTGATTGAACTTAGGTCATCAAGCTTGGTGGCAAGCACAGGGAAAGTGTGGGCTCCTTGCATAGGCTCAGCAAGATAGCTTTGGTGTCTTCTTTAGTCTCCCCATAAGCAGTCAGAGTGTTCTTATTTAGTACCTTATGAGATAGCAAGCATTCATCAGCATGTGGGGAGGCCTGTGGGGCGAGGTGCAAGAGTGATTCGTAAGTCACTGTGATTAACTGAGGGCCACTGAGGATGTTGCCAGCTTTCAGTATGTCTTTAGTCTGTGTGAGAACAGTGACGGGAGAATAGTGAACATACATGGGCACGGAAGTGAGGTACATTTTGACTTCTGTACTCTGGACTGAGAAGGAAGAGGAATGTTTCTCTCTCCCTTGCCTCCCTTAGCTTTTTACCTTTTTGGTTTTGAAACTGGGGTCATGTTGCCAATGACCTGGAACTCCTGGTCCTTCTGCCTCCACGTCCCAAATGCTATAATTACAGGTGTGTACCACCAGACCACACTGCAGAATTGTAATTGAAGACAGGATTATAATACAAATTTAATGACAGGTATTAAGATGGGGGAGAGAAGACACCCCCCCCACCCCTGCTACAGTGTTGTTCTCCAGAAGCACTCAGGAGATGCTGTATGGTGGTTGTAGAAACAGAAGAGGCAAGATGCCTTTGCCTCAAACGTTGGAGTGTGCACTGAGAGTGGAATGAGGAAGCTGTAGGGACAGAAGATGGTTTTCCAGAGTGACAAAGACATTTGTGCCCTCACTGTGAGTGTGGGAGAAGGGCTGAAATCCCTTGCTGATTACTGTTTTGAAACCAGTTAGACATTTGGTCTCAGATCACCTGGAACTGGAGTTACTACCATCGTGACCTGCCATGTAGGTGCTAGAAACTGAACTGAGTGCTTTTCAAGAACAGCAAGTACTCTCAAGGAGCAGTTTGACCAGTGAGTTGAATTTGCTTTGAATAAACAGACATCTGTAGTTTTAAACTCTCCTACTTGGTGACTGCTTCCCCCTGACTTATTTCTGTGGGGTTCTGTGTCTGTGTAAAGGTCTCCTTTCTACAAAGCAACAGGTCTTGGGAGGCCTTGGGTCCTTCCTTCAGCTAGTGCAGGAGGGCAGCAGAGACTGGGAGGATTTTTTTCAATGCTAAAATGTTAAAATCATTAACCTTTGTTCTAGTAAAGAGAATTGTAGGCTTGTCAGGGCCCACAGGTAAGTTTGATACTGCCCTTCATGGTGGTGGTAGTGCCAGCGTCAAGTTTTGGCTTGTAGCTTGAGATACCAAGGTGCTCCAAAGGTGCTTAGTGAGTCAAGTGCTCTCCAGGGACTTGGCTTCTGGTCAGTTTTTACTAGGGAGTTGCCATTCTGCTCTCCACAACTGGCTGCTTTTCAAATATTGTGCATTTCTTGATTTGTCCTTTTCCTCTCCTCTTCTCTCATGTTTCTTAGGCTTGTAAACAGATCCATAATTTAGTAAGGAACTTATTGTAAACTTGAAAAATCAAAATATGTTTTAAGAACATGTCACAGAGAGATGGCTCAGGGATTAAGAGCACTCTCTGCTCTAGCAGAGAATCTAGGTTTGGTTCCCAGCATCTACATAGCAGCTTGCAACCATCTATAACTCCAGTTCCAGGGGATCTGACACCCTCTTCTGGCCTCCAAGGGCATTTCACCCATGTGGTGCACCAGCATGCATGTGCAGGCAAAATGCTCATACACATAAAATAAAAATAGTTTAAAAATATATGTCGTATAGCAGTTGTACTGATAGGTGTAAGACCTACTTTTGTGCATCTGATCCCCTTGGTCCTCGTGTCTGCTAGGCACTTGAATTCTAACTGACCTTTAGTGTCTGTGCTGTGGCGGTTGAAGAGATGGCTCAGTGGGAACCCTTGCTGCTCTTGGAAGGCACCCAGGTTCAGTTTCCAGCACCCACATAGCAGGTCACAATGGTTAGTAACTCTAGTTACCAGTGATCTGACATCTAATTTGGCCTCCATGGGACCAGGTATGCACATGGTACACATACATACATGTAGGCAAAATATACGTAAAAATAAATCTTTTTAAAAAGAGTGTGTTGGGCTGGACATACCTTTAGTCCCAGCACTCGGGAGGCAGAGGCCAGTGGGTAGTTCGAGGATATTCTCTGGCCTACATAACAAGTTCTGTGTCAGCCAGGGCTATATAGTGAGACCTCGTCTCAAAAAGGAGCTGAGAGAAGAGAGAAGAGGAGTATCTGTGGGGAAAGCCTCAGGGTTGGGGAAGAGACACCTCAGGCTTTGGAATGGTCAGGCAGCCTCCCAGATCACAGCCCTGGCCTGGCTTGGTGTGAGCCCGATGCTACTTATCCCCAGTGGCAGTCTGGGGAAGACCAGGCCCCATACGAATCAGTTGCCATGGTGATCACTGCTGGGTCCCTCTGTACCTTCGTTCTGTAGTATTTTGTAGTTTTTTAACTTTATAAAGCCTCAATTTCAAAATTATTTCAATATCTTAGAAAAGAGGAACAAATATTTCCTAGATGGTTGAATTCCAATACATAACTTGAAAACAATTTAATGTGTTGTTTGAATGTAATCTACATGGAAATTTTAATGTGAGTACCCATGTAATCACAATCGGTAAAGAAACAGATTGAGGGAAACAAAGGTTTCAGGCCTCTTCAGGCTTGCTTGTGAATTTGTGGTTACAGTGGCATCATGCACAAGACCCATGCCAACTCAATCAGACAAGGGCCCAGTGTGGAACAAGGGAAATAGGCTTTGGGCCCTGGCCCTAGCCTGGGAACTGTTGGCCACTGATGACTGATGGATGAGGGAGAGTAGATCTTCTTTAAGATCTCTAGATAGGCTGACTAGACTCCAGTGGAGAACTTGTGCTGAAGGACATCCGGGTACAAATGTTTGACTGGATAAAACTTAACATATAGGACAAGATGCATGAGGTCCAGTGGGGAGGGACATGGGGTGACATGAATGGTGAAGGGGGTCTAAATTTGATTAAGAACCAGTATATGAAATGCACAAAAACTGAATTAAAAAAAAAAAGAAAATAGGTTGGCACAAAAATAGAGAAAAGTGATGCCGTGAACTCTGATGGGGCTGTCCCTTTACACCCATTTTGCTAATTTCCACATGGCCCACATAGACTTTGAAGTATACTCTGTACAGTGAGTACCCCTGTCAAATTATGTAGTCACCAGTCTATGTGATAGCTTCCAACTGAGTTTCACAAGTAACAATATATAGAAGTTCGCTCTTAGATTAGGACGCAGAGATGCCACTATCACTTGCCAGAGTGGGACTGGATATCAGTGTCCTGTGATGGTCCAAATGGAGGACTTAGGATGTGGGCAGCCTGATATCATCCCTTACTTTAAGTCCCATAGTGTTTTCCCTTGCTGTGAGGAAGCCTCTTGATGGCATCAGTTATCATCACTGGAAGCCATGGAAATCAGATGCAAACAAAGGATGTCTTCAGTGTGCCAGTGCTGTGTCTTGTGTGCAGTGCTCATGGGTCTGTGCCCTCTGGGATGAGACTTGAGTGGCGTAGAGGGTGTGATCCTGTTTGAAGAGCAAAATATACACAGGAGGTCATGCAGGCCACCTGAGGTCTTATGCTATCTTGAGGAGGTGGAGGGGAAAGCCTTCCTCAGAAGCCCTTTCCTGTTGAAACTGTCTACTGCTGTGGCCCCTGCTCTGTGTAGACAGGCAGAGAATGTGTTCTGATGGCCAGTGGTGTTTTGTGTACAGCATGAGGACGGTATGGAATAAACAGTGTGGCTTTCAAGGAAAATGTAGAGCTGTGGCCTTTATGAAATTTTAATAAGCATACAAATGTGGAGGTTGAGGTAGAATATGCTAACCTGAGTTTGGAAAGTAGGCTTATGCTTTTTTTGTTGGTGGATGGGAAGAGGGTAACAATAGTAGGAACTTCACCTAGTCTGGATTATACCCCACAATCCTTGCTGCCTCAGCAGTGCTGAGATGGCAGGTATGCACTCCACACCTGTCTCTGTGTTGCTTTCACTTGTTTGTTTTGCA
The DNA here is from genome assembly GCA_035773235.1 of Eospalax fontanierii. Classification (NCBI taxonomy): domain Eukaryota; kingdom Metazoa; phylum Chordata; class Mammalia; order Rodentia; family Spalacidae; genus Eospalax; species Eospalax fontanierii. The sequence continues at coordinate 96,067,265 of CM069531.1, forward strand.
GCATTGAAGATGGAACCAAGGGTACTGGGAATGCTAGGCAGATACCTTACCAATGAGCAAGCATGCATTTGGGGTGGGGCATGTTTATGTTTCTGTGACACATTCCAAGGATAGACTTCAGAGGGCTCCATCACATAGAGACACAGGGACAAGAGTCTCACTGGGGGTCATATTTGAGACACAATTTTGTGCCAGTGGGGGGCCTAAGGGCAGGTGACTGGAAGTGGAGTTTGGAGGGATTTTGGAGTCACAGGCCTGATTGGGCTTACTGAGGAGTAAGGAGGTGGAGAAAGGTGGGATCTGGGGTCTAGGCCTGGGACATTGAGTTATGGAGGAGGTGCACAGGAAGAGTCTAGAGAATGACGAATCCTCAGAAACCTGACAAAATATGTCCTGGACTCACCATACTGGGTGTTCTCAGTGGAAGTGAGTTCAAAGAAGCAGGTTTGACTTAATCTGTTTTAAGTACGATGCCAGAGTACCACATCTGGGGAATTCAGAATCAGCAGAACTTTCTTTGCCTTGTTATTTTGAAAGCAGGGAAGGCTAAGAGCAGCATCGAAACGTTGCAGAAGAGCCACTAAGTATAAGTATGCAGGAGACGGAGAAAACAGGCCAGTGCCACGGCAACCAGTTCCTGAGGGCCCAGCCCCTTGCTAATCACCTCTTGAAGTCCTGCCTCTTAGTAATGCTTGCTGGTAGTTGGTTTCACCATGAATGTAGAGGGGCATCCGAACCATGGCAAACCATGAAGTAAATTGTGCCATTTCTTGACCTAAATACAGCATTGGCCTATGTACCCTCAAAGATGCCACAGATGTGGGAGGAACATGCAGTAGCAGTCTTCCATCCAAATCCTCAACCCTTCTTGGATAGGCTGTCAAGAGGATGGGGGGGTGAGAGCTGGCCTCCATGGCATGATGCCCAGGTGAAGTTGCACGAAGTACTATTGGTAGTCACTGGGTAAGGTGTTGTTTACCTGGGATCGGGATTGAGACTGAAGACTGTTAAGAGTTTAGGCTTAAATTTTATTTGAGTATCTTTTTTTTTTTTTTTTTAATTAAGAATGATAGGAATGCTCTTTTTCCTCACTGGTTTCAAATTTGTGGCTTCAAGTTTTGTTCCCACACTCCTGTGCTGCCTGACACGGGGCATGTGCCACTCTACCCATCTGGTGCTTCTTTGAATAAGATGACCACAGACCTGTCTGTGGCTTGATGATGAGTCAGATTTGTGTACCCCTCCCACTTCGTGCTCATTCTCATTCTCTCTTGCCCTCTCGTGTTGGGATTGAAGGCATGTGCCACCATGCCTGGCTACTGTCAGGAAATTCTCATTTGCAGTTTTGTTCATTAAATGACTTAGAGTATGTAATAGGTGGATTTTGAAGTAGGGAGAGCCTGTGTCCTTCCTGCAGTACCTATAGGAGGCTCAGGGCCCTCGTGGGCAGCAGACATGCACTGACCAGTAACTGTTTTTTTCCAGGTGCACATTCAGGTTTCCGAGCACAAACATCAAGATAACGTTCACAGCCCTGTCCAGCGAGAAGATGGAGAAACAGGAAGCGCCAGAGTCGCCAGTGCAGCCTGTGCAGCCACACATCTCACCCCTGACCATCAACATTCCAGACACCATGGCCCACCTCATCAGCCCCCTTCCCTCCCCTACAGGAACCATCAGGTACAGCAGAAGCCAAAGGCAGAGCAGTCAGGGTCTTTAGTTACAGGAGCTCCCAGAACAGACCCTCCCTCTCGCCCCCCGTCTTCACTGCAGATGCCCAGCAGGATACCACCTGAAGGTTCTCTCTGGTGAACTGTAGTTCTCACATATTGGTGGACTGTGAGGTTTTGCTTTTTCCAAGACAAGCCTAAGTAACCCAGGCTAACCTCAAACTCATAATCCTGCTGCTTCAAAACCTCTAGAGTACTAGGAATTGTAGCCTCCCCACCACTTTGTTCCTGGGTTGGTTGGTTGTTTTTTTAAGACAACATCTTATGTGGCTCTATTGACTTGGAACTCACCATATTAGCAGAATAGTCTTAAACTCACAGAGCAAAACCTGCCATGGCTCCCAATTGCTGGGATTAAAGACATGTACCACCACACCTGGCTGTTTCTGATTTTTATTTAAGAATTCTTTTTAGTGAGTAGATGATTTAAATGTAAGTCTTAAATGTCCACACAACTCAAGGAGTAGATTGTAACATCAGGCAGTCTCTCTAGCTTCTGCTGGTGGGACCTGGACCCAATCTTGAGTACCTGCTGTCCTTTGTGTGGGGGTGACTGAGGATGGGGAGATCCCAGAAGGGAGCCCGGTGATCCAGGTTGTATTTTTAAGTAATTACTTCATTTCTTTTTTTTTTCTTTTCTTTAACTAAAATACAATGTTTTATTTCATTCAAGATATCAGCCAATCCATTTCTACATAGAAATAAGTCCAGAATGTAAAGGTTAAAAAATATACGAGCAATAAAATCTGTGGTAAGATAAATTCTTTTTTCTCCTAGCTTATGGTCTAGGTTGTTATTCTGTTTTCCCCTATGGCTTTTGATTTGAATTGCTTGCGTTTGTTTACCTAAATAGAATTTTCAAAGTTTGGCATGGTGGTCACACTTATAATCCCAGAATTTAGGAGGTAGAAGCAGGAGGATCAGGGGTTCAAAGCCATCCTCCTCTATGTAACAGTCAAGGACAACCTAAGCCACATGAGGCCAGTCTCAAAAATAAGTAAGTTGAGGGATATGGTAGCACATGCCTTTAATTCCAGCATTCGGGAGGTTGAGGCAGGCTTGGTCTACAAATCAAGTTCCAAGCAAGTCAAGGCTGCATAGTGAGACCCTGTCTCAAAAAGTTAAGTAGGGGCTATCAAGATGGCTTAGTGATTAAGAACAGGAGACCTGGGTTCAGTTCCTAGCACCCATGTAGTGACTCACAACCATCTGTAACACGGGTTCCTGGGGATTCGATGCCTTCTGGCACACATGCTACACATGCATATACTCAGGCAAACGCTCTTGCACATAAAGATAAATCTTTAAAAAGCAATTTGTTTTTATTTTGGTTCATGTTGGCTGTGGTGGCCCACACCTAGAATCCTAGTACTGAGGAGACTGAAGCAGGAAGATTGCCATGAGTCAGAGACCAGCCTGAGTTGCAGTGTTAGGCCCTATCTCCAAAAACAAGCAACAGTTCCACCCTATGCAAATGGAAATTTATCTCATGGTCACAGATGGGCAGTCTTCATGTTCCCTGATGGGGAGGGCCAACAGTCTATATTTTCTGTCCTCTTGGACTCATCACATGTTATTTTGGTCTTTGGTAAGATCCAGAATCATCTAAAGCTTCCTTCTGCTCTGGTGGAATGAGTAGGACACCACCCCCAGTTGTCTTCCTGGTTGCCCATCCTGACACTTAGAGAAGTCAGCCCTCGGCTTCCACATTGCTGCTTGAAGCAGTCTTAAATATCACAAAGAATTCCTAAGAATCCGTGTTTTTTTTTTTTTTTCCTACTACTTACTACATTTCCTAGTACATACTACATTTTAGCTAGATGTGGTACTGCACACCTGGGAAAGTGTGGCTAGAAAATTATTGCAAGTTTGAGGCCAGCCTGGGCTATAGAAACCCTGTCTCAAAAAGAAAAAAGTCATGTTTTACTTTCCCTGCCTCAGAGCCACTTACTGAAGCACAATACATGTGTGTGCTCTGGGGGGTACTGAAGCAGACCTTGTTTTCTTCCACAGTGCTGCGAATTCCTGCCCATCCAGTCCCCGGGGAGCAGGATCTTCAGGGTACAAAATGGGTCGTGTGATACCATCCGACCTCAGTTTAATGGCTGACAATTCACAGCCAGAAAATGAAAAGGAAGCTTCAGGTGGAGACAGCCCAAAGGTAAATGTCTTGTAACTGGACGTGGGAGACATTTTGGAGACACTGTCTTGTTTGTCACATGTGTGATGTGTCAGTGATGTAGGTGTCTATGAGGGTTGGTTCTGGTGTTGCTGCTGAGCTGCTCTGTGCGGTTTTTGTGACTGTGTTCTTACAGTCATTCATAGCACATTCATAGGGTGTAGGCCCAGTGATGAGAACTGAGCAGGCAGCAAGAGGCAGAGAAGATCTTGCTCTCCGTGGAGCTCTTCAGAAACATGTGTGTCAGGAAAGTGATGTAGGAATTTCACCCTCCGTCCCAAGGTCTGAAGGTTACTTGTACACATGCCTCTTGGGAGGGTGCATTGTCCTTCTTCAGACAGTAGTGACACTGTGGTCTTAGGTGTCCTTTATTCTGTGACCTGCTGATGTTCTAGGACTTTGCCTGAAGTAAAGGACCACATAAAACACAAAATTGGTGCCGGGTGTGGTGGCACATGCCTTTAGCCCAACACCTGGGAGGTAGAGGCAGGCAGATCTCTGTGAGTTTAAAGCCAGCCTGATCCATAAAGCGAGTTCTAGGCCAGCTGGGGCTAGAAGGACACCCTGTCTCAAGACAAAAACAAAAAGACACAATTGAAAGCAGCAGTGATCAATTATGGTGACCTACAAGGAGAAATACTTGACGTACTTATTTACAGAGGTGCTGTTGCTATAGTACTATGTGAGAGAAATGATGAAAAATCTTTATTATTGCACTTAGATATTTGTAGAACGTAACATACAGTGAACACAGCAGAGCCATGTGAATGAGTGAACCACAGCTGTGTGCTGTGCACACAGAGACATTTCTTAGGTGGTAGAACAGAACAGAATAGCAGAAGGGTGATGACTCTAGAACTGGGACTGATAATGGCCTCTGCGAGGCAGAAGTTGTGGACTGGAAGGGTGGTATGGGTACTGACTTGCTTGGTTTCTCTTTCTAGTGCTGGCTGTACTGATGTTGACTTTGCAGAATTGTTCCACCCATATAGATAATATTCTGAGTCTTTTCTGTGTTGGGTTTTTAATTTTTTTCAATAAAAACATTTTATGCAGGGCTGGAGAGATGACTCAGCAATTAAGAGCACTGAGTGTTTTTATAAAGGATCCAGGTTCAGTTCCCAGCACCCATGTGGCAGATCCCCATAACTCCAGTTCTAGGGGATCCGATGCCCTCATCTGACCTCCATGGGCATTGCATGACATGAGTTCACTTACTTACATGTAGACAATATACTCTTACACATGAAAATTTTTTTAAATACTAAATTTTAAAAAAAAATTGCAAACATTTATGCCCTGCGCAGTAACAGGCCTTTAATTCAGCACTCAGGAGACAGAGACCAGCCTGGTCTATGTAGTGAGTTCCAGGCTAGCCAGAGCTGTACAGTCAGATCTGTCTCAAACAAAAACCACATTAGGGCCAGCAGGATGGTTCAGTGGATAAAGGCACTTGGTGCCAAGCCAGAGTTTGATCCCTGGTGGAAGGAGAAAACCAACTCTCCCAGAATAAATAAAGTATCTTTAGAAACATGTAGGACAGAAGCCTTAGGAAATACAGTGACCATCTGAAAGGATGGAGAATTTGCCCTCCAAGCACACGTGCTATAAGGGTGCAGCGCAGTCATATCACAGGCTTGGCCACTTGCTGTTTCTGGTTCTTTGAGCCTGTTGTGGCCTAAATGCTGGAAATATGTAGTCTTTTAAAGTGGGGTATGCTGCGCTGCTCTTGTGGGTGTTTGTGTTAGAGCTGGTTAAGTTTTGCTGCTTGGAAAAGGACCAGCCGCTCTGAACCATCAGCTTCTAAGGCAGAGCCAAGGCCATCTCTGCTCTCGTCAGCCTTATTCTGCCTGTTGCTTTATTCTTCTGATTTTGCATTTGTTCCTTAAGAGTGTCTGTAGTGGAGTGCTGTTCTTCCTTGTTCTGTTTGGGGTACTTTTTGAGACAGGGTCTCCCTGTAGCTCTCACTGGCCTGAAACTCAGTCTCACAGACCCACCTGCCTCTGCCTCCCAATGGCTAAGATCAAAGGTGTGTCCCACCGTGCCCAGATAGTTCTTTAATTTTTATGTGCTTTGCCTGCATTGTAAGTGCACCCGTGACTCAAATGCCCACAGAGGCCACAAGAGGGCATTATATTCCCCTGGAACTGGAGTTACAGGTAGTCATGAGCCACCAGGTGGGTGCTGGGAATCGAACTTGGGTTCTCTGCAAGAGCAGCCAAAGCTCATAACTGCTGAGCTATGTCTCAAGCTCCTAACTTTATATATAAACAGCACCTATCTTCTTGCAGTGCTGACAGTGAGACATAGCCTGTGTTTTACCTGCTCTGAATGCGCTCCACCAGGCTGCACCCCAGCCCTTGCGTGCAATCATCTCAGATGTATTCTCTTGTAGACTTCTCCATTCATGCTGTTCACCTGTTCACTGGGCTGGTGTGCATTTTCCAGAAGCTCGTACAAGGGCTGGCAGCTCTAGCCTGAGTCTTATGCTGATGTATGGGATTTTTGAGATGTCATGCCAGCTGAGCTCCCAGTGCTGGGATGAGTAGTAGCTCCCAGGCATGTCTGTCTCTCTCACAGTCTCAGCTTCAGACGTGCCACATGCTGAGGCAGCAGGCAGTGGGCATTTGGACATGTCTGCCTGAGCATGCTTCTGCTGGGGAAGATCCCTGTCTGCACCTCGACTGGAGCTGCTGCTCCTTGCTCCTTTCCTTTTCACACCTGGACATGCTGATTCCTCACAAGCTGGCCATGTCGCACCCTAGACTCCACCAATGTCTGGTGGCCTTACTCAGTTTCACTGTTTTGTTCTTGTCATTTAGATCTTCTCGTGTGACGTTTAATCTTTTTCTAGAGTATTCTACATTTTTCCTATTTATTTTTCTAAATTTTCACGATCATACTACTTTCACGATAAAAATCATTGGAAGAACAGTTTAAAAATATATTGAATTTTCAGTGCTCTTTTTTTCTAACACAGGATGATTCAAAGCCACCTTACTCCTATGCACAATTGATAGTACAAGCAATTACAATGGCTCCAGATAAACAACTCACCCTAAATGGAATTTATACACATATCACGAAAAATTACCCATACTACAGGACTGCGGACAAGGGCTGGCAGGTAAGTCCACCCCCAGCTTGCTATTGAATGTTGAAGTGGCCAGAGGAGGTGTGCTGTTCTTCAGGATGGAAGAGAGCAGCAGTTCTATAGAAAATTGAAACCTGGGCTTTCACTCTGAGAAAATAGATGTCTTTCCCTGGGTTGTATAAAGCCTGTGTCGTTGGGGATCTTTTCTTGGACCAGGGTAGTCCATTTCTCTGTATCTGGTGTGGGAGAATTTCAAAGTGAAGCCCATTCTTTCTCTGGCATTTTCCTGCCTCACCCACTTGTATATCATGGAGCACAGAAGCTTCGCGCCTCACACAGAGACAGTTTTCAGACTTATACCAGTTTATCCTAACCTCTTTTCAGAAGACATCTTTCCACTTGGCCCATAGATAACACAGATGAACAGTGTGCTCACCATCTTAGGTCCTCATAACTCCAGTCACTGGGTAGAAAACACTTGGAATCAGTGCACAGAGCTGCCATACTGTCACTTGTGTACTAGTGAGTTTTAAACCATACATTGCACAAATCACACATTGCTCTGTGTGGCCCTTTACTGGATATAGAGACAGTTTTACAAATTGAGGGCCTTTGTCAAAGGCTAACTTTAGAATGCAGAGTATTAAAAGATAAAACTGTTCTTGTGACTTGATTCATGAAATAAGCGGGAATGGTAACATTCCTTTGAGGCTTTGGTTTGATGAGTATGAACTTTATAGTAAATTGCTGTTGAGCCATGTAATATGGTGATGTGGGTGGGTGGGTGGGAAGAGTTAACTGTACTAGCTGAAAGGAAAACATCTTTAAATGAAGATGCATAAATATTACAAAATAGTCTTCCAAATAAATCCCCATACTCCTGTTGAGGAGGCTTGAGGTCTTTGATCATGGAAGGTGAAAGTCGTATTCCCTCTTCCTGGTACCCATGCCCTGCCTGGACGTATAAGTCTGTTCTTCTTGGTTTTGTTTTATTTATATTTATGTGTATGAGTGTATTACCTGTATGGGGATAAGTGTACCCATGTCGTGCAGTGTCTTGAGGACTGAAGAAGTTGTCAGATCCCCCGGAACAGGAGTTACAAGCAGTTGTTGGCTGCTATGGGGATGCTGGGATTTGAACCTAGGTCTTCTGCAAGAGCAGCCAGTGCTCTTAACTGCTTAGCCCTCTCCAGCCCCAAGCCTGTGCTTCTTAACTGACAGGAAGACCTGGATTTAGAGATAGTCGCTGTATTCTGCTCATGTCAGGGCCTTTAACATAATGCATAATAAATTCCCGCTCTGTTTACCACACAAAGCTATTGATGTGGGTGTAGCTCAGTGGTAAGAGTAATTGCCTGCTGTGTCCTAGGTTCAACCCTCAGTACACCACTCCTCCCTCCCCCAAAACAGAGTTTTGCTTAAAGCAAACAATATAATAGCTAGTTGAACCCCAAGGAATAGTACAGCAGTAGACTTTATACACTGCTCAGGTGACCATGATGAAGGTCTCCGTGAACTACAGTCACAGTGTGAACATGTGGGGTCCTTTAGGGTCCAAGTTTTTGTACATTCAGAATTTTGATGATTTGAAGTACTGGCTTCCTGGAGTTTCTGGGGTGGCTCTCTGAAATCTTATAGACTGCAGTGTGTTTGGTCATGTCTGTGTGTTTCTAGCATGTACTACTTTGAGAAATCCCTTGTACTGCAAGGTTTTCTTGTTAAAAAAGAGTAGAAAGCTAAGGTTAGTTTGAGTGCTTTAGGACAGGCTGCTCCTACCACAGGCATCTGGGACATCACCCTAGAGGCGCACACCCATTCATACAGGCATCTGGGAGTGACTTCACAACACACTGAGGGTAGGGAAGCATGTGACCATAAGCTGCACACTCTTGACCGTTGAATTGCGTTAACTCTTGATTTGACTCAGACATGTTCTTTTCTGTCTAGATCAAGGTTCGTAAGGATGGCTGCGTCTCTTCTCTGAGTGAGGCTGCTCCTGGGATGTTTCATGCCTCCTGGCTCCAGATAACTTAGTGGGAGAGGGACTGCTTGCTCCAGAGTCCGTCTAATTCACGGGCATATACTTTGACCTTCTTTCTGTCCTCAGTTATATGATTAGCTTTGAAATACAGACTTTTGTGTGCTATTTATAGCTGTGAGAGCTCAGATGCTCTACCAAAAACTTCGAATGTATATCAACCCTTATTCTGACTTCTTGTGAGAGGAAAAAATTCTGAACAGCCTGTCCAAGAAACTTGGATTTCAGGGGCTGGGAAATCGCTCAGTTAGTAAAGTACTTGCTGTACAAGCATGAGGGACCCAAGTTCTGTCCTCTCAACCTGTGTAGAAAAGCTGGGCTCTGGGCTGCTCAAACCCCACCTCAGAAGGCAACAAGGTGTTCGACTTCTGGTCTCTGCACACGCAGTGGGTTTTCATCCTGAGTCCTGTTCTCTAGTAGCATGATGCTTTTCCCAGCCTTGGGCTTGTGAGTAGTGTTCTTCCCATCTCCAGCTCCTTTGTCTACCACTGCCACTTAGTCTCACCTTTAGAATTTCACAGGATTGACCTACAGAACAACTTTTTTATTGATCTGCATAGGAAATTCTACCATAAAATGAGATAAAATGATTGTATAGAAAGATAATGTATTTCTTTCTTTGGATTACCTTTTTCTGCTACAACGTCTGTCCGTCCATCCGTGTCCCTCCTCCCCCCAGCTTCCCACTCCTCCTACCCATCCTCTCTGTGTTGCCCAGTCTGGCCCTAAGCTTTCACATTCCTGCCTCAGTATCCCAAATAGCTGGAATTACAAGTATACTCCACCATGCCTACTTCAAGAATGATTTCTTAGAGAGCTGGGCATGGTGGCATATACCTTTAATCCCATCAGAGGCAGGTAGATAGATCTCAGAGATCGAGGCCAGCCTGGTCTCCATAGTGAGTTCTAGGCCATCTGGAGCTACAGGGAGACCCTGTCTCCAAAAGACATCCCCCCACACACAGGCAAAAATGATTCTTGGGATTTTATAATTTTACCCACCCCAGACTAGAGATGTTTGTTGTAACTGCAAAAAAATGTGTGAAGATACTGGACTTGTAGTCTGTGAAGGGACCAGGGTTAGTGGGGCCTTCCGCCCTGTCATTTACTACCATGCTTAGTGCCAGATAGAACTGAACAGGGACAAGCTCCACTCAGGTGGAGCTCTGCTTAGGCAGACTGATGCCCTTACAGAGCACAGAGCCAGGGACGTACAGAGGGCTGGGAGCTGGGACTCAGGAATGGTTTTTTTTTTTTTTGAAATTTTGTACGTTTTATACAAAGCATCTTAGTCATCTTTATCCCCCTCCACTGTCCACACCCCCATACCCACTGGATTTCATGCACTTTGTCATGTATGTTAAGTCCCGTCAAGTCCAGTTTGTGTGTCCAGATAGATGTCCCTCAGTGCAAGTGTATCCACTGGAGTCTAGTCAGATCTCTCTCATCCAGCAGTGATCAGCTGGCAATAGTTTTTTGGCTAAGGCTGGGGCCTGCTGCTCACCTCCCCAGTTCTATGCTGGGCTTGTGTCTGATTGAGTCAGCATGGGTCTTGTGCATGCTGACACCATTGCTTTGTAAGATCATATGAGGAAGTTCCCAGAGGCCTGGAAGACTTGTTTCCTTTCAATCATATGCCACCTCAGCCCTTACAATCCTTCTGCCCCTCCTCCAAAGTGGTCCCTGAGCCTGAGTTGGGGAAGCTTAATAAGAAGTCCTTATTCTCTGTATTTTGAGCACTTGTGGCCTGCTGTGTGCATAGTGCTGTTGCATGAGAGCTTCACTGGTGAGAGGTGAGAAATGCATTCTTAGTTTCTCCTCCCTTGTTCAGGAACCGGGTCTTAGATCGCAGCACATTAGAAAATGCTCTGTGCTCAGAGCTGCTCTGAGTTTCAGGACTTCTCTTCATATTTAGCATTGAAGAATTAGAGTTCACTCTTGCTCTGAAGCTTTACACTGACTTTTAGGTCACTTGAATCCAGTAATTTCAACTTTCGTATATATCACAACAGAATGCAGAACTTACTTTGGTCTTGACCACAGTACATAGGCCTTAAATTACATTGAAAGTGAGCACTTGTCTGCTGTGTCTAAACTAAACTTAGCTGGTCACTCCCTCCTGCTCTGCTAGCTAGAATGCAGGTGACTGTTGATGCGTTGGACCTTGTACTGCTGCAGATTCTCCTGAAGGGGGATGCTCAGAAGTTTGGACTCTGTTGTGAGTTGGGTGGCTACATCTTCAGAACTAAAAGGAGCAGCAGCTCCCTGCCCACGGTCCTGTTCTTTGTTCTGTGGCCAGAAAACCTGATTCCTGCTTCCATGTTCTGTGCTAGTAACATGCCATCTCAGCCACTTCACATGGGACAATATAGCTGAGCTGTGGAGTATCTTGCCCTGTGGCTTTGCTGTGAGTGTAGGGCTGGAGTCCTGAGCTCCGCCTGGAGAGTGCAGCCAAAGGACCTGCCGCCTGCAGGCAGCTGTGAGGATTATCCTTTGCAGGTGGTGTCTGTTTTTGAGTTGACAGCCCCTATCTGTTATTTCAGATTTCAGATTGTTTCAGAGTTTGGAGTATTTCCCTGTCATTAACAAGATAGCTGGGGAAAAGAACCAGTACTAAGCATGAATTTCATTGATGTTTCTTGTACACACAGCCTGAAGGTTATGTTTATGGTACTTCTCTTGTGCCTGTGACAACCGCAGTGTGGCCATGTGCACAGGTGTGGATTTGCTACTTGGAGCCAGCACATCGGCACTTAAGTTTTAAACTTGGGGGTTTGCAGTGAGAGATGTTCAGCTCGTGTCTTTGTCTGAAGTACTTCTCTTACTGGATAGTGTTTGACTCTGCCTCTTCTCCAAACATGAAAAGTTTGAGTGCAGTTGGTGAAGGTTTGCCTTCTTTGTATTTGATCAACACTAAGCACAGCCCCCTTTGATTTTTGTAGAAGTGGAACAAAGGTTAGCTGTACGCAACACCTATCTTTGGTCATTAAGATATTTTAAATCTCAGTAAGTCAGGCATAGCTAGGCCCCTTCATGCTTGCCCGGGATATAACTCAGACCCACAGAGCAGTCAGAGGCCTTGCTTGCTGCTTGCGACTGGATGGTTCTGAAATAGTCCCTGGGAGTGGTTGTAAAGTAATACTGAACCTGTGTTTGATTTCTTGGCTGCCTATGACAGTTTAGAACTTGGGGCTATGGCTAGTTCTGTTAGGGGTCAGTGGCGAATTCAGAAAATCAGGTCTTTTGGATAGCCTCAGATTTTATTTTGAGATACTACCATTTTGGAACTTTGGTTTTAAAGCTACTCCATAATATAAGGCTGTGAGATGTAGCTAGCAATCCACGACTTCCATCCTGCTTGTGCCTTAGTGTCCTTAGACTCGAGTTGGCAGGATCACGAGTCCATCATTTTCCTTTCTACCGGCATATGAACCATTCTTTAAAGCTGCATTTGCCTAGTTTTAAAGTCAGGTCATAAGAGGAACTTTTTTTAGACTCTTGCACATGTGTAGCTGTGATTTTGGAAGTAGAGAGAATGGCAGAGTTAAAAGTTTCTCTGCTTCCTCAGCGGAGTTGTTACTGAGGTTCAGATAAACACATGAATGATGCTGTGTAAATATGGAGCCAAGTACCTGACTGGAACTGAAGTTCCTGGTCTTTGCTGACTCAAAAAATACTTAAATTCCTCTCAGTGGCATGGCGGATTCTGTCAGCTAATCCCGTGCAACAGACAGGCGTTTAAGGAGTAGCTCACAGCGACTGTTGGTCTCCAAACAGAAAGAGTTGGAGATTTAGTCTTGACAGATGTCAAGGTGGCGTTTGCTTGAGGAGGTGGCATTCAGAAATGGTGATCCTTACTTGTTCCCTGTGCCACCTCAGATTCCCTGAATTGTGGCTGCTAGGGGCTCTGAACCAGAGCAGCCTTACTCAGCCTCTGACCAGGGGGAGCTGCTCCATATAGCACTTCCAGGTCTGCAGTTGAGCATGCAGCCTTCTGCTCTACAAGACACTAAGGTTTGGGCACAGATTTGTCTTTCAGCAAAGAATTGTATGAATTCTGCGTATTTTTTTATGTTTCATAGAATTCAATTCGCCACAATCTGTCTCTGAACCGTTATTTCATCAAAGTGCCGCGTTCCCAGGAAGAACCAGGCAAAGGCTCCTTCTGGAGGATAGATCCTGCCTCCGAGAGCAAGCTGGTAGAGCAGGCTTTTAGGAAGAGACGGCCTAGGGGCGTGCCTTGCTTTAGAACCCCCCTGGGACCGCTCTCCTCTAGGTAAGGACCCAGGAACCACAGGCCACACCCACGGTCGGTAATACCAGTGTACCAATAGAGCTTCCTTCCAGCAGTGAAGGCCTGTGGGTGCCTTTGGCGGTGTTGGGTGGGAGCTGGAAGAAGGGAACACTTGTTTTGGTTTCATACTGTCATGTGCAACTTAAACCCACCTTGAATTGCTTGCTGCTTCCTTGAACTTGATGCGCTTTCTTAGTGTCCTTAGACTCGAGCTGGCAGGATCATGAGACCATCATTTTCCTTTCTGCGGGCATTTGAACCGTTCTTTAAGCTGCTTCATTTGCCTGGTTTAAAGTCAGACATTCTATCTTCATTGATACTATTTTTAACTGAAAAAGAAATGAACTTAGTAGAAGCCTTAAGCAAGCTTCCACCATTCTGCCCACTGCTGGCTCCTGCTGTCTGGCTGCACAGGAGCTGCCCGGAGAGGGCACCAGCTCTTCTACACAACTGAGCATCCTCTGGCCACTTGAACCTCACTGAGTGTCCAGCTCAGTCTATAGGCCAACAGAGAAAAGTCGGACTCACAGAACCACAGTCGGTAGGCAGGAGGCAGAGGACTCCCTTTGGTTAAAGTGAGATTAAAATGAGTTCTTTCCAGTGCATCACTGTGAAAACCCACTGTCTTCTTTTGATGACCCAGGAGTGCCCCGGCTTCTCCCAACCATGCAGGAGTGCTGTCTGCTCACTCCAGTGGCGCCCAGACCCCTGAGAGCCTGTCAAGGGAAGGTTCCCCAGCCCCCTTGGAGCCTGAGCCTGGCACCTCACAGCCCAAACTTGCCGTCATCCAGGAAGCGAGGTTTGCCCAGAGTGCACCAGGTGAGACCACAGCAGGCGAGGTGGTGAGGGTCAGGCAGCCAGCCGGGTGGAGATGTGAGGCTGGGTGCAAATGAGTGCAGATGTCATAGAAATAGAGGCTGAAGCTTCCAGAAGTCTTTGTGCCTTCTGTTTGGTGTATTGTATAGTACCTCAGTGTTGTGTGGTAGGCTTTGGAAAACCAGTAGCACTGAGAGTGTTTCAAAAAAAACCCGAGAACTCAGTGACCATGTGTGGTGGTGTGGGACTGTAATCCCAGCATCCAGGAGGCCGAGGCAGGAAGATCTCTTGCTGTGAGTTCAAGGCCAGCCTGGGGTACAGAGGATACCCTTTGTCTGAAAACAAACCAAAAATAATTTAGACTTAATCTGTTTCTCAGTTGCTTCATTAAAACAGAGTCCTGAAAAAGATGGCCCCTTCTCCACCAAAATAAATTAGACAAACTAAACACCAGTTAAATCAAAATTAAGCAGGTGCATGTTTGCCGTTCACTTACAAAGCACAATATAGAATGAACTGTATGTCCTGATGAATTAAAAAAGAAATGCAGTGAAAATGTGACCAAACTACTACTTTGGTAAGGTTGGGAAAGTACAGTTTGACAAGGGGGCATGCTGGCCCAGAGAGGCCCTGCCTCATACTGCCTGCATGTAGCTGCCAGTGCCTGTCCACTTCTCTGACTGAAAGCCAAAAGGGTGTTTGAGTGTTGTGCCTGTCTACCAAGAAGAAGGGGTTGATGCTGGGTGAGGATGGCCTGGTCTTTAGGTCCCCTAGCTTGGTTTCTTCCTGTGTGGTGTAGTGGCATTGTCACGAAGAAGGAAGAACTGAAAGGGGTATTGTTCGAAATCAAGACAAAGCCAAGACGATCTCTTTTAGTGATTAGATATGGGAACTCAGTATCTCTGTTAAAACACTGCTACGCTTCTCTCATTCTTAGTACTCTCCTGTGTTTTGAAGTCTAACGTTCATGTTGTTAGTAAGTGCTTCATGGGGGACTGTAGAATCAACAGCCATGCGAGCCTCAGCCCTGCTCGTGTGTTCTTTCCAACAGGATCACCTCTCTCTAGTCAGCCCGTCTTAATCACTGTCCAGCGGCAGCTACCCCCAGCAATTAAGCCTGTCACCTACACTGTTGCAGCCCCAGTGACCACCTCCACCTCTCAGCCACCCGTCGTGCAGACGGTCCATGTTGTCCACCAGATACCAGCAGTATCGGTCACCAGTGTGGCTGGACTGGCCCCAGCAAACACATACACAGTTGCTGGACAAGCTGTGGTCGCTCAGGCTGCAGTGCTGGCCCCACCTAAGGCAGAACCACAAGAGAATGGTGACCACAAAGAAGTCAAAGGTGAGCAAAGAAGTGTCCTGACCAGTTTAATGCATTCCTTTGGCTTTATTTGTTTCTTCACCATGCCTTTGATGGATCAGGGGAGGCGGGGCTGGATGTTGAGGCCAGGGTCTGGCACCTCTTAGAAAAGCTCTTTATGCCTAGGCTGTATCCTTAACCCACTGATACTTGGTTTTAGACACTAAGCTCAAACCCAGGGCCTTGTATATGCTGTGTAAGCTATGTTCCAGACTTTTTGTTTCTTATTTTTTAAAATTGTACTTTTTGAGACAGTTTTAAGTTGCCCAGACTAGTCTTGAGCTTACTCTCTAACCCAAATTAGGCTTGACCTTGAAATCCTCCTACCTTGTTCTTGATGGTGATTAGAAGGAAGGACAGGCCTGCACCCAGGCCTGACTTGATTTTTACACTGGTGAGATTAGTATTGGTTGTGTCATCTCTTTTCTTTTTCTTTTGATTTCAGTGAAAGTAGAGCCTGTTCCTGCAATTAGCCAAACCACACTAGGCGCTGCCAGCCGAATCATCCAGACATCACAGGGCACACCCGTCCAGACAGTCACCATAGTACAGCAGGCGCCTCTGGGTCAACACCAGCTTCCTATAAAAACTGTAACACAAAATGGGACTCACGTGGTACCAGTTCCCACAGCGGTGCACAGCCAGGTGAACAATGGTAAGAAGCCCTTGTCCATCCTCGTCCTGCACTGGCTGGCGAGGAGCTGCAATCAGGAGCAGAGGTCCTTAAGTCATGGAAGGAGGCATTCAATGTTTGGTTCTGTCTTGACTTGGGTATTTTGTCTGCAAGTGCAGTGATGTTTCAGGAGAGTGGGAAGCTGATGGGGAAGTTGGCCATCAAGGGCTTCCATTAGAGGAAGGCTTAACTTTCCATTATAGCTTACCCTTTACCCCATAAATTTTTATAGCACCTCAGGATATGGATCCACAAATCAAATAGGTACACAGATTATATTGGTTACTTTTCTCATTGTGGTGACAAAATTCCTGAGAAGAAGCAATTTAAAGGAAGAGGAGAGTTGATCTTGGTTGACAGTTTGAGGGTCCAGTCCATCCCTGTGGCAGGAGCGTGTGGCAGCGGTCCCACTGTGCTAGCAGGCAGAAGGCAGAGTGGTGAATGCCAGGGCTCCGCCGCCTTGCTCCTTTTTATTCAGTAGGGCAGTCAGGGTGGGTCTTCCCACCTCAGGGAGCCTCGTCTGGAAAATCCCTCACAGACGTCCCAGGGACTTGTTTCCAGAGTGACTGTTGAGAGTTATCCCAGCACTTGCCACTGATAAATCATAAGCTTATTTTTAAAGCTGTGGTGTATGTGCAGTTGTGCTAGGTTCTTGCTGCTGGTTTTTTTTTTTTTTTTTTTTTTTGTGCTGTCTTTGTCTTTTTGTTGTTTGTTTGTTTTCAGACAGGGTCTCCCTGTAGCCCCAGCTGACATGGAACTCACCAAGTAGACCAGGCTGGCCTCAGTCTCACAGAGATCCACCTGCCTGTGTTGGAATTAAAGGTGCGTGCCACCATGCCCTGCAGGCAGGTTTTTTATTAGAGTGTGTGTGTGTGTGTGCACTGTGGAGTCCGGGGACACCTTTGTGGGGTTGGATTTCTTCCACCTTTTTGTGGATTCTGGTGATTGAGTTCAGGCCATCAGGCTTGCATGGCAAGCACTTAACTCACTAAACTGCACTGCCCAGGTTTTGCTGTTTATTAAAGAGAAATTAACTTTGAGATGTATATGCTTGGTTTGTTTGTTTTGGGTCTTTTTGAGACAGTTTCTCCCTGTAGCACCAGCTGGCCTGGAACTCACTTGTGTAGATCAGGCTGGCCTTGAACTCACAGAGATCTGCCTGCCTCTGCCTCCTGAGTGTGGGGTTAAAGGTGTGCACCACCACGCCTGGTTTATGCTTGTTTATTTTTGTAATATTTGATACTGTAAGACTTAGAACATAGTCACCTTTTTCAGAGTTGATCTATAATTAGGTTTTTAAGGAAACTGTGTGCACATGATACATGTGTGGGTGGGTGCATTTACCACAGCATGCATGTAGAGGTCAGGACAGCCTTGTAGAGTCAGTTCTATCTTGTCTACATGGGTTTCTGGGATCAAGCTTGAGTCATCAGGCCTTTTGCATCAGGTAGCAAACACCTTTTTACTTGCTGAGCCATCTCATGGGCCCCTGGTCTTGGCTTTTATAATTACCAGTGCTAAGGACAACACTTCCCATATACCTAGAAAAAAAAAGCAGAAATATGTGTAAGGTCATTTCAGAAATTGTTGGACATTCTACCCTAATCCCAATCCAAATTTCATTATATAATTTTAAAAAATTTATTTTTAGGCCAGGTGTGGCGACACATACCTTTAATTCCAGCATTTGGAAGCAGAGACAGGCAGATCTCTGTGAGATCAAGGCCAGCCTGGGGCTGCCTATTTTTTTTAAAAAGTCAACAGTACAATGAAAAGATAGATGAATTTGATTCTTGAATTCTGAGGAATAATTGTAGGAAATATGTCTTTGTTTTCGATAATTGAACCACTTTGTTACTGTACTGGTAGAAAATACTGAATGCACAGTAAAAATGTTACAGTTCACAACATACAAGAGTCACGAATCGGAACCATCGTGTTGCGGCAGCATTTGTTGGCCTTGGTGGGGTAACAGCAGTCAGTTCTACAGAGTGTTCTTTCTGTTCTGTGTGCTGAGAATTCTTTCTGTTCTGTGTGCTGAGAACCAAGGCTGCAGTGAGGTTTTAGATTACAACGTGGGCAAGAGTGGTGAAAACACCTTGGTTCGTTGATTTGAGGGTCATTGCATAGTGGCAGCCCCCGTGTTCGGTGTTAGGACCGCAGTTTGAGAAGCCTTGTGTTGGAGATGTATTGCAGAGAGAATAGCTTCTCACACCTCAGGATAAAAACACCCTTACCTTTTGTAGATGGCCAGAGCAGCCGATGTTTGGGAGATGGAACAACATCTCTCAGGTATCCTGCATCTGTTGGGCGGCATTTTACCCCATGGAGGTGGTTTGCTTACATGTTCTGAAAACATGGAAGTTGGGAATTCTGCTCTCTGTGCCTTTTTTTCCTGAAAACTCTTTGGAGGCTCATGCATGGAAAACTCCACCAGGGAAGGAAAGAGCGGATTCCCACAGATTGCCCTCTATGTTGCATACACAGAAGTGAATAAATAAATGTTTAAAACTTCATTTTATAGAAACAAGAGGAGGGGTCGGAGCTTCTTTAAAGCTTTTTTTCCTTATATTTTATGTGTAAGAGTGTATTGGATGCATGCATATAAGTGTACCCATGTTGGATCCTCTGAAATTGGAGTTAAAGATGGTTGTTAACTGCTGTGTGGATGGCGGGAATTGAACCCAGGTCCTCTGCAAGAGCAGCCAGTATGCTCTTAACTGCTAAGCCATCTCTCCACGCACCCCACTCCCTTTTTAAGGTTTACTTTTATTTTTTGTTTTTGCTTGTGTGTAGTGTATGTGTGCAAATGCTTTTGGAGGCCAGGAGAGGGTGTCTGATCCCCAGAAACTGGAGTTACAGGCAGTTGAGCTGCTGGCAAAATGGGTGCTGGGAACCAAAGCCGTGTCCTTTAGAGAGTCAGGCGGCGCTCCGAACCGCCGAGCCGTTTTTCCAGACCCTTCACCTTCTCCCCTAATAGAGTTCTTAAGGAGCTCCTAAGCACACAAAGTCCTAGGCACCAGTCACACAGCCCTGCTGCACCATTCAGGTGTCATGACTGTTAACACTGTCATAGCTACCCAGGAAGACAAGACTCTGCTCTGCGCAGGAGCTTTAGGAACTAGGAGTCACACCAAACTGCAATGTAAGAACTTGAATTTGTGAGTGTGAGAGAGAGTGTGTACAGGCCACCGCTGGCTGCATGTGTACTCTGCTGCCCTCTGTGGCTAGGTTGAGGAATGCAGAGCTTTTGTGGGTGGCTCATTCCTCAGGCCTCTCATTTCAGTCTCCAGATTACCTTTTATGCTCCCCTAAATTTTCAGGGGCTTAGGCTTTGCCATTGGGCCTCTGCTTTAATTTATGTATGCCACTATAACCATCTCCAACACTAGATTCATATTGAACAGAAATTGACTGGCTTAGAGTGAGAGGCCAGAAGTCTCCTGTCAAGGCACTAGCTGTGCCACCTTTCAGAAGGTAGGAGTGCAAGCTCTTTTATAATGAACTGCTTCCCCACTCGTAATGCGTCTTGTGAGAACAGAGACTTCTACCAGGATCTCCCTTGTGTTGAACAGAGGTGTGTTGAAACCATCCTGCGCTGGTGCTCTTCACACTCTCGGGTGTGTGCAGCTTTCTCTAGGTGAGCCTCCTGTATCTGTCAACCTTCAGGAGAGGGGTGAGACAGGCCGGCAGCCCTTCTCTTTGCCTGTGATCAAGTTTCGTAGACTTGCTTGTGGGGAGATTCTGCTCACGTTGGACTCTAGACTGCTTCCTCAGTCCAGGGCTCATGTGTAAACTCATCCCCTGCCCACTTCCCCCTTGCTCAGTAGCGGCAGTGCAGGACCTCTGTGGAGACATCAGTTGTAGTTAAAGTGCCTGTGCTGGAACTGCAGAGAAGCACCCACTGAGTGAGGCAGGGGCATTGCGGCTTAAGTTTGAAGGTGGAGCTGGATAGATGGCTTAGGCCTGGGGGTGCCTGGGCCTTATTCCCAGCTCCTCAGCATTTGTGTCCTGAGAAGACATTCTAGGGACAAGCAGGCATCCAGCCAAGTTCAGCATCTCTCACATAGGAATTACTGAGGAGTGGCTTTGGCCTTATCCAGGTGGGCGGAGAGACACGACTGCAACTGGTGATGGGGCATGTGCCCCAGACTTGAGTGCACTTTTCTGAATCTCCACGGCAGCTCACTGCACAGTCGAATGGGGTAGGAATGGAACTCAGTGAGTGTTCAGCTAGCCTACAAAAGACCCGATCCCAGCGTTGCCAAAAGACAGAGAAGCTGTGTGTGGACAGAAGTGAAGTCTTGACTGTCTCTGCAGCTGTGTTCGTGGTTAACTGAGGGGCTCTGCCTGTAATGTAGCTTGCCTAGAAGATGAGGCTCTTTCCTTCCCTTGGCAGTGAGCTGGTCCATGGGCTGTCAACCCCCTGTGAGGGTCTGAGGTCAGGTTCCATAGATCGTTGTGCTGTTCCAGTTTCCGGGCTGTACAGCTTATGTTCCCCTGGTGACGTGATGCCTCACAGGTTTTAGAGGCCTGAGAAGGGTGGTGACAGCCTCCTGTTGGCACCCTTAGGTTGGGGCTTTCCAGAGAAACAGAACCAGCAGAGTTGTGTGGACATGGGTGTGTGCACATGTATGACCAAAGAGGCCTTGTGGGGTGGTGGCACATGACGACACAGCCCAGAGACTGAGTGCTGCTGTCGAGGCTGGGAGAGGTGGCACTCTCCCTTTGTCAGTCCTCACTCTTATCCTCCCATTATCTCATCTGTTCAGCAGCAGCAGGGAAACTCCAAGGATCACCCTGCTGTGGCTCAGACAAGTTGCAAGACTTGTCTGCAAGACTAGAGGCTCAGCTCTAAAGTCCTATGTGTCTGTTTTTAAAGACACTGTGTGTGTGTGTGTGTGTGTGTGTGTGTGTGTGTGTGTGTGTGCACGCATGTACCAGTATGTGTGTGGAGGTCAGAGGACAACTTGCAGGAGTCAGTTCTCTCTACCATATATATTCTGGTATGGAACTCAAGGCCTCAGGCTTGGTGGCAAGTATCATTTTGCCAACCCGAGGGCATCTTTCTAGACAAATGCTCTTTGGACCAATGGAGTGGACAGGTGAGACGGGGCTAGAATTGCCCTGCTCTCTCCTGACAGGGAGCACATCAGCATCAGAAGCCTGTCGGCCTGACAGACAATACTGATCATCACAGAAGGTGTTCCTTGTTCATGAAAATGCCCACTAGCCAGGCTTTGGCTAGTGTAGCTTTCCTGGGTCCCCTCTGCCTAAGACATTCTACTTTTGAGACTATAGGCCATCCCAGAGCGTCTCTGCAAGACTCAGTGGGTCTTAGAGTGTTGGGATGGCCCTTGGGATCGAGAGTTTGTGCAGAAGTCTGGGATCTGATTCACTGTCTCTCTTCAGCAGTGGCAAGTCCTCTCCATATGTTGGCAACCCACGCATCAGCATCAGCGTCCCTGCCCACAAAGCGCCAGAACGGTGACCAGGCAGAGCAGCCAGAGCTTAAGCGGATCAAAGGGGAGGAGGGAGAAAGTATTGTCATCGCCCTGAGTGTGGATGCGCCACCAGCAGCCGTGAGAGAAAAGGGGATCCAGAACTAGCTGCCGGGAGACCTTTTCTTACTTCAGACATCAACTTTGTGGTGCCAAAAGGAGACGCTGCCTCTCTCCCAGACAGGGAGCGCATCCTCTCAGTGGGTCAGGGCCCTGTGGTTGGACTCCACTTCTCAGCACTAAAAACATGAACCCAGGTGGCCTTAGAACTGCTTAAAGACAAAAGCTACACTTGAACAGACCCACAAGAGCAATGCTGGTTCCAGAGGTGGCATCTCCCACAGCGCTCGCTGGGTTCCCGCTTGGGGACTTGGCTTTTACTACAGGCAAGAACTCCAGGTCCTGTAGGACCGAGCCTCCTGTGCTGCACTTGGATCTTGCTGGGCTGGCTCTCTTCTAGGGGATCTCACAGGACTGACCGGCTGAGAGACAAGACAGTATTTTGTTGTCACACGTGGAATTAGAATCCTTTGAGGTGTACTTCCTTTACAAGATAATGAACGGGGTCTTTGACATTTCACACCACTCCATTTCTACTCTGGAGATTTTAGATTCATTGGGGGAAAGAGCGTCATTCTCTTTGTTTCTGTGGTTTGTTTTCAGCCCATGGAATGGTTTGCTCTCGTCTGTCCTGCCGGCGTTAAGATGGCTTTCCTTAGGACCTCTGCCTGTTGCCATTTAGAGCAGTTGCTTGATGAATTTGACCTACCCCGTGCCAGTGTGTGGGCTGCACAGACCTTGAGGCCAGGACAGTGGGGTAGAGCGTGCGCAGAGCCTCTGCACTGCATGGACCGACCCACTCTTACTCTGGGGCTTTGTTTCTTTGTGTTGACTTTGTCCCTGGTATAACTTCCCACTCTAGCAAAAACCAGTCTCCTACGTACTGTGGATGCTTAAAGCGACAGAGCCAGGCTTTCATTACATACCCTTCCAGACCCAGGTCTAGATCTCACCCAGGATCTGTGATGTCCCAGGAGTCTTAGGGATCAGCACAGCACACCCATGGCCAGAGCTGTGGGAGAGAATTTGCCAGTTAACTTGTGGGTCTTGAAAGCATCAAAGCCTCCAGGCCATTCATTTTATGATACTCAGTAGGTTTCTCTGGCCTCTTAGAATGGAGTCCCATTAAGGCTGACTTCTACAGTAAAGAAAATTGAGAAGAGAAATGGGAGGCTGGCAGCCCCATCCACACTCAGGAGCACCACCTGCCTTTCCAGAGTGTTTCTAGGGTTAGAGCTGAGCAGCAGAGTACATTAGCCTCATTGTGAGTTTTTAATGTCATCACCATAACGTTATTTATTTAAATGTAGTTATTTTGGTATTTAATTTTTTTTAAAGAGAGGGGAAAAAAATCCCTGTATTTTCCTGGTAGAATGAAATGGCTCAGAATGGTATATTTAGGCAATTTAAGAAACATTTATTATTTACATAAAGACCAAATATGATAAGTCTGTTCTAAGTATTGCGTGTCACCCACAGTATGGAGCTGTCACAATGTTACTGCAGATGATGCGTGTTAGAATTATGGAGTTATTGCACACTAGCTGGATTTATAACTCAGCCACTTACAATAAAGGTGAGACGTCACACAAGTGAGGCCATGTGTGTGCCCGAAGTAGGGTCTGTTTTTGGACTGTAGCCTGGGGACCACAGCCTGAGGGGCCAGAGCACCCCTGAACAGCAGGCTGCCTCCTCCATCGCTTTGCAGGTATTTTGGAATGTGTATTTCTTATTGTAGAGGTTTGCAGTTTGCAAAGTACTTTAGATTGTGCTGTGCCCTGCACATGGATCCTGATGCTGGGCCTCAGCTACCATGCTCTGCTCTGGCCAGGAGCTGGGCTCAGGCAGCACCAACCAGATGTGCCGTGCTGTGCATCTGGAGACTTGCACGAGTAGCATGCTCGCCCAGGACTTGGATAGATGTTCCCTATGTTGAGTGGAGCCCATAGACTGGTTGCCTCTGAGCTCCAGACAGACATTCGGGGTCTGGAGGGGTTTCTTTGGGCCCGTAGATAGTACTACTACTCTCCAGTCTTGAGAGTCTTGAGGATGGAAGGAAGATCCCTGTCTCTTCTTGAAGGCCGTATTCTCTATCTCAGTGAAGTGTGCCGTGTGGCCTCAGGCACACGCTCACCTTTCTCCTGCTGCCTGTCGGCCTTGGCCTCGCTGCTGGTTTGGTCCATGGGAGTGGAAGGCCGTCTATGGATAGCAGTCTGGAGCCAAACTGTAGGTGACGAGCACCGCACCACGTCTGCTTCTCAGTCTTGGCACTGTTGGAGCCTCCACACTCTGGACTGCCCATACTGCCATTGGAGACACCTGAGCCTGAGGCCAGAGGTAGCGTGTCGTCGTTCCCACGGTGGCCCCTTCATGTTGAATGCTCGAGGAATCTGTTTAACCTTCAAACTTCTCAGCTCCCTCAGGGACTAGACACCTTGAGCAGCTTTGCCCTGAACCAGAGAACACAAGGGGAGCTCGCCTGTGTCCCCAGTGCGCTGCGCTGAGCTCCAGGACGCATGCTGAGACTGGCTAGGTCATCCCACACTGCAGACAGTGTGCTGACAGACAGCTGGCCTCCTCCGCAAACACCCCACCCCACTTCCTCGTTGCTGGAGTCACAGAATAGCCAAAGCAGCCCAGAAGGGCTGGGGAGCATCAGGACTCTGCGAGACACGAGGAGAGAAGTGACAATCGCAAGGCCCAAGCGTCCACTGTTCTAGAGAAGCAGAGGCGATGTGTGCAAAGATTGGGAATTTTTAAAAAGCGCCAAGTTCCTGAAATTCAATAAAATATTTTTATTAATTTTAATTGGATACAGAGTATCATTGTTCTTTGGATAAGCAGATATGTCTCCCTTAATTTTTAGCCTGTGCTAAAAAGAGGCTTGAATGTGCCAGGGAGACCAGCATTAGCACTAATGGGCAGTAGCAGAGGTGGGGGCTGACCACACCAGGCAGTGGTCAGGACTGACCCAGGCTACAGAGGGAAGGAGTCCTGAAGACTATGGAGCACTGTCAAGAGCTAAGCAGTCCCTGGGAATCAGGGCTCGTGGACAGGGAACCAGTATGGCCTTCTTCCCTCCCGTACCGATTCTGGACTCAGACTGCCTGTGCTAGCTTAGACAGTGGGCTGTCCCTCGTCCCTTCTTGGCAGGTTTGGCAGTGAGTTCCTGGGTTTGGTGTTGGAATTAAACTTGCCAAAGGGAGGATGTGGCATCTTTGATACAGCTTGGCTCCGACCCAGATGAGCTACAGAGAAGGGCCTCCTGTTAGGACAGTGCGGCAGCTGGAGCTACTGTTGGTTATTGTGGAGGAGCCCCCACAACACAGCCACACTTGCTCATGTGTCTACCAGGACAGGAACTGGCATGCAGTTGCCACAGGAAGTCCAGACCCCAACGACCTCAACGATGCCCGCTCAGCAGGACTCCTAATTTTCTTCGGACATGTTAGATCCACAGTGAGCTTATGGCTACATTCTGTGCTTATGTCCAGGCAACCAGAGTTGAATAGAGTAGGTGTCTGGTGATGAGGCATGCCTGTAGCTTCACCTCCTCCAAGGAGATCCATCCAAATAACGAACATACGTAAACAAGCAGAGGGGGAGGGGGACCAAAGCCAAGGTGACCGGCCCATGGAGACGGGCAGTGGTCTGAGCCACACCGCGGCAGCCCAGACACGAGCAAACGTAAGTCCTAGAAATCCCCCACTCACGGGCAGTGTCCTGGGAAAGTGCTCCCAATGAGGGGAAAGTGGGAGACGCCTGTCACACCGTCCTGGCAAGCAGTAGCACCGGGGACACAAGATACAGGTCTTGATCCAGGACAAGAGATGTAGCTCAGCTGGAAAAGTTCTGGCCTTAAATGCACAGATCTCTGGGTTTGATTCCCAGAACTGCATCAACCATGTTTGGTGCTGCTCACGTACAAGCTGAGCGCTTAGGAAGCAGACGTAGGAGGATCAGAAATTAAAGGTTATCCTTGACTAAATAGCAAGTTAGGCCAGCTTGGGCTACATGAGCCCCTCTTCCAAAATGAAAGAAGTGGGAAACGGGGTGGAGTGGTCCATTTGTTTCTTGCTGCCCTTTTTTCCCACTTGACCCCCCCCAGGTGGACCAGTTATAGGAGTGGGAATGCACAGGGAATCCAAAACCTGAGCCTCCTCACAAACAGCACAAACAAGGTGCTGCCTGGGAGACAGGATGTGGGGAAGTCCCTTGTAATACCGGTCCCCACGTCCATCTGCAGCCACTGTGGCAAAGCTGACCTGAGCATTCATGCAGGGTGTGACTTGAGTAGTTCTGAACAGGCTAAAGAAATGCCACACACAGGCATGGTTCCATGAGGTGGGCAGGCCCTGGAGTCAGCACAGCGAGGTATTTCCAGAGAGCAAGTATACATGTTCAGTGTGCAGACTAGAAGATAAGGTTACTTACTCCATCTTGGCCCAAGGTCAGTCCCAGAGAGCCCTAGAGAGTCAGCCAAGCTCTGAAATAACCGTGCTCTTGAGATGAACAGACAAACCATAGACCTTCAAAGTGATGATTCAGCAGATGGATAGAACATTTGGAAATGGGCTGGAGAGATGGCTTAGAGGTCAAGAGCACTGGCTACTCCAGCAGAGGGACCCTGGTTCTGTTTCCAGCACCCACATAGCGGCTAACAACCATCTATAACTCCAGTTCCAGGGGTCAGATGCCCTCTTCTGAACTATGTGGGCATTGCATGATGGTCACACTTATGTACATGCAGGCAATACAGTCATACACATGAATTTTTTTTTTTTTTTTAATTTCTTAAGAGAACATTTGGACACAACAGCAAGCTTCAGGGCCAGGCACGGTGGCATACTAAGTATCAGCACTTGGTAGGCAGAGGCAGACAGCTCTCTGTGAGTTCCAGGCCAGCTGGGGCTACAGGGAGACCCTGTCTCTAAAAGACCAAAGAAAGAAAAAAAAGTACTTTATCAGTCAGAAATAGAACAAAGAGAAGTTGCCTGTAGCAGAACGCCAGCAGAGCCAGCAGTGGAGTTTTGTGGAAATACTAAGAAGTCCCTGTCCTTTGTGTCGCTGTTTCTTTTAAAGTTTACCTGATTGGTTTGGTGTGGTGTCACACACCTTTACTCCCAGCACTGGGGAGGCACAGGCAGGTGAATCTCTGAGTTCAAGGCAAGCCTTGTCTAGATAGGGAGTTCCAGGCCAGCCAGGGCTATATAGTGAGATGCTGTTGTAAGAAAAAAAGCTTTATCCTGAGCATTAGAAGAACGCAGGAAAGGGGAAGCAGCAAAGCACAACGTAGTGGCACCTTTCACATTAAACAAGTCTACCCCAATACAAGGCGGTGCAGGGCTGGCAACACAGCTTAGTGGTAGAGCATTTTCTTAGCATGTGAAAATCCCCAGGTTCAATCCCCAGCACCATAAAACAAATTTTAAAAATTGAGCTGGGAATATAGTTCCCAGCTTAGTACTTGCCTAGTATGCATGAGGCACTAAGTTCAAATTCCAGCATTGGAAAAAAGTGACATTGCAGAGGTAGACATGGTACATACTTATAACCCCAGTACTTGGTACACTAGTAAGTTTGGGGTCAGCCTGAGCTATAGAACAAGACCTGTCCTTTAAAAAAAAAAAAAAGCTGGGGGAAAAATGCTCACCTTGTACATGTGAAGCCGTGTGTTCAATCCCCATACTTCAACCAACCAACCAAAAAGGGCTGGCAAGGTGGCTCAGCAGATAAAGGGGCTTGCCATCTAAACTTAGTACCCAAGTTCAAGACCCACATGGTGGAAGAAGAGAACCTGCAAGTTGTCCTCTGTCCTCCATACTTCTGCCATGACACCCCTGCACCCCTCCATACACAGTAAATGTTAAAAAACATTTTAAACAGAAAGTTGTAAGATTAGATTACAAAAATAACCTGTTCTAAATGTAAAGATATAGATATGTTAAAAGTAACCAATGAGATGCTGGAGAAATGGCTCAGCTACTTAAGAGAACTGAACTGCTCTTCCAGAGGACCTGGGTTCAGTTCCTAGTACCTGGTGGCAGCTGACATCATCCTTAACTACAGTTCCAGGGCTCTGACACCCTCTTAGCATCCATGAGAACCAGGCATACATGTGGTGTACTTGTATACATGCGTGCAAAATACAAACAAAAATCTGAATATAACTTTAAAAAAAAAGTAGCCCATCTGGGAGCTTTCCCAGACCTGCCTTGCAAGAAGCACTCTTATACAGCAGACGGTGATGAACAGACAGCTAGAGCTGGCCAACGTGCAGAGTAAGATGCTGCAGACTGCTTACAGGACACCATATCCAACTTCTGCCTCCCAAGGCTCGGGGATCAATGTGGAAGATGGAGCAGAAAGACTGCAAGAGCCAGAAGAGGTCATGACCACCAGGAAACCATTTCCAGGCAGCTGGTCAGGTACTCATACAAACTCAGAGTAGTGATAACAGGGGCAAGTCCCACGTAAGCTCACGCCAGACAGACACAATCCCAGCACAGATGAGGGAAGTGGATAGGCAGCCCCAGTCCTACCTGAGGGCTACTGACCAGGCTCCAGTGAAGAATCCACACTGAAGAGCACTGGAGACACAAACCCGACTCTGACTCTCTTGTCTCTCTCTCTAGGTTAGTAGGGGGAGTGCAGTTACGGGAGGGGATCAAAATGTATGAAATTTGCAAGAAGTCAATAAAAGTCTTAAAAGTAACCAATGAATAATCCATTAATAAGAGCGCCCAAAAAGAATGCTAGGAAAAAGATTCAACCAAAGAAGGGAAAGATTTATACCTAAAATCTATAAACTGGTATGTTGGGAGAGGCCATGGTAGGAAAAAGAAAACAAGGCTGGGTGTGGTGGCGTACGCCTCAACCCCAGCACTTGGGAGACAGGCAGGCAGATCCCTGAGTTCTGAGCCAGTCTGGTCTCTATCGAGTTCCAAGTCAGCTAGGGCTACGTAGTGAAGCCCTGTCTGAACAAAGAGGAAAGAAAAACCATAAGCCACCGCTGAAAGATAGTTCTGAGCAAACAGCCAAGTTCAAGAGTGGAACCTGGACACCGCTGATGGCAGTGTTCCCTGGTGCAACCCACTGCCACAGAATCCCAGGGCTCTGTCTAGCAGAAGTGCAAAGCCAATCCTCCAACGCCTAGGGGTTCTGGATAGCTGCCAGAGTTACTTCCTAATTCAACCTACTCTAAAAGTATGGCGGTCCACACTGGACCTGTGTAGGGTGCACACCAATGAAAAAGCACCAAGCCTAGAAACAGGTCACGCAAAGGACATGAAGGGATGTTGAGGGATGGCTTGGTGAGTAAAGTGCTTGCTGGGCACATGTGAGAACTAGAGGTCTGATCACCAGCATCCATGTGATGATCACATGGCAGAGGTGGTCACCACTGATACAGCTCTTGGGGAACAGAAATGGGACCCCTGGAGCAAGCTGGCCACCAGAAACCGCAATCAGTGAGCCTCATTCAGAGAGACTGTGTCTCAGTAAGGAGGACTCAACACCAGCTTGTCTTTCTTTCTCTCCCAGCCCCCTCTCTCTCCCTCGCACACACACCACATCCACAGACCACCAGACACGTGCAAAGCTGTTCTGTGCAGTCAAGTCATCAGGGAAATGCAACCCCAGCAGTAAGGGGACTTAATGACTGCTATGCATCTCACTTTGGAATCTCCCCTCTTATTTGGCTTTTAAAGGATCTCCCTGTATGGTCCAGGCTGGCTTCAAATTCAGGATGCTCCTACCTCAGTCTCCTAAGTACCAGGGTTATATGTCCATCACCACACCCAGCTTGGTTTTAGGTTTTGTTAAAGTAACAGTTGCCGAGGACACGGCTGAGGACACAGGTCAACACTGCTGGTGGGGTGTAAAACGGAGCCTCTACTGTGGGTACAGCTTGGTCTATAAAGAGCTGAAAGTTGGCCCCCGGGTCCACAATTTCACTTCTAGGGTACACTCGAAGATGTCAATCCACACAGAAATTTGTATGTATATAATAGCCATATAAAATACAGCCCATAACAGGAGGGGGGCCCTTAACACTCACTTGCAGATGAATGGATGAGCGGGACAGTCCTTCTACACGGAGAATGAGGTATTCACACACCTCAGACGAATTCAGAAACGTCAAGCCGAGTGCAAAGGTACAGGGAAGGCCTGCAGATCAGTGCCCAAGGGCAGGAGCGCAGGCTAGGGAGGGCTTCTTAACCAGTTCAAGGCATTTTTCTGGGCCTCTGAAGAGGACTCAGACCCTAGCCTAGAGAAAACGAAGGTGTCCCTGAGACAAGAAGCTTGGCCAGAGCAATACATAATTAAAAATAAAAAGGAAAACCTTCAGCATGGAGGTGCACACCGCTAATCCCAGCACTCGGGAGACAGAGGCAGGCAGATCTCTCTGAGATGGAGGCCAACCTGGTCTACATAGCCAGTTTCATTCAGGTCAGCTGGGGCTACAGGGAGGTCCTGGCTCAAAACAAGATGAAAATCGTTTCTTTAAATTTAAAAAAAAAAAAAAAAAATTAAGAAAAGGAGTAAAATGGAGGTTGGCAAGATGACTCAGTGGGTAAAGGTAATGAGTGGCCACTAACTCTAATGACTTGAGTTTACCCCCAGGATCCACAAGATGGAAGGACAGGACTCTCTAAATGTAAAACGGCTGTTGGACATAAACACATATCATTGGTGGCATGCAGGCATCTGCTGAGCCCACCAAAGCCTGCTCACGACCCTGTGAGGCTCCATGTCTTCAGTGCTGCCTGGTCCTGCTAGTGTGAGTTTAAACAATACACCAACCCTGGACAGTCTGCAGCGTCCACAGTCTAACCCATAGAAGCAAATGGTTAGAGTATATGTGAGCCTCAGCCTCGGCCAGAGTACAAGAGTCAGTGGATTTTACTCTATACCTCACACACAAACTGGTGGACAATGCTTTAATATGTACTATAAATTAGCACAAAGATAAAAGGAGAAACACATTTGAATGAGCAAATTAAAACCCTTAGTCAAGAAGGAGAAACTAATTTTCGAACTGACAAAACACACCTGAAGTTGAGAATGTATGCTACAGCCAGCACGGTGGGGCACACCTGTGACTCTGGCACTCGGAGGCTGAGGCAGGCAATCTCAGGTCTAGGTTGAAAGACAACAAAAACTACATCTTTAAGAAAAAGTATTTTAGCAAATGTATGAACAGTAGGGTAATAAAAGGTGTGACTGTGAACTTGATGGTGCTGGTCAGTCTTGGTCAACGGGAGACAAACTAGAGCCTGAACCGACAGCTACCTCCATTGGATGGGCCATGGGTGTGTCTGTGAGGCATTCATTGATGTTCTGCTGTGGGTGACTCCTGTGCCCTCAGCTGTGTAAGAAAGGCAGTGGGAGCCAGCAACGATGGCACACTCCTTTAAGGCCAGCACTAAGGAGGACGAGGCGGCCAGGGACTGCTCCGATTTCCCTCAACCTGAAGTGCACCGTACCCTCAAGTATAAGCTAAATAGCAAGGTGACTTCGGTCAGTGTTTTATCACACCAAGAAAAAAAAAAAATCCTGAGTTTTTAGACTTCATGAAACCCAGAAATTTAGATTGGAGTTCAGGAAGCCCCCAGACAATAAATACAAAGAAAATCACATTTCCAAATTGTAGTTCTGTGAAAAAGGAACACAGAAAAAAAAAAGAACCCAGAAAGCAAAGAAAGAAGTCTTCTTCCCACCCAAACAAACCCCCCCGCCACTGTTGTTTAAAAACAAGCCAATATGCAGGCTGGAGAGATGACTTGGATGTTAAGAGCTCTTTCTGCTCTTGTAGCGGACCCATATTTGGTTCCTAGTACCCACATGGCAGCTCAACTGCCTGTAATTCCAGCTCCAGGCTATCTGATGCCCTCTTCTGGCCTCCAGAAGCACCAGGCATGCAGTACACATACATATACACATGCAGGCAAAACGCTCCTATGCATAAAAGTAAGCCTTAAAAGGAAAAATCCACACAAACAGTGTCTCAACAAAACACCCAGATCCACACCCTGGCTGAAGTTCCACTGTCAACCAACAGATGCTACAGAGGGTCGGCTTCCTTACTGGTGTGACAACTGGTTGACCAGACGTAAAGAGATACACCCTAATCCAACAGCAGCTGGAAAACCCACGTTAGATGCGCTAGGCCTTAAACAACAAAAACAAACACACAAAAACTGTTTCTGTGAGTCTGAAGCCAGTGTGCTCTTCCTGCCTGCCTCTGCCTCCTGGGACTAAAGGCATGTGCAACAATGCCTGGCTCCTAAAATTATTTTTATTTAGGGATGCACATGTGTATGCAGGCAGTACACTCGTACACATAAAATATTTAAAATTACACCCAAGAGCAGTGAATGCTCTTAATCACTGAGTTGTCTCTCTATTCCCCTCAGCTTCTTTTGGAGATGGGGCTGTGTTTGACTTTCTGATCCTTAATCTTTCCTTCCTGAGATGACAGGCATTATGTATGCCAGGGTCGACCAAGCCCAGCTTTTGCAATGCTGGGGCCTAAACCTAGGGCTTCGGGCTTGCTAGACAAGCGGGCTAGACTGGTGCAGCTCCAGCGCCAAAACAGATGATAAAGTGAGCCGGGCATGGGAGTTCACTCCTGAGATCTGTGTTCAGGAGACTGAGGCAGGACTGCCCCACCCCCATCCTTTACAAACAGCCTGCTGCTCACTGATAGTTAACAGGCTTCTTTCTGTCCTTGGCTCACTGTTATCGTTTGCCTTCAATCACTGTGACAAAACACTCTGACCAAAACCACCTTGGGGAGGAAAGGGTTTAGTTTAACTCACATCTCCCAGTCACAGTTCATCACTGAGGGAGCCCAAGGTAGCAACTCAGACCATGGAGGAACGCTGCTTACTGGCTTGCTCCCCTGGCCCATGCCCAGCCTACCTTCTTATACAATACAGAAGAACCTGCCCCAGCTGGCACCGCCCACAGTGGGCTGGGCCCTCCCACATCACTCAACAATCAAGAAAATTCGCCACAGACATGGCCCCAGGCCAGTCCAATGGAGGAAGTTCCCCAATTGAGGCTCCCTCATCCCAGGCATATCAAGTTCACACTCATGTTCTCCATTGCAGTTAAGAGTTAACTGACTTCTTTGGACTTTGCTGATGTAGAGGCTTGAGGAGGGGCACTCTGCTCCCAGGGTGCTGGGAAAAAGACCAAACAGCTGCCCTTGGGATGCAAGGGCAAGTGCAGGGTTGCCCCCGCACCACTTAAGTTTCCACATACATCAAAGGGTGTCTGTTACTGGACCTGTCTTCACCGCCTTGGGTGAGCTGCGCTTGCTCTCATTGTTATGATAGGGAATTCCTGTGTTCCGCACTGCTTGAGCACGTATCACGTTTAAACTGTGAACTTCAAACACGGAGCTTCCAATAGAAGCTCTCACTCAAGAGGACAGATAAAGTGTTCTTGAGCAGATAGATGCCAAGGGCCCCGAGTCTAATCTCAGGTTTCTGGCATTAGTCAAGGGGGGGGCTACATGGCAGCAGGGGGGCTACAGTTAGCACATCAAGACCCTGTCCAAAAACACCAGGGGACAGGAAGCCAGGAATGGTGGCACCTTTGGTAAGCACCCAACGACTACATGGTGCTTACACCATCTATAGCTCCAGATCCAGGGGATGTGACGCCTAGTTCTGGCCTCAACGGACAGTGCAGGGCACGGATGCACTGACATACAGGCAAAACACTCATACACGTAAATTTTTTTTCAACCCACAAAACTGAAAACCTTCTGGCCAGGCATGGTGGTGCATGCCTTTAGTCTCAGCACTTAGGAGGCAGAGGCAGGCAGAGCTATGTGAGATTGAGGCCAGCCTGGTCTATATAGTGAGTTCCAGGCCAGCCTGGGCTATAGTGAAACCCTATCTCAAAAAAATCAAAACAAACTGAAAACCCTCTGGACCCTGGTTCGGTGGCACACACCTTTAATCCCAGCACTGGGGAGGCAGAGGTAGAGGCAGGTGGATCTCCGTGAGTTCAAGGCCAACACAGTCTACCTAGTAACTCTAGGCCAGCCAGAGTTACATGGTGCAACCCTGTTAAAAAGAAAAAAAAAGCAAGCTCTGTGCCTACCAATTACAGCTCCTTTATTCCAAACAGATGGGTTTGTAAACTTTCACAGTATTTCTGCAATGTTCTAAATTCTTGTTTAAATCAGCATCCTGAACGTGGAGACTAAAGATCAGAAGTTCAAAGTCATCCTCAGCTATGTAGTGCAAATAGGGCCATTCTGATGATGTCCTGTCTGAAAAAGAATCAATGAACTGCTAGGCATGGTGGCACGTGCCTTTTATCCTTGAACTTGGGAGGCAGATGACACAGGTGCATCTGTGCGTTCGAGGCCAGCTGGTCTAGACAGTGAGACCCAGGCCAGGCCCTACTGCATAGTGAAGCCATCTCTCAAAAACATCCAAAAAATCACCCACCAACCAAGGAAACAAAAAACCCAACCAAACAAAATAAACAAAGACTCCTAAAAAGAGCCGAGAAGCAGTACTTCCCCGGCGTGAAGGTGAGCTCATCTGCTCTGACTCTGTTCTCTTTAGTTTACAGGTCTATTCTGAAGAGAAAGCCTCTGCCATACCAGTTCCGAATCGTGGGGGACAGCCACAGACCAGGCTGGCACTCAGAAAACACCAATGTAAGGACTTAGTCTCACAGTGATGCTGACTAAACAGGCAGGAGGAATGGCGAGTGTCTACCCAGGGCCACTGTCACGCACGGGACACCTGAGCAGTGTGAATGGAGGTCAAGACTTGGCGACTCCACTGCAGGGAAGAGCTGACGCTCAGCCAGCTGAAGACTGAGCAGGCAGAAGCAAGCTGCAGTTTTCCACATCCAGTCTGGGGGATCAAAGATGCGAAGGCCTGGGAAGAACCCTGCACCAGAGGCTTCTAGAAGCCTCGGAGAGCCTACATAGCTTTCTCCAGTGAAGGCCCGCACAGGACGTCTGCAAATACTGTTCAAACATGGGGCATGAACCTGTGGAACTTCTCCTGGCAGCCCACTAGTGCTGGGGACAGGCAGTGCTGGGAGCCTGTCAGCCCCGACTCTGCAACGCACAGGGAACCCGGTACATTCACTGTCCCTGCAAGGAACACAGCAGCCTGGAGGAGCCCTTGTAGGGCAGAGGCTGTGAAGGTGATCATGGAGGTCTCTCGCCAACCTGGCCAAGTCCATCATGCACATCCCCACATATAGGCCGCCATGACCTCTTGCCTCACCAGTTCTCAAGTAAGTGCTCATCAATGCTAGGGGAGACCCACTCTTTGGTGTGAATCCTGGTTTCACGCTCAGGGACGGGTGAACGCTGCACCACAGTGGCACTTCTGCGGTCATGGAGACCAAAGCCACCCCAGTGTGGGAGAGTAACACCAAAGAGCTGAGAGTAGCTCCACTCATACCCACTCTCCAGGCTGGGCCCAAACCTCAGACCCGGTTCCCCTTTCTGAGGCTGGGCCGGGGAGGCACTAACAGTAGGGCTCCACTCACTCCACACCCCCAGGCCCATCCCACAGCAGGTGGCCCTGGACCCCTCCGATCCTCCTGGTTCTTCAGGACAGAACACCTGGCTTCATTACACACCACTCTGCTCTTCACAGGTACAGAGTACAACAAAATTAGTCACTTTTATTGAAAGAAACAGTACAAATAAGTGTGCAAAATTAAATCTCATGATTAAATACACAGAAAGGTAACATGCATACTTGACATCAACTCCACATACAAATTAGTCGATTACAGGGCACTGGCAGAACTGAAAACCTGCAGCTGTGCAGAATTTAAATGTTGCAACCTGAAATCAAAACCGCAAAACCAAGCTTAGAAGGGATTTAAGAAAACTAAGTGTACCCCTCAAGTGCTGGCACCCGGAGCCTGTGTCAGTACTGACGTGCCTGCCGTTTGCAATGACAGTGTTGTTCCTAGGGATGTGGGAAATAAGAGGGCGGACACCACAGGCCAAGGCGATTCCCTCCACACCAATAGGTCAGGAGCGACACATGGGCACTGCCCTGAAAAGGCCCCTAAGCGACACTTTCTCCTGTGACTCCTCTTTAAAGTCTGTGTTACTTTGTTCCCTACATTAATGGGGAAACTGTTTTAACTCAAACCAAAACCAGAAGACCCGGCTCCTTACAGCCTGAGGACAGGGCCTCAAAAGGGTGCCACAGGCATTCTGCTTGCAGGTGGGTCTGGGGTGGCCCTAAGAAGGTCAGGACACAGAGAGAGACCACACCACAGCGTATCTCTGAACAGGGCTCCGCGTATGCAGCAGAGGGAGCTCTGTCCCTGTTCCGGACAAGCTGCTGCTTTGACTCTGTTGGAATTGGTCTAGGATCTAGTCCTGCACACTCATCCCTTCTTGCTGCAGACCAGAAAACTGATGGCCTCTACTGCAAAACAAGCTTCCACCGTTGCGTGCTGCTCTTGGATGGTCCGCAAGTCTGTAGGGAGCCTTTTGGCATGAAGGTACAGTGGGGCCACTAATGCTAACATCACAGTTGAACTAAAGGGAAGCAGCCGCGGGGGGCACAAGATGCCCAGAGCCACAGAGCGTCTGCGGAACCGTGATGATGATTCTCTTTAATATGGAAACGGGAAGCCTTGCTCAGGAAGGCAGACAAGCACGTATGGCTTCGAGACCAAAGTCCCAGGAGTCCTTGAGCCCCTCACCCACAGGCCTGGGGCATTGGCACCAGCCCCAGGAGTCCACAGTGCACTGGGTGGTGGCATCAGCCGCACTCATGGGCAGAGTCACAGCTTGTCATCGGTCATCTCCAGGAACTGTGCACACACGTCCCGGACACATTCCCCCTTGGGGCTGAACAGGAACTTGTAGTAGCTGCCGTCCGCACAGATGGCTGGGGCAGAAGAAGACCCTGTCAGCATACACTTACTCCCCCACAGTCCAAACAAACAGGTCTTACTGGGCAGAGGAAAACAACCACAGGAAACCTGAACACAACTGGCCAGGAGCCCCAGGCTGCCTGGGATACAATCATCCAAGGGCTAGATATGGAAGTTGGAGCCACCTGCACAATGCCCACATCTGCTTCAAAGCTTTCCTGAAAACTAGGAAGGCAGGTCTTGATGGTACCCTGAATACTTGGGTACCTCCTCCCGAGCCATAGGAGGACAGAGTAATGGGAGCTGGTACGTCCTGACCACAACGGACAAACCACTTACCAATGACTGCATGGGGCTCTGTTCCAAAGGCACAGATGCACGGAGAGCCTGAGGGAACCTGAAACTTGGAGAAACTCCACTTGGAGCTGAAGTACTTTGGAAGGAAGCTGGCGGACGCCAAGCTGTGAGGGCAAGGAAGAAAAAAAAAAAAAAAGCTGCTGCATTGACAGAGACACAGGAATAGAAAGTCACCATCCAACTCCAGAACACTGTTGAAAATACTGAAATTATTTTACAATTTCAGACTGAATGATCTTATTTCTTACATATATAAACTCTGCTTTGTAGTTGGGCGTGGGGGTGAAGGCCTTTAATCCCACCCAGCACTTGGGTGGCAAAGGCAGGAGGATCTCAGAGTTCCAGGCCTACAAAGTGAGACCCTGTCTCAAGAACCCAAACAAACAAAAACTCTGAGTTCAGTGATGACACAGTATGGACCTAGGCATTTATGGGGCACAGGCTCTCCTGCCATCGGCTAACCTCAAGAGCTTTTTGTTCCAAAGTACCTGATATTGTGTGCAATGCCAATTCACTTTTGAATATCCACATTTACTTTTGAACCCCGTGAAGAGCAAATTAATGACAAATAAGGGTTCAACCTGAACCAATATTTTCAGCTAGTCAGTGCAGAAGCAACAGGAAATCTAACTTGGGGTGTGTCCTACCACAGCTTCCCTAAACCTACCTGGACTGTTTATTCCTTTTTGGATCTTCAGCTGCAAAAATGTGTACGGTGCCGTGGTCACTGGACACACAGATGAGGGAAGCATCCTGATTGAAGTTGATGCTGTGGAGAAACCAGACAGGGCTTGGGTCTCGTGTGGACACAGAGAACCAGACACCCACCTCACACACTACACTGGTCCACACTCTAGGTCCCAGCACTTCCGCAACAAAACAGTGACTTTAAGCAGCACCCGGCCCTCAGCCAAAAGGGCACAATCTGTGCACCACAGCTCTGTCCTCGGGTCTCCACAGGCAGGGCTGCTGATGGTTTTGTATCAGGGACGGGCACCAGGGCATCCTGAGATGACTTCACATCAGCTTCAGGAGGTCCAGGGAAGAAGGGCACAGGCTGTACTGGGGAGGTGGCTATTAAGTGTGTCAGCATAGGCACTGGCCACCTGTATTCTGTGCCTGAGAGCAGTCAGGGGAGTGCACTGCACCCCAGGGTCAGGATCTACAGCTTAAATCCAATAAAACTGACTCAACACCTGCAGGCCATAGATAGCCAGGGTTACCAGTCTCCCCCAGTAGCCATGACATGAAACCTGCCTGGTTGGGCTTCACCACTACAGACCTCATGGGATCTGGCAGAGAAAGAATTCAGTCTCTAGGAATTAAGTGACTATGGCAATTATAGACACACTCAGAAGGCCTCTGACAGAAAATGAGATAGGAAAGAAGGATGGGATGGAGAGGAGGAGATGGACGGAGCCTGACAGATGGATGGATGCTTCAACAGGAAGGCAAAGGGCCATGCTGGTCCATCTTTGCATACACCTCCCATAATAAAGTTTAATTAGCAATAATAAAAAGGGCTAAAAGAGTCCAGCCACACCACACCTGTGCCATCACCCAGGCCGGACACCCCAGGGTCGAGTCCTTACCAATAGATATTAGCTGCTTGAGAGCCTCTTCGTAGCTCCTGGATTAAATGCCCTGATGAAGTATCAAATATTCTTATAAGGGTCCCCTTTGAAAAACAGTGAAGTGTTTCATTATCAACAATTCACAACTCTTTCATTAGTTTGAAACGATTTATATTTAAGACCCACTGGCCCCAACAGCCCTTTCTGAACTTGGACTCAGAACCGTTAACATGTCCTTAAAAGAGAAGATTCCTCAGTTGATTCTGATACTGGGATGAACGTGAGTGATCACAGCTCTTGTGGAAAATAACTTGATAACCTCTCAAAAGAAGTCAGTCTCCCAGGTTCACGCCTGGTGATGCAGCAGGGTGTTTGAACAGAACCAGGAGGTAACCGCACAGTGGACTGAGCTCCCTGCTCATGGCCAGAAGCACCTCATACACCTATCACATACACTGCTCAGCATAAGGACGGTGACAAAACTCCAAAAATCTAACAAGAGCCGGGCATGGCACACACCTCTAATCTCAGCACTCACGAGGCAGAGGCAGGTGGATCTCTGTGAGATGGAGGATAGCTGGGGCTACAAGGAGACCATGCCCCGCAAAAACCCAAACCCAAAACAAAACAAAAGCCCACAAAACAAACGGAAGACACTACAAGAATCTAACAAGGTGACACCACAGAAAATTCTGGGGAAGGAGACAATCACTGCAGAGACCAGTGGCAAAACAGGAGTTACTAGATTTTTCTTCTCTACTTAATTCCCTGGAACTGGAGTTATGGATGGCTGTGAGCCCCATGTGGGTGCTGGGAACTAAACCTGGGTCTTCTGCCAAGAACAGCCACAGCTCTTAATGCTGAGTCAGTCCTCTAGCCCCTCTTTTTGGTTTGAGACAGTCTTACACTGTAGCCCAGGCTGGCCCCAGCCTTCCAAGTGCTGGGATTCCCGGCTATAGTTATTAGTTTTATAACATGAATATTAGATCAAATGAGTGACAGAACAGAATATAAAAGGGTTTTTAATCGACAAAAGCAAAACAGCCTGACACTGGACAAAATCCTTGTACACAAAGCACATTTATAACAAATAGCTATCTCATGTACTTTACTGAATACAGCTATCTAAAACCGTCGGGAGTGTGCATGATGGCACAGGCTTGTGATCCCAGCTCTGCAGGGGGCTGAGGGAGGGCATCAAGTTCAAGGATTGCCTGGGCAGAAAGACTTCATTCAAGGCTAATGAGGGTTACACTGAATAAGACCTATTTTTTTTTTTTTTTAAGGTTTTTTAGATGGCCATGTGTTCCCAGCAGGCCTTGAACTGATCCTGTCTCTACCTCCTGAGTGCTGGGATTCCAGGTAGGCATTACCACATAGTGCTGCAGATCAAACTCGGCCTCATGTATATTAGGCAAGAATTTTATCAACCAAGCTACACCCCCAACTTGAAAAAACTTCATTCTGAGGAATAAGTTGTAATTTATTTCAGAAAAAAATTGATTTACAGAAATGTGCATTTGTTTGGTCAGCCTCATGACGTATCTGTAACCCCAGCACTCAGGAGGCTGAGGTAGAAGAATCACCAGCTGTGGGCCAGCCTGGGCTACAGGCAGTAACACTGATCTCAACACGGCTCTGAACAGCAGTATCTGCAGTTAGGCCTCCTGGTGGCCAGAGGAGGAAAAGGCAGAAGTTGCCACCTCCAACTTTTCCACGCACCCTTACCACTGTTGTCCCCCAGCAGCAACTCAGGCACCACCTCCACCAGGCAGAGCACAGCTATTCCCTGACCCCAGCAGGCTGTACCCACTGCAGACACAGCACTGGCTTGTGGTCTCACTTGGGAGGCAGAGGCAAGCAAACCTCTGTGAGTTCCAAGCTGGCGAGACTCTGTCTCAAAAAAACAGTATCGGTTTTCTTTTTTCACTTCAGGCAACTAAAGGGTGACATGGTTGATACGTTAACTGTAAGACTGCAGCAGTTCAAAGAGCAGACACTTGTAACAGTCTTGAAAGGCACCCTTGAAGTGTCATCAGGCAACCAAGACATAAAGGTATCCATTACTCTGTAGTCCTGGGTGACCTTCAAGTTGTGGTCTTCTCTGACTCAGTCTCCCCATGGCTGGGATTAAAGACATGCACTACCACACCCAGGTCAGTATTGACCTTTATTACATTTTATTGGATTTTCAAAGAACAGAAAACAAAGCCAACAACGTGTGAAGGTGTGGCCTCAATCCTTCACACAAGAGATCAGCTTGGCATGGACTGCCTGCCACTTACTTTTTCAGATGCGGTTGCAATTCTTGTTCCCTGCAGATTGAGAGCAATGCAGCTCAGGACACCCTCATGTGCAGGAATGTCCACTGGAGGCTTCTCAGTGCTGGCCAGGTCCACAAGCTGCACGTGGCCCGTGTGAGTGCCAGGGAAGGCGAGAAGGGAATTATTACTGTTGGGACACAGGACGCAGAGACCTGAGCAGAGACGGAGAAAACCAGTTGGGAACCAGCACTTACCAAAGCCTGATCCTTTAAAAAATATTTTGTCATTTTTATGTGTATGAGTGTCATGCCTGCATGTGTGTAAGTGCACCCGTCTCATGCAGTGCCTGCAGAGGTCAGAAGAGGGTAACTAGTCACCTGGAACTGGAGTTATAGATGGTATAAGCTGCCGTGTAGGTGCTGGGACTCGAACTTGGGTCCTCTGCAAGAGGAGTCAATGTTCTTAACTGCTGAGCCACCTCTCCACCCCCTAAAGCCTGATTCTTTATAACCCAAACCTACTTCCTGACTGAAAGTCCTCAGACACAAGTAACTACTTGTGGGGTACATTTACTTGGAATCACAAAGTCAATGAATGGTGATGAGGGCCCAAGCTGCTGCCCATGAGACCTGCTCATAATTGGGAACAGTAGCTGAGCTTACGATGAACACTCATGAGGTGTCTACCTTTCACAGTGCCAGCTATATAGACTACAATGAAAAATTACAGAATTTAAGAACTCCGGGGGCTGAAGAGGTAGCTCAGAAGTTAAGAGCACTGACCGCTCCTGCAGAGCACCTGGGTTCAATTCCTAGCACCCACATAGTGGCTAAAAACCATTGGTAACTCTAGTTCCAGGGGATCCTATGCTGTCTTCTGACCTCCTTGAGCACTTCACGACATGGGTGCACTTATACACATGCAGGCATGATACTCATACACATAAAATAAAGAACTCCCTACAGTAACGTTAAAAAAGATCCCTCAGATACTTAGGAGTACATTTGGCAACTATGTAGGACACCTGTACACATCACACGTGTACGGCTGTGGGCTGTGCAGACACAGCTAAAACCTCAGCAGACAAGCTGAAAGAGTTATGAGGTAGAACAAAGGTCCTAAAAGGTCAAAAAGGTTTTGTGCAATATGACTGAAAAACCAATGTTCCTAATTTCAAGACTAACTTTGAAGTGTCAACCATCACGGTAGAATGGTATTAGCAAAGACGGAAGCATGGACTACTGGAAAAGAACAGGGAGTCCAGGAAAGACTTGATTCTTAGTGATCAAAACAAAGGGACCAAAGTAACATAACAGAAAAAACAGCATCAAAACAATGCTGCTCAGCAGGGTGTGGAGACCCTGTGAGATTCCAGCACTTGGGAGACTGAGGCAGGATTATGAGTTCAAGGCCAGCCTAGGCTGTATGAGATCCTGCCTCAACAAACAGACAAGTAAATAATAAAAATACTCAAAAGAGTCGAGAGCGTGCTTCCTGGCTGGCATCTCGTCTCAGCTACTTGGGAAGCTGATGCAGGATCACTTGAGCCCAGAAGTTCAAGACCAGCCTGAGCAGCATAACAAGACTCCATTCAAAAGAAAAACAGGGAAAGGGGGGAGGAAAAAAAAAAAGGGAAAGAAGAGAAAAATTAAGGGAAAGAGAGGAGAAAAAATAAAAAAGGTGAGTTAGTATAGTGTATAGCCCAACACAACTGGGGAGAAACTCACAATTTCTAAAACAGAATGCAGATGACAATGGACAAGCAGTCGGTCAAGGAGTCCTCTACCCCAGAGAAGGGAGAAACACACTGGCCAGAGCTGGAGCTCCAAGTGTGGTAAATGAACAGCTACGTGGCTTAAACAGCTGGGGGAGGGGGGGAGGCGGGGGACGGACCTCATCTGCATCCCATGCTTACAGATGCTCTTCCTTTCCATCTTACCTTTAGGGTTATAGCAGGTTTCAAAGACGTGCAACTGGTGGGGGTTGTGTGTGAAAGTGAACACCTTGATCATGGAGTCCAAAGCCACCACAATTCTGGAAAGAAAAAAAAAATCAGAGCACCTCTCCTCAGAGAGAAGCGAGCATTATGTGATTTTCTTATACTTTGACACTCAGAAACACCAGAAATAGTTCACACAGAAAAGACTGGACTGGACTGGGCTTTTTGTTTTTCTGAATACTCTTAAGCTCAGATGGCCTTGAACTTGCAGTTGTCCTCCTGTCTCTGATTCCTGAGTGCTGGGGTTACAGCTGATTTTGCTTTAGTTGTGAGACAGAGTCTCACACATTTCAGGCTGGCCTTGAACTCCTGATGATCCTCCTGCATTAACTTCCCAAGTGCTGGGATTATAGATGTGTGCTACCATGCCTGTTGGAAGCAGGTCCAAATGTGGCCAAGAGACCAGAGCATAAGTGCTGAGCATGGCCACATAGGCTCCTCATCTGAGTTCAGGTAGACCTCTTACCTAGGGCAGGTACTAAGTTGACGCAATCCCAGATTGACCCTCCTG
Organism: Eospalax fontanierii; assembly: GCA_035773235.1. Classification (NCBI taxonomy): domain Eukaryota; kingdom Metazoa; phylum Chordata; class Mammalia; order Rodentia; family Spalacidae; genus Eospalax; species Eospalax fontanierii. Next base: position 96,110,616 of record CM069531.1, read on the forward strand.
CTGCCACAGGTATCTTCCTAACTAAGGAGTGGTGGCACATGCCTGAATCCCAGGCTTAGAAAGCCAAGGCTCAGCAAGGAGACTTCAAGACCAGCTTAAGCTGCCTAGCAAGACCCTGTCTCAACAAAATAACTCAAGGACAGCTTTCAAGAAGCAGGTTCTCAGTCTGGATCATGCACCTGCATTACTTGGGCCTCTCCGCACTGACTAGAAGTAACAGATGTGAGACTAGTACAGGGATAGCCCCTAGCTACACCCAGTTCCTTAGTATCTGGTCCTCCAGCTGACAAAAGTGGAAATCTTAAGAGCTTGAGAAGTAAGTCACATCAAATTAAAGCCCAAATGATGAAGTTCTGCTCTACCTGGTCAGCATGCCAGGACAGGGCAAGCCTCCAGAGAGCAATATCGGGCAGAGCCCGCTACTCCAGCGGGAATGGTGCCATCAGCTTTGAAGCTCTGCTTGGCTCCAACATGGTGAAAGGTGGCGTCTGACAAGGCCTGCCTGACACTGAGGTGGTGGCCTCTCACTGTAGACCTGGGACATCTCTATGCCCAGCCAGCACTCCCCTCTAGAGTCCAGAAGCCAGTCAAGTTCCAAGCCTTCTCCTTGGCACAAGTGTGGGTCCCAACTACAGATACTGGCATGTTAACACACTCCTCCACAGAAAAACACTGCATTTTCTCTATTTTTAGAGAAACGAAACTCCACCAGGAAGGCCATACAGACCCACCTATCTCGTCGCAGCTTGACTGCCTTGACCTCGGTGGAGAACTCTATCTCGATGACAGTCTTCTTCTTCAGGTCATCCCAGATCATCACTGAAACACAAAGGAACACATGTGCTGTCACAGGCAGCCCAAGGCTGGCCTGCAGATACCACCTTATACAAGAGGCTTGGGAGGGCTCATCCTCAGGACCCTCCTGTTCACTTGCTCCCCATCCCTTTCCGAGGCAGTGCATACAAGCCAACCAAAGGCTCACACAAACAACCTCCTACACACTCAATCACACACATTCGAGCTTAATCCCAAAGCCTGACTAAAATTACTAAGTGTTCAAGTGCCTTAGCAAAACCTGAGTCACAATGTGAAAGGAAGAGGGGCTGGAGAGATGGCTCAGTGGTTAATAGCACGGGCCACTCTTGCAAGAAAACTCAGGTTCAATTCCCAGCACCCACATGGAGCTAACAACTGTCTATAACTCCAGTTCCAGGGAATCCATTGCTTTCTTCTGACCTTGGGCGGCATTGTATGACATGGATGCACTTACACATATGCAAGCAATATACTCATACACATGAAAGTAATATTTTTAAAAAATGTGAAGGTGGGCTGGGCGTGGTGGTAGTGCATGTCTTTAATCCCAGCACTCGGGAGGCAGAGGCAGACAGATCTCTGTGAGTTCAAGGCCAGTCTAGTCTACATAGCGAGTTCCAGGCCAGCTGGGGCTACAGGGAAACGGTCTCAAAAAGAAAAAAGAAAGGGAAAGTTAGGCTGGATATGGTGGTGCCCATCTTTAATCCTGTCACTTAGGGGCCAGATGGGTCTTTGTGCAGGCCAGCCTGGTCTACAGGCCCCTCAAAATAAGGGGGGGAGCCTGGAAGTATAGCTCAGAGTACTTGCCTAGCAAGCTGGAAAAGCTAGCTGCTGCGTGCTCAGCCTGATAAACTGAGTGTGATCTATGGGACTCATGTGGTGGGAGGAGAGAGCCAATTCCCACAACTCTTTTTTTTAACCCCCCCCCTACTCCACATATAATAAAAAATAAAATCTAAAAATAAAGACCACTTTTTAAAACAAAGATTACTAAATCATTTAGATGCTACAAAAGCACATCAAAAACCTGTTGGAAATTACTTTCTTCTAACTAAAATTTCCAAGACCTTTTCAGGTTGTAGTAGGAGTTCAGTGAGGCTGCAAGATGGCTGAGTAAAGGCGCTGGCCACCGAGGTGGATGTTCAGCATCCATATGGCAGGAGAGGACTCCACATATGTGTTGGGGTGTGGCAAAAGTGTACCCACACACTCACACATACCCGCACACAAAACAAATGTTAGAAAAACTTGAAAATTTCACCAGTGAACAAGACCCGATTTAGTAAAAACAACGCCCTTGCTCCCTGTCCTTACGAATGATTTGATTATGAATCAAATTATTCGTAACCAGAAAGATGGCGAACTCTTCACTGTTAGAGCCTGCTGGCTCTGTGAGAGGGCCACTTTACACTCTGCTTTAGGTCAGTTAAGACCATCTCGGACCTGGGAGCCTGCGGTTCTACCCAGAGGCGAACTTTCAATCTTATATTTGTACTACTCTTCATGTCTCTGCTGCAGGGCATGCAGACGCCATTTCCCCGGTTCAGGGAGCTTCACTGAGCAGCACTCTCTATGTGGCTCCTTTTCTTTTCTTTCTGGGTAGTGGGTAACAGAACCAGGGTGTCAAGAACACCAGGCATGCACCCTCTAAGCTACACGTTCATTCCCACAATCCCTCCCTCTTCCTCTGTACCAGGCTTGGTCTCCACCAGATGCCAATTTACCCTCTCAGTTCACCTTCAACTGGCAAAAGAGCACTCCCACTCCAGGTCTGTTACGTCCCCTTCCCGACCAACCTTCCATTGTTACCTAAGCTCAGCCTTCTTTCTAGGTTTCTTTCCCTCAAGCCTAGAGGGAAGCTTAGATGAGATAGGGTGGTCCACAAGCCTCCCTCCTTCAAACAAAAGCTAGATTAAGCTCATCTACCAGCCAGGAAAACTCCCTCACTTTTCAGACAGCCATACCTCTCGACTGTAGTCCCTTTCACCACATACAGAAATACGCCAGACCAACACTGTACCCCATACCCAGAGGCAACCTGGCTTCTTATTCTGTGTGGACACTGAGTCCATGTCTCCAGAAGTCAATGGTTCTCAGCAGGGGACCTTGTACCTTGTTTTACCCCAAGTTCAAGACTTTACCACAGTAACCCAGAGGTGCAGCATATTCCCACTCGTCAACAACTGGCACCAGGCCTCCACATCTGCCAAGACAACTAGCAGCTCTCATGTGACCACAGACATGGGATGTTCTAGAAAGCTCAGGACACCGTTACACATATGGTGGTTCTTAAAGACAGAACTACTTTACCTTTGTTGGGAGGGTATTTTGGCTTTTTTCCACCACCAACTAAAGCTAAATAGTTGCAGCGAAATAACATTTCCACATGGCCAACTCCTCCTTCTAAAAATTCTGAAACGACAGTTGAAAAAAGACCAAATTAGTAAGTTAGTATATGCAATTTACCCACAGCGAAAAAGTGAAGATGTATACTCAGCATTTTTTTTTTTCTTCTCTCAGGACAGGGAGGGTCTCCCTACCCATCTCTGGCTGGCCTGGAACTCATTATGTGAACCAGGCTGGCCTCACACTCACAGATGGAGCTCTGCCTCTGTCTCTGCCTCCCAGGTGGAGCTGGGATTAAAGGCATGTACCACCATTTCATTTTTTACAAAAAGTCTTGATTTATTATTTTTATTTTATGTGTTTGAGTGTACTGCCTGCATGTGTGCAAGTGCATCCATGTCATGCAGTGCCTGTGGAGGTTCGAAGAGAGTACTGGATCCCCTAGAACTGGAGTTATGGATGATTGTTAGCTGCCATGTAGATGCTAGGAATCGAACCAAGGTCCTCTGCAAGAGCAGCTAGTGCTCTTAACCTCTGAACCATCTCTCCAGCTCCACACCATTTCATTCTTAATTATCAATTTGTGACCAATACCATCAGAAGTGGAAGTGGTGACTAGTGGGCTTCTGACCTCTCTTGGCACTGTGAGCTGTGCCCTAAGAACTGGGCATACTCCCTGAGCAACCAACTCAGAAAGTGTGGAAAAGACTCAAATTCATATCCCAAGATGCAGCAGGACCTACACATAAACCCTCAAAGCCAGGAGTGATGGTGCAAGTCTGTAATTCTAGTACCCAGAAGGCAGCTGAGGCAGGACGATTAACAGCACAATGCTGGGGCTGGTTTGATGGCTCAGCAGGTAAAACACTTGCCCTGCAAACCTGAAGACTTGAGTTTGATTCCTGGAATCCATGGAAAGATAGAAGGAGAGCTATTTACTGCCAATAAATAAATAAGTAACACAGAGAAAGATGAAAAGCCTCAGTGTAAAAGATGAGGCAATCAGTGGTGATGATTCTTTCTCAATTATTTCAGATGTCTATTCTGCTAAGTCTGAAATAATACCGAGAATGTCTCCAGGCTGAATGCAGCTCAGGGGAAGAATGCCTGCTTTGCATGCACAAAGCCTTCCAGTCTGGGGCATCCAATGCCCTCTTCTGGCCTCTGCAGGCACTAGGCACTCATATGGTGCAAATATACACATGTAGGCAAATACTCATACACATGAAATAAACAAAACCTTTTAAAAAAAAAAGTTCACAAATTACGTCAGCAAAAAAGCCCAAAGACTGCTCATGTTCTCTGTAACAAGAGGATGCCCCAGAGTCCTGGGGAGCACTTCTCCATTCTGTGGGACTCATGGAACTCAGCGGGACCACTAGCCCATGTCTCTGTGCTCTGTAAGGACCCAGAGTTCCTGGGACGGAAAGGGAGTGTACTGCCAAGAACAAGCTAGGAAGCCTCTGGAAACCAGGACACCGGCTACAGACAGACTCTGACCTATGAATTCACAGTTGCAAAACATGAGCCAAGAGTCCATCAGCTCTCTCAAAGTCTAGCAGCAATCCCAGGACTTACAGTTAGCATTATCCACAAGGAAACACTTCTCAAAGGCAGTACTGCCAAATGGCCATAGTGGGTCTCTGTCCTCTGGGTGACATGCATAGCTTCCAAACTCTATAAGCCCGCAGCTTCTTTACCCTGGCAGCACAAGAGGCATCGCTTATGTCCTTAACCCACTCACCCCGAAGGTGGACACACAGCGGCCAGTGAGCACTTTTCAGCCTTACCACTCATTGGAATGGAGAACAGGCCAGAGCTTAGAAAAACCTAAAACTGAACACAAACACCAGCTGCTCAGGGAGGAAAGGACAGTCTCCTCAACAAATGGCTTTAAGACACTAAATGTTCATGAAGCTGGACCTTTACCTTGTACCACATATAAAAAGCAACTCAAAATGAAGACCTTCAAATCAGACCCCAACTATAAACTCCTAGAAGAAAAAGGGAAATCTTCATGACACTGGATTTAGAGATAACTTCTTGCCCAGGACACCAGAATCACAGAAGTAAAAGCCAAAACAAATGAGAGAGTAACGAAAACTTGTCTGGGCCCATGGAGACGGCTCGGTGGTAAGAGTACTTGCCGCACTATGACACACAAGGGTGCACACACAGAGTAATAAATTTTAAAAAATCAAGCACCTTGTATGCCAAAAGACAGAGTGAGAAGAAACCTGTGGAATGAGGTGGACTGCAGGAGCTGGGGACAGCTGGCCACTCGAGCACGAGGACCTAAAAACACACCTAAAGTGAACAATAAAAAGCTGGGCATGGTGCTGCATGGTTGGAGAGTGGGGCAAGAGGACCCCTGGGCCTCACTGATGACCAACCTCGCATATCCAGTGAGCCCCAGGCCAACGAGAAATCCTATCTAAAAAACAAGGAGTGTATTTTTAAAAATCAATATGGATGGCTTCTGAGAAAGTACACAGGGATTGACCTCTGGCCTCCACATGCACCTGCACACACATGTATCCACATACACAAAAACAAACACACTCTGGCACATACATGAGAGAATATCTGTAAAGCATGTATTTAATAACAGAATGATAACCAGAATACATGAACTCTTACACCTCCAAAGGAGAAAAACCCAAGCAATCTTATTATTAGAGATTAGACATACGGGGCTAGAGAGACGACTCAGCAGTTAAGAACACTGGCTGTTCTTGCCAGAGGACAGGGATTTGAGTCCCAGCATCCACACAGTGGCTAACAACTGTCCTAACTCCAGTTCCAGGCTATCCAACAACCTCTTCTAACTTTGTGGATATTGAATGACATAGATGTACTTACATACATGTAGGCAATACACTCATACATATAAAATACAAATAATAAAATGTTTTTTAAAAAAAGAGTAGACTCAATCAAACAACCTCTTCTAACTTTGTGGGTATAGAATGACATAGATGTACTTACATATACGCAGGCAATACACTCATAAATAATAGAAATAATAAAATGTTTTTTTAAAAAAGAGTAGACTCAATCCAAGCGTGTCCACTAATGGATGAGGGAATACTCATGAAGTGGACAGGGGCACCAGGTGCACCCGCATGCCTCTGAATTACCTCTGCTGAGTCAGGGGCACCTCACACACATTCTATTCAACTCTGTGAAAGAGCTGTGTTTCTAGATGGAGAGCCAACTTTTTACAGAAGCTCATCTACATTTCTACAGCTACAGGACAGAGTACTTCACCAAAACTCTCATCCTTGAACATCTTTCTGTAGTGTTCTCAGAAGTGAGTGTGGTCCTATAGCATCATGGTGGGACCAGGACAGGATCCATTATCAACTCCAGGTGGCCCTCTCCTTGCTTCTCGGCCTTCCAGCAGAGCCATGCTGTTCAGGTGGACCAGCTGAGACTCACTAGAGGACGCAGAAGACATAGGACTGAGGCCTTGCAGTGATCTGGGAGAGTGCTGTCTAACTGCAGGAGCAGGGAGCCCCAGGCAAGGGCTTCTCTGGCTGCCACTTTTCTGTATTTGCCAAGCAGCAGTGGCTCCCCTCAAGAGACAGTTGCTCATCTGTGGCCCACCTTGAGTCTCCTGACTAGGAACACTAGGGATGAGGCCCAGAGCCCAGACAGAGGACAGACAGCTGCAACAGGGCACAAACCTCTCCTCGTCATTCAGGAGAGTGAGCCACTGAAATAACAGAATAAGAAACAGGGGCTTGGTTAAGATGCAAGTTGCTGCTCGGTGTGTTGGTCATGATGCCTTTGATCCAAGTACTCAAGAGGCAGAGGCAGGCAGATCTCTGTGAGATCCAGGCCAACCTGGTCTACACAGAGATTTCCAGGCCAGCTGGGGCTAGTCTAAAAAAAGATGTAAGTTGCCAGAAATCTTAACTGCAGATGAATCTAAATATGTACATACAGGAGCTGAAAACGTGGCTCAGCGGTTAAAAAGCACTGGGTACCCACATGGTAGCTCACAATGGTTTGTAATTTTAGTTTCAAAGGATCTGGTACCCTCTTGTGGCCTCCACAGGTATCCAGCAAGCACATGGTACACACATACATATGCAGGCAAACACTCAAATACAAAAATGAAAATAATCAAAAGAATGACCTCATAGAATGGAAAAAAACAAAAAGTACATATAAATTTTTTAAATGTGGTGCTCCTAATGGGAAATTTTTTCTTTCCTTGAGACAAGAACTCCCTATAGCCCCAGTTGACCTGAGACTCACTACATAGACCAGGCTGGCCTCGAGTTCAGAGAGGTCTACCTGCCTTTGCCTCTGCCACACAGTGCTAGGATTAAAGGCGTGCATCACCACTCCCAGATATCATGACCTTTTTCTTTTTCTTAGACAGGATCTCCTGCAGCTCCAGCTGGCCTTAAACTCAGATACACCTGCCTCTGCCTCCCAAGTGCTAGGATTAAAGGCATATGCCATCATGCCCAGCAAAATATTTTATTTATTATTTTTATTTTATGTGTAAGAGTGTATTGCCTACATATATGTAAGTGCACTTGTGTCTCGCAAGGTCCAGGGGTCAGAGGGCATCAAATTTGCAATGTGCCTTGGAACCGAAGTTAGGAATGGTTGTTAGTCTCTGTTTGGGTGTTGAGAAATCAAACCCAGGTCCTCTGCAAGAGCAGCCAGTACTCCTAACTACTGAGCCATCTCCCCAGCCCCCCGTGACCTTTTTCAAGTTAAGGTCCCATCTGCTCCCTTAGTGTGGAAGCAGCACACTTCAAGGACCTGGGTCCTAAATCTCAATGCTAAGCTCAGGGCTGGCCTGTCCAGTCCCAGCAACAGGGGTAGCAGTGAGTATGTGTATGATACCAGGTCACAACAATGGCATCCTTCTCAATCACAACCTTATTTTCAGCTTTGGTGTTTTTAAGACAGGGTCTCACAGAGGAGGCTGGTCTGCTGGAATGCACAATCCTCCTGCCTCAGCCTCCTGAGTGCTGGAATTCCAGGCAAGTGTCACTGCAGTTGGACAGTAACTTCCTTTCACAGAGCTGAAACAATTCTAGAATCAGTAAACTTAAAACCTAATTGTTGGGGGGCTGGAGAGATGCTTAACAGTTAAGAATATTGGCTGCTCTTGCAGAGTACCTGAGTTTGAATCCCAGTACTCATATGGCGGCTAGCAACTGTCTATAACTCCAGTTTCGGGGGATCTGATGCCCTCTTCTGACCTCTTCAGGCACTTCATGTCATGGGTGCACTGACATAAATGCAGGCAATGCACTCATACATATAAAATAAAAACAAAAGACACCTGTGTCTGTGGAGGAAAGGACATGCTTCATTTCTGATGGTTTATCCAAGACCTGTTCATTCATCATCAGAGCTGGACTGTCCCAGCAGTAAGGACTGGGAACCGCCAAATGTTGAAGAAAAGTACATAGAAGAGAAAGTAAGTGGAAAAAAGGTCTACCTCTTTACCAGCTCCAGCTTTGGAACTTCCATTTTATGAGAACACAGATGCACAGAAACAATCAGAAGGAACCACAACTCCTCATTATGAATTTGTTTCTGACAGTGTTTTGCTCTGAAGTTCAGGTTGGCCTTGAACTCCCAATCCTCTGGCCTGAACATCCTAAGGCTGAGGTGGGAATGCTGGGATGACAGACATGTGCCACCACATCCAACTACGAGTACTTTCTAAGTGCTGGTCACTTGAAGAGTTGAGTCCCAAGTGCCGGAATTAAACCTGTCATCTAACTTCTCTTGTTTTCCATTCAGTAAGGACCAAGTAAAAATGCCTGGCATTCACCACAAAGTGCTCTTTAGTGGAGTCAGCTAGGACCAGGACCTAAGGAAGGAGGAGCGGAACCCGTCATTTGGCAGTTCATTAGAGAACACAGCTTGGTCACACTTGTCTCAACACAGCAGCAGGAAGTGCTCATGCAAAGAAAGAAGACTGGCTCCGTTTACACAGGGCCAGACTGCCTACTTTTTAGTTAGAGCCACCCTTCTCCACTGGAGGCTAAAATGGACAACCCCAGAAATGACCATCATCTCCTTACCTTGTTTCTCTTTTTCTTTGAGTGGATCGGTGTTATAGACTCGGAATCCATTTTCCATCCCACATGCAAAGCATCCTAAAGCAGGGAGTGTGAAAGAGATACGTGAATCTCCTTACTGCAGTGAGCAGAAACAGAGTTCGTGGAAGCCAGCACTTGCTAGATGCTCACACTGCGTGCATGGTGTACTGAACCACAGCTACTTCTGCAAGACACCTTAGGGCTATGTTTTAGCACTGTTTTCCCACCACAGGGCCCTTTTCTAGCATCCTGTGAACCAGGCTTCTGCTTAAACACTGAACACTCTGCCCCTTATTAAGGCTCACTGGACTCCCCGAGAACACACTGAATGAATGCTGTGCCAGGTGCCACGCCAGGTCCTGGAGTAGCACTGACAAGTCACATCTGATGAGAACAGACTCAAACCCGTAACCCTGGCTGCTACAGACACACCAGGATAGGGGAAGTTAGGGGTGCTGAGACAGGACTGGGTGTGGACTCCTGAGATGCGCATCTCAGGAGTCCAGAACTGATCGTTTCCACTTACAGAATGGTTCCTAGAAGGACAGACACGAGGACTCCCCAAGGACTCCACGAATTCATTTCTACCTGTGAACTGTTCAAACTCCTCAAATTCATCATGACCACAAAGGTGATCCAGGATATCCCATCCCTGTCACTGTCTCCAAATCACCTATCAATTGTCAGTGGTCCACATAAAAGGCACCACTAGGAACTGAAAAAGCATCCAGGTCTCAAGACTACACTTAACCTCCTTCAAATGCCAGGCTTAACCATTGCTCACATGATGCTTTGGGGAGGAGGAAAACCAAATCCTCCAAATGTTTTCAATGCAATGTTGCAAAGCCTGGTTCCTCACAGCAACTGCACAATGGTCTGAAGGGGCACAGAGGCCCCCATCCTACTGACCCCTGTCCTGCACACCAGTTCTAGAGCTGGGTTATATTGTCCTTTCAGCTGCCCTTCCATGTAGGAAAGGCATCCCTGTGCTTTCTACCCGAGTCACACAAGATCCAAGAACCACGATAGCTGTGAACTGGAGACCAAATTCTGCAATCAACTCTTATATTCTAAAATGTTAATTTATGGGGCTAGAAAATGGCTCAGCAGTTGGGAGCACTGGCTGCTTTTGCAGAGGACCTGGGTTGGATTCCCAACACCCACATGGTGGCTGACAACCATCTGTAACTCCAGTTCCAGGGGATCTGATGCCCTCTTCTGACCTCTGCAGGCAATGAACAACACGGGTGCACTTACACTCATGTAGGCAATATACACATACAAAACACATAAAACAAAATAAAATATTAAACAAAACTATTTTAATAAATAAACACAATTTATCTGGGCCCAGAACCTGAAACCCCCAAGTGCCAAGCTATCATCAAGCTGTACTAATTTTATGTTATTGGAATCACATAATCGAGGAATCATTTATAAAAGGATGGGAAAATGAGAACAGAAGAAAGTATGGGCATCAAGATGACCAACAATCCCCCAAATCATGAAAATGCAAACAAAACAACATGGCAAGGTCTCTGCAGCAGCCAGACAACAGGAGCACCAGGTATACTGAGGTATAGAACCAAGAGCTGTACAGGGAAGGCAAACAGGAATACCTGCACACCCTTTTAGAAACAGGAGCACATGCTCACCAAAGCACACAGTCCAGTAAGCAAAGGGTACTACTACACTCATGGGAACCAGACACCCACACGTACTAGCAACAGTAAAATGGCTAAATGTTCCCACAAAGGAACATTATAAATCAATGAAAAAGATCTACTGCTAAATTCATCAATGTGAGGGAAGGGAACTGGCATCTCACATTATAAAAAAAACAAAAATGGAACTGAAGAGATGGCTCAGAGGGCAAAAGTAGTTTCAAATTTTAAAAATTAAGGGCAAATGCACTTAAATTTTTTATTTTTATTTGTGAATGTAGCTGTCTGTCTGTATGTGCACTATGAGGCTACAAGGTATTGGATCCCCTGGAGCTGCAGTTACAGCAGTTGTGAGCCAGATCTCTGTGAGATGGAGGCCAGTCTGATCTACATAGCAAGTTCCAGGCCAACTGGGGCTACGAGAGAGACTCTGTCTCAAAAAAAATCCAATGTTTTCTGGGGCCAGAGAAAGGGTAAGAGTGCTTACTGCGCAAGCCTGAGGACCTGGGTTGGAATTCCCAGCCTCTACATAAAAGCCAACATGGCTACATGTGCCTGTAACCCCAGCACTGAGAGGTGGAGAGAGGAAGATCCCAGGAGCTCGCTTGACAGCCAGCTTGGCTGAAAGGGCGAACCAAAGGAGATGCTATCTCAATGGTGTAAGGTAGAGAACACCAGAGGAAGACATCCACTGTCCTCTGCGGCCACATGAATGTGCCTGGGGAAATGAGAAATACACACATAATTAAAACAAACCTTAAAAATTTTCTTTTTAAGTGTATGAGTGCTTTGTCTGTATGCATGTAGTGTCCACGGAGGCAAGAAGACAGTGTTGGATCCCCTGGAACTGGAGTTATGCACAGTTGTTAGCTACCATGTGGGTGCTGGAATCCAAACTCAGGTCCTCTGCAAGAGCTCTCTCCAGTCCCATAAAAATGCATCTTTAATCAGTATCAGCAAAACCAAATTCTGACAAACTGAACTGCCTGACATGAGTCTACGTTGTAAGTTATTAATCGACTGCAGCCAGCTCTGGTATGAGAATGTATTTCTTTTCTTCTTTAAACAGTCTCAAGATGCCCAGGATAAGCCTGAACTCCTGACCTTCCTGGCTCCACTTCCCTAGTACTGGAACTACATGCAGGTACCACCACTCCCAGTTTAGGAAGTACTGGGGTCTGAACCCAGCACCTCAAGCATGTTAGGAATGCATTCATTAACTGAGCTATGAGTTACATCCCCTGCTTGAAGGAGAATTTCCTTTTCTTTGAGACAGGATCTCATTTTGTAGTCTTGGCTGGCCTCGAACTCACAGCTCCACCTACCTCTGCCTCTGGAGAGCTGGAATTAAAGGTGTGTGCCACAAGACTGAAAGATATTTTTTAAAAATTATTATTTACTTTTCTCTTTTATGTATTAAGTGTTCTGCCTGCCATGTATGTAAGCATACCATTGTGTACAAGGCCTGCAGAGTTTAGAAGAAGGCACCCATCAGAGTCCCTGTAACTGGAGTTACAAGTGATTGCTGGCTGCCACGTGGGTGCTGGGAACTGAACCTGGGTCCTCTGCAAGAGCAGCCAGTGCTCTTAACTACGGAGCCATCTCTCCAACGCCATGAAAGAGAATTTAAGGAACTGTATCACCGTTGATTCTATAAAAGGTTTTATTACTGAAACCTCTTTAAAAAAACAAGTGGAAGCCAGGCATGGTGGTGAATGCTTTTAATTCCAGCACTGGAGAGGCAGAGGTAGGCAGATTACCTGTGAGATCGAGGCCAGTCTGGTCTACAATAGTGAGCTCCAAACCAAGTGGGGTTACAGGGAGATCCTGTCTCAAAAAGACGACAACAAAAATCAAACTGACCGGAGCTGTTCTTGAATGCCCAACATACAACACCTTGCCCCCAACATGCTAAGTGTGCTCCTTCACAGTCCCCAGTGTGAGGACAAACCACTGCTGTTACCAGGAAGCCACACAGCTGATGCTTCACAGGGCAACCATATGTGAATCTAGCTCCCTTTCTCCAGGAACTCATCTGTGTCTTCTCAGGACAAAAACAAAAACAGTTTGGCGCTCCTACTATTTAATGGACACTTCTATACTGGTTACAGAATATGCACGTTTCCAGAGGTATGTTAGTTCTACAGTGACTACAATGAACGTATCCCCCACCCACCATAATGCTTAGCACACTGAACTTAAATATACTTAGATGAGATATACACAATCATTGCTTATCTACGTAAAATTATTTCTTGTGATCCCCAGCACCTGAAAATATATCATTTAAAATTATCTTGAGCAGAATGGGGTGAGCAGAGGTGGAGGTGCAGAGGCAGGAGGATCAGGATAAGTTTGAGGCCAGCCTGGGTCCCATAGTGAGTGAGCCTAGTTTGCAGTGCGACCCTGTCTCAAAAAGCAACACAGCTTTATTTTCTTGACCAGGGGCGTTAGCTCCAGCCGTAGCCCCAGCTACTCCGAGGCTAAGGAGGGAAGTTGCCTTGAGGACAGTTCCACTCTAAAAGCTCCAATCTCAACAAGCGTTGTTTGCTTCCTCAACGAAAGCTAGTGAAACCTCCTCGAGCCCCTTTTATCTTCCCCAGTGAGATTAGAAAGGGGAGCTACCTGCCAAGGGGTCCCGCCCCCTCCACATAGCAGGGTGCACAGCCAGGACACCTTCCCCAGACTCCACACCGGAAAGGACGGTTAACCAGTCCTGAAGCGCTTTCACAGTACAGGGCCAAGAACCCCGAGGGGGAGAGGGAGGACCCGATGGGTGAGAGGCAGGACCCACGGGGGAACAGCGAGGACACGATGGGGGACAGCGAGGAGTCCGCGGGGCCCCGAACAAGGCGACGGCATCTAGAAACAGGGACGAACCGCCGCTCGGTGACCAACAGGACCTGCGGCGGCACAAGGCCGGACCCTGGGGCCGGGCAAGAGGCCGAAGGTTCGAGGCCGGGAAAAGGCCGGCCGCAGCGAGGAGGGCGGAACCCGTGCCTGGGGTTCTGAGTCCCGGGGCGCAAGGCCGCGGCAGTCCGAAGGCCCGGGGTCCCGCCCCAGCTGGGTCGCCGTTCTCGGGGCAGGAAGGCCCCGGGTCTCCCCACAGCGCTGGCCGCGCCTCCAGGAGCCGGGCCGGCCGTCCTCACCGTGGTCCTGGTTGAAGCCGGCGTAGAGCAGCCCGTTACCATGGGGGTTACACGGCAGGAGGTTCATGGCGCCCCGGACGGCCCTCAGCGCCGCATACCCTCGAACACCAGACGGTCGGTCCAGTAGCGCGGCGCCCAGGCCGCCGCGGCCGGAAGCCAGGGTCCTAGGGGCGTGCGTCGTGCGTGCCTGCGTCAGCGCTTCCAGACGTGCGGACGTCCGTGCGCATGCGCGCAGCTAGGGCATGCGGCGTTCTGATTTCGCCCAACCCGCGCAAGAAGGTGGGCAGGGCGGGGCGAGGCCTGGAGGGCGGAGCCAGAGCGGGCGGAGCCTAGGGCGGGACGGGACCTCGAGGGGGCGGAAGTGGCGGGGGCCTGGAGAGCGGGGCGGGGCCTGGAGAGCGGGGCGGGGCCTGGAGAGCGGGGCGGGGGGTGGAGGGCGGGGGGGGGCCTGGAGAGCGGGGGGGGGGCGGGAGAGCGGGGCGGGGCCTGGAGAGCGGGGCGGGGCCTGGAGAGCGGGGCGGGGCCTGGAGAGCGGGGCGGGGCCTGGAGAGCGGGGCGGGGCCTGGAGAGCGGGGCGGGGCCTGGAGAGCGGGGCGGGGCCTGGAGAGCGGGGCGGGGCCTGGAGAGCGGGGCGGGGCGAGACGGGGGCTGAAGGGGTAGGCCCCGGCTAATCCGAGTCCGCTGCAGGAGGTGGGTTTTCTAGAGCATCACGCCCGATCCTCCCGGACCAGGACTGCGCAGGACCGAGTTCTCGGGTGAGAAAACCGCAGCAGACACACCCGCCCGCAACACACAGTCTTCCGGAACTCCATCACATGATCATGCACTACAAGTTCCCACCGAAACACCTCCCTCTCAGTGCTCCCAGACACACGTTCCCCTGGACGCAATTTCCCTCGGGACACATGTTCCCTAAAGACACAGACTCACAGGCCATCCGCTGCAGGGTGGGGCGGGGCGGGGCCTTGTTCGGGGCCTCGTGGAACCCGCAACCATCTGACTCACGTTTCTACAAACACAAGTTCTCCAGAGTACACTCCCTAGCCCTGTAAGACCGGAGCCTCCTAGGACATAACCACCTGGGGCACGGTCGTCGGGAGTGTCGTGGACACAGAAGTCTGGCCCCAGCTCTGCCCAGACCGAACAGCTAACAGTTTGCTCCTCCATCTTCATAATGCTGTCCCCTCCCCTACTCCTGCTTCCTTACGGTGCTATCCACTTTCCCAAGTGAAAACAAGCACATCCTGCAAGCAGAACCACACACGGGCGTCATGCCCTCGGACTTCCGGCCTCCAAGACTGTGGAAATCATAATCTGTTCTTTATAAATTGGGATATTTTCGTTACAGTTGTCCAGGTGGTCCTTGGTACTGTCATCCTCTCCGCCCCACCGGCCACCTTGCAGCCTGATTTCAGTTCACCCATCTGGAAGCCGTTTTGCTATCGCTTCTGAAACCGACATTCAATTTGATGAAGCCGTTCTCCAGCAAGCTCAATAGGTTTGAAAAAAACATCACAGCACCCATAATAGACATTTTTCTAGAGTCATTATTTTGTCTAGAGTAATTTTTTAGGATTTATTTTCTGTGTGTGTTTGTGACATGCCCGCGGAGGCTAGAAGAGGGCGTCAAGTCCCCTGGAGCTGGAGTTACAGGTGGTTGTGAACCACCAGATGTGAGTGCTGGGAATGCAACTGGGGTCTTCTGAAAGAGTAGCAAGCACTCTTAACCACTGAGCCATGTCTCTACTCCATTGTCTAAGTTGTTTCATGTCAAAGTTACAAAGCTTTCTGGCCAGGTAATTTTCTCAAGGCAACTGACATAATCGTGTGATATATTCTGAAGGGTGTTTGAAGGGTGACTCTCATAGACCTAGGACTAATGGGCTCAGTCAGACTTCCCAGTGAGTGCCTCGGGGGGATGAAGGACAGTTTCCTGGAGTCTAGCTGTATTTCAGTTACCCTTTCTGTATATTCACCACCACAACATGTATGCTCCTCCTTAACTTGCTTCATTTGGGGGCTCTTACCCCACAGAAATGCACTTTGATTTGCTGTGGCAATTCCTAGTTCTTTTATGTTACCAGTTTGTCATAGCAAATTGTCACAGACTTGCTGGCTTAGAATACAAGTATCTAGAAAGCCATAACTGGCCAAAATTAAAGAATAAGAGACTGAAGAGTATGTCTTCGATATTAAACCTTTGTCACCTACAGCTCAAGGATCATTGCAGAAGAGGAGGGGACACTAAGAGCTAGGAGTGGTGGAGGAACTTAATCATATGAACTTACAGCAAGGTGACAGCATGCACAAGATCCATGCAAACTCAAACCTGACAAAAACCCAGCACAGAACTGGGGAAATGGGCTGCAGGCTCTAACCTTAGCTGAGGAACTATTGGAAACTGATCACTGCTCAGTGAGGGAAAGTTGGTCTTTACTGGAGAGACATTAGGTTGACCAGGCTCCAGCGGATGGACTCACACCAGAGGACATCTGGGGACACAAACTTGATTTGCTAGGCCTTAACATATATAACAGGATGCATGAAACCCAGGAGGAGGTTATAATAAGGGTACAGATAGGGAAGGAGGTCTAAATATGATCAAGATGTACTATATGAAATGCACAAAAGTTCAATTAAATGTTTTTTAAAATTAAAAATAATGCAAGTGTTCTCTTCCAGTTCTGGAAGGCAGGAGTCCAAAATGAAAGTGTGAGCAGTTCTGTGTTCACTCTCTCCCTTCCCACTTCTTCCTGTTGTCCACGATTCCCTTTCAGGGCCTTGTGTCAGGGTGTATGGAGTGCTCAGGACTCCAGGCAGCCTGTGCATTCCATAAATGGCAGACTTACAGGTCACAGAGGTTTAGGGAGATGCGTTCTGCACCTGCTAGCACACAAGTGGAAATCCTTTAGTCAGAAATAAAACAGGTCTGGGGATGGTGGTTTATACCTGAAATCCCAGCAGTCAGGAGGGAGCTAAGAGAAGATCCCGAGTTAGAGGGCAGCCTTGTTAACATAGTAAGTTCAAGGCCACCCGAGCTACATAGTGGGACCCCACCTCAAAAAAAAAGTATCACCAGAACAGCAAAGGAGAGAAAAGAACCCATGTGGCCTGGTTTAGCCTGAGATTATTCCACATAACCCACCATCCATCCCAGCAGATCTGGGCAGAAGAGAAGCTGCAGCAGGGCCTTTCTTTTTAACTAACTTCCCCTTTCAGTTCTATGGGTAGAGACCTGCACCAGAGCTGTGAAGCATGGCTGTCCCTGCCCTGGCTACTCTCTCCCTCAGTGGCATAGCAAAGAGGAGGCCCTGAAGGCTCGGGCAGGATGGCCTCAGTGACCTCCAGGCCACTGTCAAGAAGGCCTTGTTTCTTCAGGGTTCACTGACTGTCCACACTCACCTGCCTCTCTGTGATCGTCTGTCTGCCTTATGTCCACATGGCTGGATGGTCCCCAGCTCCAGGCCTTCCATGACCAGGACAGCTGTATTCCATCTCTAAGGACCCTGTTGCTGTGGACCTAGGGTCCCATGAATAGCTGAAATTGTGTAAGTCACTAACAGAAACTGAGGACACCTGAGCTTTTATTTCACTTTTCTTCTTGTTTAACCCCTCGTTATATGTGGCTTCCACAAAGAAACATTAAGCAGCATAGCCAGAAAAGAGACCCACACTTGAGCCTTTGTCAAGCCAGCATGGTCATTTGTGTGAGGTGGATAAGAGTTTGTCCATTAGGAAATGCCTGGCCATGATGGTTCCTTGTTCCTAGGAAAGGACAGTAGACCATGGACACTTCCAAGAGGTACACGTGTTCTTTTAGTTCTTCCATCTTGATTGGTTGAGACAGGGTCTCCATCTCCAGCCAGGAAGCTCATTATGGAGTTCTACATTGGTCTCAAACTCACAACAGGGCTACATCAACTTCCCAAGAACTGTGATGACAGGCACTACCACTGTGCCCACAACAACTTTTTTCCCTCTATATGTCTTTTCAAGGAAAGCAGTCTTTTCCAAAGGTGACAACAGGTAAAAAATTAAGCCTTGTGATAAGCATCATGAACAGCACTGTGCTATGATGTCCATGCTAGGTGGGGAGACACATGGGGAAACGGCTGTGGGGTACCTAAAGCTATAAAGAGACACCTGACTCTGTCAAGAGAGGAACGTAACACTTTATTGAGAAACATTTTAAGTAACAGTGTTTTTACTTCATTCTTTGCTGAAGCAGCTTCCTTCTTGCACTGTGTTGAAACCACATCAGTTAGTTCCACATCACTGAGACAGCTTTGGCATTGTGTTCTCACAGCTCCATCATCTGTAGAACACCTCGTACAAAAAATGTAGGTTTACCGAAAAATAGGCATATAAATTACTTATTAATCCCAAAATGTAGTAAAGAACATAGCAAAAACTTTATCAAATCCATGTCACACCCAAACGGGACAGGTCTGCTGTACAGAATTGATGTGCAGCTGTGGCATTTTTATGAAGTGGTGCTTTGACATTAAAAAGTTTACAAAAAGGCCCCTCTTGTACTGTCAGCAGTGCCAAAATCTCCGACTGCCACTGCTTGAAATTTCCTGGAATATGTCTTTCTCCTGACACACATTTCGGCAGACATATAAAAGCAGTTAAGAAAAAGTGGCACAGCAATCATGATACAAGTAACATCCAGAATTTCATGTTATCACAAGTACAGCAGAGGACTGGTTTCCCTTTGCACATAAGAGCTTCACGCACACCCACACAGAAGTGTCAACCTTCTGGTGGCACAGGCATTAGGAGTGAAGTAGCATTGTTACCGTGAAATGAAGGATGTATTTCTCAAGTCTGGAATGGTCTCGGTCCTCCAGGTGTGGTCACTCAGAGCCTCTGGCTCTCATGTGTCTTTTGTTAGTGTCTTCCCTAAGAAATTTACTCTTATTTTTTGGTGCTGAGGATGGAACCCAGGGCCTCACTCATCCCAGGCAAGTGCTCCTCCATCAAGCTACAGCCCCAGAATGCTTTTGACTTTTAATTTTAACAGAGTGTCTCACCAAGTGGCCCAGGCTGGACTTGAAGTCACTCTGTAGCCCAGGTAGACTTTGAACTTGTGCTCCTCCTGCCTGGGCCTCTTGGGTAGCTCAATGACCAGCCTGTGCTAGCAGTCCCAGCCCCTAAGAAATTTTGCAGCTGTTCCTGGCACAGTTTCTAGGTGGGCTCTGGAGTGGACGGGCGGTCCTGGCTTTGCGGAAGCTGTTCCTCTTGTGGCTAGAGCTGGTGGTGAGGGAGTAGGAGCGGCCATGCATCATCCTAGCATTCAAGCCATTAGCCATGGAGAATGACTTGAGGTGGCTCCTTAAGGCAACAGGGAGAGGGAGCTTGTCCACCAGGTGCACAGGCGTACAGGACACCACCGCACGGCAGCAGAGGTCCTGCAGACTCAGTACTAGAAAGAAAAGAACCGTGCTTAGTTTATGCCTGCCTGCCAAGGAATGGCCACGAGGGGGCAGCTCCACACATGGCTGCCTCTCTCAGGAGACTGGGAATGGGACCTCAAACCAGAGGCTGTTGCTCATGGGTGTGGTAGACCTACTGTGCCTCCACTTCTGCCCAGGTGTAGACTGGAGAAATTCTCCTCATGAATGCTCTTCAGAGCTGTAACAGTTATTTCTCTCAAATGTATTTGCTTAAAAGAACATTTACTGTGTGTGTGTGTGCACAGATGTGTGCAAGTGCATGTGCCAGAGTGCATGTGGGGATCAAAGGATAATGACCCCCAGGAGTCAGTTCTCTATTTCCACCATGTGGCTTCTGAGGATCAAACTCAGGTCATCAGGCTAGTTGGAGCTGACAAGTACCTTTGCCCACTGAGGCATTTCACAAGCTCCTAAATACATTTCATTTTTTAGACTGATCATGGAGGCCTTGAGATGTGTCCAGGGAGGCAGACAAGTTGTTCGTGGGGCAGGGGAGCTAGAGAACTACCTCACATCTGATGGGGCAGAATGGCATCTGTTCTGGCCCTCCTAGCCTACCCTTGCTTGGCCTCCAGAGCCGGTCCATCCCATGCCGCAGCAGCACGATCCTGGCCAGCTCCGTGAAAGACTCTGTGATGTTGAAGTTGCACAGAGGGCTAACCTCAAAGAAGGTCACTCCCAGGCGCTCAGCATAGGCCTGGGCCTGCTCAGTGGGCACCTGCCGCTTGAATGCCAGGTGCAGCCGGTTCCCCACCAGTATTTTAGGAACCCCAGGAGCATGCTAAAGTTTGAGAGAAGTAAAGAAATGGGTTACTTGAGTAGTGTGCCCCACAAATTTATGTTCAAGCAGAACTTCAGAATGGGACCTTTTGAAATGTCTTTTTGTTTTGTTCTTTTTGAGACAGGGTGTCCTTGTAGCCCAGCTGAAATGGAACTCACTGTGTAGATCAGGCTAGCCTTGATCTCACAGAGATCCGCCTGCCTCTGTTTCCAGAATTAAAGGAGTGTGCCACCACACCTACCTGGACATATGGTCTTTGCATATGTAATAACTTAAGATGAAGACTTACCAAATGGTGGGGGAGGGGACTACTCTAATGACTGGTATCCTGATAAGGAGAGGACACAGAAGGGCACAGGGAAATGCCATGTGATCACAGCTGTAGTGATGCAGTTTCAAGCTAGGGCTGCCAAGGGTAGCTTCGACCGTCACACTGGGACAGACAGGAAAGATCCTCCCCTGGAGCTTTTGGAGGGAACATGACCCAATTTCTGCCCTCTAGAACTTGGAGAAAATTAATTTTTGCTACTCTAAAAATATTTTGTTATCTTTATTTTATGTGTACAAGTGTATTGCTTGCATGTAGGTAGGTGCACCTGTGTCATGCAATCCCCACAGAGGTAGAAGAGGGTGTCAGATCTCCTGGAACTGGAGTTATGAATGATTGTTAGCTGCCATGTGGGTGCTGGGAATTGAACCCAGGTCTTACAAGAGCAACCAGTACTCTTAACCGCTGAGCCATCTCTCCAGCTCCTAATTTCTGTTGTTTCAAGACATGCAACTTGTGGCCCTTTGTTATGGAAGCCACAGGACCCTAATCACTAGGCTTGCTGCTAGGTTTCTACTGGCAGCTGGACTAGTCAGGAAACCGGCAAGCAGCAGGCCCCCACTGTCCACTCACCCACTCAACCCAACCCAACTGGCAGTGAGGCCAGAGAACCTGGTACCTGAGCACAGGTACAGCCAGAATTCAGATAGATTCCTGAGCTTTGAGGTCCTCTAGTCACACCACTGGGCCTGGCTATAAGGTGGCACTCTCCCTGTTTTTGAAGCCTGTGGGCCCGGTTCTGATCCCTGGCCAAGGTCCTTCCATGCCTGCTTAGAAGGTGGGTGGCAGTGCCATGTACCATACCTCATCAATCTCCTTAATCCAGCGATTGATGCCATCAAAGGACCATCGATTGGCAATATCGTAGACCAGGATGACACCCTGGGGGTGGAGGCACTAAGGTTAGCACACAGAACAGAGTCGGGCTTGGGCCAGGCACAAGGAGAACACAAAACTAATTGTTTTTTTGTTGGTTCATTTGTTTTGAGACAGGGGCTCACTGTGTAGTCCTGGCTGACCTGGAACTCACAGAAATGCACCTGCCTCTGCCTCCAGAGTGCTGAGAGTAAAGGCATGCACCACTATGCTTGGCCCTAACTAGTCATTTTATTTACTTTAATGAAAGCATGTGATTTTGATCGATCTACTTTTGTAGCAATTACATTATCATTTTCAGTGGGGTTTCATGAGCTCCCTGGCAGGGCTCATGAATCAAGGTAAGCTGGAGACTAGAACTCATGTCCGAAAGCTCTCTGGGGACATGTGTCAAAGTCATTGCCACCTCATGCAGAGCACAGCACCACCCCCCACAGTAGAGTGGACCCAGGAACATGCTCAGACACATATGAGCAGCTCATATACAGACATTCACTCATGAGCATGCATGTACACACATAGGTTCCTACATCCAGGATGCTGAAAACATGCAGAATATAACACACAATTAGACCTGCTTCTGCTTATACATAAGCTTAATTGCTTTACCCTCCAATTAGTCATAAAGGAGACAGTTAGCCAAGCATTTGTAAACGTTCTTTCAAAACCAGCTGATCTCCAAGCTTGGGATGTTGCATTACCTGTGCACCCCTGGAATAGGAGCGGAATATGGTGCAAAATCTCCCCTGCCCTGAAGTGTCCCTGGAAAAGATGTTAAACACTGTTAAGAGGAAATCCTGGCAACTAGGTCCAAAAACTTTGGAGCCACAGCAAGCACATGTTACAGTCTTCATGATGGTGGCCACCTCCTACAAAAGGCCAAGACCCCCACAATGCCATCCTGCATCTCCTGGATGATCTCAGCACCTTCTGGGTGCATCCATCTTCTTTTCATTGTTGCTTTTATTATATTTCCTTTATGTGTGGAGGTCAGAGAACAACTTGAGGGAGTTGGTTATCTCCTCCCACCATGTGGGTTCTGAACACTGAACTCAGGTTGTCAGGCTTGACAGCAAGCACCTCTATCTGCTGAGCCATCTTAAAGGCCCTTTTTTTGTTGTTTTTGTAGTAGTGTGTTTTAGACCAAGTCTTATAACCCTGGCTGGCCTGGAACTCGCTGTGTAGACCACACTGGCCTTGAACTCAGAGATGTACCTGCCTCCACCTCCTGGGTGCTGGGCTTAAAGCCTGTGCCACCATACTCAGTATCATTCTCTTTTCTAATCATTTGTTGTCATCATAATTGTCTAATTATGTGGCCAAGGTTTGACTCAAATTGTACTGGTCCTCTTGTCTCAGCCTCCCAAGCTCTGGGGTCACAGGTGTAAACCACTGTGCCCAGCTTCTAATTTTATTTTAAAACTCTATGGGGGAGGCCAGAGCAGAGGGAACTACGGGCCCAGGGGTCAGCAAGCCCCTCAGCCCTTAGCAGCAGGACACTCTGAGCTCTGTGCTGTATGCTCAGCACTGGGGGTGGGGAACCCAGGCTCTCCTGGTCACTCGACTTCAGTCTCTGCCAGCATAGGTGAAGACAAGGGGTAAATAGAGGACAGTGAGGCATCTACCAAGGCCCCTTTCCAGGACATTGCTCAGCACCTTCCCTTGGATCATGGTCTGTGAGCCTCAGTTTGCCCAGGTAACTGGGTCAGCACCAGTTCAAACTGGCACTAAGGGGTGTGGCCCCAGGACCAAAGCATCCTGGCCAGCATAGCCACACTCACCAAAGCTGTAGTTTCACCCTCCGACCGTCCAACAGGATGGTGGTTGTCTTGTGATCGATTCCTGCAAAGGGATTGGGGACATCGTAAGTGTGGGACTGACTGGATTTCCCCAAAGTTATCAACTATAGAACTCTGGAGGGTATGAAACTCTTGTATTGGGAGGGAAAAATAAGGTTTCTCACTGTATAGGTTCAAGTTCATCGGCATGTGGGTGGTACCCTCTGACCTTATACTCACCTCCCAGTGGACAGCCCCAGTTATCTCCTCCTCCCTCAGAATCAACCACCCTGGCCTCTGGGATGGCCCCCCTCAGCCCAGCACCTACTCCCCAACTGGGTATGCTGGGCCTTGGTCTTTCCCCACAGCTATCCCTAGAAAAGGCACTGAGTCAGGGTGGGGGAGTCTACTCCAAAGAGCCCAGAGAGTCATGTGTGACCTGGTGAGTTTGCTGCAGGGCTGTGGCCAGCCGGGCTCTGCGGTCCTTATCTGTTGTGCCCTTGCTTCGCACCCTGAGCTGTACATGAAAGCTCAACGCAGCTATTTCCAAGGGAACGGAGATAAAATAGCAGGTCTGGCAGCAAGAGGGTATCCCCAGGTATCACACTAAGAGTGTGAAAGAGATGCAAAACACAGAGTCAAACCAGAGGAAGCTAGTTTGTGTTTGTGTGTGCACTGGAAGATGGCCTGGGGAGAGACCCCCAGGGTTCCGATGACCTCTAACTCATATATTATGGGAAGTTTGTAACCCTCTTCTATTTTCAAGTTTTTCTTTTCTTTTGTGTGTGTGGGGTATACATGCATGTACCTATTTTGTGTTTTCTGTCTCTCTCTCCCTCTCCCTTTTTCTCTTTCTCTGTATGTGTGACTGAAGATGGAACTCACAGCCTTATCAATGCTAGGCACATGCCCTACCACAGAGCTGTTCCCCAGCTTCCCCCAACAGTTTTTGTTTGTTTGAAACAAGGTCTCATGTAGCCTCAAACTTTCTACATGGCCAATGATGATCTTCCTCCTGCTTCCCAAATACCTGGATGACAAGCATGTGCCACCATGGCCAGCCTCCAAAAAATATTTTTAAAAATAAAAAAATAGGGGCTAGAGAGATGGCTCAGTGATTAAGAGCACTTGCTATTCTTGCAGTGGATCTGGGTTCAGTTCCCAGCACTCACATGGTAGCTCACAACTTCCTCTAACTCCAGTTCCAGTGGATCCACTGCCCTCTTCTGGCTTCCATGGCACTGTGCTGCTCATAGAGACAATAGGCACTCACATACACATAAATAAAAGTAAACTAAGATTTTAAATAGAACCTTCTTCATCTCATCAGAAACCATTTTTATTTTTCTTTAAGAAACTTTAAGGAGCTGCAGAGCTGGCTCAGCGTTTAAGAGTACTAGCTGCCCTTGCAGTGGATCTGGGCTCAGTTCCCAGCGCACACATGGCAGCTAACAACTGTCCTTAACTCCAGTTCCAGGGGATTCAACACCCTCTTCTGACCTCCATGGGTATTGCATGACACAGGTGCACTTATACAAATGCTGTCCACATAAAATTAAAATGATAAATAAAATATTTGAAAAAAAAGAAACCATCACTTAGCCAGGCATGGTAGTACACACATTTAATCCCGTACTTGAGAGGCAAAGGCAGGTGGATCTCTGTGAGATCAAGGCCTACCTAGTTTACATAATGAGTTCTAGGCCATCTGGGGCTACAAGGAGAAACTATCTCAAAAGAGAAAAGGGAGACGAGAGAGAGAAAGAAAGAGAGAAAGAGAGAAACCTCTTAAGCTCGAGAGCTAATTGAACAGTTAAAAGCATGTGCTGCTCTTTCAGAAGGTCTAAGTTAAATTCCTAGCAACCATGCCACATGGCTCACAGCTATAGCTCCAAATCCTGGCGATCCAATGCCTCTGGCTTCTGAGGACACCTACACACATGTGCATATACACTCAGACACATACATAGCGTTAAAAAGCAAAACAGAACCTTTAAAATTAATTTTTAAAAAGAAACCATCTCTTGGACTAGAACAATGTGGTTAAGAGCATTTACTACTGTTCTTGCACCCACATCTGGGGAAGACCACCTCCTGCACCTCCAGCTCCTGGGGATCCAACTCCCTTTGCAGGCACCCATACTCACAGACACACACAGAATTCCCAGCACCCACATGGCGGCTAACAACCGATTGTAACTTCAGTTGCAGGGGATCTACCACCCTCTTCTGTTTCCCACAGGCACTGCGTGGCACAGGTGCACTTAAATACATGCAGGCATAACGCTCGTACACATAAAACAAAAATAAATAAATAATTTAAAAACCAGAAAAACAGCTGGGCATGGTGGCACACACTTTTAATCCCAGCACTCAGAATGCAGAGGCAGGCAGATCTCTGTAAGATTAAGGCCAGCCTGATCTACATAGTGCATTCCAGACCAGCTGGGGTTACAGGGAGACACTATATCTCAAAAAAAAAAAAAAAAAAAAGAAAGAAAGAAAGAAAGAAAAAGAAAAGCCAGAAGAAGAAAAACAGAAAACAACAAAACCACCTACATTCTGTGGCCATGAATGCCAGCAGGTCTGGAGACCAAGATATGCTG
This sequence comes from Eospalax fontanierii, assembly GCA_035773235.1. Lineage (NCBI taxonomy): Eukaryota > Metazoa > Chordata > Mammalia > Rodentia > Spalacidae > Eospalax > Eospalax fontanierii. The sequence goes on from CM069531.1 coordinate 96,136,502, forward strand.
AGGACCGCCAAACCAGGAAGGGCTGCACCCTTCCATAAGAATCCAGACTGCCAGCTAGGGAGACACACAGGCTCTGTGGCCCTGTGGCCTCTGTTCTGTTTACAGGACTCACACAGGAATGTCTCATTAAGCACTGCTCCCGATTCTGGAACCAAGAAGCCAGTAAAACCGAATAAAAACTCCTAATTCCAAAGAAAAAAGTGCTGGCTGAGGCAGGATGGAAAGAGGGGATCTCAACTTCTTTTTATTAAAAACTTTTCTTTTTGCAACAGGGTCTAACTATGTAGCCCTGGCTGGCCTGCAGTCGACTGTGTGAACCAGTATGGCCTCTGCCTCTTGAGTGCCAGAATTAAAGGTGTGCACCACCACGCCCTGCCATAAAAGTGGATCTTGTGTAAGTTGGGTGCACAACTTAGCCAAGCATCTTCCTACCCGGAACACTAAACAGGAACTGTAGGTTGGGGGCTTAGTGTAGTGCTCTGGAGGGATCCAGAGGGCCAGAGTACAGGGCACAGGAAGGCAAGAGGAGCCAGTACATGCATTCCTCATGGGCTGCCCCTCACCAGGTCTGCAGGTGGACCAGGGCTGAGGTCTCTGCACTCTGGCTTCATGTGGACAGACCAGTTCATGAGGCAGCCCTGAGCTTACAGCTCTGGGAGACTTCACCTCCCACAGAGCTCTCAGGCTTTGATTTCTCCTCCCTCTGAACCCACCCATCTCCACCCCACCAGACATTTCCTTGATGTCCAGGCCAAGTCTCCTATCACAGCTTCCCTTCACACACTCTCTCTTACTCCCGCCCTGGCCCCGGCCCAGGTCCTGGCCCGAGCCCCTCAGCTTACTGCGAGCCCCTGTCAGAGAGCAAAGCTCCCAATTCTTGTCTGTCTCCTGTGAACTGGCACTCTTTCCATAGACGACGCTCCGTCATGTCACGTGATCAGATGCGTCCATGGAAGAATGAAGTCCTGCTTAGAAGGCTGTGCTGACAGCTTTGTCAACTTGACACCCCTGGGAAGAGGGAACCTCAGCAAGGGAACTTTCTCTCTCAGAGTGGCTCTTGGCCACATCTGTGAAGTATTTTCTGATTGTTGAGTGATGAGGGAGGGCCCAGTCCACTACTGGGTGGTGCCTCCTCTGGGCAGGTGGTCCTGGTTGTACAACAAAACAGGCTGTGCACAGGCCAGAGGAGCCAGCCAGCAAGTGCAGTTCCTGTGTGGTCTGTGCTTCAGCTTCTGCCTCCAGATCCCCACCCTGAGTTCCTGCCCTGAGTGCTTCCCTCAAGGATAAACTGTGATCAGGATGAGAAGGCCAAATGAACGCTTTCCTGTTCACGGTGGTGTTGGCAAGTGTTTTGTCTTGGCAACAGACAGAAGACCAGAGGGGAATGCCTCTGTGTTCAAAGCAGGGGCTGTTCAGTGGTTAAGAGCACCAGACCAGCTGCTCTTGCAGAGAACCTGAGTTTGGTTCCCAGCAACCAAATGGCAGCTAACATAACAACCATCCATAACTCCAGTTCTTGGGGATCCAACACCCTCTTCTGACCTCCATGCATTGCGTGTATGTGGGGTACTTAAATACATGCAGGCAAAACACTCATACACATAAAATAAGAATAAACATTTTTTAAAAAGATGACAACATGTGAGTCTTTTCTCTCCTCCCACCATGTGGGTCCCAAGAATGGAGCTCAGGTCATTAGGCTCGGTGGCAAGCATCTTTTCCCACTGACCCATCTCCCTGGCCCACAAAAGAGTTTTAAAACTTTGTTTTTTGTTTTAATCAAGGTAATGACTTTTTGGTTTGAAGCCTCAGGTCCTTCTAAGGCACAGTAGGAGCATGTCAGGCCATCCCCACCCACAACCACATTCCACTCCCTATTTAACTTTCTCTTGCCTCTCCCTCCCTCCCAGAAGCCATTAACTGCCAAATTTTTGACTTTCTGAGATAGGATGTTATGGAGTCCAAGTTGGCCTTGAACTCCTGATCCTCTTCCTTCCCCTCCTCTGTGTTGGGATTAGATTACATATATGTATCACCATACCAAGCTAATTGTTTTCTGTCTGTTGAGACAATCTCATTATGTAGCCCAGACTGGCTTCAAACCTGTGGCAACTCTCCTGCCTCAGCCTCCTGTGATTATAGGCATGCGCCACCATGCCTGGCTTGATTTTAACCTTTATTAACCCTTATTTTGCAATGTATCTCCAGATTTGTGATTGACATTCTTATGTTCCTGATTTCTGAGTTTCCAGTTTGCAGCAATAAATGACTTCTCACCATGAGACATGAAGATGTAATTATCTCCCCGCCGCTGACTGTCATTCTGTCTTTTCCCAAGCATTTGCACATGCATACACGGTTCCCCCTAGAATTGTCACGTTGCTGTTAGCTGGACCTGTGTTCAGTTTTATGTCATTATGACCAGATAAATGGTACATACTAGGGCATGCTATTTTTCTTTACATATAAACTTTTGGTCTTTAAAAAAATGTTCTGTCTCTCTGTCTCTGTTTCTGTCTCTCCCTTTCTGAGTATCTTTGTGCCCACAGAGGTAAGTAAAGGGACTTGGATCTCCTCAAGCTAGAGTTACAGGCAGCTGTGAGCAGGAAGTACTTTTCTTTCAGAAGTGTGCTGTTTGGTTCTAGAATTTCTACTGGTGACAGATGTCAAACTGGTCCCCCACCCTCAAACATGACCTGTTCTCTCTCAGCCAGTCTGCAGAGACGCTCCCTGCTCTGGCACTGGGCTACCTTATCCTTGTGCCTTGATGGAAGCTTGTCACACTGATGGCTCAGTGGGCCCTTTCAATGTCAGGACACAAATCTTTCTATTTTGAAAAATGTTCTGCTTTTTAGTCTTTGTTTTTAAGACGAGTCTCATGTCACTCTGGCTGGCCTCAAACTTCCTATATAGTCATGGGTGATCTTGAACTCCTGATTCCCCTGCCTCTACCTCCCAAGTGTTTGGATTATAGTGTGTGCCATGCGTGACTTGGGAAGCTTTCTTGAATTCTGAATCTGTTTTCTCCTTCTGAGGTATGGTCAGTACGATGTTAAACCTTGTGAACTTGCTCCAGACTTTCATTTTCTTATTTTGCATTTCTCTTTTGCTCTCTCTTTTTCTCTCAAATTCTCTATTTTTCATTCCTTCATTGAGATCTTGGTTTCAGTTTCCAAGCTCTTTCTTGGTTTCAATTTGATCAGTTCTTTTTGAGGTACTCTTCTGGCACGTACCAACCATCCTTCAGAAAATGCAAAACAGAAAAAACAACAGCAACCTGGGAATGCGGGCAAATCAATGCTCAAGAGAAGGGACGGAGTGGCACCAGGAATGACAGCATTCACCCGGCTCGGAGGTCATGCTGGATAGCTCCAGGAGTCAACGACACACCTGGGACGAGGGAACCTCGACTGAGGCATCACCTCCATTGGAGTGGTCTGTGGACACATCTGTGAGGCATTTTCTTAACTGCTAATTGATGTTGGAGGGTCAAGTCCAATGTGCACGGTGCTAGCCCTGGCAGGTGAGAAGAAAGCAGGCCAAGCACAGGCTGGAGGGAGCAAGCCAGTAATAACTGCTCCTCCATGGTCTCTGCTTCAGTTCCTGCCCTGACTTTCCTTAGCAATGAACTGTGAACGCCAAAAAAATCGTTTCCTCCCCAACCTGGTTTTGGTCATAGTGTTTTACCACAGCAATAGAAAGAAAACTGGGGGAGAAGTTAGCACCAGAAAGGGTCGGGGGAGAGTGCTGTGATGCACCTGACTATGTTGTTTTGGGGGAGGACTGTGGAAGTGTGTGGAACTTTGGGCTGGAAAAGTCACTGTATGCTCAGAGCTTAGTGGGGTATTGTAGGATCTTAGAAGATAAGAATGTTTAGAGAAATGTGACAACACAGGCCTGGCTTGTGAGTTTCAAGGGGAGGTTAAGAGGCTCCCCATAGACTGCTGGGACCATCTGGGTGACATTTTGAATTCAGAATTCATGGAAGTGAAACCTTTGTGTGCTTTACTGGGACAATGGACACTGGTTGGCTAGGGCTGAAAAATCAGCTGTGACTAAAAGAGACCAGCATCATTGATGTGACATCTTCTGGTGAGTATAAAGCTCAGGGTTAGCACACAAAAGCTGTGGTCCAGAGGAGGCCAAGCTGGAAGCAGAACTTGGTAATGTGTAGTCTCTCATGTCGGACTGACTTTGGGGCCATGAGAGTTTCAGAACTGAAGGAGTCATGGGGAGAACCTGAAGCTTGGTGCCGTGTGAGACCGGGAGAGGCCATTACTGAAGGCACAGCCTCAATTGCAGTGGAGACCCCACGACACTGGATAGACTGGGATCATCAGATGTCCCCAAGGACAGCAGCAGGTATACAGTGAGCCAGCCTGAGCCTTCCAGACAAGCTGTGTACCTGTGGACCACAGAGCCAGAGAAGTGGAGCTGCCCAAGCCCTTAAGAGCCTAGAAGATCGTGAGTGGATCCCTGACATCAAATCCTGAGCTACTTACTCTGTTTGATTTTGGTTTTGCTTTGATCTAATTGTGCTCTCTCCTTGGAGTAAGAAACATATAATTTTTTTTACAGGAGCCTGCATTCAGAGACTTTGGATTATTTTTAAAGAGACATTGAACTTTAAAAATATTTTTTTTAATTTTATGTGTATGAATGTATTGCCTGCATGTATGTAAGTGCATCCGTGTCATGCAGTGCCCTTGAAGGTCAGAAGAGTGCGTTGGATCCCCTGAAGCTAGAGTTATAGATGGTTGTTAGCTGCCATGTGGGGACTGGGAATTGAACCTGGGTCCTCTGCAAGAACAGCCAGTGCTTTTAACTCCTGAGTCATCTCTCCAGCCTCTGACACAGTGAACTTTTAAAGTATTGACTCTTTTTTTGGTCTTTTTGAGACAGGGTCTCCCTGTAGCCCCAACTGGCTTGGAACTCACTATGTAGACCAGGCTGGCCTTGAACTCATAGAGATTCTCCTACCTCTGCCTCCCGAGTTCTAGGATTAAAGGCATGTGTCACTATGCTTGGCCAAAGTATTGACATTTTTAAAGATTATGGAACTTTTAAAGTTGTACCATTTTATACTATAATATTAATATTAACATGAAATTTGGGAGACAAATCGAAAAGTTGTGTTTAGTAGTGAGTATGTGTTTGTGTGTCAAGCTGACAAGGGTCAGTTGTGCTGGAGAGCTTCAGTTGTCAACTTGACACGTTTGGGAAGAGGGAATTGCAATTGAAGTCCTAGGGTCAGTTTCTTCTTCAGGTGGGAAAGAATCCCAGGAAATTGCCTAACACAGGGGTCTGGCCAGGCGGGAGGACTGAGGAGGAAGAGCAGCACTGGCCAGCACTAGGATCCAGCCACCCACTTGCTGTGTGCATGTGGTAAACTCTCCACTTAAACTGCTTTTGAGTGCACGTTTTTGTTCACCACAGATGTTCTATCTGATAGGAGGTCTTCAAAACACAATACCTGGAGATGAGTGGCGGGGGGCAGAAAGAGACAGACAGACAGAGAGACAGGGAGAGTGCCAAACTGAGAAAGCTATAGAAGATGCACTTGATTTCCAAATATGACCTCCATGTCCCCAGGGTGAATAAGAACTTGAAATAATTAAATAATGATTTAATTAGACTCAGAGCTGCCCGTTCTCAAGGGAGAGGGTGGGCAGGCCAGCCCTAGACCCCCCTAAGGCCTGCGAGTTGTGCTGTTTTATACTGTGATATTAATATTAACATGAGGTTTTGGGGGACCACATAAATTGGGGGGCATATTCAGTCTGCTACAGATAGGATAGGGAGGTAAAACTTCACCTGCCCTTGCTTGATAGGTGGTCACCCAAGCCAAGAGAGCAATGGGCTGAACACACTGGAGCTGCAGACCTTGTGGCAGGACCGTGAAGGGCCCTTTGGACACGGGGGTGTGCACAGACCCTGGCACTGCAGCTTCTCCAGCCTCTCCTGGGTCTGTTTCCCTGGCTGGAAGTTGAGAATGCAACACCTTCTAGGTGACACATGCACACAGTTTTTAAAGCCCTGGTCTGTGGGCATAGCCATGTCTGCCTCACACAGCTCAGCTACCCAACAAGGGCACCCAGCTTTTGGTGGCCCTGCCTTCCACCACCCCACATGGAGTCATGTCTCTTCCAGGCTGTTCATTATCCCGTGTGTTTTGATAGGTTCTCTGCCTTGGGCCTGTCGCCATGTCCAAGGTCCTGACAGCTTTCTAATTTTAATTTTTAAGAATGTATTATTTTTATTTTATGTATGTGTATCGCCTAAGGTAAGTAGGTGCACTTGTGTTGCGCAATGCCCACAGAGGTCAGAAGAGGGCATTGGAGCCCCTGGAACTGGAGTTACAGATGGTTGTAACATGACAGCCACCATGTGGGTGCTGGGAATCAAATCCAGGTCCTCTTCAAAAGCAGCCAGTGCTCTTAGCCACTGAGCCATCTCTCCAGCCCAGCTTTCTAATTTTAAAATTAACATTGAGATTTTTTTAAACTAGGACAAAATCATTAAGAACGACTCACATTTCTGATCACACTTTCTGATGTCTACACAGCCATTTTCAACACCTATTCCCTCTGGCATTGCTTTTTTGGGTGACTCTTTTTAAGACAAGGTCTCCCTGTAGCCCCAGCTGGCCTGGAACTTGCTATGTAGAACAGCCTTGCTTCTGTCTCCTGAATGCTGGGATTAAAAGTGTGCGCAACCACACCTGGCTGGCATTGCTCTTTTACCTTTGTGGAACCCACTTTCTAAAAAAATAAAGAAAAACATTACATTCAGTTATCTCAAAGTTAATATGGGAATTGGGATCAGAATTTGGTCCCAGCCCCATTTAACAGATCTTCATAGCTGAAGTTTTGTTGAGCTGATTATAATGAGATTCCCAAAGAAAGACCTCAAGCCAGCAAATGTTGACACCCCTAACTAAAATGCAAAAGGCCTTCAGCCCTTGACACTCAGGGCAGTCCTAGCACCAAACAGGCTGCCAGGTGCTGTTATCTGTAGTCAGCCCAGTTCACTCTGGCCCTTCTGGAGTTCCACCTGCAAGCAGGCCTGTGGCCCACGAAGCCTCTGACTCCTAGCTTGGCCGCAACCTGCCATCCTTGATGCTGTGCTCTGCTCACGGGTCAGGGAGGGGTAGGGGAAACCCTGCCTTTGAGCATCCATCTTCTGCTGCTGATGCACCATCCATTGCCTAGGTCAACCACGCATGCATTCTGCATTTCTAGGGACCCTGCAACTCCTCTGCACAGGGTTCTTGCCTCCTTCATGATGCCCCTGTCCTGCTGGGTCTGCTAGACCCCATGTCTGACTGGGGCCTGGATGTCAGGCCCCAAGAGCAGCCACCAGTTCCCTTTCAAACATTTTTTTCTCTAAAATAAAAAGCAAATCTCTAATATGGCCATGCAGCACATAGGTGCTGGGAAGCCAAAGCCTCATACAGCTAGGTTCAAGTTCACAGGAAGCAAGACTCTTTCATAAACTTGTTTTCTGAAATAAGTTTGCTTTATTCTCTCCAGCATTTTCTTGATGCCAGCATCTTCTTTCTGGTCTCACTTCTTTTTCTTTGTTACATTTTGATCCATGGGAAGCTAACATTTCATAATCTGAATGTAAGATTCAAAGGTATGATTCAAATCCACTACGCTCGACTTACTGACTCTGCCTATCGGAACATGATAGGAATGGGCCAATGAGATGGCTCAGTGGGTAAAGGTGCTTGCTGTCAAGCTGGGAGACCTGAGTTTAATCCCTAGGACCCACATCATGGAAGGAGAGAACGGATTCCTGCAAGTTGTCTTCTAGCCTCCACACACATGCCATGTCACGCATGTACACAAGCACCCCCCGACCCTCACCCCCACCCCCGCATTCGAGCACACACTAAATAAATGTAACAACAACAAAAGATTATGATATAAACATAAGGAAGCTTCTAGAACAAAATTGGGCAGAATGTCATAGAGTGAGTGAAAATAACATGGTTATTAAAAGAGAGATAATTTTAACCTTCAAAAATACCCTCACATACAAAAAAGGAAAAATCAAACACCAAGCTATTCTCTGCACATTTAGCGCCAGGAGACAAGTACATGATTTAGTAATCTATCTTGTCTCCTCCACCAGCTGCTCCATTCCATTTCTGGGAGCAAGCTGACAGGGATGTGTCCTGTACAAGAATGGCTGGTGGTGCAAATAGCAATTAAAGGCAATTTACAACATGTTTATTTCTTAGCACCTGACTTTAGAGAAATGTGTTAGGGTGAACTAAAATACAAGATTGCAGATTAGCAGTTTCCAGGGGCTGAGGGGAAGCGGCTGATGGTAGGTATGGGATTTCCTTTCGGGAGGGAGAAGAATGTTCTGGAAGCAGAACTGTTGATGGTGGTAAACACCACGAATGTACTAAATGACTAAGGACCACTTTAACTAGGTCAGTCAGAGATGGTTCTCTGATCTGGTCGCCTTTCACTTTAAAATGTGTGGGTTTTTCCCCCATATCGTGAAGAGCCTGGCCTTCTGCCACCCCAGCACTCCCCACTAACCTCATTAGTTCATTCAAGCAAGTGTGGGGATGGAAGCCGAGCTCCATTTTCAGCAGCACCCAGTTCTGAACATATGTGAGCACCGTGGAGGGTTATAACATGTCTTAGGAATGCCATGCCCTTCCTGGGATCCATTTCTGGATGGCAGTTGCTGGACAGAACACACATCGTGGGGGAAGGATAGGACCTCATGGGAACCAAGCTCATGGGAGGACAGCTAGGCTCTGGTGCTGTCTGTGGAGCACTAGGCCTGTGGGCCGCACAGTACTTTTCTGCTCTAGGAGACAGGATAGGATGGCCTGGACAGGAAGCCACCTTTCCTGAAGATGCCTGGATATGACTTTAGAGAATTGTGCTGTCGAGACTAAACTTCAAAGAAAAGGAGACCTGGGATCCAGAAGGGCAATTGGCTGTACACATGAGGGTCAGGTTTGCCTGGCTGTGACCCTTGCAGATACCTGGAAAACATGAAGAAACTGGGCTTCCAAAGAGTAGACAGGAACTGCTGTCCTGGTGCATGGGAGCCACTGACCCTAATGCTCTAGAAGCTGTGTGGTCCAGAGAGGCCCAGGAGAGATCATCTCAGGGGAGACAGCTGTGCAAGGCACAGAGCAGCCAGATCCCAGAGCCACCTCCATGGCTGGTATGATGCTGGCCTATTGGAACTGTGCCCATCCTAAGGCTAGATGTCAAGCTGGACATTCTGTGGCCACGATTCTCTGGATTTAAGAGAAGACAGCAGCTAAGAATGGGCTGACCCATCCTGCTCAGACATAGAGCTTGGCACAGCTCACAGGGCTCTACTTTTGACCACAGTGAAAAATTCCTGAGAAAAGAAGCTTAGCATAGAGAAGACTTATTCTGGCTCTGGGTCACAGAGGCTCTGAGGTGAGACTAGGCCTGAGGTGAGACAGCACAGCAAGGAGATGATAGAGTATGCTGGAGAGAGCGGCTCATGTTGTGGCACACCAAGGAAGCAGAGAGAGACAAAGTGGCCAAGGGCAGTCTGTAGTCCCCAGGGGCAGGCCCTAAACCCACTCTCTTCAAATAGGTCCAATGTCCTAGTCTCCACCACCTCCTAGTAATGCATCAGACAGTGAACCCACTGGAGACTAATCAATCCATTGGATGAGGTCCCCTGCAACACCAGTACTTGGGGGACTGAGGCAGGAAGATCCTGGGTTTGAGATCAGTCTGATCTACATAGTGAGGCCCTTCTCAGAAAACCAAAGGCTGGGGATATAGCTCAGTGGAGAGAGCTTGCCTAGGCCCACATTCAACTTTCAGTACTGAAAAACACATGTGAAAAAAGCTTATTTGAAACCAAGTAATATTTTGAAAATGATAAAGTCACTCACAATCACTTCCCACACACAACTGTGACATTCTGCTGTTCCTCCTTTCCCTGTACACATGGCCCCCCAAAGTAATACCATAGCAGATGTCATTAATGTTATTTGTATGAAACTTATGCAATTGTAATTCTAAAGGAGAATTTCTGGGGCTGGAGAGATGGCTCAGTGGTGGTGACCCTTCTGCTCTTGCAGAAGACCTGAGTTCTAATCCCAGCAGTACCTATATGGCAGCTAACAACTGTCCGTAACTTTAGTTCCAGTGGATCTGACTCCCTCTTCTGTCCTCTGTGGGCATTGCTTGACACTGGTGCACTTACATACATATAGACAATATACTCACACACATAAAATAAAAATATAAATCAAATTTAAAGGAGAATATCTTTCAACGTTTTATAACATTCTCCAATTTTTTAAGGCAACAAAACTCTATAATTGTAATTAACACTATGTCTTTATATGCATACATGCAATTGTGTATCTATAAATAATCTGAATTTCCTATAAAATAGTGAGGGAAAGTGAGTAGGTAATAATGTCAATTATTAGCAATAAAAGGTCATAGATAAAAATTATTTCATGTTTATTTTTCTTTTCTTGTTTTCAATTTAGAAAATGCAAAATAAGAGTCAAAACAGCAGACCAGGGCAAAGCCTCTGTGCCCAGCTGTGAGCATGTAAGTTCACTACAGGGCTGTGAGAACCTAGCAGGACACTCCAGTGGCAAGGACCCTAAGTATGAGGCTTGCTTTGGAGAAGGTCCTGGGGCTGGGGGTCTTTTGTTAAAGGCCCCAGCCACAGAGACCATTGTAGGCAAAGGCTCTCAGTGTTAAAACTGCAAGAAGAGGAGGTCTGTTGGGGGGGTCTTGAGTTCCCAGTTCTTTTTTCATTAGAAGGGCAACACCGGACTGGGGGTATAGCTTAGCTGGTAGAGTATTTGCCCCAGAGTGCAGAAGTCTTGGGTTTGATGCCCATTACTGCATGAGCCATGTTTAGTTGTGGATGTCTATAATCCCAGCACTAAGGAGGCAAGAGGATCAGAAGTTCAAGGTCATCCTTGGCTACATAGCAAGTTTGCAACCAACCTAGTAAGATATATGAGACCCTGCCCCCCAAAAAAGTGCGGGACTGGGGCTGGAAAGATGGCTCAGTGATTAAAAACACATTCTGTTCATCCAGAGGACCTGGGTTCAGTTCCCAGCATCCACATGGTGGCTAAAAAACATCTGTAACTTAGCACCAGGGGATCTGAGGCCCTCTTCTGGCCTCCTTGGGCACTGCATGACACAGGTGCACTTACATACGTGCGTGCATAATACTCAGAAAATTAAAAAATTTTTAAAGAAGGAAAGGTAATACCCATCTCAGAAATGTCACCATCTGTGTTGAATTGAGTAGTGTCTCCCCCAAATTCATATCCACTTAGAATTTCAGAATAAGACTATATCTAGAAATAGAAAATAGGGTCTTTTCAGATGTAACCAAGACAAAGGCATAATGAATTACTGTGCCTGATATCCCTACAAGGACAAGCTATGGAGACATAGTCACATAGGGAGGAAGGCCAGCAGACAATAGAGGCAGAGACTGCCTTGTGCCAAGGAACTGGGGATTACCAATGCCATAGAAGTGGGGTGGCAAGGAAGGGTCCTCTTCTCCAGGCTTCAGAGGGAACAAGGCCAGATGCCCCTGGATTCTAGACTGTGCCATTAGCTCTGGGGGGGAATCATTGCTGCTATTGTGAAACCCAGTCTATGTCACTTGTCCAACAGCTCAGGACCTCCTTCCTCTGCAGTTCTTGAATGCCTAACTCCCATGGCATCGTTCTTCCTCAGCTTAAGACACCAGGGAAGATCTCCATGGCTGAGGGCATTGAAAACCCCCATCTGCAGGGTTCTCTCATAGTAGCTAACCTACCCCTAAGTCTGATGGTGTGGGCTTTTGCACTGCGCTAACTGATTCTGCCGACTCCCTCTCCCACACAGTGAGGCAGCATCCTCTCTTCCAAATACACACAGCATTCTGATTGGAAGAAACAGATTTCATCTATGGATAAATATTATTAGTCCAAGAAAGAACTGTGTATTCTCCATAGTAGTCAATGCATGTTTTCCTGTTAAGATAATAACTTTTTGTATTAATAATTAATATTCTATGTGCCAAGGCCAATTAGAGTTTAAAATGGATATTTATGATTCTTTTATAAACTTATTTTGCCTTTACTTTTAATCAGACAAAATGTCAATTCCACCACGAGTCACAATATAAATAACAGGCTGTGGAGTCAAACGTCATGTTTGGAGGAGGGTAATTAGCCATCAGCTGCAGGAGGTTGGAATTCTCAACCCATACAATATAACAACAGCTTGAGTTCCCTTTAGCTGAGAAACCTCAGGACATTGGTGAGGAATGAAGTCATTCTTCACCCACAACTTCATGAGACTCTAAGACATGATCACTAGATGCTGGCATCAGGTGCACCCCGCTGAGACCACACACAGCACCCTGGCTTTTGGTTTGGCTGTTGAGCTCTGGCACTAACACACAGGGAGCATCACTCTCCTGGGCTCCTGATGGTCCAAGATGTCTATCACTGTCCATCTGCCAAAAAGTACATGGCAGGTTCCTGATTAGCAAATGGTCCAAGACACAACTGTGCACTGGTGGGGAGGGGGTCTGAATGTCGAATTCTCAACCAACAGTATGTTAAGAGTTTCAGATCAAACCTGGTACAGCCATGCTGGCAAAATAATCGCCATGCCCCTGGCTAGAGATTTCCCACATCTGTCCTCAGAAGAGAAAAAGAAAAAAAACACACAAAGAAACAGCCAGTTGGGGCTGGAGCGATGGCTGGGTGGTTTTAGAGTGTTTCTCATTCTTCTAGAGGACCCAAGTTCAGTTCCCAGCACCTATATCAGGTGGTTCATAACTGCCTATTCCTCCAGTTGCATGAACTCACACCCTCTTCTGACCTCAGTGGGCACCTATACACATGTGTCATATATTCACACAGATATGTACATAAATAAAACTTTTAAAAAAGAAGTGGCTAATTCAAAGTCTGAATTCTTATTTTATAGATGTAAAATGTCCAGGTTGCTACATGGTTACCATGCTTTTCAGCCATGCTCAGACAGCAGCCGTTGCCTGTGCATGTTGTTTCATAGTGCTGTGCCAGCCTATGAAGGAGAAAGCCAAACTTACAGAAGGCTGGTCATTTACAAGAGAACAACAATAATCACTTATACAACTTCCTGAATCTGTGCTTTCTAATGGAAAGTTTAAGTTCACTTATTCTACCAAGATAACGTAATTATGTTTAATTTTGTAAGACATTCCATCATGATCTCCTAATTTGGTGTCAAGTTTTCAATAACATTCAATAACATTTCTGTGTTGGGTGTGGTGGCACATGCCTCCTATGGAGGCAGAGACAGGAAGATTTCTGTGAGTTCGAGCCAGCCTGGTTTACATAGTGAGTTCCAGGTTAGCCAAATCCACTTAAACAAACCACACAGCCAAATTCATTCATGAAAGAAAAAGCATGCTATGGGCAGGTAAGATGGCTCTGTGGGTAAAGGTGCTTACTACCAAGGCTGATGACCTGAGTTTGATCCCTGGAACCCACGGAGTAGAGGGAGAGAACCAACTCCCACAAGATGTCCTTCAACCTCAACACACACACACGCTATGGCACACTCCTGTGTGCACAGACACACACAATAAAATAGTAAAATATTGGGGCTGGAGAGACAGTTCAGCAGATGAGAGCTTCCTGCTCTTCCGGTTGACCTGAGTTCAGTTCTTTGCACCATGTTGGGAAGGTCACAATTGCCTGTAACTCCAGCTCCAGGAGAGGCAACACCTTCCTCTGATCCCCAAGGGCACACTGCACGTGCACACACACACACACATATGTCCATAATTAAGAATAATAAATCTGAAAAATGCTGGGGCTGGAGAGATGGCAACTGCCTCTCTTCCAAGTTTGGTTCCTAGCACCCCATGGCAGCTTACAACTCTCTGTAATTCCAGTTCCATGGCATGTGATGGGCTCTGATGGCCTCCGTGGGCACCAGATAGACAGGCAGTACACATACATGTAGGCAAAATATTCATACACATAAAATAACACTAAATGGATCTTTTAAAAATGTTAGTAGGAGCCTGGAGAGATGGTTCAGTCATCAAGAGTATGTACTGCTCTTGCATAGGATCAGAGTTTAGTTCTCAGTATGTACATCAGGCAGAGGCCAGGGGCACTGGATCCCTCAGAATCTGGAGTTGCAGGTGGTTGAGTACCTGATGTGGTTGCTGGGAATCAAACTTGGGTCCTCTGGAAGAGTAGTGGCTGCTCTTAACTGCTGAGCCACCTCTCCAGACCCTGTCTTTGAACTTCTTATCCTCCTCCTTCTACCTCCTGACTTCTGGGATGATAGGCGTGTGCCACTATGTCCAGTGCTGAGGATTGACCTAGGACTTCGTGCTAGGCAAGCACTCTCAAAAGTCATGTCCTCAAACCCACATAAACACATTTAAAAATTGTGTTTATTTATATTTCTATTTATTATGTTTATTTTATGTGTATGAGTATATTGCCTGCATATGTGTAAGTGCACCCGTGTCACGCAAAGCCCACAGATGTCAGGAGAGGGCATAGGATCCCCTGGAACTGGAGTTATGGGTGGTTGTTTGCTGCCACATGGGTGCTAGGAATCGAACTTGGGTCGTCTACAAGAGCAGCCAGTCCCCTTAACCACTGAGCAATCTCTCCAGCCCCATATTTATTTATTTTTATGTGTGTGCTTGCATGAGTTTATGTACACCACATGTATGCAGGAGCCCATAGAGGTCAGAAAAAGGCATCAGGTCCCCAGAACTGGAGTTATAGTGGTGAAGTACTTGGTGTGGGTTCTAGGAACTAAACCGGATCCTCTGCAAGAGCACCAAGGGCTCTTAACCGTTAAACTATCTTTCCAGCTATCTCTCCAAATGAACACTTTCAAAATTTGCTTTGGGATCACCATCCCAACTCTCAGGCCTGCTCATATTGTGCAATTCTGTCCACGCCCCCCAGACTTGTGAATTCTTCCAGACATATTAGTGAATCTCTGAACTCTCATCAAAGAAGCTTCTTCTTACAGCAGATGGCAGTTAATACGGACACCCATAATTGATCTGTGTGAGAGAATAAGAGACTGCAGCGTGCTCAGCCCTAAATGCAACACCTCTGTCACACCCTCTCCTCCCCAGACTCTGGGATCATTACAGAAGAGAGGGCAGAAAGACCGTAAGAGCTGGAAAGGGTAGAAGACCACAAGGAAACTGTATTTTTTCTGGACACAACAGTACAGTTGCAAGTAAGAATCCATGGCACTTGTGACATCATACAAAAGACTCTTACAAGTGCAAATCAAACCAACACCCATCATGGGTGGGGAAGGTGGGCAAGAAGCCCTAGCCCTATCTGAGAATCTATTGGCAACTGATAGCTTCTGGGAGACAGGGAGAATCCTTAGGGTATGATGCCTGGTAGGCTGACTAGATTCCGAGGAACAGACACACACACACCCAAAAGCATTTGGAGAACACAAATTAGACTCTTTTTTAAAAAGAAAAATAGCTGGGTGTGGTGGCACACACCTTTAATCCCAGCGCTCAGGAGACAGAGACAGGCGGGTCGCTATGAGATGGAGGACAGCCTGGTCTACAAAAAGGACGTGAAGTTGGGGAACAGGGAATAGAGGGGTGGGAGTAGAGACCAGAGATGGTGTGAGTATGATCAAAATACATTGTAAAAAATTCTGAAAGAATCAATAACAGTATTTTTGTAATTGTTTTGTGGCCAGAGGGATGGCTCAGTGGGTGAAGGTGCCTGCCATCAAGATGGATGACCTGAGTTCAATCTCCGGGATCTACGTGGTGGAGGGAGAGCACTGGTTCCTTCCTGCAAACGGTTCTCTGATCAAAATGTGTACAACCACCCATACTCCCACACACAGAAATTAATAAAATTTAAATAAAAAATTTTAAATAGGGGCCGGGGAGGTGTCTCAGCAATTAGAGCACTGGCTGCTCTTACAGACGACCTAGGTTTGATGCCCAGCTCCAGCATGGCAGCTATCAACCATCTTTAACTCTAGTTCCAGGGAATCTGACACCCTCTTCTGACCTCCGAGAGTACTGCATACATGAGTGTACTTACTTGCAGGCAAAACACTCATCCACATGAAATGAAATAGGTAACGTTTTTAAAAATCAAAAGTTTACAGAAGGGCTACGTTTGTGCTTTGCTCAGCACCTGAGAGGCTCTAGGCTGGCCTTGGTAGCACAAAAACAGACGCAAATGCAGCTTTGTTATTTTCAAACGCACAGAAGCATTTATGAATGCGTTACCGTGCGCTTGTAAGTGGTACCATGGTCTGGGAAGCAGCAGGAAGGCGGTCCCTCCTTCAAGAGCTGCCCCAAAGGGAGTGGCTCAGGCTAGAACTCTGAGTTCACGCTGGGAAACCATGACTTTATACATCACGTTTTAATCTATAAAGGGGTTGCCACGGGAAACTGACAGGGTAGCCGTATAAATCAGCAAACAAACGGCCGCCTGCAGAATAGCAGGGGGCGGGGAGCATGTGCACACAGCTCTGGGGGAACATTTGTCACAGGCAAAAAGAAAGGAGAAAAGACGGCAACTGGGTACCTGGGTAAAGAAGCCTTCATGTTCCTTGTGGGGGAGAAAAGCTGTCTCTCTGGAGACATCTCTGAACAATCCTTTTAGGAAGACTTCTGAGGGTGCTGGTCCAGCACAGACCCCAGAGTCAGCTTTCAGCTTTCCCATCCGTACACTGCTCCTCCACACACTGGGCCGTTATTCACTCTCAGGGCCTGTTGATACTGCCTGTCTCCCGAAGGCCTGCTGCACTCTCAATAAATGGGAGTTAACATTGTCTCTTGGTGAAAATGAAACAAGGCTGAATAGCTGGAAGGAGCCAGAGCCTGTTATGATGGAAACACTCAGGAAGCAGCAGATGCAGTATTCAGGGTCTGTTTAATCCCACCCTCCCCACCGTGAAAGAAATGCACAACATGCAGAAGACTCCTCAGTCAGGTAAAGGAAAGTCACAGCTGGAGTGGGAAGCATCGTCAGCTGAGGTCAAGGGGAGAAACCACTGGATGGGGTGTGGATGAGAAGAAAGATGGCCTGGTTGGTGACCCTTCTCCCTTCCATGACTGTGTGGGTAGAGGGTGAGGGGAGAAACAGAACATTCTAGGAGGGCTGAACTGGAGACTTGCTTGTTAGACAGAAGTGAGACCCCATAGATGACCCAGTGTGGGAGAAGGGTCACCAGTCCCCACAAGAGTGGAAGACAGTTCCCCTAGGAAAGAGGCCACAGTTAGGCTGCAGGACCCTGAACCCAAGACCCTTTGCTCTGCAGCAGCAGGACAAATAACAGCAAACTGTCCAAGACATGTGGGAAGGGTTGTCTGCACATTAGAGAACAGAGCATCACACAAGATAACCCCCACAAAGACAGACAGAGCATGCCTGCCTGGTGCACGCTCGGGGAGCCGAACCAGCTGCTTGGTCTGGATGAGCGTCTCCAGTGGCCTATCTATGGGCTGAAGGCTTGTACTCAGGGTGGCGCTGCTGGGAGTAGTGGAGCCTTTGAGGGGGCTAGTGAGAAGTCTTAGGTCATACTGAGTCCCGGCCACTTCCTCACTCTCCTTTTGCCTTCTTCGACGAGATAAGGGGCTTGCTCACCCACGTACTCCCACCACATATGCTGTCTCGCCACAGGCCCAAAGCAGCGAGGCAGCTGAGTATGAACTGAAACTATGAGCCAAATAAGCCTTTTCTCATTATGAGCAGACTATCTCAGATATTTGTTTCAGTAATGGGAAGCTGGCTAAACACACTGGTCAATTGCTCAAACCCAGACGGTAGTCCAGGCTGTGCTGACAAACAAAGGTGCAGGTGGCCCAGAGGCAGGAAGAGGTCTCTCCAACTGACAAAAAGAAAGAAAAGTAGGCTGACCCCTATCTCATACCATATTCCAACTGGAAGGTAGCTAGCAGCATCAAAGGTAAACAAATGAGGCTTTTAGAGGGGAGTATTTTCACTATCCAGCAGCAGGAAAAGACATATTACACAGAACCCAGCTCTAATCACAGATACTGGTAACTTGGATTATTAATGTCTTCTGGGGATGGAGAGATGGCTCAGTGGTTAAGAGCACTGGATGTTCTGCTAGAGAACCCAGGTTCAATTCCCAGCATGCACATGGCTGCTAACAATCATCCATGACTCCAGTTCCAGGGGATCCAAGACGCTCTATTCTGGCCTCTGCAGGCCCTGCACAACACAGGTGCACTTATGCAGGCAAAACACTCATACATATAAAATATTTTTTAAATCGAAAAAATTAAAAATTAGTTCTTCTGTTTGTTAAAATCATGGCTAAAGAATTCACAAAATAATGCACAGATAAGAATCAGGATGCACAAGGCATGTGCCTGACACAGGACTCACAGGTGTCTTTTGTTTATTCATTTTTATTTTATATGTATGAGTATTTTTTTTGTATATTTGTAAATGCAACTGTATGTGCAATGCCTGCAGGGAACAGAAGAGGATGTTGGATCCCCTGGAACTGGAGTTATGGATGGTTGTTAGCCGCCATGCAGGTGCTGGAAATTGAGTGTGGGTCCTGCAAGAGCATCCAGTACTCTTAACTGCTGAGCCATCTGTCCAGCCCCACAGAATGTATTTTATTTTATTTTTTGGTGTTTTTGAGACACAGTCACCCTGTAGCCCCAGCTGACCTGATACTTGCTGTATAGATTAGGCTGGCCTTGAACTCAGAGATCCACCTGCCTCTGCCTCCCAACTGCTGGAATTAAAGGTGTGCACCACCACACCCAGCTCAGAATGAATTTTAAACATTCCTGCTAATCACTAAAAATACTCAAACTAAATGAAAGGAATAAACAAAAGACTTGAATATTTTATCAAAAAGGAAATAAAAAATACACTAGACACTAGAGAAATACAAAACCTACACATACACTTTTGGGGTTTATTTTGTTGAGGCAGAGGCTCATGTAGCTCAGGCGAGGCTTGAACTTGCTATGTAGCCAAGAATGATCTTGAACTCCTGCCTGAACTTCCCAAATGCTGAGGTTACAGGTGTTTACAACCACACCCAATTTTTAAAAGGATTTTATTCTCAGGTATATGAATGTTTTGCCTGCAAGTATGTAAGTGTACTTACCATGTACTTACCATGGTGAATGAACCCATGGCCACAAATGTGCTAAACACAAGCTGTACTGCTAAGCTATACCCTCAGCCCCAAACCTATCTCAGACTTAGCAATTCCACACATAGGTATATTCGACCACAAGGTGAATTCATTTTGTCAGACACCAGGACTATGGTCACCCCCCTGGGGCACGTGGTGACTGGCAGAGGAAACTACAGGGGCTGCAGGAGGCTGGCAGTTCCCAATCTTAATCTGGATGCTGGTTACTCGTCTTGTTTGGTTTGTGGAAGTTCACTGCGCTATGCAAGGACACAATGTGCACTCTTCAGTGAGTAGGCTTCACCTCAATAGAAAGGGTGGGGTCGGGTGACACACGCCTTTAATCCCAGCACTCAGGAGGCAGAGGCAGGCAGATCTCTGTAACTTCAAGGCCAGCCTGGCCTACATAGCGAATTCCAAGCCAGCTGGATAAGGAAACACTGGTTTTTGTTTTGTTTTTAAGTTAAGTGGACCCAGGGAACTGAACAAAGTCCACTGTGATGGCTCCAGCAGGCAATACAGCAAGTTAACAAGAACGCCGAGTTGATAAACTATGAATTCAAAGAGATTTTTTTAATGAGACTTTAAAAAAAGGGGAAAACAGAAAAAATAAGGAGAAAAATGGAAATGAAAACATCATACTGAATTAACAGCTAAATCAGAAACAGCTGGGAATAATTTACTAAAATCAAAACTCTCAACAAATAGGAAAGACCAGATAAGCTCAGAAACCCAACAAAGTAACTAAAGCAAGGACACAGAAGTGACTGTAGAAGACACTGGTGGGAAGGGGGTGCGATGTCTACACAACCAGGAAGACACTGACAGAGGGGCAGTGATGTCCACACAATCAGGAGACACTGACGGAGGAGCAGTGATGTCCATACAACCAGGAAGACACTGACAGAGGGGCAGTGATGTCCACACAATCAGGAGACACTGACAGAGGGGCAGTGATGTCCACACAATCAGGAGACACTAACGGAGGAGCAGTGATGTCCACACAATCAGGAGACACTAACGGAGGAGCAGTGATGTCCACACAATCAGGATACACTAACGGAGGAGCAGTGATGTCCACACAATCAGGAGACACTGACAGAGGGGCAGTGATGTCCACACAATCAGGAGACACTAACGGAGGAGCAGTGATGTCCACACAATCAGGAGACACTAACGGAGGAGCAGTGATGTCCACACAATCAGGAGACACTGACAGAGGGGCAGTGATGTCCACACAATCAGGAGACACTAACGGAGGAGCAGTGATGTCCACACAATCAGGAGACACTAACGGAGGAGCAGTGATGTCCACACAATCAGGAGACACTAACGGAGGAGCAGTGATGTCCACACAATCAGGAAGACACTGACAGAGGGGCAGTGATGTCCACACAATCAGGAGACACTAACGGAGGAGCAGTGATGTCCACACAATCAGGAGACACTAACGGAGGAGCAGTGATGTCCACACAATCAGGAAGACACTGACAGAGGGGCAGTGATGTCCACACAATCAGAAGACACTAACGGAGGAGCAGTGATGTCCACACAATCAGGAGACACTAACGGAGGAGCAGTGATGTCCACACAACTGGGAAGACACTGACAGGGGGTGGAGACTGCAATGTCCACACAATCGGAAGACACTGACAGAAGGAGGAGATAGAACGCAGTGATATCTACATTCAGGCCTCCCAATCCAAGAACCTGTCACAGTACGAAGCCAAGGGCATTTAAGCTCACACATGGAATTAAGGCTGCTCATAGATGGCCTAAAGATAGAAATACTGTCCCAGACTCTCTAGGTGGACACAGGGTGTCCCAGCACCCTTTAAAGTCCAAGAAAATGAGAATGGAGTCCATGTCAGAGTGAAGGCAAGCGAGGAGGACCCAACCAGCCACCAATGGCTCTGAGATCAAGGAAGGGCCAAGAACCATGGTGGGGTGGGGTCTGAAGGTATACAAGGCAAAAAAACAGACTCCCCTTAGAGCTCCCTGTAGAAGTGATGTCCTGCCTAGACTCTACTTTTAGCTCAGTCACTGTATGGACGCCCAGACCTCAGCACTGTGGGAGAACATGTTTCTGTTCTTGGAAGCCAGTTTGTGATAATTTGTCATTGCAGCAAATAAGTAACTAATACAGAAGGAACAGAAAGTACTTCAAGGACACAAAGCAGATTCCTCTGCAATTAAGAAAATATTTTCTATCTAGGAACTCAGAACATAGACTATATCCAAACTTTGGACTCTGAGTAATGGCCTGGTTAAGCAACTATGAGTCAAAAAAATAAATAAAAGTTCCTGGGGGCTGGAGGGATGGCTCAGCAGCTAAGAGCACTGGCTGCTCTTGCAGAATCTCGGGTTTGATTCCTAGCACCCACATGGCAACTCAAAACCATCTGTAACTCCAGTTCCAGGGGATCCCACCCCATCTCTGGCCTCCACAAACATGCATGTGGTGCACATACACACAGGCAGGCCAAAACACTCATACACATAAAACACAGATAAACACACTTTAAAACAAAAGAAAACATGTTCTTCAGAAATTCACTAAGAAATGGCAAATCACTCACATAGGAAAGAAAACCAGTTGACTTGAAATGTCACCTTGGCAACACCCAGTGCCAGGAGACGGTGGAATAAGTCACCAGGCATTGAGGTACAGTCTAAGAACACTGTATGCAGCCGAGGCATTGTTCAGAGACAGACACGGGCAGATGCTGTCGGTGCAAGGAACTCAGGAAAGCTTTAAGTCTTTCCTGAATAACTGGTAATGAAAACCAGCTAGTGAAGAGACAACAGCACAATGAGGACTCAGGAGCAGCTACAGTAAAAAAGACGAGGGGGGCGCTGAATCCATTTAAAGGCTGCACTAATACTGAACACTCTTTGGTATTACAGCAATACAGAAGTGACTGCAGAATTTCAGAGTGGGCTACAAAACCAGGACTTGTGGGTGTGTGTGTGTGTGTGTGTGAAAGCTCCAAATGTCAGAGCATTGAGAATCTCACCGGCAACATGTTGCTCTTTTAACAAAATAATGACCCCAGCTCCTTTCTCCCTCCCTCCCTCCCTCTTTCCTTTCTCAGACAGGGTCTCACAATGTAGCCCAGGCTGGCCTCAAGCTCATGGTAATCCTTCTCCCTCAGACTCCGGAGTGTTGCCATACAGGTGAGAGCCACCACACCTGGCCTGTTCCTCAAACCCTCTTTTCTATTCCCTGCAGGAAAGACGTGGTAGATCAAACATCCACCGTATCAGTCCACAATTTCTCCAACACATTTTGGTGGAAAGCATCTTTTGAATTTAAATCCTTCCTCCGCCTACAACACAAAGGAAAGCGACAGAGCCGGTCTCGCTCCAACCAGGCAGCCCAGAGTCTGCCTACAGACGGCACATGTGGCAACCCCACTTCTCTACTGTGGGATCAAACGCCCTTGCGGGGCCTGCTGAGTCTTACTCCTACCCAGTCCTGTGCTTCAGTGTGCTTCGCTGAGAACACAGCTCTGGACACGGGCCCTGCTCCTACGGCAGTGCTGTCCAGTAGAACTTTGCCCTAAGGGAAAAGTCTAAATGTGTGCTGACCAGGGTGGGAGTTACTAGCCACCGCACAGACTTTAATGGCAGCACCGTGGACCACACAGTTTCAGAGCTTTCTGTAATTTGCCCCTTCGGCATTGCAGGGGGCTGGAGAGGCAGGAAGCAACCTGTAAGCCCAGGAGCATGAGGGTGCAGGCCTCAGGACAGGGTCTATACAGGAAGGTGGCTGGAGACCCCTACAATGACAGAAGAAGACAGTCAGAGAGTTCTGTGTGCAGTCGGGAGGGGGTCGACACACGACTTCTCTTGCTCCCTGCCCAGTTCTGCCTCTCTTAGGATGTCACTCTCTGCAGCTCCCTTCCTCTGGGCACAGCCTCAAGCTCCCTGCCCTGGGGCACCCCAGTGTCCTGAGCCGCTGCTGGGTTCCTTCTGCTCTCTGGCAGGGGTCACTGAGGCCTCCTCCCCTGAAGTCCTGCGCACTAGGACACGGCGCACGGGGGAAGGTTCTGCCCTGCAGTTCCCACGTACCGCAGCCGGGGCTCCACGCGTGACGCCCACCCGGTTCCCCGCGCCTCTCCAGGCTACGCACGCGCCCCTCACCCGCCGGGTGGCCGTAGGGGGACTCGGCCGCCCCATCCTGCAGGCTGGCCAGGATCTCGCCCTTGCCCACGTCGCTGTCGCCCACCAGAAGGAACTTCAGCAGGAAGTCGTAGGCCCGCACTGGGCTGCCCAGGGCGCTCATGGTGCCCGCCAGGCCACCGCGCCCATGCCGGCCGGGGGTGCGCACAGGCGGCGGCCGGTTCCCAGCGCGCCCGGCCCCTGATAGCCGCCGCGGGTGTCTGACAGCGCCGCGCCCCGCCCGGGCTCGCTATTGGTGGGCCGCAGTTGCTGGGGTGCCTGCGCACGCGGATTGGCTAGCGCGCCGGTCCATCTGGGGCTGCTGGACGCCCCCGCACTCGCTCCCACCGCCCCTAGGGGGCGGACCCGGCCGCCTCCGCCAATGCAGGTCGGGACTCGGGGAGGGGCGGGGCCAGAAGGAACAGGGGGCGGGGAGTCCGCGCCACAGCCAATGAGGGGAGGGGCGGGACGCGAGGGGCGGGGTCGTGTTTACTCTCCCGCGTGCGTCCGGCTGGTTGGAGGAGGCTTTGGCGATGCACAGCGGAAGGACCCAGCAGGTGATCTGGGACAAGCCTTTGCCCCAGGGTCTCCCCTCCGGGAAAGCGAGGCCAGCTTGTGCATCTCAGTACACGTGCATATGTCCCCATGGGCACCTGTGCCTCCACAGGTGTCTGTGCATGCATGTCTCCGAACATACGTCTGTGTGGTTGATGGGAGAGCACATGGTGAGGATCCACCTGTCTTGGGCCCTCTTCCCCCACGAAGCAGTAGGCCTTAGGACAAGGCTTGCGTTCTGCGCTCGGGCGGCTCACCAGTGAGTGCTCCGTTACTTGGAGCAACCCTGGTTTAGTATCCCAGCTCCATCCTCACTCCCTGAAGTAGGGGCACCTCCGACATCCCATGCCATCAGCTCTTGGGGAGCAGCACGTTATGTTTCCGTTCAGGTTCCAGGAGGCAGGTGGAGAAGCAGGGGAGGAAAATTAAAAAGGCGTTTGTGGACGCGGTTCTGAGAGGGATGGCTGGGCCGAGCTGTTCCAGCATCAGAACAAAGCTGTTTTGACTCGGAACAGGCTGGGCTCAGAACAGGGTCCCTGTTGCCTCCCAGCAGGACCGTTATGCTTTCAAAGGAGTTGATCACAACAAGCCCATTACTGCCAGTTTAGGATGGCGGATCGTACTGAGCCATTTCTGATTCAGAACAAGGCTACCATGGCCTCAAGGCCAGGCTGTTGCTAACCAAGATAAGCCCTAGCTGCAATTTTTCCAGGGCACTGTGACATGCCGGCCCTGCCTGACTGCTCACACAGAATGCCTCCTGTGAAAGAGCCCCTTAGAAGGCCTGTGCCCAGGCAGTTCCCACTTCTGTCTTTCCCACTGCTGGGGTACCCAGTGTATCTAATCAACTCTCTCCTTTTGTCCTCTGTCACCTCCCAAGTCTCACCAGAGTGTCAGTGCTGTTCTCGTGGGATGGCAGCATAGAAGTTAGATTTCAGCCAGGTGTGGTACCTTGCCTGTGATCTTGTGACAGCTGCTCTTGACTGTCAAGTTGATGGGATCTGGAATCACCTAGGAAACACACTGCTAGGCATGTCTGTGAGGCTGTTTCCAGAGATTAGTTGAGGGGAATGACCCTGAGAGTGGGTGGCACCTTCCAACAGGGTGGCCTAGATGGATGTCATCTGCCTGCCTCTGTTTCCTCCTGAGTGAGTCTGCTGTTCAGCCACTTCCACCCTCGACCAACATCAAACGCCAGCTCCTGCCATGGACTGAATACCAGCAGCTCTCCAGGAACCTTCTAGGCCTTCAGCCTCAGATTGGGACTGAGAACTACTGGGTTCCCAGCCCCCCATCACTCAGATGGCCACTGTCAACTCCCCAGCACCTACTGTATAAACCAATCTAATAAATCCCTTTTTAGTAAATATAGATGCATTCTCTTGGTTTTGTTCGTCTAGAAAATCCAGCCTAATGCAAATTGCAATACTCAGGAGGCTGAGGCAGGAGGATTCATAAGCCAAGGGATCAAGGGTTTCTACCCACAGACGCCATTCTTTCCTGAAGGATGCCCTTCCAAACCCGTGATTTCAATACTTATGTGAAGCTCAGGTAGCACTTGGAGGGATGGCTTGTCACTTGCACTCACTGGATTTTATTTAACATTCTATTTTTTGTGTGTGGGTAGGTGCCACATGTGTGGGTGCTGGTGGAAGCCAGAAGAGGGTGTGGGATCCCCTGGAGCTGGAGTTACAGGTGGTTGTGGGCTAGCTGGGAGCCATCAAACTCAGGTCCTCGGGAAGAACAAGTATTCCTAATCACCGAGCCATCGCTCAATGGTCAGTTTGGATTGCCACTTTGTTTTGCAAAACTTACAGGTTTCTGACGAATTAGTTGATTGAAGTGCTGGTAAAGTCACTATTTTAAAAAAGAAGAGGGCTAGCAAGAGCTTGCTTAGCATGTACAGCACTCTGGGTTTGATCCCCAGCACTGAATGAACTGGTCATGACGGCACACACCTGTAATTCCAGCAGGTAGAGGCAGGAAGATCAGAAGCTCAAGGTCATCCTTGGATACATAGGTAGTCTGAAGCCAGCCTGGGTTATAAGAGAGGCTGTCTCAAAACAAACAAAAATGAACTGGAAGATGAAAGAATGGAAGATAGCATTCTGTCCTCATTCCCACCCCCAACACCCCGAAAAGACTTAGCATTTCTTTCCCCATCTCAGTCCTCACATTCTGGTCAGCTGTGGGTCCCTTGCCACTTCACTCAGGCAGGACACTTTCTTCTCTGAGCTTTACTGCCCTGCATAGCCTCCGGTAGGGGAAGGGTGAAAAACCTCAGCACAGGCTCACGAATTGTACTCAACAGCCTATGCGGCCCTTTGCTGCTGTGGGTGCAGAGCCTGACCACTTCCTGGAGGGGGTGACAGGTACCACCTGCCTGCTTTTCTCCCTGTGGTCCTCATCACCCCATGTCAGTCACCAGCAAACTGGTCTTGGCTCAGCTAGAACATGGCAGCTACCACCTGAAGGGAAAATAAAGATACAGTCATTCCTTGGTGTCCTGAAGGATAGACTCCAGGCTGCATTCTCCCCTCTGCAGATACCAGTATTCATGGTTTATAGAAAATGACATGGAATTTGTACAGATTCTTTACATACCCTCCTATATACTTAGAGTTGGGTCTAGATTATTTACCTAATATAACATAAATCCTCTGTAAATAGTTGTTCTTGTTTAGAGAGTAATGATGAGAAAAAAGCTGTTCTCATATCCAGTATGAGTACAGCTTTTTTTTTTTAACCAGATGTTTCGGTTCATGGTAGATTGAATCCACAGTGCAAATTCCACAGACACAGGGAGCCAGCTGAAAGGCCAGGGAGGCCTACAGTCACATGTAGCTGTCCAGTTTTTGCCCTGAGATAAACATGGGGCCCAACAAACAGCGCCCTCACCCAACACAGATGTTTATTTCATAAGCCAAGGGATAAAGTGTTCCCACCCACAGACTCCATCACTTCCTGAAGGATGCCCTTCCAAACCTGTGACTTCAATATTTGTGTGAAGCTCAGGAGGCACTTGGAGGGATGGCTGCCACCAGCATATAGGCTCAACTCAAGACTGGGCTTCCAGCTCTGCCCACCTTTGGTTACTAGAAAATTCCTCCCTGTGGTGAGGCCAAACATTTGCCCGTGTCCTCATCTGCTCTGGGAAGCAGAGGTCACATGAGGAAGATAGAACAACAGGAGATAAAATGTCAGGATGGATAGTCACTGGCCTTACTGGTCTCAGTGTTGCTTGTGACAACCCTCATCAGGGCTCTGAAATTCTAAACAGTTCATTAAATAACATTCCTGAAGTCGCCTTATTAGGTTGGGTCTATATGCTCTAGAAACGAATGAATAGTTTTAGAAGCCAGCATTGCCAGAGCCCGCCGGCAGAAATCGAACCATACCTGAATTGGGGAGTGAGGATTGAGAAATAAAGAGAGAGAGAGACAAAGAGAGAGAAGACAAGGTCAGACTCAGGAGGGCTCTCAGTCAATACTGAGGCCCCGATTTTATTTTGTTCAGTGTATTTATAGGAACAATACAACCATCATTTACATATACAGGATTATTCAAAACACCTACATCTACTTAACAAAAGGTGCTAAGCCTAGGATTTAAGATAAGCTTTCCTCCGGGTGATTAAATCAGACCTTCCTACAAGGATTTATAAGATCCCTACAAGGATTTACAAGATCTTAATCTCTCCTTCAGGTGAATAAATCATTTACATAGCAAAGTGCCCTAATCCCACAGCACTTCTGTGAATAGCAAGACTGATCCCTGCTTGATCCTAAACTAGGGCAAAGTTCAAGGCAGGCAAATGGCTCCCGACACAGCATCTTCCTTTTCTGTAAGCCAGGGAAAGTTCCTTCTTCACACACATGGTTCGCATCAGGTAGAGACAGTGGCGTCATGGGTCTGGAAGAATGGTATGTGCTGGCTGAGCCATCTCTCCAATTCTATTTCCAATTTTGTCAACTGCTTCAAGCTTCTTCCTGTATTTTAAAATAATTCTGTTATTTATCCTGATGCTGAATAAACCTGTTCAGCCTTGCCTGTGACACCAAAAACTTGGGGTGAAGGCTCACTTGCCATATTTTAATGGACACTCCAAACAAGATGGTACAATCCTAACCCTCAGGCTCTGTAACTATGACCTTACTTAGAAACAGTTTGCATAGGTAACCAAGCTAAGATGAAGTCATGGTGTGGGCTCTAAGTCAGTGGAACCATGAGAGGGTCTCAGAGGCTGCTTGTGGTCCATGGGTCATGCTAAGCTCTAAGCCCATCTCCCTGTCTATCCACTGGCTGTAACCATAGTGATGAGTCTTCAGCTTGGGGCACAAGGATCAGAGCTTTACCATAGCCCTGGACTGGAATCCAAGTTCTTTCTCAAGGTCTGTCACTGTGTCCACCACAAACCCTGGTCGTGTGACACAGAGCTGCGACCCCTACCAGAACCTCCTCCAGTTGGGTTTTCTGTTAGTGTTTTTGAAATTCATATATAAACTCACCTTAGAGTTTCCCTGGGAGGAGAACAGAGAAGGGTGTTTCTTTTTGTTCTTTCTGGTTGAGTCTTAAATGCTAATATATTTTTCATTTTTAAATTAATTAATGTAAACAGCAGAAGCACAATTGAATTGGCTTAAGAATATTTTCTTTGGACATGCAAACTCAGGGCTTGGCACACACTAGGCAAGCACTCTACCACTAAGTCACATCTCCAGCCCAACAAGAGACACTTTTTATAGGATGCTTTCTAATTGAGAAGGCTGAGGGGTACATAGCGGGAAGGGCTGGACATAGCCAGCCCTTCTGGCACACTTGGGTGTGCCAGAGTTCTGTACATTCTGTCTTCAGACCCCAGCTTCCTCCTAGAAGAGAAAGCATGGCTCCTGGTTTTGCCCTTTGGGGATAGAGTGACTTGATTTGCTTCAGGATCCATCCCAAGAGTCCCATTAAGGAGTCACAGCCCTAATAAGGATCTATGTGGGCCTCTGGGCCAATCAGTGGTCTCTGTCCAGAAACCAAAGGAAGGACTTTGTCATGCTTGGGTCCCTGCATCCTCTGAGAATCTGTAAATGAAATCCACAGTTCAGTGCTGGGCTAGCAAGGCCCAGGGTAGAAGAGGTCCATGGTTAAACATGACTCAGGGAACATGGCAGGGGCCATCAGTAAAGGCCTCCTTTGCTCACACTCCCTGTTCCCTCACAAAAGCCCCAGCTCAACTCTCTGAGTCCCTCTTTCAGGTGTCAGCATCTGTTTCCAAGGGCCCAGGTGGTGCTGATGCTGCAGGTCTGAACTCCGCTTTGAGAACCTGGGTCTTAAGTGGAGAAGACCCATCCCCTAACTGCTGCCCATTATCTCAGTGAGAGAAAGCTTGTCCTTCCCAGAACACTGGGATGTATGTACCCTGCTACCTTGCACAATCCCCTCCCATCTTTAAAAAAGATATTTTATTTGTTTATTTATTTATTTATTTATTTTGTTTTATGTGTATGAGTGTATTTCCTGTGTGTATGTAAGTGCACCCATGTCGTACAATGCCTGTGGAGGTCAGAAGAGGGCATCAGATCCCCTGGAACTGGAGTTATGGACAGTTACCTGCCATGTGGGTGCTGGGAATCCCAGGTCCTCTGTAAGAGCAGTAAGTGCTCTTAACCGCTGAGCCATCTCTCCAGCCCCTCTCTCCCGTCTTTGAGGGTGTAAGGGCCCAGGCACTGGTTTGGACCCTGGGACACATCTGGGACAGTGCAGGGCTGCTACTGCCTGTGGTTGGAACAAGGCAGAGCCTCCATCCGTGAACAGGACCCCTCACAATCTATCTTGCTGCTTCTCTTATCCCTTATCTGGCCTTTATCCCACCCTCATCTGCCCCTAACTTTATCTGGCTCTTAGACCTCCATCTCCACTGCAGTCTGCTAAGCTGTGACCTTCCCACTGACAGGACACTACCATCCTTCCTGAGAAATGAACGTGTTGGCCCGAGGGGCTCAGCCTCACTCTGTTATTCACTGGTGCTGTGTTGATTTATATGGAACATTCTGGAACGTTCTGTGCCAGTTTAGCACCCGTACTTGCTTAAGTGTGGCCTGTTGTACTTGCTTGACCCTTCCCACCAGTCCTATGCACACAAAGTATTCAGGAACCCAAATGCAACACACCAGCCCTAGGGAGCCTGCCCACCTGCGTGGAGACATGGAGTGCTGCATGTGTGCTTTCAGAGAGCCCCTCTGCGGGCACCTGGTTTTCCTGAGAGTCATCCTTGACCTGTCATCCACAATGACTTTGCGTAACCCTGAAAAATTTGAGGTCTCGTTTTCTACCCATCTTGGGGGCCTTAGCCACTTACATGAAACTTGTGCCTGACTTACTGATGCTTTTCATTCCTACACTCACGGATGTCATGGATCCAAGGTTTTGGAATTTTTTCTAGCCAGCTCTTTCATCTTTCTAGGCTCCTTAGTGAGCTGAATGAAGCATATGAGGGCCCAGGATGGTGATATACCTGGGCCCCGTTTGAGTTCCTGGGCCCGGTACAAATTGTGCAGCCAGAAGTGCTCAGCAGTGAGAGGTGGAAGGGAGCTCATTGTCCCAGGTTAACCTAAACGTTAGAAGTAGTGCCTAGGACATATCTAGTTTTCCAATTAACCTGCCTTTTATTTGGATTCCAGACTATGGAATGCTTGCAAGAAAAGTTAAAAAGCTGGGCAAGGTGGCATATGCTTTTAGTCAGGAGGCAGAGGCAGGTGGATCTCTGTGAGATCAAAATCATCATGGTTTATATAGCAAGTTCTAGGCCAGCTGGGGCTACAGAGAGACCCTGTCTCAAAAACAAAATAAAAAAAAGTTAAAAAGAAATTTGTGTGTGTGTGATCCCAAGGTTAGAACCCAGGGTCTCAAACATGTTCGGCCATCTAACTACAACTCCATGCTCAAATATTTTTAAAAATCTTCCCTTTTCATGCAAATGAAGGGACACTCCACTCTCCTCCCCATAGGACCATTCCACAGCACCAGAATGCAGAAAGAGACATCTGGTTTGAGAGCCATCATATACATTAGCTATTTTCTTTTTATCTGCCGCTGGCTGTTACTCTCCAGTCCTGTTGGAGAATGCCTTGGTGGGGTAAATGTCAAGACCAAGGGGATTGGAGTTGGTTGGGGTCATGGGTACCGGGCCATGCCCTTGTTCTGAGCTCACATGCATCTGTTTGCTATTTACCAGGGCACATCTGTAATGCCAGAGCTGATGGTATTTTCAAGACTAGAGACAGCTGTGGCTTCCTGGGCCTCAGTCTCTCTGGGGAAGCCACACTTGCTTTCCCTAGCTGAAAGACAGCAAGGGCCCACCAGGGTCTGAGGTTGTTCACTTTCTCCTGGCTCCCTGACACTCCACCCCAGGTGCTGGGTATCCAAGCTGTCATCTTTGCCAGATGACACTAGGATCTGCTACATCTGTTGTTGTTGGTTTGCATAATCAGTGGTTGACTCTGTGGATGAAAGTTTTTCAATATTTTCTGGAAATAGAAAGGAGGTTTTTGTAATACTGTTTTTTTTTTCTACTGCAATGAACAGTCTCCATCAGAACATTGAGTGCCAGGTCCCAGGTGAGTGCCACCAGGCTGACACTGGCATTCTAAGAAGGTGCTGGGCTCCCATTGAAGGGTGTGTTCGAAACCATCCGCTGTGTGAGCAAGCTCTCATAATGGAGGAGAGTTTCTCCACTCACAAGAGCCAAAGAGAGTCAGTCCTCAAGAATCTGTCTCCACAGTGACTAGAAGAATTTCCCATACCCACTTCCTGCATTTTAAGCCTTGTTTCTGATACACTTCCAGCTGAGCCCCTAGGATATGCACTCTCAGGGGCAACCCTGGCCAGTTCTGACACAGCAGCAGTGGGTATCCTCAAAGCTGGTTCGGGGCTGTAGCAGCTCCTGATACCTGTAATATCCAAATCCATCTCCCATAAAATGCATCTCCCCTGAGGCCAAAACACTATGAATGCCGGCAGGCACCTCAGCAGAGGCCAGAGTGGGAAACAGTGGTATTCCTAGGCACTTGTGGTAAATATATGACTTTGCAAACTTGAGGCTAGCAGATGACTAGCAGGAGCCAATCCCCCAGGTCCCTCAGGCTGCCAACCCAAAGCAGCATGGGCTAGGTGGCCATGCATAGGCCCAAGGTGAAGTGGGTTTGCTTTCTGTTAAGGACCGTCTTCTGGGCTTTCAGATCATGTCTTCCTGTTCTCTCTCATTCTTCTTTTCCCTCATCTTTTTCTGATTTGGTTTTTGTATCTACACTTGGTTTTTATAAAAGGTTTTTTGGGGCTGGAGAGAGAACTCACTGGTTAAGAGCACTGGCTATTCTTACGGAGGGCCTAGGTTTAGTTCCCAGCACCCACATAGCAGCTAACAACCATCTGTAACTCTAGTCCCGGGGGATCTGACACCCTCTTCTGATGTCCATGGGCATTCCACAACACAGTACACTTACATACATGCAGGCAATACACTTATACACATAAAATAAAAATACCAAATGAAATATTTAAAAATAAAAATGTTTTTATGTTTTTATTCTTTTTAGGTAGGTGTGTGTGTGTGTGTGTCTGTGTGTATATGTGTGTGTAGGTGTACGTGCTGAGTGCTGGTATCATTGGAGGTCAGAGGCATGGGATACCCTGGAGCTGGAGTTACAGGCAGTTGTAGCTACCCAATATGGATGCTGGGAACCAAACTCGGGTCCTCAGTAAGAACAGTACATACTGTTAACTGAAGTGCCATCTCTCCAGCCTCTGCATGTCTGTGGATTTTTGTTCTAATTTTGGTATGCTGTGTGAGGTAGGCCTGGCTGACCTGGAACTCACTATGTTGACTAGGTTGACTTCAGACTCACAGAGCTCCACCAGCCTCTGCCTTCTGAGTACTGAGATCCAAGGCCTGCATCATCATGCCTGACCATATGTTTGGTTTTTGAAATAGGGTCTCACTGTGTCATCTAAATTGTCCAGTCTTCCTATCTTGGTTTCCCAAATACTGGGATTGCAGGAGTCTGCCACCATTCTTAGCTTCTCTTCCTCTTAAGGTTACTAATCCCATGAATCTGGAGAGTGGCTTGGCAGTTAAGAGCACTGGCTGCTCTTGTAGAAGACCAGAATTCGGTTCCCAACAAGTGCATGGTAGCGAACAACCATCTTTAACTCCAGTTCCAGATTCCCTCTTCTGACCTCTGTGAGCCTTGCACGACATGGGTGTACTTACACACACACACACACACACACACACACACACATTCAGGCAATACACTCGCACATACAGTAAAAATAATAAATAAAATATTTTTTAAAGACTACTAATCCTATAGGAATAAATACCCATTATCATGATCAAATTTAATCCCAATTTCTTCCCAAAGCTTCCCTCTCCAAATACTGTCACATTGGTGTTCCAGTTTCAACATGATTTTGATGGGACACAAACAGTCCACAGAGAGGCCAATTGAGGGCACTGTGAGATCCACTGAGATCCACCACTTAAAGGTAAGGCATGTGGAGTTCAACCTACCTGTGAGCCTGGACTAGGAGGTGAGTGCTACTATCCCTTCAACCAGCCTTTACAAGGGGAACTTGTTTGGCCTTTCGGGCCACAAAGTGTGCTTAAGCCCTAGCCTTATTGACAACTTGACAGGTGATCCTAGCTGGTGGATGACCTGTGTGTTGTGGAGTGTTGAGTGGCAGTCCTGGCCTTCACATATTGGAGGCTATTAGCTACTCTCACCCCAGTGTCAAGCACCAAACAGTCTATAGAATTGTCAAATGTTGGGTCTAAGAACCCCCAACAGTTGAGGACTGGTTGTGTGCCATCTGATTTTCACGTGGCCATCTCTTGGGTAAGAGGCCAGATCATCTCCAAAGGATAGGGCTTTTCCCAGATGTGCAGACCTCGACCCCGGAGAGAATAGTGTTTATTCTCGCATTTTTAGTGTGTGTGTCTGTCTGTCTGTGTGTCTGTGTGTGTTCTGCCATTTCATGAATTCCACAACCAAAACTCAAGTCCTCAGGTTTATGCAGGAAGCACTCTACCCACTGAACCATCACTTCATCCTGAGGGTAGTATTTAATGGGGATAGAATTTTTGTTTGGGAAGACAGAAAAGTTCTGGAGATGGATGGTGTTGAGGGTTGTACCTCATCAGAATGTGAGCCGAACATTCCCCTGCCCAGCTCTGGCATCCCTCATCCCGCTCTTCACTTCTATGAGCGTGCTAGTCCAGGCTTTTGAGTCTGGAATACTTTGCTCAGCATGAAGCCTTCAGAGTTTATCAGTGTGTCAGTGTCCTTCCTTTGGGGGTAAATATTGTTCTACTGCATGGAGACACCACATTGCGTTTGTCACTGTTAAGGAGGCTTGGGTGGTTGTGCATAGAGGTTCTATGGATTTCTTTTACAAGTTCCTATGTGGATGTGTTTTTGTTTGTCTTGGAGTCTATGGGGGATGGAATTCTGGATCACACAGTAACTGTCCAACTGTTTGAAGATCTGACACAGGTTGTATCTCTGAGGACAGTTTGCTCTCTAATTTGCAGAGCAGTTGGGGTGCTGTGACATATAATTTGGGGCAGAAGGGTCCTTAATGGAGAAAGTGAAGGAAGGATTACAGACCAGATGCAAGGAACCTCTTTATGTAATACAAGCTTTATCTCCATCGATTATAAAAATCAGCACCTCTCAACTTTCTCTGGTGTCCAAATAAAAACAGAAGAACTGTGTCAACAGACAGTATCTCTCTCAAAGCCAGGCACTCGCACACACCAGCTATTCTTTTTATCTCTCTCGCTCCTCTGCTGTCAAGAAGTAAATAAAGACCAACAGCTGGGCAGCTCGGGTGTGTGTAGGCTGGTGACTCACTGCCGCCCTCCAGTTCCTCTGCTATAGAAAGAAAACCTATTTTAAGGCAACTAACTTGTGAATGCCGCAGAAGTAACAGAACCCTGCGCACAAGACCTTTTTTAACTTTAGACTGTTGTCAGAGCTCCTCCTCTGACCTGCCCCTGCTACCACACGCCCCTTCACACAGGGCTTTGCATCCTACCCCTCCCCCGCCCCACCCACTATGTGCTGCCTCACTCATAGCTCCCACACCTCCCTCTGGAACCTAGCTTCGAGCTTTCCCTACCTCTACGCACAGCCCACCGTTTACCAGCATCAACCGGGCTCTGCCCAGAGCCCCCTAAAATTGCTCCCGTGCCCCAATTTACCTGATCAACATTCCCACAGTTCTGGACTGAGTCTGCTCCTCTGTGGCTGGTCCAGATCCTGCTGCCATCTGCTGTGGACCCTGTGTGGGTGAGTGAGGACCAACTGGAGCCCCATTGAAACACACTTACAGGGTGCTCATGGCTCCTACAGCCCCCACAATGTCCCCACGTGTCCTGAAGAATAGTGGACACTTGGTGGAAACCTCCCAGCAGTAGGTTTGCATAAGCAGGGAGGCGGCTGTCTCAATGACCTGTACAGTGCTTGCTCAACAGCACCCAACACCACCACGTAGCATCACTGGGTCGTGCTGTGATCCCCGGTGCCTGAGGGTCAAGCCGGGTGGCCTCCAGTCAGCTCCTCCAGAATTTAATTGGAGTAGATGCTGTGTTTACAAAGAAAGGGGGTGCTGAGAGGGCTCAATGGTAAAGGCACTTGCTGCCAGGCCTGTGACCCTCAAAACCCACATGGTACAAAGAGAGAATTGATTCCCACAAATTGTCCTCTGACCTCCATACACATCCCACCAGCCTAACCCACACCCAAGCTCACAATAGAAAAATAAATATAAAACCAATTATCTGAAGAAAGTATACTTAGAGTGGAGATTATTCACCCAGCCTGGCGCCCTTTCAGCAGCCAAGTGTGATTGGGGAAAAGACAAGGGCCACAGCATCACCCTGTCAGAAGCTTGTCAGACCCTAGGAGGCAGCTCCAGTGACAAATGGATAAAAGTGAGGCCCTGAGCCAAGCTAGCAGCACCAGATGTCCCAATGAGCCTGCTGGGGACAGGAAAGGAACAGTAACTCCATGGTAGTGCCCCAGAGGGAGGCTGGGTGGTTTCTGGAGCACAAGAATAGATTAAGAGGGCCTGGATGGGGTCCTGTCCTTGTAACGAGTGTCACTTTCAACTTGGTTGGACTTGGAATCACCATGGAAACACATCTCTGGGAGCAGCTATATGGTGTTTCTGGAAAGGTATAGTTGTGGAGGGAAGATCCAGCACTATGCCATGGGTAACCAAGTCAAAAGGAGAGAGGGAGCTGAGTGCCAACATTCATCTCTGTGGGTTTCAAATTTTGTTTTTATGGTATGAAGTTGTTTTCCCTGCGTGTATGTACGTGCACCTGGATGGTACAGGTCCCCTGGAACTGCAGCTATGGGGGTTGTAAGCTGCCATGTGGGTGCTGGGAACTAAACCCAGGTCTTCTGTAAGAGCATCCAGTGCTCTTTACTGCTGAGCCAACTTGCCAGCCCCTCTTTGTGTTTCTTGACAGCCAAGGCAGTGCAGCCAGCTGCCTTCCACCCCTGCCAGCCTGACTCCTGCCACGATGGATTGCATTATCAACTGTGAGCCAGAATAAACCTGAGTTGCATTTTGTCAGATATTTGGTCACAGCAATAAGGAAGTTACTGAATACAGTCCTCTGCTGCCAACATTGCTCTTGTGATGGCCCAAGTGGCACGAGTAATGAGGTCATGCTGTTCTGGGCCTTGCTAACTGTTCTGACCTTTTAACCATCAAATTCCAGGATCCACTGACACCTGCTTGGAACAGGTGGGAGTGGCCCCACAGAGATTCTACCTACTCTCTAGGAAGGTTCTTTACAAATCACACAGGCTACTGCAACTGCCATTGGCTGTACCAGAATTAAACGGTAAGACTCTATTGCTGAGGATACTGTATGCTTTGGTTGCAGAATGTGGAGAAATCAAGCTTGACTGAGCTGGCAGCACCTCTCCTGTTGGTTGCCTTTCATAGTGCCGGAAGACACTATGTAGACTATTGGGAGAGAATTGTTGCCCCAGCCTGACAGGGAAGATGTGCCTTCTAGTGCAAGACTGACTAAGGCCTATGGGTTCAACCAAATGCTCTCCAATTAGATTTAAGGCCAGTTCCACAGGTGGTGACTCATGTTTTTGATGGTAAGCCAGGGCAAAAACTTGTGGCTGGGGAGGTTGTAGGCCTTAATTCTTTATTAAATGGGTTTTATAAGTCTATCAAATTGTCTTTTAACGTTGGTGTTTGGCTATAAATTACTGTTGCTTCAATCTCAGTCATTAAAAGAATTATTTTTGTAACAAGGGGTAGTTACTATGATGATTTATAACCAGCCAAACTGCTGAAACTAAGTTACTGTTACCATGGCCTGGGGGCCCCAGTTCTTAGCTGTAAATAGCAAAAAACAATTAAACATCCATATCATGCTTCAAGAGCACAGGGAACATCATAGAGGAAGGAGCAGAAAGAATGTCAGTCAGAGGAGGAAGATGAATTGCCATGGGCCTATTGCCTGTGACTTCAAATAGTCCCTTCTGGAAAAGGAAGAGGCTCAGAGGATCGATGAAGCTCTAGACACTTAAGACTCGGAAGTCACGAAGGTTACAAAATCCACAAGGTCCCTTCCCAAGGCTGTCTAACCAGTGAGCAATTGCTGGGCGAAGGAGATGCCTCGGAGGAGCCGCCTGCGCATTGTGGATGCAGCTTTCCTATTACTGTGGTCTTTTTAGTGATTAGCTGCCTTTGAGTTTCCCATGCTTCTGCACGTGACACCGACACACTCATTGGTTCATGAAGTTAGACTTGCCGGGAATAGTTTCTTTGGTTTTTTGCTAGTGCCTAATCTTGAACGAACAGACATTTGCATATATCTCCTGGGAAAAGTCACACAACACAGATCTGGGAATGTTCTGGAACCCAACTTGGGCCCAAACCTGTGAGAGGAAACCTGTTGCTGTTCACAGGAAGCTAAAGGCACTTTGTAATTTTCAGATAGGAACAGTCCAACTCAGGGGCCATTCAGGGAAAGAAGCTGGACCCACCCACCACTCAAGCCATCCACTGCCCTCTCCAGGTCCAGCTGGGAAAGGGCACCCACCATCTTGGCAGGAATCCAACAGAAGCCACTGAGGGCAGAAGGGCTCCTGCCAGGCCCTGACTTCAGCTGCTGAAAGGGCTCCAGTGCCCCAGGGAAGGAGCCACCCCACCATCTTGGGGTTCCTGGTTAGTGTTTTAATGCATATACCCACCTGGTGAGTGTCATGAGCTACATTTTGCAGACTTGGAAGTTAGAGGGCATGCAGCGTGGCTGGAGTGGAGTCCCATTCTGCTGTAACCCCACACTGTAGCAAGGTCACTTGGGCAGCCATCCTCCCTGGGCCGAGGCTTATCTAGGAAATTTCTCAAGGGGGACTGGTTTCTTGTAGGAAGTTGAAGAGCAGCCCAGGGGCGGGCAGGAAAGCTACTGGCATTCGGGCAGTACTCCGTGACACCAGCAGAGGCTAACAGGGTGCCCCATTACCACGCCCCTCATTTTCCAACATGTGCCTTGTGTACTCCAACAGAGTTTTGTTGAAATTTTGTCAGTGAGGCCAGGTGAGGTGCTGCAAACCTTTAACCCCAGCACACAGGAGGCAGAGGCAGGTAGATCTCTGTGAGTTTGAGGCCAGCCAGGGCTACCATACATTATTATTGTGCAACAGGCCAGATCAGGGAGAGATGAGGTAAAAAGTATACTGCATCCAGCTGCCCACACCACACTGACCATAATCCAAAGCCGATGCTTTCTGAGTAGGAGCTGTACCTGGCTCTGTAGTGGGGTCTTGGACCTATGAGGAATGAGTGGGGGTTTGCCACAGAGGGGCCAGGATACCATTTGTGCACATGTGCCAAGCACGAGGGGAAGAGTCGGAAGAATGGAGGGCTGGAGCCATCCTTAGGAGGCTGTTATTTAGGAGAAAATGTAGAGGAAAGGAAAACCCGAGGGACAGCAATGGCAGGCTAGACCAAAGCAAATATGACGAAAAAGCCTGGGGAGTGGGTATGTGAACTTAGAGTTTCCAGCAATGTGTGCAAGTGTTGGGTTAGCAATTCTACAGTCCTTGAACCAGCTGGGCATGACTGAGGCAGGAGGACTGTGAGGTCAAGGCCAGCCTGGGCTACAGAGTGCAACACTATCTCCCAGTGTGGGGGGAGGGGGGTTGGGAGGGAGGAAGGGCAGGACGTGGTAGCATATGCCTGTAATCCTAGAACTCAGTAAAAGGTGAAGCAAGAAAATTAAGAATTCAATGATTCAATGCCAGGGGCTGGAGAGATGGCTCAGGGGTGAAGAGCACTGGCTGTTCTTGCAGAGGACTGGGGTTCAGTTCCCAGTACCCACAGGGTGGATTACAACCACCTGTAATCCCAGTTCCAGGCAATCTGATGCCCTCTTCTTGAGTCTGTGGGCACTGTGTTCTTGAGAGAGATGGAGTTTTGGGGAGACTGGAGAAATGGCTCAGGGGTTCAGAGTGCTTGCCGTTCTCTCATGAGGACCAGAGTTTAGATCTCAGCATCCACACTGGGAGGCTCGCCAACACTTGTAACCCCAGCTCCAAAGGATCCGATGTCCTTGAGTATCTGTGCACACATACATGGGAATACACTCAAATAAATCTTTAAAAAATTAGGTTCTATTTTAATTTTTTTTCTTAAGACAGGGTCTCTCTATAGCCCCAGCTGTCTCGGAACTCTGTAGGGCAGACTGGTGAAATCTGCCCATTTCTGCCTCTGCCTCCCTCCCAGCTGCTGGGATTAAAGGTGTGCGCCACCACACCTGGCTCTAAAATTTTGTGGTTTTTTTTTTTAGATTTATTTTACTTAGTGTGAATGTGTGTGCCTGCTTGTCTGTGTGTGCACCATGTGTATGTAGTGTCTACAGAGTACAGGTGCCCTCAGAGACCAGAAGAGTGAGTCTGATCCTCTGGAACTGGAGTTAACAGTGGTTGGGAGCACCTGATACAGGTGTTAGGAACTGAACCCGGGTCCCCTGCAAGAGCAGCGATTACTCTTAACTACTGAGCCATCTCTGCAATTCCTTTTTTCTGGGTGTGTGCGCACGCATACATGCATGGTGTGTATGTGTGGGTACACACACCATAGCACGAGTGTGGAGATCAGAAGACAACTTTGTGGAATCAGTTCTCCCCTCTCCCCTTATGTGGGTTCTGGGAATCAACCTCAGGTCTCCAGGATTTGTGCGCACACCTTTACCTGCTGAGCCAGCTCCTGGCTAACACAACTTGTATAATCTAGTAGAGCTGGGTTCTTTACAGAGGGCTGGCACAAACAACTTTCCAAACCCAGTAAGTATGCCAATGGGCATGTCAGTTCTCTTATTTAATTATTTCATAATGTAAAAATACTTCAAAGCATCGTGATGTATGCCATAAATCTACAGTATTTTTTCTTTACAAATTATGCCTTTTGTATCTTGTGACCTTTTTTCAAACTCTGCTTTTTTGGAAATAGTTACAGGTATTCATTTTAAGCCTGGCCATCGGATACTGTTTTGCTTACCTTTTCTCACCTGTGCCCTGTCTTTGCTCTTTGGCCCTTCTGTTTCAGCCCTACAACATAAGATCACTTTCCTTTGGCGGAAAAGCTCCTTTACATTTTCCGTCGGCGTTGTCTATTTGTAGGAGACAGCAGTTAACGTCATAAATAGCAAGTGGCTCTCAGCATAAAAATGTGTCTGTTCTGGTTATGGTTCTTCATTCCACCATCTTTTGCTTTCCAGGGAAACCAGATGCTAATCTTTTCTGACATGTTTGCTGTTCAAATTACAAACTTCTGCAGAGTGTGATGGTACACACCTTCAATCCCAGCACTCTGGAGGCAGAGGCATGCAGATCTCTGTAAGTTCAAGGCCAGCCTGGTCTACATAGTGAGGTCCAGGCCAGCTGGGGCTACAGGGAGACCCTGTCTCAAAAAAGACCAAAAAACCCCACTCCCCTCCAAAGAAAAACCACAAGAAATTTCCTTTGCTTTTTGTGTTTTATGATTTCCCTACTGTTTGTCTAAACATGAACATGAGCTTGCAAGAGCCAGAGAAAGGACTCCGCAATGAAGAGCACTCACCGCTCTTGCAGAGCACCTGGGTTCAGTTCCCAGCATCCACCTGGAAGCTCATAACTGCTTGAAACCAGTTCCAAGGAATCCCATGCCCTCTTCTGGGTTACACTCTGTACAGTCTGCCTGAACACCCTCCATCCTTTCTTCCCCGTAGGTGTTTTCAAGCAGACTTTTCTTTCCTTTTAAAAAAGATTTATTTATTTTTATTTTATGTGCATGAGTGTTTTGCAGGCATCTGTATAAGTGCAGCTCATGTGTGCTGGTGCTGGAGGAGGCCAGAAGAGAGCACTGGATCCACTGGAACTGGAGTTACAGGAAGTTGTGGGTGAATTGAACCGAGGTACTCCGCAAGAGCAGCAAGTAT
The DNA here is from genome assembly GCA_035773235.1 of Eospalax fontanierii. Taxonomy (NCBI): domain Eukaryota; kingdom Metazoa; phylum Chordata; class Mammalia; order Rodentia; family Spalacidae; genus Eospalax; species Eospalax fontanierii. The sequence continues at coordinate 96,177,938 of CM069531.1, forward strand.
TCCTAACCTGAGCCATCTCTCTAGTCTGGCTTTTCTTTTCTTAATGTTAACAGGTATAACTGGCCCATTACGCACATATGATAATGCCATCACTGGCTTTATCTGTCACCTGTTGCTTCTTCTGGCACCCTCAAGACACCCCAGACCGACCGTGGCTTCCTTGTATCAGTTGGCTTGGGGTGCCGTACCACCAGCAGACTGAGTAGTTGAAACAACAGAAACTTAAGTTCTATAGACTGGATTGCTGGGCTCAAGGTTAACAGCAGGGCTAGGTTGGTGAGGGACCTCCTCTTTCTGGTCTTCCCATGGCTTTTCCTTGGTATATATAACACACATATGAGAGAGAGGAAGAGAGAGAGACAGGGGGGAAGGGAGGAGAGGGAGAGAGGAGAAAGGGGGAGGGAGGAGAGGGGAGAGGGGCTATCTGATATCTTTACTTATGAGGTTACTAATCCTCTTAGATTAGGGTCCCATCTCTATGAGCTCATTTAAGTTTTTCTTTTTTTGTCTCATTATGTAGCCCTGGCAGGCCTGTAATTTTCCAGGTAGACCAGGCTGGCCTCACAGAGATACCTCTGCTTCCGTCTCATGAGTGCTGGGGTTAAAGGCATGTACCACCACGCCTGGAGAACTCATTTAATCTTAATTACTTCCCTAGTTTGGCACCATCGCCAAACTAGCCACAATGGTATTAGTGACTCCATGTTTGAATTTTGAGAGAGCAGAAGCCTTCATTCTACGGCTCTGGTCAAAGCAGTCTCTGGTAGTTTTTCTGTACCCAATTAGTCATTTAAGAATGGACTCTGGGCCTGGAGCACTGGACTCTGGAATGGTGCTCCATACATCTTGGATCAGAGTATCTCTGTTGCAAGCCCAAAGTTGGCTCCCTTCTTGAGCTTATCTATGTGTGTCCCATGACAGCTGGCTAAATCTGACACTCTACCTGTCCTCCACAAGGTGGGGACAGAGCTATTTTACTGCAGCACTAGAAGCATGTGCACAGGCAGTGCCCTGCATTCACTGCTCCTGAAGTGACTTTGCTCCTCCCTTTCACTCAGTGTCGTGCTGCCTGCCCTTCAAGACTCTGAAATCAAGCAGTAGTGTTGGGCGTCCTCTGGGACTGGGCACTGCAAAGTTCAAGGTTCGAGAGACGCAGCAGACAGAAGGGACCAGAGACTTCGCTGGCAGCTAACAGGACCTGGCTTTATTGAGAGAAGACCAGATGGGACTAGCTCCTCCGCATCCACCAGTGGAGAAACGCTAGTCCCCTCACCCCCATCTTGGGGCTGGGGCTCCGGGGAACCGGGCTGGCGTGCTCCCCTGGGGAGCGAGCTCAACCCAAGTCTGAGTCTCAAAAGCCCCACGCAGCGCCCGCAGGTTGTCCAAGTCCTCAAAGCCTTAAAAACCTTCAGCCCCCTCCTGGCTTTTAGGGGAGGGGAGTTGCCATAACATCTGATTGATGTTTAAGGCAAGCTTCTGGCTAGAATTTGTGAATTCCTTGAGTCCTGAATCTTATCTGCCAAGGAAGCCCAGTGTCCTTTGTGAATTTGGGATCTGGAGTCTTATCTGCAAGGCTTAGATAAGCTCTGGCTCCAGGTTTCTTCCTGAGTCTGAAACTGTTGGGGGTTTCATTCACACCTTACAGGCACTAGTATGCAATATTCTGCTTAACACTCCAAGTTGGTCACGGTAGCACGCTCCTGTAATCTCAGTACTTGCTAGGCAGAGGCAGGAAGGTCAGGGGTTCAATGTCATCCCTGTCTACATAGCATGTTTAGAGACTAGCCTGGACTACATGAGATCCTGTCTCAAAAATCCGAAAGAACAGCTGGGCATGGTGGTGCACTCCTCTGATTCCGGTACTTAGGAGGCAGAGTGTATTGTAGATACATGTTTCTCTCTGAGGTTTTTTGTTTACTATTGGTTCATTCAGTGGCAAGTCCCGCCCTCTGACCAATAAGGGGGCAGGAAGGCAGGGAGCGAGGGAAGGAAATATGGTGGCGAGTCCCAGTGAGGGGCACCGAGAATACGCAAAGCCGTGCGGGAGGGAAATTGCCGCGCTTAGGCCCATGAGGAAGGCCAAGACTCAGGAGGCAGCATTCCAAGTCACTGCAGTCCTAGGAATTATGTAAGTAGAAGGGAAATTCAGGCTGGGAATGTACTAAGAGCCCTGCACCTCTGTGGCTACTCCGGACCTTGCCAAAGAAAGGGCGGTGGGTAAACAAAAACTTTTGAGTCACCCTAAATAAATCAGTCTCTCTAAATGGAAGATCAATTTCCATTTTATCGAGCCGGATTAACCAAACCCCACCCCATAAGGTGTGGAAAATAAATTTCCTGAGACACAGAGGCAGGTGGATCTCGATGAGATCGAGACCAGTCTGATGTACATAGTGAGTTCCAGGCCAACAGGAGGGACAGGGAGACCCTGTTTAAAGAAAGACAAACAAGGAAACCAAAAAACCAAAACAAACCCAAAAGAAATAACTAAAATTAAAAAAAAAAAAAGAGAGACTAACATGCTATTCTTGTTTGGGTTTTTTTTGTTTGTTTTTTTGACAGGGTCTTGCTATGTAGCTTGAATTGGCCTTCAGTTCGATCCACTCCTCCCAAGAACCGAGGTTACAAGAGTGTACCACCATGCCCAGCTGCCTTGCACTTCTGATTCCTGACGTTCAATATCCATGAACAAATAATGTAATGGATTCCAGGATGGTGGGGAGATGTGAGATTGCTCAGAAGAGGACTTGTGTTCGATTTTCTTGATGTCTACATTCCTTATTTGCTTAAAATTAAAACTTGGCTAAAAAAAATCTGCCAGGTGTGGTGACTTACACAGCCAGATCTCTCTGAGTTCAAGGCCAACCTGGTCTATGTAGTATTTTGGGTCAGCCAGAGCTACATGGGAGACCCTGTCTTAAAGCAACAACAAACCCTAAGTAATATGAATTTGGGTTGAAAAATCTACATCACTGTGCTCAGGGCCTCGGTGGTTTGTGTTCAGACTGGCCTTCTTATTGAGCACATAGCCCTTTGGGGACCCCAGCTTGTAGGGTGCTGTTCTTCCATTTCATGGTCACCTTGAGCCAGTCCAGTTCTGTACTGTTACTTAGGCTCTGCCCCTTTGATTAAACAACAACAAAATAGCTCTTCTCAGAACTGGAGAGATGCTCAGCGGATAAGAGCATCAGCTGCTCTGTAAAGGACCTGGGTTCTGTTCCCAGCACTCACATGGTGGCTAATAGCAATCCATAACTCCGGTTCCAGGTGATCCGATGCCCTCTTCTGACCTACATGGGTATTGCATGACATGGGTGCACTTATGTACCTGCGAACAATATATTCATACACATAAAAATATAAATAATTAAAAAATTAAACAATGACAAAATAGCTCTTCTCAAGTTAAGAATGATTTTTTACTTTTTATTTTGTTTTAAATTTATTTTTAGGTGCATAAGTTTGGTCTGCATGTATGTAAGTGCACCTGTATCACACATTGCCCATGGAGGCCAGAAGAAGAGGCATTAGATCCCATGGAACTGTAGTTACAGATGGTTGTTAGCTGTTATGTGGGTTCTGGGAACCGAACCTGTGTCCTATGGCAGAGCAGCCAGTGCTCTTAAGCACTGAGCCATCTTTCCCGCCCCAAGAGCAGTTCTGTAAACTTTGCTTTTCACTCTGCATTTCCACTATCCAGATATTGTGCTGATGTCCTTCTTGCCTCATAAGCTCTTTGAGGCTATTTATATGTATTTTAAGTATTTACATTTTTTTATTTTTATGTATTTTATGTATGAGCATTTTACCTGCATATATGTACCATATGCAATGTAAACCCACAGAGGTCAGAAGAGGGTGTCAGATTCCCTAGACCTGGAGTTACAGATAGTTGTCAGCCACCATGTAGGGGCTGGGAACTGAACCTGGGTCTTCTGCAAGAGCACCCAGTGCCCTTAAGCACTGAACTATTTCTCCAGCTTCCATTTTAGAACATTCTTAAGGAAACCCACAACATAACTGGCCTGGACAGTTATGCTAAGCACTGGGAAGCAATGGGGGAATACAGTGGTTAACTGTGTCAACATGCCTGGGCCATGGTGCCCAGATATTTGCTCAAACATTATTCTGGCAGAGATGGTGGCTAATGTCTGTAATTTCAGTTCTTTGGGAAGTTGAAGCAGGAAGATGACCCTCAGTCTGACGACAGCCTGGGCCTCAGTGAGACCCTTTGAGACACATCCTGTATCTCATGAAACCAAGGTTTCCTGCTCACTCTACCGCCCAAACAAAAACATATTCTGCTTAGTTCTGCATAATCTATTTTTTGCATGCAATTAACATTTACTCTAGTTAAGCTGGGCATAATGCCGCACACCTTTAATCCCAGCACTTGCGAGGCAGAGGTGGGCAGATCTTTGTGAGATCAAGACTAGCCTGATCTACATTGTGAGTTCCTGGTCAGCTGGGGCTACAGGGAAACTCCATCTTAAAACCAAACAAGCAGGGGCTGGAGAAATGGTTCAGCAGTTAAGAGCAATGGCTGCTCTTGCAGAGGACCCGGGTTTGATTCCCAGCACTCATATAGCGGCTAACAACCATCCTTAACTCCAGTTCCAGGGGATCTTTTCTCGCTCTTCTGACCTCTGTGGGCATTGCACGACACAGGTGCACATACATGCAGGCAATACCTTCATACACATAAAATAAAAATAATAAAATATGACAACAAACCAACCAAAACATTGCAGCCAAAGGACAGGGTGTACGCACATCTCCCTCCACAACGTAGTGACCCTCCTAAAACCATCGGAACATACCCCTCCGGGCGGCGCCCCGCCCTTACCCAGTCCTCTGTGCTGATCCGCTCCCTCCCAGTCGGATAGGCTCCGCCCCTCACCCAATCCCGGAGCTTGTTTGCTCTCGGCCGGCAGGCCCCGCCCCTCGCGCAAACTGGGCTGTCAATCTCCGTGTGACCCGCCTCTTCCACCACTAAGGTTCCTCGGGCCCCGCCTCTTCCTTCCTGTCACCCAATCCGCTCCCCGGCCTGCGTCTGCCCCGCCCTGCCGCGGTAGCCCGCTCCTGCTCCCGGCTGAGGAGGTTTTTAGGTCCAGGGTGCAAAGATGGAGGCTCTGCTGAGGCGGGAGCTGAGCTGCAGCTCCGTCAGGGCCACGGGTCACTCAGGGGGCGGATGCATTAGCCAGGGCCAGAGCTACGACACAGACAAGGGGCGCGTGTTCGTCAAAGTGAACCCCAAGGCCGAGGTAGGGCTGCGGGCGCGGCCCGCAGGCCGAAGCTGGGTCCCAGTCCCCGGCCTCTGGGGCTGCAGGGTCTGGGTCCCCGGTCCTGGGTAGCGCCGGAGGCCGGGTCCTCAGGGTCCGGGTGGGCAGCGCGGGAGGCGCATTTCTTCCCAGGAAAGAATCATGCCTTTCATGGGAGGGATAAACTCCGAAATACCACTGTTTTCTCAAGACTGGCCTCCAGCCTTTGTCTACAAACATCAGCTGCCTTTTTGCAGGAACTTTGTCAAACGTCCTGGAAGTTACCAGTGCTTGGTGTGAAAGTGACGTCCTTCCTCACATTCTATGGCTGGACCTCAGGGTTTTGTTTTTTCTTTGCGTGGTTTGTTCCTCTTGTCATCCTTTACACACCTCTGTATCTTTGCCTTCTCCGGCATTTGCAAAACTTGGCACCAACTGCATGGAAGCGAATATTTTCCATTGGTTAAAATGGACCCAACCATTAGTGATTTTTTTTTTTCTTTCCGTGATGACGGAGGTTGAACCTTAAGGCCTTACAAAATGTGTCACTGATCTACCTTCTGAACTCTAGTTTTTAAACATTGTTTGATATTGTTTATTGAGACAGGATCTCACTCTGCATGTACCGTCTGGTATGGAACTCACTCTGTAACCGGTGCTGGTCTCCAGCTCATGGCAATCCTGTTTTAGCCTGGTGGAGGCGTTATAGGTATTAGCCAGTGCCCTGCTGAGATCACATTTCCATGTCAAATTCTGTTTCATTTTTCCAGTCTTCTTCCTCTTTGGTAGTGTTCTAGCTTGGAACACTGGAATATGCAGAGTTGTGCAGGTGTACTGGCCACAGGATAACCTTGCTGCTGTCTTGGAAGTGCAGTGTTTCTGTGCTTCTAGGGGGCAGGACTCTGAAGCCTAGCTGATTGCTCTTCATTTGCTGGAATCCACCTGGTCTCAGTGTTTCTGATGCTTAATTGTTCTTACATGACTTAAAATTTTTTAAAATTATTTACTTTATGTGTATGAATATATTGCCTGCATGTAAGTGCACCTGTGTCATTCACTGCCTGTGGTGGTCAGAAGAGGGTACTGGATCCCCTGGAACTGGAGTTAGGGATAGTTGTTAGCTGCCACATGGGTGCTGGGAACTAAACCAGCAAGAGCAGCCAGTGCTCTTAACCATCTTTCCAGCCCCTTATAGTCCATCTTTTAGCTCTTCCTGAATCTTTTGTTGCACAACTCTCCAACTGATGCTTAATTTTACTATGGGTCTATTCATGAGTAGCTATTTACTTAGCTTAGAAATTTTAGGCCACATAGTGGTAAACTGTTTCTGTGATGGGAAAATTCTTGGAATAGCTAAGAGATCCTGCATTTACCCAGAGAGAGTTGAGAAAGTCGGAAAGCTCATTTATTCTCTTCCCATGCCTGAGGTTCCAGAATCAGCAACTAAGGCTTTTAGACATTCAGGGCCTAAACAGATGGGGATTAAATGGACATTTTTACATCATTGTTTTATGGCTGGAACCCGAGCCCTATTTTCATGATGGGTCATGTTATCCTAGAAAAATTCCTTCCTGACTTCTCTTGGTCATCATAGCTTCAAAGTAGATATCCAAGGCATGGGCCAAGACATCTGCTGCCTTTCAATCTATAGCTAGGTCAGGCTACTTGGTCTAGGAATCAGTCATTACAGTTTACAAAAGCAGGTATCACCAGCAGATGCCAGATTGAAAGTATAGATCAGTCATGTTATCTATGCTTTTCTTGTACTTACTGGTCCCCCTTCCCTCATTAAACCATTTGGTGAACTTTCTATTCTCTTAGTTCTACATCTTTATCAACAGTCAGACACAGGGAGTGGCAGACATGGAAGAGCTTCAAGGCATTACCGAGATTACAACATAGTGATGCACCCCTGGGCTGCATTTCAAGGTGTTCCCTAGTAAGTAAAAGGATGGGAACTTCAAAATGGTTAAGCTTAAAAGAAGGTTACACAGGAATACAGAAATCTGTAAGGCTAAAACTTTTCCTTATCAAAGGAGCTGTGCCCAAATTTAGTGGCTCCACAACCCTGCTATGCCTGTCAGCATTTTCACTAGTATTGCTTACTGCAGTGTCTATTACCAGTGCCTTTTGCAAAAGTTTAGCCAGGCTTCTGTTGCTTCTCCTTCACATTCTAAAGAGAGTGCTATGAGGTTCTGTCTTATCTCCTTTCTCTGGGACTGTGGCCCTCTTTAGGAGTGATGGTAGCATTTGTAAAGTGTTTAGAATGGCTGTGTGTTTGCTCCCACCTCAGTTGATAGTAACAACAGATCTATGAGATTTAGTATTGTCTTGCTTTGTAGATGAGGAAACCCAAGATCACAAAGGCAGTAAGTATGAGAGGGAGAATTTCCATGGCAGCCCTGTTCATAACAACCCCAAATTGGAAGCTCAGTTATCCACTGAAGGGGGTGGGGAACTAGGTTTTGGTGTATTCACATTGTGGAGCACTGTACACGATGAGGGTGAGCTTACACTAGCCGTAACAAAAAATACCAGACCCAGAGCCCATAGGACTGTAGAATGATCAAGCAGCAGCACTCAGGAGGCTAAGGCAGGAGGACTGTGAGTGTGAGGCCAGCCTAGGCTACATAGAAAAACCCTAACTCAAACAACAACAGAAAAAGAATGAGGTAGCCCAAATAGAGGTGACTGTTTGGGAATGAGCAGTGGTGTTGGGTGAGATGTGGACTTTCTGTTGGTATCTTGACTGATCTGAGTGGCGGCTATGTCGTAGGAACTCACTAAGTTGGGAGCTGATGAATTGTGCACTTTTCTGCATGTACTTTAATGAGAGTTTTCCTGTAAAAGGGGCATTTTTAGGGGAGAGAAATTACCTACTATGGAAGTTAGAGAAGACTTCTTGATGACACATTGAAATCTGAAGGCTGACTGAGTTGTTGAAAGATGGGGAGTAATGATACTAGATGTGTGACCTTGAGGCTGCAGAGACAGGAGATCCCTGAGGAACTATAGGATGAAAGGAGCAAAGGACAGAGTGTGTGTGTGTGTGTGTGTGTGTGTGTGTGTGTGTGTGTGTGTAGCAGGATAATAGCCCCAGATGAGCGACAAAGGAGCAAGGCCATCATTGTACACGAGACACGAAAGGTTGCAGGCTCAGGTGTATCCAGGGTTAGATTCCCATGCAGTGTGTGGGCAGGGGAGTCTTGGGGAGGATGACCACTGTAGCTCAGGAGACTGGGATGGAATGGTGGTTGAGATGAAGTGATTTCTAGTGCTAGGAGAGAGGTGGGATAAGCATAGAGCTAGTTTCATGGCATATGCCAACAGATGGCTCCCTGCCCGGAGAGGTCAGCAGGCTTGCCTTTGAGGTTCTGAGAACACGGAGGGTGAACCTATATCATAGGCCAGCTCTGTGTGTGGCATTAGGGAATACTAGGAGCCTTGTACATTCCTCTCTTGCTGAGCCTTTGCATTCAGCCACAGCATAAAAGTGTGGTCCAATACAGGACCATAGCTTATGCATGCCTATGACTCTGTACTCATAGCCCATTCTTCTGACAAGTAGCCTGGGAAGAAAAACGTAGTCCTCAGTCTAACATAACTGTGGTTGACATTGTACTGCCAGAAGAAAACATGTCTAAGTATTCTTTCCCTGGTGACCTTGGTTCCCACCCACCCCCACACCCCCATTATTTTTACTGACAGGCCAGAAGGATGTTTGAAGGTGAGATGGCAAGTTTGGCTGCCATTCTGAAGACAGGCACAGTGCAAGTGCCCAAGCCCATCAAGGTTCTTGATGCCCCAGGAGGTGGAAGTGTGCTAGTGATGGAACATTTGGACATGCGGTGTCTGAGCAGGTCTGTCTTGACACCATCCCTCTGTTTAAAAGCCACAAGTTTAATTTTCCTCTGTGCAGTTCTTTTATTCTAGAATCTTGTGCTTGGAGGCATGATTTGGGGTGTGGCATAAAGAGCCCACGACTGCACACATAATGGCTCTGTACAAGGAGTGGCATGTGCACTCTGCCAGCCAATGGCCAGAGATAGGACTGATTAAAAAAGATGATCACAAAGGACCCAGTTACAAAGTCCACTGGGCCAAGAAAGGTGGTCAAATAAAGGGAGCTGCTTGTTTTGATTTTTTGAGACAGGGTCCTGTAGTGCCCTTCCCCCTCATGGCTTGGAACTCACTATGTAGACCAGGCTGGCCTTAATCTCTTAGAGATCTGCCTGCCTCTGCCTCCCAAGTACTGGAGTTAAAGCTGTGTGCCACCACACCCAGTTCCTTTGTTTTTTGACAGGGTCTGATGTAGCTAAAGTCTTGAACTCTTGACCCTCCTGCCTCCATCTCTTAAGTGCTGGGGTTCCCTCTGGTTTCTAGAGAATGAACTTGTGTGCTCAGTATTCCTCGTGTTTTGTATGCCTTGAGATCTTTCAGATGCATCTGCTGTTAATGTGCCCTCTGTTTAGTTGCCTCCCTTTGTTTCAGTCATGCTGCCAAGCTTGGAGCCCAGCTTGCAGATCTACACTTGGAGAACAAGAAGCTTGGGGAGATGCTCCTGAAGGAGGCTGGCACAGTAGGTAAGGGGCTGAGTGAGGGGATGGGGTAATGCTGTAGGCTGTGTTGATTCCAAAGCAAGCAAGGGTTACCCTAAATCTCCATATTTGCAGTGCAGTGCAGTGTGCACATGGGTATTACCGGCACAGTGTGTCCAGACCTACTGAAGGACAGGAAATGTCTGCAATATGGGTGCTTTTTTGTGTCTTACTCCCCAGAAGAGTTTTTTTTTGGCTCTCTGTACAAAGTGATCTCTTGGGCCTGGAGAAATGACTCAGTGGTTAAGAGCACTTGCTCTTAAGAGGGCCCAGGTTCAGTTCTTAGCTTCCCTATCAAGCAGCTTACAACTGCCTGTAACTCCAGCTCTAGGGGAACCCTGTACCCTCTTTTGGCCACCACAGGTGCTGTACTCATGTGCACATCTGCCCACCCCACACATACACATAAATAAGAATAACCTAAAACAAGGGCCAGGGCTTAATCCCAGCATTTGGGAGGCAGAGGCAGGCAAATCTCTGCGAGTTCCAGGACCCTGTCTCAAAAAGATCAAAAAAATAAATAAATACATTTAAAACAAAAGAAACCAAAGAAAATGAGCCCTTTCAACACACTGTCTTGGTCCCAAGTGCACATCATTCTTGAGGCTCAGAATGACAGCCGTCATGCCTGACCTATATAGAACTTAGTGTGGTGTTGGCACTAAGGGAATTTTCTGCCATTTTCAGCCTCTGGCAGTTGATAATCCATGTATAGCCCATGTGATGACTCTGCTGGCCAGAGTAGCTGATAGTCAGGAAGCAGATCATCCAGAATCTACTGTATGAAGCTCTGCTGGTGGTCCCAGCAGCCTGCCCGTCCTCTGAGGTCTGCTGGCAGGCCCTGTCATACTGGCTTTCCTGTCACTTCCCAGCTACATGAGTCAACTGGGATTTTCTTGAGTTGGGGAGACACCTAGGGTTGAGACCATTTCAGAGTATAATAGTTCATCTGTCAGAAATGCTACTGCATTGCCTGCTGAGAAACACCCTTTCCTGATGGACTATGGGGCAGGTATTTTCCTCCCTGAAGAACTTCAGATCTTATTTATCTTTTGACAGTGTTCTCTGCCCTTCTGTCCCCATGCATCCCCTGGTACTGCTTCTTGGCTAGACGGTGTCCTTGGCTATTAAATTTGCTGAAATAGTCACTGTTCTGAGTGGCTGGGGTTAGAAGGGACCAGGGCCCTTGCTTGTCCCTGGGTAAGGACGTTAGGTGGTAAGGATACACTGACTGCAAAGCAACAGCTCTGAGAATGGGCCCAGGGGTCTCCTGGAACAAGGGGATGAACTAGTCACCTTTCTGTTTTTCCTTTTGTATGCCAGGGAAAGGAGGTGGGCAGGCAGAGAGGCATTTTGTGGACCAGTTTGGATTTGATGTGGTGACATGTTGTGGATACCTCCCCCAGGTGAGTGCTCTATGCCCTCTCTTCCTTTTCCCAGAGATTCTGTCAGGCTTGGCACTCTTGTTTCCCTGGTAATTAAAATATTTTTTAAAATTATTTTTAATTTATGTGTGAGTATATTGCCTGCATGTGTGTAAGTGCACCCATGTTGTACAATGCCCATGGAGGTCAGAAGAGGATGTCTGATGCCCTGGAACTGGATTTACAGATGGTTGTTAGCTGCTATGTGTGCGCTGGGAATCGAACCTGGATCCTCTGCAAGAGCAGCCAGTGCTCTTAACTGCGGAGCATCTCTCCAGCCCTCCCTAATAATTTTTAAGAAGCTGACATGGAGTATTACTAACCCTACATGTTAGATTAAGATGGAGAAATAGACCAAAGGAACAGTTTAGGATGCTGAATTCCAAGAAGGTTAAAATGAGAAATTCTATGTGTTTTATGTATTTATTTTTATTTTATGTGTATGAGTGTTTTTAACTCGCATATATGTTTGTTTCACATGTGCCTATGGGCTCAGAAGAGAGTGTTGGAGTCCTTAGAGCTGGAGTTACAGGTGCTTGTGAGCTTCCTGACATGATGTTGGGAAGTGAACTCCATTCCTCTGCAAGAGTAGCCAGGGCTCCTAACTGCTAAACCATCTCTTCAGCCCTGATGTTCTATTTTAAATATCTAGTCAGCCTTCCAGATACATGTGCATTTATGGATTCAGCCAAGTATGGACTGAAAATCTTCAGAACAAAATTGTGTCAACTCTGACAAAGACAGACTTCTTCTTCCCATTGTTCCATAAACCACACAGCATGACAGCTGTTTACACAGTATTTATATTGTGTTAGCTATTACATGAAATCTGGAAATGTGTCGATTTCATGAAGAGTCTGCATTGTTTTATATATGGATTTGAACATCTGAGAACTTTCCTTTGGGCAGAAGTCTTGGATCCACTTCCCTGTGAATACCAAGGAACTCTCAAAGACAGCACAATGACAGGGCACTGTCCCTGTCAGGTTTATAGTTTATAGTCTTCACCTGGGTGTTCTGCCTGATGCCTAGCAAATCTGAAGTGGGTAGGATGACCATGGTGATGACTGCTTTAACTATGAACGTGTCACAGTCAGGAATCATCCAGAGTCTCCAGGAGGAATTATTGGACTGGGTTGGCCTGTGGACATGCCTATGAAAGATTTTTTTAGCTGGGTTAATGGAGGTGGGAAGGCCCTCCCTGAATGTGGGCGGCACCATTCCCTGGGTTTGGTTCTGAACTGTGCAAGGTGGAGAAGGTGAGCTGAGTACTGAGCATACAAGTATCTCTCTCCACTCTTGAGAGTGGGTGTGACATGGTGCCCCAAGTTCCTGCCTTGACTTCCCATGATGGTGGGCTGTAACCTGGAAATGTAAACTAAAAAACAAACAAACCCGTCTCTCCTCCAAGTTAGGACGATGTGTTGTCATAGTAACCAAAAGGACTTTGTTCTGGTGTTCTTCAGGTGTGGAGGCCGCGGTTGGATCATCTGGATCATCCTGTGTGCTCTGCTTCCCATGATTCACAGCTTGTGTCCAGGCTCCATGCTGCCTGGTCATTCCTCACTCTCAGCCTCCTGTACTGCTGCCCCTCCTCGGGCGTCCTGCAGCCCTTTCCACTTTGGGACCTTCGGGTGTCTGAGCCTCCTCCAGTTCTGGCATTCTCTGATGACCTCTGCTTTCTCCTTTGCTGTCACCTGTGCAGGTGAATGACTGGCAGAAGGACTGGGTCATGTTCTATGCCAGGCAGCGCATCCAGCCCCAGATGGACATGGTGGAGAAGGAATCTGGGGACAGGGAAGCTCTTGAGCTGTGGTCTGTTCTGCAGGTGAGCAGGGCCAACAACATGCCTCCCTGAGTGCTGATGAGGGGAGGCATCAAGTGGGGGCGGGGTCATCTGAGTCTGTTCTAGACCAGAAGCAGTACTTGTCAGTGTAGCATCTACCCTACCTGAGCCAGGCACAAATGAGGACCTGCTCGGATATGTAGGGCAACTCAGGAGAACATCTCTGTCCCCAAATGCACTGACCATTTTCCTCAGGCTCCATCTTCTTCTCTGCAGTTGAAGATTCCTGACCTGTTCCGTGACCTGGAAATCGTGCCTTCTCTACTCCATGGAGACCTCTGGGGAGGAAACGTAGCGGAAGATTCCTCGGGGCCCATCATTTTTGACCCAGCTTCCTTCTATGGTCACTCAGAGTATGAACTGGCCATAGCTGGCATGTTTGGGGGCTTCAGTGGCTCCTTTTACTCTGCCTACCACAGCAAAATCCCCAAGGCCCCCGGATTCGAGAAGCGCCTACAGTTGTATCAGCTCTTTCACTACCTGAACCACTGGAACCATTTTGGATCTGGGTACCGAGGATCCTCTCTAAACATCATGAGGAATCTGAGCAAATGAACTGGCTTCACCAGAGGCCTGAGTCTCTGAGGATTGTGCTGGACCTCAAGGTCAGGTGCCCAGATTCCAACCAGTCTGGTCAGGGGCTTCATGTCTCTTCACAGTCCCTTCTCTCATTAATTCTTCCCAGTTACCTCATGGCTGGATTTGCCCAAGATCCTTGAGTTACTTAATTCCTAGCCTTATAGAGTGGAGGTTATCTCAGGGGAAAGACCATGTGATCCCGAAATTGTGCAATTTGTGAGACTTCCTGGCTGGATTAGGTCACAAGGTGATATGAACACATCTGTGAAGCCTAGGGATAGTGAGCCAGATGCTGCTTCACAAGGTAGAGCACTGTGAATGACTGTGGGTGTGTGGAGGGTGTCGCGTGTACAGGAAAGTGGCTAGTGCCATCATCTCCTCCATGATCTGCTCCAGGAACACCTCTGAGCTATTCACAGTGATGCTTTGTGATGGTAAAACTTGATCTAGATATGGCGCCATCTTTGAAGCTTTGAGTAATGACCAATTCTAAAGTTAACTACGTTCCTGTACAATGCAACACCTCTGGACCCTGCTCCAAGCTGAGCAGTCTGGAGATTGGTCTGGGACCGACCAAGCTACCAGACATAGGGTAAATTGGCTGTTTAGACACCTTGAATTACTCCTGTCACCCCAACTTTGTGCTTTTTCTAAAGTTGTCACTCCTTTGCAACATAGGAACATTGGAGTAAGATTGTCTTTCAACATTGTGGAAATGGGAAATTTCATGAATGGTTTTGAGGCCGATAAGTCTTTCTGTCTAAAAGTTTGAATAAGATTTGAGCTGTTTCAGTGATGCCTCAGTCTGGTCTGTTTACACATTTACACATTCAACATTTATCTTAGCTCTCTGCCTAGAACCACCGTAATGCATTTGTTGCTAAAACTCCTTCCGGGGGAGATGTGACAATATCTACTCCCTCTTTTCAAGGTCCCAATGACAGACTGAGGTAGGATCCCACCAGAGTTCATCCTGGGGAACCAGTGCGATTATTGGGCTTAGTTACAGAGCACGGGGAGGGGCTAATCACATAAATATGGGTGCTGGTCCCTAAAGCTGCACCAGAAAGTCTGCACCCAGCATGGATGATGGCTTCTCCATAGCTGCATAAATGGATCCCCTTCCCTTTAGTCTCCCCCACTGATATACTGTAAGTCCCTCCTAAGCCACATGCAGTTCAGGCCGAATGCCCACCTTGGGTTGAGAGGTGTGGGTGATACTCAGGTGAGAGACCCGTTATCCCCCCCCGCCCCCCCCCGTGCAAGCCTGTCAACAGGCAGTAGCCCAGCTGTGATCATCTTTGGCAAGCAGGCACAGCTTAACTCGGGAAGATGGCTCTGCGTGACTCAGGACAACCCTGTACAATGCTGTAATGTGCTATGATATAACAGGTACAACTGTCGTTCCTTTCTTTTTTGAGACAGGGTCTCATGTAGCCCAGGCTGGCCTTGAAAACTGATCCTCCTCGGCTCCCTCTTTGCCTCTCCTCTGGTTTGCTCCGTGTCCTCTTTCTAAGATACATTTTTTACAGCATTGTCACTCACACACCATAAAACTGATATTTTAAGAGACTTAGTAACTGCCATCTTATCTCTGAGTTGTCAGTGGCTCTTGTTAGCCCCCAAAGAAACAGCCTCCTCTCCAATGTGTCCTGTTCACACAGGTTCTCCCTGCATGCCCCTCATTTTAATTATGAGCTGTCAGCAGACAGGCATTCCTCTTCACACGACCTGTCTTTCTAGAGATTTATAACAGACTCACCCCAAACACATCCCTGGGAAGCAGTGGTCCCTCAGTCTGGAAGAGCGTGGTCTGAGCCACCTGAGATGCCATGCACAGTCAAACTGAGCCAGTAGCTGTTTCCAGATCTGCTCTCCTCAGTGTGTCAAGTGGCAGTGGGTCTCAAATGGAGATATCCTTTCCATAGCTGGCTTCCAACCTGGTTTCTACAGTGGCCTAGCTGCACTGTCAGGTTCATTTAGTTGGTGTCCTAGTAAGCTGTGACAGACCCCATAAACAAAGCACCTTGGGGAGAAAAGGGTGTATTTGGCTCACAGCTCACAGTCCATCATCAAGGGAAGCCAGGGCAGGAGCTCAAGCAGCAACTGATACACAGGTCACAGGACCCACAGGTCACCAGATCGCGAAACACAGATCGCAGAGGTACACTGCTTACTGGCTCACTTCCCTGGCCTGTGCTCGGCCTGCTCTCTTATATAACCCAGGACCACCTGCCCAGAGGTGGCACTGCCCACAGTGGGCTGAGCCCTCCCACATCACTCAGCAGTCAAGAAAATGCCTTAGAGACATGGCCACAGGCCTGTCTGATAGAGGAAATACCCCAGTTGCCTTCCTTCTTCCCAGGTGTGTCAAGTTCACAACTGGAGCTATTCACAGTTGGGATGGCCTTGGAGAATCAACTGGCAGGAGGAGGTGGAAATGGAGCTTGGCTTTTGAGCCAGGTCAGAAAGGCCTTTGTGCTGGAATCCTAGGTGTGGAGATGCTCACCCTGGCCTCCATGCTTGGGGATTATCGGGCCACATCAGGAGGCTGTACGTATGTGCCCTGCTCAGTAGTAACTGCCAAGCCCACGTTCCATCATCCTACCTTAGTACTAGATGCAGGAGTTATTAAAGAGCCTACAGGGGACCCAGTCTCAAGTTTCAAG
The DNA here is from genome assembly GCA_035773235.1 of Eospalax fontanierii. NCBI lineage: Eukaryota > Metazoa > Chordata > Mammalia > Rodentia > Spalacidae > Eospalax > Eospalax fontanierii. Next base: position 96,194,315 of record CM069531.1, read on the forward strand.
CCAGGGACAGGCCACGTGGACCAGGGATCGCCAGCTCTGTCAGGCTTTGCTGTAGAAAAGGATGATTGTTGGAACTCTAAGCAGATGTGTTGATTGCAGCCTCCCACATGCTGGTCTCTTCTTGCATTCTGGGCCTCATCTTTACAGCAGCTTCCTCTTAGGGAAGACGTCTAACCTGAGGATGTCTGGCAGACAGGTTGCAGGGCTGGCAACTGAAAGCTCCGAAGGGAAGCACTGAGCACCATAGTGTAGGCAGGCTTCCTATGACACATCCTGGGGAGAGTCTGGTCCCATTAGGGACCGAGACCAGTGTTGAAAGGACGGAGTCCAAAGCCAGAAAGATTCAGTTTCAAATTCTCTGTGCTATGTTCCAGTACTAGGATCTGGGCAGGTTAGCTCTTCCGTGCCTCAGTTTCCTCATAGAGAAGGGAATAATGGCAGGGTCCTCTCACAGGGTGTTTATGAGCTTAGCTGGCATTCAGTCAGGCCCTGCCTCACAGTGAAAGCTCAGCAATGGCACCATTAGCCCAACTAATCCTCCTAGCCCTTTATAGTTAGCTGGAGATAGCACAGTTCTGGCAGGGTACCAGGAGCTCAATGTGGGGAGGGGAGGGAAGGGCTTCACAGCCACTCCCAAAGTACTTGAGACTGTGCTCTTGTGTTCTTGCATGCATGGGTGAATGTATCTGTGTACACATGGGATATATGTCTTGTTCAGTTCCCATCATGGCAGTCTGAGATTGGGAGGGGTGGGGCAGGCCTCTGCTATCACCCATGGACATACATTAAAGCCAGTGGGGCCTGGCTAGAACCCCCAAGGCTAGGCAGCACCTTTGTTTTGACAGAACTAGCTAGGCGTGTGACCTGGCCTCCACAGGTTAACTGGGTCTCTAAGCTCCGCCTTGGATGAGAAGCCCAGACTGTCCTTGGGGGACCCCTGGCCCCTAGATGCGCAGGAAGCCCAAGTCCTGGGGATGGGCCTCAGTGGATGCAGATGTGCTGGGACTGCCCAGGAAGGCTGTGTGGACACAGGGACACCCCTTTTTGTCCCCCTTGCTTTCCGTTTCACCCAAGATCAGGTCTAGGGTCCAACTCCCCTGGCATGAGCCAGGCTGGGGCAGAAATTCCGGACCAGGCCAGTAGGGAGGAGTGGGGAACTTCCACAGTCTCCTCCACCCTCCAACCCCCGCCCCCCGCCCCCGCCCCGCAGCCCTGGGTGAAGAGTACCTAGGCTGCAGGGATAGAGCTGTCCAATTCCTCTCCTCCCGCTCTGGGCCAGGGTGCACCCCGATAGCGCGCATTTGCACCCGAGTGGCCGCTAGGCGCCTGCAGGCCGCGTCCCGGGTCCAGCCGCTGTGACAGCTGCGCTGCAGGGGCCTCGCGTCCCGGGCTGCGTCCAGCGTCCTCGTCCCGGGGTCTGCGTCTTCTCGCATCCCGGCCCGCGTCCCCATGGAGCAGCTGCTGCGCGCCGAGCTGCGCACCGCGACCCTGCGGGCCTTCGGGAGCCCTGGAGCGGGCTGCATCAGCGAGGGCCGCGCCTACGACACCGACTCGGGCCCGGTGTTTGTCAAGGTCAACCGCAGGACGCAGGTGGGCGGTGGCCCGAGCCGTGGAGGCGTACGGATGGCCGTAGGGGAGGGGGCCACGGTTGGGTGCGGGGAGGGGCTAGGCCTGGTCACCCTACCCGGTGCCCAGGGGTCGTTTCACAGCCTTTGCGCTGGCACCTGCAGGCAAGCTTCCTCAAGGGGCAGGAGGATTTGTCTTTGCTGTGCGCACTTGCTTTTGCCTGCAGACGCTAGCTCTTACAGCGTTGGACTCCCTGGGCATAGGCGTAGGAGAGGCCCAATCCTGGGCTGCTTCTACCCAGGCCTGAGTACACTATCTCTCCTGCATCCTGCCGCGTAGGTGGAGCGGGGACCGAACTCCCAGGACCAGGCTAGCGCTAACCTCCTCGCTGGCTGTAGTGGTCGCTACGCCCCTTAAAGCATTCCCATTTAAGAATGTATGGAGCTAGGCATGGTGGCAGCACGCCTCTGATCCCAGTATATAGGAGGCTGAGGCAGCAGGATCGTGAGTTTAAGGGCAGCACGGCCTGGACTACTCGGGGAGACCCTGCCTCAAAACAAACAGGCCAAAGCGACAACAACAGCCAAAGAATGCATGCAAAACCCTAAAGCAATGGAGGAAGTTAGCTAGAGGCCCTGAGAGCAAGCAAGCTGGAAGCAGCTGGGCGCTCTCCTGGCCCTGGGTAGGCTCCAGAGGCTCTGTGCTCTGTGGACAGTAGTTTTGGACAGTGGTCCTGGTGGGCATACTGGCCTGGGGGAAGGGAGAATCTCAAAGCAGCCCCTCCCAGATCCTCCCTGCATCATCAGGGATGGTGTCAGGGTGTCAGGGAGCACCCTGCACTCTCTGTGTGGTCACAGGGAACCACTGAGGGATTTGGCCTGAGAACAGAATCCTTCTACATGAACAGGCCCACCTTTTCTTTCCCCTTGAAACTCTGCTGCACACAGTTGGGTTAGGTACTGGTAGGTAGGATGTAAGTGGTCTGAATCCTGGCTGTTCTCAGCCCCATAGTTTGGGGGTCTACTCTGGAAGCAGGACTAAGGTTTACAGATGTCCTCTCATGGAGGATGCTTGGCACACACCTCTTTACCGCAGGTGCAGGCTGGCAACTTGAGGGTCTCTGTCTGACTTTCCCTATGATAACTTGAATTTAAGACAGGAGTTCCTTTCTGTATGATATTAAGTGATTTGGCTTCAAGCTTTATTTTTTTTTAACATTGTCGCGCTCTCTCTCGAGGCGGAGCGGCAGGCACCAGCAGGCACATCCCCTCACCAGGTCCTCTGCCTCCCGGCCTGCAGGAGGGAACTGTGAGGGGGATCCAGTACCAAGCTCGTGTCCCACTTCCCTTGGATTGCCCCAGCTCCCTCCCCGCGGTAGGAGGGGGCCTTTCAGGGGATCAAAGGGACTTGGTTTGCTGCAGCAGCCCGTGACCCGCTCCAGAAAACAATCATGCCGGCCCGGGGTCCCTGTCTTGACCAAAGAAGTGTGCAGCTAGTCAGCTCTTTTGATGATACAGCTTTAATGATGTGACTTCTTCAATGGTACTGCAGGGAGCCGTTTACTGAACTTATCAGACACATTATAAAGGTTTAGAGTTACAGGTATTAGCATACAGTGGGAAGTTTCTACCAATCATTTTACTGGTCACTCTGATCATGCTTTTACTTTACATAGAGGCTACTACTGTCCACGTGCTGTTCACAAGGGAGGAGGTAATTTTCCTCCAATGGCACTTAAGTTCCTAGTTCATCTAATTATCATAATATGTGTGATATGTGCCTATCTTTTCTGGCTAGTCTTTGTTTTAGCTCCTCTCAGCGCCATCTTGCCCAGGCCACAAGGTGCCAGCTGGTCAGTTAGGATTTCTTAAGACCCAACATAACATTTTGTTTATTATTTTTATTTTATATGTATGAATGTATTGCTTGCATGTAGGTTGGTGTAACTGTGCTGTTCAATGCCCAAAGAGGTCAGAAGAGAGCGTCGGATACCTGGGAACTGAGTTACGAACAAGTGTTAGCCGTCATGTGGGTCCCGAGAATTGAACCTGGATCCTCTGCAAGAACAGCCCGTGCTCTTAACTGCTGAGCCATCTCTTCAGTCTCTCAAGTTTTATTTAAAAAGCTTTAAAAAATTTAATTGATGTGTGTGTGTGTGTGTGTGTGTGTGTGTGTGTGTGTGTGCGTGCGTGCATGCCACAATATATGCGGAAGTCAGAGGACAATTTTTTGAAGTTGGTTCTTTCCCCCTCTTTTGAGGCAGGGTCTCTCCTGTTTCTACTGCAGCCCAGTGTACTCCAGGCCAGCTGGCCAGAGAGCCTTGGTGACTTGCATGTCTCCACCTCATCGTGTGGTAGGGGTGCTGGTGCTACAGATCACATTGCCACATCTGGCTTTTCACATGGGTTCCAGGGAGGCAAGTGCTTCTACCTGCTGAGTCATCTCCCTGGCCCAAGTTTAATTTTTTACAGAAACCTGTAACTCTATAGGAAAGTATTCACAAACCCCATCAATAAATGCATGTTTTGAGCTGAGGATGTAATCAGTGACACAGCACTTGCTTAGCAGGCATAAACTCCTGGGTTCAATCTCCAACATCACAAATTAAAAAAAAAAAGCATGTGTTCCACTAAGGTGCAGAGGACAAAATGAGGGCTCATCTAGTGTAAAATGGAGCATTTGTGGAAATGTCCTAGAAACAAGAAGGCCTCTGCATTCCAGAAGAGGCCTGTGGACAAGCTGGGTACTTGGCTCTTCTGTGGCTTCTCAGGTCCCCGCTGGAATGGAGCCATGCCCTGCTGACCTTTCCACCCTTCCTTCTCTGACCCAAATGTGAGCCCAGGTCACTTCCACCATGTCGAGGCTGCTCCCATTCAGAGTCAGGGAGGAAAGCAGATACCCTGGGGACTCAAATAGTCCCAGGCTTGTTTGCTCACACTTCACTTGTACCCACGCCTCCCAGCACCCCTTGGTGTCCCTCCCGTGGCCTGTGTATCTTCCACAGCAAGGCTTTGCTGTAGGGGTCTGCCCTGTATCTTCCACAGCAAAATCTCGCTATAGGGGTCTGCCCACAGGAGACCCTTTGAACTCTAGCCTCAGCTTTATCCTTCTGTTCTTTCCCATCTGAAAAGGGCCTCTTTTGCACCTGGGTCTCTGAGGGGTGGCAGTGGTGCTGATGTTCAGCAATTGAAGACACTGGGGCTTGTGGATTCTGTCAAGGGCTATGAATCCCTTGGCCTGACCTGGCTGGCAGGGCCCTTGTTGGTGTCCAGATGTGCAGAGCTGATAAGGCTCCTGGCATTTGGATGCAGGCCCGGCAGATGTTTGAAGGAGAGATGGCAAGCCTGGAGGCCCTCCGCAGCACTGGCCTGGTGCGGGTACCTAGGCCTATGAAAGTGTTTGACCTGCCAGGTGGCGGGGCTGCCTTTGTGATGGAACATTTGAAGATGAAGAACCTGAGCAGGTGAGTGTGCATACACACACAGAGACAGGCAGAGACAAAGAGAGAGAGAGAGTGGCAGGAACACAGAGACACACGTCCAGAAAGAGAAAGAGAGAGAGGGACACATGCATACAGACAGACAGAAAGAGACAGGGACAGAAATAGAGACAGAGACGTGGACACAAGACACAGAAACAGACATGGAAATAGAGGTGGGGATAGAGAGGGATTGAGATAGAAAAGGACAGAAAGAATAGAGTCGGGGGAGAGTGCATTCTTAATGAAGACAGCTTACTGCTAGTTTGCTCTTTAGCTGTGATGGGGTTGCATAAAGCAGGTGTATTTGAGCTTATCCCTCCCTTTGGGATTTTTTCGTGTGCTAATGCCAGGTCACTTGGGGCTGAGAGAGACTAATTATTATCTGGCATCTTAAGTTTTGTCTCTATTAGTTATGCATACTCCCAGTATAAAATGTAGGAATAGACTTGAGTAAAGAGAGCATCAAGCTGCTTACAGTTCCATCATCAAGGAGTGGTCATAACCCGTATCTCAGCATATGACTGTCGTCCCAGGATTTCTTCTGTATGCAACTTAACATTTGTTTTTTGCAGAAGTTGGGGCTCTGAGTTTTGACTTCCTTCACTTTGCGAGGCCAGGTGCCTGGTGCCTGGTGCGCAGGGCCTCAGTCTGTGAGGCCTTGTGCCCAGTGCCAGTGCCTGCCAAGATTGCTGCAGAAGCTGCCAGTTGAACTGCTCAGGGCTCTTCCCATGCTTTGTTTTAGAAAGGGTTATTTTTCACTTTTAGAGTATTTTTAAAGTATTTAAAACATTTCTCAAAACAGAGTCCACTGGGCTGTATTTTGTGTTTGCTGTTTTAATGGCTGCCTTTCTCTTTTCCTTAGTCAAGCATCAAAGCTTGGAGATCAGATAGCAGAGCTGCACCTTTACAACCAGAAACTTAGGGAGAAGGCCAAGGCTGGGGAGAACACAGTGGGTGCGTTGAAATCGTTATTGCTATTGTTGTTTAACCTGGACCTCGTTCACCAGCTACCCAGGATTGTGTCCACAGGGCTTCTGGGTGATGTTTCAGTAATTATTTGAATGGCACACCATCACCCTCTATAGTACATTAAAAAAAAAAACCCTTATTCATATGTATGTATGTGTGTCTGTATGAGTGTATGCTCTCAGTGTGCAGGTGCCTACAGAGGCCAGAAGAGGGCATCAGATCTGGATCTGGAGTTACAGGTGGTTTTGAGGTGCTAAATGTGGGTGCTGGGAACCTCTGGGAGAGCAGCAATTGCTCTTAACTATTGAGACATTTCTCCAGCCCCTGAGTGCATTATGAAAATGAGCAGATCAGGTAATTCAAGGGAGCTGAGATATTAGTAGAATTGACTCCCAACTAGCCCTTCAGCCTGTCTGGTGGGCTGAGGTAAGAAAGTCCTGGCATTGGCTACTCACTGTCAGGTGTAATGAGTCTTCTTCTCAATGCTGGAGCCTTTTGAGAACATGCAGCTAGTCCTCCAGAACCTTCTACTGAGGTCTGGTTCCAGAGAAAGACCACAGATTGCTGATCCAGGACCTCTGTTGACAGGCTGTGGAGCTGAGAGTGCCGAGCCCCAGGATGTGACCAAGTTTGGCTTCCACACTGTGACTTGCTGCGGTTTCATTCCCCAGGTGAGTACCTGGGTGAGGGCATCCCTGCTTAGTAATGGCCATTCCTGAACCCCTAGTACTTAGTCAGTGACCTTCCCTAAAGCGCTAGTGCTGGTCTTCTGACCCCTTGTGTGTGGCAGTGCCCAATGCACCACCATTCTGAAGGTGACTTGCAGGCTGGCTAGCAGGTGGAAAGGCTCCCTGATAGAGTCACCTGCAGTGGTGCAGCCAGCAGCATTCTGTGTGGGGGCAACAGTGCAAAGGCCATGTTGTAGGAATACATGGAATAGGGCCATGGAATAGGGACTGAAGAGGCGGTGGCATGTAAGGTGAGGGTCCAGCTCCCATCACTTAGTCCCTTTCCCAGGGCAGTTAAAATTCTCGTTACTGTTTATTGAGCCACAGTTAAGATGTAATTCATTTAACACAAAGTCTTGGATTTTAAAGTGTTCATCTAGTGTTTATTTAGTACTTTCCAGTGTTGATACAAAGACTATCCCTGTCTGACATCCAAGTTCTAACCAAGTTTGGCTGCCTAGCCTCTGAGATCAGATGAGGCCAGGTGTGTCCAGATATGGCTGTAGACTAATTACCATGGTCGTATTCCAGAACCTTTTCACCACCCAACAGCAACTCCATTAGCAGCCATCCCTTTCTCCCCATCACAAATCCACCATCTATGTGTGGTTTTGCTGGCTCTGGACAGTTCCTTCTGGTGGCATCATGTGACATGTGACCTCCTGTGTCTGGTTTCGTTCACTTACCACAGTGTTTTCAAGACTCTTCTAGATTGTTGTATGTGCCAGAGTTTCATTCTTTTTTTAAATGAAGGAATATTACTTTGCTGTATGGTTGACGTTTTTTCCTGGAACTCATGGCCATCCTGTTTCAGCATCTCCAGGGCTGGGTTCTGTAGATGTAAGTGAGCATGCTTGGCTCACCGATTAAAATTTTCTTTGTATTTATTTGTGTGTGTGTGCGTGTGTGTGTGTGTGTGTGTGTGTGTGTGTGTGTGTGTGTGTGCGGCCATGCATGTGCAGATGCTTGAGGAAGAAAGAGGGCATCAGATCTCTTGGTTACTGGAATTACAGGTGGTTGTGAGCTGCCCCTCGTGGGTGCCTGGGACTGACTTCCCTAGCGTTACCCAGCTGGTCAGAGCTAGGGACTGGTATTGTTTCAGTTGCTCCAGACAAGCATGGCTTGTCCTGCTTTACATGTTGAGTTGAAGGTGGTGGTGGTGGTGGCTCTCCAAAGTCTTGGTTGACCAAGCAAAGTATTTCCTTAAATATTCCCATTAGACATGAAATCTCAATCAGATGTGTAAAGCTGATGAGAATGGTGCTGGTCAATTGGGCAGACAGGGGCATCTGGGTTCAGATTCTAGAATCAGGAAACCAAGTCAGGGGCTGAAGAGAAGAGCTCTGTTCTTCCAGAGGATCTGGGTTCACTTCCCAGCACTCACATGGTGGCTAATACTTGTCCTTAACTCCAGTTCCAGGGGATCTAATACCCTCTTTTGGCCTCCATTGGTACCATTTGATTCCAATGGGAAATTGAGTCTTTCGTGACCTTGTCTTCTTCTGCCAAGAGGAAGGAACTCAGGCACTGGAGTCTGGGCAAGTACAAGGGGAATGGTGGGATCCTGCCTGGTGGACCTCAGTGCTTGGGGACCTGACAGGTTGTGGGGAGGGGTCTCTTGAGGTGTACCTGGCACTAGGAATTAAACCCTAGGTTAACTGACTACAAAATCCAAGAGAGACTCCAGGAGAAAGAGGATGACCTGGACCTAGAGGCTGCCTGCTAGGAGTCAGAGTCTGCTCACAAAGCATCCATGTTAGATCTTTTGATAGTCATATATGACATTCATTCCTGTTGGCATGTGTTAAAGTCCATTCTGCTGTGTGGATAAACCATGATTCACTCCAGTCACATGCTGATGGATGTTTGGGCTGTTTCTAGCTTCTATTTTCACAAATAAAGCTGCTGTGAAACTTTGTGTACAAGTCTTTGTGTGGACAAATGCTCCCCTTTATCTTGGTGAATACATAAGGTGGGGAAGCCTGGGCTGTATGTGATGTTACTAAAGTTTTAAGAAATTGTCACATGGAGCTGGGGAGATGGCTCAGTGGTTAAGAGTACTTCCTGCTCTTGTAGAGCACCTGTTTGGTTCCTAGCACCCACACAGGGAGGTTCACAATCACCTGTAACTCCAGGGGACCTGATACCCTCTTCCGGCCTCTGCAGGTAGCTGCATACACAGCACACACACACACACGCACACATACACACACACTTTAAAAAAGAAACTGCCATATGCTTGCAAAAGGTTGCCCCAGTTTACATCCCCACCAGTTCTGTTTTTTCCTACTCTCATCTATACTGATATTTTCTGGAGCTTTTGCAGTTGTACCAGTTGGGTCAAAGTGATAACTCTAAGGTTCCATTTTGTATTTCTCTGATGACAAAGTATGTGGAGACTCTCTGGCCAAGCATGGTTGCTGATTCTGTGTCTTCCTTTTCTTTTTTTGTTTTCTGAGACAGGATCTCACTATATAGTCCTGGCTGGCTTGGAATTTGTGATGCCTCAACCTCCCAAGTGTTGAGATTACAGGCTTGGCAAAGGTCAATCATTTAAAACTGAGCTAGATGTGCATGCTTGTAGATCCCAGCAGTTTGGGAGGCTGAGGCACGAGGATTAGGACTTCAAGGGTCCTAATAAAAGCCTGGGCTACATGAGACCTTCTCTCAAGAAAGTCTCTGCTTAGGGGCTGCAGAGATGACTCTGTTGGTAAAGTACTTGTCATACAAGCATGAGGGTCTGTGCTCAAATCCAGCACCAATGTAAACAAAGCTGGGCATGTCAGATACCTTTAATCCCAGCACTAGGGAGGCAGAGACAGGTGGATCTCTGTGAGTTCCAGGCCTGCTGGGCTATAGGGAGACCCTGTCACAAAAAGACAATGAATGAATGAATTAATAAAAAATAAGGTGGAGAGTGAGTGGCTGGAGAGATGGCTTAGTTGGTAAAGTGCATCTCAGAAGCATGGCTCCTTGAGTTTGTAGCCCCAGGGTCGTCATAGAAGCAGAGGTGGTGGTGAGGATCTGTAATCCTAGTGCTGGGTGAGGCACAGCAAGACGGGATACCCGGTGCTTGCTGGCCAGACAATCTAGCCAGTGCAAGACCCTGCCTCAAGAAAATTCAGTGGATAGAGAGGGAAGATTCCTGTTGACCTCTGGCTTCCACATGTACACATGTGCCTGCACACCTGTACACACCTGCCATGGACATGCACACATGGGAATGCCCACATACAAATAAAGTGGAGAGTAACTGAAGAGTATCTCCCATCAACCTCTGCCCTCCGCATTCACACCACACACCCCAAAATCTACTCTTTTTCCCATGGTGAGTATGAACGCAGGGCCCCAGCACACAGCAAGTGAATTCTCTGCCCCCATTCTAAAAACCCCTGATTTTTATATATCTTGAAATCTTCTTAAATCTGCTACACTGTGGTCCCTTTCTTTTGCTAGGGTTTTCTGTATCCCTTTTCTTATAGGGCCTCTGGTTCTGTCAAGTTATAACCTCACTTTAATGATTTCATTTAACCCCAGTTTCCTCTTAAAAGCCTTTTCTCTGGTCTGTCATTGAACTTGGAATTTTCCTGCCTCAGCCTTCCAGGTGCTGAAAGCCCTATCTTTTAATTCAGTTGCCTTCAATATAAAATTTAGGAGGAAGATGTAATTCAGAACTTATTGGGCTGTGAAGGATTCATCTGTCTCTCCTTATCAGGTTTTTGTTTTGTTTCTGATTTGTTTTTTTCAGATAAAGTCTTACTATGTATCCCTGGCTGGCCTGAACTTGCTACATAGACTAGACTGGCCTCAGATTCAGAGATCTGCCCACCTCTTCTTGAGTGCTGGAATTAAAAGCGTGCGTCACCTTGCCCGGTCCTTGCCCTAGTTCTCATGTACTTTGAAGCTCTGTTGTTAGAGCCATAAACATTTAGAAATACTGTAGAGTGTAGTAGCATACACCTGTAATTCTAGCATCTGGAGGCTGAAGCAGGAGTTCAAAGACAGCCTGAGATACATATGTCTTAAAAACCCAAATAATGACAACAACAAAAACAAAACCAGAACAAAAACAGGACTATCAGGTCCGCTTCATTGCTTCATCATTTCAGTGTGAAATTATTCTCTTTGTATTTGCTAATATTTTTTGCAAGTCTGTGTGTCTGATGTTAACGTAACCATTGCTTGTCTTTTTGACCAGTGTTAACAATGTATACATTTTCTATCCCTTTAACTATGTATTTTTCTATATAACCTGCAAAACCACAAAACAATTTGTTGTTGCTTTATTTTTCCAATCTGTTGACTGGGGATTGAGCTAAAGGACTCATACATTCCAGGCAAGCACTTTACCCCTCTCTAGTTTCTGTCATTTAAGTAGAGTATTTTTTTCTAGCTGTTTGTACTTGGTGTACATTGATGTGTGGGGTTTGCCTCTGCCACGTTCATACCTGGTTTTCACCCATCCGTTCTATTCTTCCCCCCCCCGCCCCCGCCATATCTGCCTTTTGATTAAACTGTTTCCTGACTCCATTTACATCTTTGCTGGGAGCTTAGGCAGATTCCACTAAAGCTATCCTGTGGTTGAGTTGCACTAGTCTCTCCTCTTGTTGCTCAGGTGAATGAATGGCAGGACGACTGGCCAACCTTTTTCACTCGGCACCGGCTCCAAGCCCAGATGGACCTCATTGAGAAAGATTATGCGGACCGGGAGGCACAGGAACTGTGGTCAAGGCTACAGGTAAGTACAAGTTACAGCTCTGGAAAGAGGCTGTCCTCTTCTGAGCCTGGCACATGCATGTGGAGTCCCCTAGGACTGAGTCAGAGTGGGGAGCAGCACTGGCACCAGAGCAGATCTGGTCAGGTTGTGGGCACAGCATCAGCCTCCTTCCTATGCTCTAGGTCACCAGGTATGTAACCTGAGACTTTTGTCAGATGGAGCAGCCACCTGGTTCATAGTCTTCACTCACTGAGCAGAACACTTGCCCATTCTTTCTTCCTTGTTGTTTTGTTTTTTTTTTTCCTCTGCCAAAGACCCTATGTGTCATTCTTGGTGAAGATGTGGGTTCCAGCACGACTTATTTCAAAATACATCTCTCAAAATATGACAAACACAATTCCTGTGTCAGTCTAGGGAGAGCATGCCTCACAGAAGTTTTATTTAACTCAGTGCAGTAACACAGGGTGCAGAAGAAGTAAAAGCACGGTGCCGAGGGGTTGCCAAGGTAGGTAAATTGGCTCATATAAGGGCAACCCTGTAAAGGTTTTCTATAAAGTTTCTGTACTTAACCAGCAGTGACCACAGAGCTAGACTGAGTTGCATTCAGGAGGAATCAGGTACACCTTCCGGCCAGGCCTGAGAAATGACTTGGTTGGACCCAGGGCAAATCCGAATTATCTAGCCATTTTGCTGGATAATGAGACCGTGGCTCTCAGAGTTCTGTGATAACTGTGTGCAGTAATTGCTTTCCTAGGTGAAGATCCCCGACCTGTTTGCTGGCTTAGAGATTGTCCCCGCCCTGCTCCACGGAGACCTCTGGTCAGGGAACGTGGCTGAGGACGATGAGGGGCCCATTATTTATGATCCAGCCTCCTTCTATGGTCATTCTGAGTTTGAACTGGCAATTGCGTTGATGTTCGGAGGGTTCCCCAGATCCTTCTTCACTGCCTACCACCGGAAGATCCCGAAGGCGCCAGGGTTCGACAAGCGCCTGTTACTGTACCAGCTCTTTAACTACCTAAACCACTGGAACCACTTCGGGCGGGAGTACAGGAGCCCATCCCTGGGAATGATGAGAAAGCTGCTCAGGTAGCGGAGAGCTCGGGCCTAATAAAAGCCGGTCATCAGGCTGCAATCGCCATCAGACCCTCTGCAGCACCCCACTTTTTTCTTTTTAAAAGCATTTATTTGTGTACGCGTGCATGTGCGTGCACACGGAGGTCGGAGGACAGCTTACGGTGCTCTCATTCCCCCACGAACTCAAGTTAGCAGCCGGCGACTTTGCCCCTTGGGTCACCTCACAAACCCCCAGCACCCCACTTTCCAGTGGGTAGGCAGTGTTAGCCCACCTCCTGGCGACGGAGCTGCCTGGGTGTTGAGGTGTGGATCCTGGAAGCCCGTCCATACTCAAACCCCGCCCCCACGAGCTCAGACCCTCTCCTCCCCTTCCCCGGATTCGCCCCCGTCTCCCCACTCGCGGGTACGGCCCCTCGCACTCTCAGGCCACACTCTCCGTAGCTCCACCCGGACGTGCTGAAGATGCAGAAGGCTAGAGGCTCCTGGCCACAGCCCACGACTCGCGCATGCGCTCTGTGCGCGCGGCGACGACTTCGCCCGTGGTCTTTTGTCGCCAGGCGTGCCCCGTACTGGGGTCGAAGGGCTCAAGGCGGAGCCGGCAGGCGGCGCGCGGCACCTCCTTTTTTCGGCCGATGCAGGGATGGCTCTGACCGAGGACCCCACCGGCATGGTCCCTGGCGAGGCGCCGGCCGCGGGCGGCGCGGAGGAGGAGGCGGAGGACGACGCGCCTGCCCGGGGCGCCGCCCTGGAAGCGTTCGGCGAGAGCGCGGAGACGCGCGCGCTGCTCGGGAGCCTGGCCGCCGTGCACGGCCAGCGCGCGGCCCGGGAGGTGGCGGAGGAGCGGTTCCGCGGTGCGCGGGCCCCGGAGGGCGCGGGGCGTGAGCGTTGCATCCTGGCCTGTCCTGGCCGGATCCGAGCCCTGAACGCTGGGGACCGCTGTGTGGACAGGGAGGGGGCGGGCAGAAAGGGGAAGTCAGCTGCGGCGGGCGGGCGCGCGGGCCGGGAGGGACTGCGCTGTCAGGCTGAGGTTCTGTGAGCAGCGCCGCGTGTAGCCAGGACCTGGGCTTGCAGGCAGGGCAGGGGGTTGACCGTTCCCATCCTTCGCCTTTAGAACAGTCATTGATAGCGGTACTGCCCAGACGAGCCCTGTGGGAATTAAGGTTGCGCTTCTTAGCAAAACCTTCTCTGTGGATTCTTTTAGCTAGAGTCTTCTCTCACGGTGTCTTTCTTGGTTTGGAGTGATGGGGCTCTGACTTTAGGAGAGGCTGGATGATGGGCTTAGTGGAAGGGTTGGGAAGTCTGGGGTGGGTGTAACAGGTGAGAATTGCCGAGGCCAAGAAGTCATTGGGTTGGGCAGAAGCAGGTTCAACTACTGCCCAAGTTACGAAGGTCCCAGTTCTGAAGATTGTTGCAGTGGTAGGGCTCCACGCTTGGCAGAGGAGCAGGACATGGAAGCGGGGAGCGCTTCTAACAAGTCGAGGGGTTGTGTGTGTGTGGAGAAACCCAGTTAGGGAAGGAAGAATCGGAGGAGGTGGGAGAAGAGGACCCAAGAGGAAGGTGTGCAGAGCAAGAGTCGGACTGGCGGTCACAGTGGCCCTCAGGAGCCTGTAGGGTGGAGGGCGTCCGTGTAGCAAGAGTCCAGGTGTGTCACCTCTCTGTAAGGGCTTAGAAAGAGGGGAGCTGCCTTGTGGGAGTTCGTGAGAGACAACAAGAACATATCTAAAGCCCACCCGACTTCATTTGCATGTCATTCTCCTTTTAGTAATCATGGATAAATACCAGGAACAGCCTCACCTCTTGGACCCACACCTTGGTAAGCATACAAAGCTGGTGATTTTGAAGGTTCAATCACAGATGAGTTGTCAGCAGCAGGTGTCTGAGGGAGTGTCTCTGATGCTGTCCTATTGTGTTCCCTTTGGTTTATGACCCTGTGGTGACAGTGGCTGGGGGTTCAGATGTCATCGGGGGCTGTGTGTAGATGTGTCTTTATGTTGCTGCCATGTAAAGAGCATATCTTTTCTCCTTACGTGTGTTTTAGTCTGTTGTGTGGGTACATGTCTTTCTGGTGATTGCCACACAGGGTCATCTTCTCAGGAAGATCCTTATTTTACTTGAGGAGGACATCTGTCATATCCATTTTATGGATGGAGACACTCAGGCTGGATTTCACAACTTCAGTATAAGCAGAGTGACTTGTTTTTCATTGCTTTCTTTATATTTGAACCTTTTTCATAATAGTTGCAGTTTTGTTTGGATCTTCTCTTTAAAAAAAAAATCAAAAAAATTTAGCAGGGCTGGAGATTGACTCAGCGGTTAGAAGGACTGACTGCTCTTGCAGAGGACCCAGGTTCGATTCGCAGAACTCACATTTGGCTGACAACCATGTGTAACTCCAGTTCCAGTGGATCCAACACCCTCTTCTGACTTCTGTGGGCATTGCACCACACAGGTGCACTTAAGTATATGCAGGCAGTGCACTCATACACATAAAATAAAAATAAAATATTAAAAAAAATTTAGCCAGTAGTGGTGGCACAGCCCTTTAGTCCCAGCACTCGGGAGGCAGTGACATGCAGATCTCTGTGAAATCAAGGCCATCCTGGTCTACACAGTGAGTTCCAGGCCATCTGTGACTACGGGAAGACTCTGTCTCCAAAAACAAGCATTATATAAATATATATATATATATATATTTATATATTTTATGTGTACAAGTGTTTTATTTGCATCTAAGTGCATCATGTGTGTGCATTGCCCATTGAGGTCAAAGGAGGGCATTGGATCCCTTGGAAATCGAATTATAGATGATTTTTAGCCCATATGTGGATGCTAGGAACCAAATCCAAGTCCTCTGCAAGCACAACCAGTGCTCTTAACTGCTGAGCATCTCTCCAGCCCCTCTTCTCTCTTCTTGAGACTTTCTTGCATGTAGCTCTGATTGGCCTTGAGTTTACAGTAACTCTCCTGCCTCAGTCTCCCAGATGCTGAGCCTCCATGCCTGGTTTGTTTTTTCTTTTTTGAGGTAGGGTCTTGCTACATAGCCAGGCTGGCCTCAAGAATTCTTGGTGCTTCTTTGTCTTGTTCTGAAAGAGATTTTAAAATATTTATTTATTGAAAGTGATTGAGCTGGTTTAATCATTGCAATAATCTCACAGTCCCTGTGGAAGGTCAGAAATTATCAACTATACTCTATCGATGGGGGATTGGAAGTGTAGGTCCCACAGCTGGTGAACTTGGAGGGATTTAATCCCCCATGCTTCATCCTCTTAAAGATGGGGCAGGTGCTGAGGGTGGCAGTGGGTGCCCCAGGCCTCCTCTGGCAGCGAGCTTTAGATAGCTCGTTGTCACCTTGGAATAGATGTGGTCACTGCCTAAGAGGTGAAAGGTGCTGTTGTGCTTGGCCCCTTCAGGGCCCTGCAGCTGTGGAGCCCTGTGCTGTGGAGCAGGCAGGTCTTGCTTATTGTGTGTCATCCAGTGCTTAGTGATTTTTCGTTTCTCATCATTTGGGAAATGCGGACAGGCTCCTTTTAGAAGAAAGAGATGATGCTTACCAGTGCCATTCCTTTTCTAAGTGTGACACATTTTATGCTCTCACTGCTGCCTTTTAATGTTAAATGTGCTGTGTTAGCCACTGAAATCTCATATATTGGATTGTGGAAATAATCAGTCTCTCTTTTTCTTTTTGTTGAAACAGGATTTTATTATATAACAAAGATTGGCCCTGAACTTGTGATCTTCCTGCCTCAGCCTCCTAGTGCTGGGGTTATAGGCCTGTGCCATTAAGCTTTGGTTGTGTTGTTCCTGACTGGTCATTCCCTGAGGGTTAGCAATCTTTCCACATTTAAAGTACTGTTTTATTGTTACTTATTATCTTATTTTAAAATATTTATTATTTTTATTTTATGTGTATGAATGTATTGCCTGCATGTATGTAAGTGCACTAGTGTCGTGCAAAGCCCATAGAGGCCAGAAGAGGGGGTCAGATCCCCCTGGAACTAGAGTTACAGATAGTTATTAGCTGCCACATGGGTGCCTGGAACTAAACCTGGGTCCTGTATAAGAGAAGCTGGTGCTTGTAACTGCTGAGTGTCTCTCTAGCTCCTGAAATATTTGTTAATGACATTTTTATTTTTATGTGTGTGTGTGTGTGTGTGTGTGTACATGTACATGTGGATGTGCGTGTGCATGCGGATGTCCATGGAAGCTGGAAAAGGAATCCCCTGGAGCTGGAGTTAAAAGTGCTTGTTATCTGCCTTATAAGGGTCCTGAGAAACAAACTTGATCCTCTGCAAAAGCAGCCAGTGCTCGTAACTACTGAGCCTTTCTCTAGCACTGAAATACTGCTTTAAGTCTGTATTCAGTACTGTTAAATGCTGGCCTTGAGTTTTGGATCTTCTGTTTCCAGGCCCTGTACGTGTCCTGTCTGTATCTTGCTGGTTTTGTTACTTGCTTTATGGTATATTTTGTTTGGCACCACTTTTTAAAAACTTTTCTGGTCCTTTCATTAATGTCAATGGACTGTTGAATGTACAGAGTCACATGTGTGGGGTTGGTGTTTTTGTGAGATTCCCTTTAGGCTGTTAGTACTAATGCAGTATCTTTGGGTAGACCTGTTTTTTCTTAGATGGCTCTTGCAGGGTGGGATTTCTGGGTGGTGCACTGGGTGGCAGTGCACTGGGTGGGTCTTGTGATGGACTGTTGTACTGTTCCATAAGCAGAGTCTTTATATGCATCACTATCAATCTTTCTGATGTTAGTGGGCGAGTAGTGTTGTCCCCTTTTGGTCTTATTCTGCATTTCTTAGGTGCAAATTATAATAGTTTTTATTAAAATTGATGGCACAGCACATGGTCTGCTTCATGGACTGTTTCATGTATATTTGAGAACATCTATTCTACTGCTAGGTGGAGTGTTCTATGAATCTTGCTAGAGTAAGATGGACGATCATGCTGTTCATGTCCTTGCTGATTTTCTTTTGCCTGGTTCTCATGTACACACATGTACACACTAAATAGATAAATGGAAGAAGATATGGTGTCGGAGTCCAGTTTTGAACACTCTCTGTATTTTGAAAGTGAGAGTGTTGTCTTAAGGTGAGTCTCTCCAGAGACGGCCAGGATAGGCATGAGTTTCTTTGCTGTGTTGACACTTGGTTACGTAGACTTACTAATATTGCAGCATTCTTATGTTCTAAATGACATCATTTTTGTTTTGATGTTTTGGTATCATGTTGTTTAATTCATAGCAAGTGTTTCATGTCTGTTTTTCTCCAGAGTGGATGATGACTTCGTTGCTGGACATAGTGCAGGATGAGACATCTCCACCTGCCCTTGTACATCTGGCTTTTAAATTTCTTTACATCATCACCAAGGTAACAGTTGCATGACACTGTAGGGTGGACAGATACTTTCTTCATATACTTGGTCCAGAAGTTAACACTGAAGTATTTTTTCTTGGAGAACGTGCTTCTTAGACACAAAGTTGGGTCTCAGGTCTTAACGATCTGGGGGTCCTTTGGCTGGAACAAAAAGTTTCTTTTTTGGAAAAAGCAGAAAAGCTTGATGGAAACAGAACTGCTTCTCAAGCTGTAGTATATAGATAAATTTCCTGGGGAATCTTCACACTGCAACTCTTGAGAAAGAGGTCTGGAGCAATGGTCTGCTTTTTGTGCAAGCTGTTCCATCGATGCCTGTGTGCTGGATCCAGACTTAGCGGCATGGGAGTGACTCTCAGTTATCTACGTGAGGGTTGTGGGAGTCAGGGACTATGTTCTAGCATTTCCCGCTCTACAGCGGGGAGAGGCCCTTGGTTGGAGAGAGAAACCTGGATGTTGTATAGAAGTATGAATGGGGCCCTTTGAGGTGCATGGGGAGTTAATCTTCAAAAACTTCCTGGAATAGTCTCTGAATAAAGTAGAAACAAATAAAAGTTTTTAGCTTGTAACATGCCTTTATTTCTGATACACGGTGTATGCTTTGTTATCCAAATTGAGACAGAATATATATATATATATTTGTAAATTTTTAATTGAATTTTTGTGTATTTCATATATAACATTTAATCATCTTTATAGCCCCTGCCCTATTAGCACCCTCCCATAACCGTCCTCTTCCCTGACAGAATATCTCACAGAGCTCCACCTGCCTCTGCCTCCTGTACGCTGGGACTAAAGGCTTGGGGTGGTGGTTTTTGATGAGAGGATAAAGATGATTTTGCTGCTTTCTGTTTTCTAATTATTAGATATTTTAATGTCTTTTTGTCAGGTTCGAGGATATAAAGTGTTTCTACGTTTATTTCCTCACGAAGTAGCTGATGTTCAGCCTGTGTTAGACATGTTCACAGGTCAGAACCCTAAAGATCACGAGGTGAGCCCTCCCCACCTCCCCACTTCCCTGCAGCCCCCACCACACTGCTCTTTCCTGGCTGCTCTACCTTCCTGCATTCTTTGCCTTCCCTCCACCATTTTCACTCCTTACCCTTCCCTTTAGCTCTCACACTTGTGCATCAAATTCCCTCCTTTATAAAGAAAAAAGAATGCCTTTTACTTTTCTGTGACTGTGCTTGGTCTCCAAGTTCCCCCTAATCCCCAGGTCCACAGCGCCTTGGGGACACTTACAGATTGCAGCTTGGAGGCGTACTTGTGGCAACAATGGGGTAGATAGTGTCTAAGGGCCTGTGTTGAGCACTGAGTGGGCAGGAAGGCCGATAGGGGGTTAGTGGAGTATTGCTGGAAATCTTTGCCTCTATTTTTAAAAGAAAAATTTAAGGGGCTATAGAGAACCTCAGCAGTTTAGAGCACTGGCGGCTCCTGCTGAGGACTTGGGTTCGGCTCCCAGCACCCTCATGGTGGCTAATAATCATCTGTGACTCCAGTTCCCGGGGATCAGATGGCCCCTTCTGGCCTCTGTGGGCACTGAACAGGTGCACTTACATACATGCAGGCAAAATATTAATACACATAAGATAACAATAGCACTTTTTTTTGACAGGTTTTCCCTGTAGCCCCAGCTGGCCTGGAACTCACTATGTAGACCAGACTGGCCTTGAACTCACAGAAATCCACCTGCCTCTGCCTCCTGAGTGCTGGGATTAAAGGCGTATGCCACCAGGCTCAACATAAGATAACAATAATAAAATATTTTTTAAAAATTGAGATAAGGTCTTGTGAAGTAGCCCAGGCTAGCATGGAACTCCCTATGTGCTCTGGGCTAATCTTGAACTGAAGATCCTCTGTCTAGCCTCCTGAGTGCTGGGATTGCATATGGGCACTAACATCCCTGGCAGCTTTGTGTTTATTTTTAATTTTTATTTATTTATTTTTTGAGACAGAGGTCTTACTGGCTACTTTGGAACTTGCTGTGTATTGTAGGCGTGCCTGTCTGTCTCCCGGCTGTAGTCCTGGCTGTAGGGTTAAAGGCGCACGCCACTATGCCTAGTAGCTTTGTCTTTTATACAGGAATTATTCTGACTGTGATTTAACTCCTTAGACATGGGAAACACGCTACATGCTTTTATTGTGGCTCTCTGTCACCTGCCTGATCCCTTTTGATTTTTCACGCCTTGATGGGAACCTCCTCACTCAACCTGAGGGATCACGAATGCCCATAATGGACCGTATTCTACAAATAGCAGAGGTAAATATGGCCACACAGATGTTTACCTGCTACGTGTGTTCTCATTCCTGCTTAGTTGTCTTGAAATGAGTTTAGTTAGCTAAGCTTTGGTTTTATATATTTATTTTTGACTGCCAGCACTGCTCCCAGTGAGGTAAAATCCCACCTCAGCTCACTCTGAAATTGTGTTAGGTCATATAGGGGTCAGAGGAATTACTTTATCTATTTCATTTCTTCATAGATAATATAGAATGCTTTGTTAAGCATAAGGATGATATGAAAGAGGTATTAGGCAAGAAAGATGTTTACCTTTCAATATTCTGTAAACAATACATGGTCATTGGATGAAATTTGGAAAATAAAGATAAGCAAAAACACTGAATTGAAATTTGTCCAATTCTTACAGTCCTATCTGGTGGTCAGTGACAAGGCGCGAGATGCCGCTGCTGTACTTGTATCCAAGTAAGTTTTATTGGCTGTGCTGGGCTGTTGGCTGAGACATGACTGGTTTGTCTAAGATGGTTTGTCTCATACTGTATTACATGTTTTATGTGTGTCTGTTAGTCCTCATATGATGTAGGTTCTGGAATGCCCTTTTAGTCTTCAGATCCTTTTGCCATCTCTGAGGGAACACAGGCAGTTCTGTTGTGACAAAAGAAATGGAATCAGAAGTGATCAGCCTCTGTGTTCCTTTTGGCTTGTATGGTCGAATGGTGCCGGTTTGGGGCTTACAGGGTTGACTGGTGCTGGTGTGGGCTTCATTGGGGTCACTTGGTGGTGGTGTTAGACTAGGATAACTTACAGGCCCTTGAGTAGGCATGTACACACTTATTACAGCTGGAACTGGGGCTCCCCTCTGTGACGTGGCCTCCCCCTGGAGTGGCAGCAGTGTGAGTTTTGAGAGTCATCTCAGAAAGAGTCTGGGCATCATGGGCACACATGGGTGTGGCTTGGGAATCAAATTCCCAGACAGTTCAGATGATGAAGCAGTGAGGAAAGCTCTGGGTTCTGACCAAACCAAACCAAACTGCTCACCTTTTACCTTTTACCTTTTATTTGGCATTTAGCCTGGGTAGGTGAAAATGTAAATGGGGCAGGGGTTCTCTGGTGAGCTCAGACAACACTCACAGTGTGCTTAGCGTGGCTCAGATGCCCAAGATGCTTGCAAAGCTGAGTGATCGTGTTTTGTGAAATTTGAGGATGCTAAGATCCTCTTTTTAAGTATCACTATTCACTCTTTGGGAATTTTATACATGGTATTTTTTATCATATTTACCCCACTCGTTCCTCCAACTCCTCCTGATCCTCCACCTCTCCCTTCTTCCTTCTTCTTTCACCTCTTTCTCTGCACCTCCCAATTTCATGTCCTTTTTTTTTTTTCATAACCCATGCATGATAGGGCTGGAGAGATGGCTCAGTGGTTAAGAGCAGTTGCTGCTCTCGCAGAGGGCCTGAGGTTGCTCTCAGCATCCACATATGGCTCACGGTGATCTGTAACTTCAGTTCCAGGGATTGCCATACCCTCTCCTGTTCTCTGTAGGCACCAGACATGTACTGCACGTGCATCCAGGCACTCACACATATGGGTAAAAGTAAAGTAAATCTTTAAAGCAACAACAACAACGAAAGTAACCCATTGAGTTACTTTTTGTGCTGCGCATATATTTGTGGGTGTCGGGCCATCCACTAGACCGTGATTGGCTTACCAGGGTCCATACCCTTAAAGATAGATTCTCCTACCCGAGAAGACATCAGCTGTTTGCAGCTTCTCACAGGTAGGTGCTCAGGAGCCCCTCGCCTTTTCATGCTGGAACATTGCCTGGCTCGCTCTGGTGCAGGTCCTGCACAGTCAACCACAGGTGCTGTGAGTTCATGAATGCAGCAGTTCTGTCATGCCTAGAAGACAATTTTCCTCTGGTCCTCTCAACCCATGGCCCTTACAATTTTTCCTCCCCCTCTTGCTCAGTGGTCCCCAAGTCTTGGGGCGCATGTGTGTGTGTGTGTGTGTGTATGTGTGTGTGTGTGTGTATGTGTGTGTATGTGTTGTAGATGTCTCATTTGTGACTGAGTAGTCTGCAGACATTTATTCTTGGCACTTTGACCAGTTATAAATTTCTGAGTTCCACTGCACAAAGCAGCTTCTCTGATGTTGTGACAAAAGAAATGTAATCAGTCTGTGGATAGAGAGCTAGGACTCTAGAGGGTAGTTTGATGCTAGGTCCAGTTAGTGGAGTAAAAGAGTAGGTTTACTCCAAGGGCCCGTGAGCTCCCCAACCATGGGTTCTTGGCTTGATTTACTGTACTAGATATGTATTTCCTGTGAAGTGAGCAAGTCCATCTTTAAGTTGACTTCGCTCTGGTATTTTGTCACAGCAATGAAAAGTAACCCACACACAGAGCGTGGTGACATAGGCCTTTAATCCCAGCACTAAGGAGGCAGAGGCAGGTGGATCTCTGTGAGTTCAAGGCCAGCCTGGTGTACAAGAGCCAGTTCCAGGTCAGCTGAGGCTACTGGGAGACCCTGTCTCAAAAAGACCAAAAAATAATAATAATTAGATTCAATTCTAATTCAATTCAATCAGAAACTGGTTGGTTACCTCCCAAACATTTGTGCCTTTATTACATCCATTAGCATGCCTATTGTTGTAGGTCATGGGGTTCAAAGCTGGGTAAGACTGCTGATGACTCCTTTTCCCCAGGTCCCATATGCCTTCCAGTGCTATGAAAGCTAGCCAGGAGGGGGATGCTTCCTTGTCATTACCGACTTGAGTTCTCCATGTCCTATGACCAGTGTGTGCAGTGGTTTTATCATCAAGTTCTGGTTGGCAACCAATGGCTATGACCATGTTTTGGAGGTCTCTAGGTTACCTCTGACCAATTTGAGAGGTGATATCCTATACTTGGCACTGGGATTTTATTTGGCAATTTGGCTTCTGGGAGATGTTAGGATCCTTTAAAAACATTTTTTGGGGGGTTTATTCATTTATTTATATTTTATGAGACAGGGTCTCCCTGTAGCCTCTGCTGGCCCGGAACTCACTATGTAGACCAAGATGGCCTCAAACTCACAGAGATCTGCCTGCCTCTGCCTCCTGAGTGTTGGGATTAAAGATGTGTACCACCATACCTGGCTGGTTTATTTAGTTTTATTTTATGTGTATGTGTGTTTTGCCTGCATGTATGTAAGTGCACCATATGTATGCAGTGTCCACAGAGGCCAGGAGAGGGCATCAGATCCCTAGGAACTGGTGTTATGGACAGTTGTTAGCTACCATGTGCTGGGAACTGAACCCAGATCCTCTGTCAGAGCAGTCAGTATTCTTAACTGCTGCACCATCTCTGCAGCCCCAGATGTTAGGATTTAATAACATGATTTTAAATACGTGCTTAGTTACCTAAATTTGAAACTTTAGCATTTTCCTCCCTCCTGCAGTGGTGAAAGTTAAAAGTTGGTTGTAAAGTCTTGTTGTTTGACTGGAAAATGGCTGACACCTCATGTAAGGTGTAGCTACAGCTTGGCTGTATCAGCCTCTGTGAAATGGGAGGAGACACTTTGTATGGCAGTTGGAAGCTTTGTTTGCTATGCTGGAATGCATGACCCAGTAGTGAGATGTGGGGCCTGAGGAGGAGAGGGGGAGGAGGAAGGAGCACTTGTGTCCTTAGAACCAGCAAGACCCTTCCTCAGGGCCTCCTCATATGGGAGGGCAAAGCTTCCCAGTGAGACTACCCCTGCTCAAGCAAGGCCCAAAAAGATGACAGGTTTCTTTCTAATTATTATTATTTTTTGGTCTTTTTGAGACAGGGTCTTCCAGTAGCCTCAGCTGACCTGGAACTGGCTCTTGTACACCAGGCTGGCCTTGAACTCACAGAGATCCACCTGCCTCTGCCTCCTTAGTGCTGGGATTAAAGGCCTATGTCACCACGCTCTGTGTGTGGGTTACTTTTCATTGCTGTGACAAAATACCAGAGCAAAGTCAACTTAAAGATGGACTTGCTCAGGCTCACAGTGTCCCAATGTCCATAGCAGGCCGGGTCCACCTCTGTGAATTGGGAAGAAACCCTGTGTTTCTGTGGTGCAGTAGAACATAGCAGAGGGTGTAACAGAGTTGCTAACCTCATGGCATCTGGGAAGCAGAGAACAGGGGGCAGGAGGAAGGGAGGGATAAACAGACAGACCAGGGACAAGTTGCAACCCTTTCAGGGTACTTCCCCAGTGATGCTGATTTCTGCTTTCCTGTACTTGCCACCACCACTTGCCACCACCTGCAGTCATATTGTGAATCCGTCAGTGAGTTGGGCTCAGCTGAGGTCAGAGTCTTCACCAGCCAATCGTCCATTTCCAAGAAAGCTATCAGCTGGTGAGCAGCACTGAGCACTTGGTCCTTCAGTGCACGTCAGATTCAGATCATGACAGAATGAAGCCTATGTGTGCTGAAGCCCACGCATTCTCCCTTGCTCTTGGGGCTGCAGCTGCTTGTGCCTGCCCTGTGGCATGTCTGGTGGCTACGTGTTGTGCCTTCTGAGTTGCAGCCCTGCCGGTTCCTGGAGCTCCACTTTTTCCTGCCATGGTCACAGGATGTGAACATGTTACACATATAGATGCCTGCTATCTGAGTTGGTTCTAAGGTTAGCACTGTCATTCTTAATATTCCACTTAAAACTTTGTGCTGATCTGATTGAGTTCTTGGGATGAATTCCTATGTGTGGAATGAGACTTAGGTGTTTGAAATATAGTCACTGCTAAGGTGAAGTAAGTTGAAGGAAGATTCCTTTTTCTTATTTGCTAGCTTGGTGGGATGCTGCAAATATTTGCTAACTTTGTTAAATGAAAAATACTGCCTGCTTAAAAATGTTTGTTTATAGGACTGGAGAGATGGCTGAGTAGTTGAGTATTGACTACCCTTGCAGAGGACCAAGTTTGGTTCCCAGTGTCCACATGGTGACTAACAACAATTCGTAACTCCAGTTCTATGTGATCTGGCTTCCTCTTTGACCTCTAGGGCCATGGCATGCATGTACTTACGTGCATTTAAGAAACATACTCATACACGTAAAAATAAAAAGAGCTTTATTTATAGTACTGTATCTACTGTGTGTGCTGGGCCACAGGACCCACATGGAGGTCATCTTGCAGGAATTGGTTCTTTTCACTACGTGAGTTCTGGGGATTGAACTCAGTTTGTCAGGCTTGGTAGCAAGTGACTTTATTCCTGAGACATCCTACCAGACAGCTCTGTTGTCTGTTTTTACTGTTGTTGTGACCAGTTGTAGTGATGGTGGTAGACTGATACCAAGTTTCACTCTGCTGAGTTTCTGTGGGCCAGAGACGGTAAGACTCTCTGGCCTCTTAGAGGAAAACCAGGCCTGTTGAGGGCCTCGGAGCCTTTTATGTGGATGTTAACAGAAAAAGCATTTCACTTGGTGTACTTGGTATTCATTTGGGACCAGATTGCCAGGCATGGACATTGCATGTGCCATGCAGCCACTGGCCTGTCTCCTGTGAGTTCCTGGGGTGCTTGAGGAGACCGACAATGTTACCAGGAGCAGCTCCAGTTCTCTATGAATCTGTTGACTTTGTTCTGAGTCACCTGTGTTCTAGGCCATCCTTTTGGTGGGATGAAGAGTGGGCCTTACAGTCACACACTGCACTTGGTGGAAGCTCTGTCGTTCATGCCAGGTGCTGGCAGTGTTGAGTCCTTATGGCTCTGAGCCACACTTGCCTCCCGTATTGGCTCATGTTTTAAACCACCCTGTAATCTTTTCCTTTTTTTTTGGTTTTGGTCTTTTGAGACAGGGTCTCCCTGTAGCCATCTCCCCCACCCGCCAGCTGTCCTGGAACTTGCTACATAGATCAGGCTGGCCTTGAACTCACAGAGATCTGCCTAACTCTGCCTTCTAAGTGCTTTGATTAAAGGCCTGTACTACTGTACCCAGTTTTTTTTTTTTTTTTTTAAAGTCAGAGTCCCACTCTTTGTCTATGCTGGCCTAGAACTTACTATGTGGCTCAGGCTGCTCTCAGACATGCTGGTTAATCTGGTTAATCTTTCTTCAGTCCCCCAGTTGCTGGGACTAAAGGTGTGAACTACCATACTTGACTTTTCCATGCTGTAACTCTGTATTTTCTAATTTATTTTTTACTTTTTTAAGAGTTTTAAATTTTATTTCCATTAACACTTTTTTATTTATCCTTTGGTAATCTCATACCTGAATACAGTGTATTTAGTTAGATCACATCTACTCATCTTTCCTCCCTGCTCCAGCTTCTCCTGAACCCCCTCCCCATGTTGTCTCCTTTCTTTTCTCCCCTGATCCAGAGTCCAGGTGCTGCCTCCTGTGTGTGCATGGGTGTAGGGTGCCATCTAGTGGATCATGGACAGCCTTCCATGGACCAGACTGCTGAGGAAAACTGACTCCTTCCCCTGGTGGCCATGGTTCCTCAGCTGGGGATGGGCCTCACGAGCTCCTTCCCTTCCCATGCTGCAGTGTAGATTGGCTTGGTCTTGTGCAAGTCTTATGCTGGCAGCCATAGCTACTGTTCGTCCAGGAATATAGCAGCTGGTCAAGTACATGATTTCATGGCATTCTTCCCCAACCTCTGGCTCTTATAGTCAGTCTTTCTGCCCCTCTTCTGTGACATTCCCTGAGCCTGCAGGCAGTTCTGTGTTTATAGACATTCTGTTTAGGGATAAGCCCTCCACAGTCACTGACTCTCTGTGCTTTGACCAGTTGTGAGTCTGACTGCCTCCCACTAATAAGGAAGCTTCTCTGAGAGTGAAAGTTGAGACCAGTTGTTTAGAAGGTAGTCTTATGCTATGTCCCTTTAACAACACAATTGTAGTAAGGCTTATAACCTCCCCAGCCATGGGTTCTTCCCCAGGTTTACAGTACCAGGCATGAGTGTCCTGTGGATTATCCCTGTAGCACATTTGTCACCGTTGTACCAGTGGACCAACCTTTCCAGGCACATCATTATTGTAGCTCGCAGGATTCCCAGGTGAATGAAATGCCTGAAGACTTTCTCCCTCAGAAGCCTGCACATCCCCAGTTCAGCACTTCAGAAACTTCCAAGTCAGAACCAGTTTTCCAAGTCTTCTGACCAAAGTGTGTGGTGTCTTCAGCAGTAGGGTCTTACTATCAAGCTCTAGTAGGTAACCAGGAACAGTGGCAGTAGCCTGTATTGCTTGGGGTCTCTAGGAGCCCTCCTGTGATCTCTGTGGGATTCTTGGAGCTGTTTCTTCTCCAGTAGCATCAGCAGTGTTTGTGGGAAGGATTTTCCAGACACTTGTTGGCTTTTGTTTCCTTATATTTGGACTAAAATTTCTTCCTTCTCCTCCCCTCCCCTCCTGTCCCCACTGCTTCCCTTCCCGTTCCTCTCCTCCCTTCCCGTTCCTCCCCTCAAGTATCTTCCTTTATGAGTTAGACTGTACTTGAACTTGCTAGGTAGTTCAAGCTAGCCTTAAACTCATGATCACCCTGCTCCACCTCCGTGGTGCTGGGATCACAGTTGTGCACTACTGTGCTTAACTGAAATAAAGGGTTTTTTTTGGGTCCTTTTGAGACAGGGTCTTCCTGTAGCCCCAGCCGACCTGGAACTCACTATATAGACCAGGCTGGCCTTGAACTCACAGAGATCCACTTGCCTCCGCCCAAGTGCTAGGACTAAAGGCATGTGCCACCATGACTGGCCTGAAGTAAAGTTTTTGACTTTTTAGTTTTTTCCGGTTTTGTTGTAACGCAGAATTCTTCTACTTGGAATTTCTTTTGGTTTAGGGTTTATGTCATGAGAAGTTTCCCTTCTAATTAGCTCTGGAGTCATTCTGTAGACATTTCACTTTTCCACCAATTGGAAGCACACCCTGGTTTCTATGGTGAGTAGGTTGTCACTTCACATGTGCTGTTCCATTCCGCTGTGTCAGTCAGGCAGTCCAACCACTGCATTACCAGTCCACTGGATCTCTTTGCCAGGTAGAATTCACCAGGTAGGCAGGGAGTGACTTCTGAGTGCTGGTCTTAGCCTCTTTGTGTACCTCAGCATTTGAGAGCAGCAGGTCAGGCGGGGGAAGCAGCAGCAGTGGCTCCATCTTGTGCTGGCTTTTGGTAGTGGCCCTTAGCCCTGCAGTGTTGTGGTTCTTGGGAAGGCCTTAGCTTTAAAGCGTTCTTTACACCTGGTGTGTGGGTCTAGGAATTGGGGTTCTTCAGTCCTTGGCCATGCCGTGTCATAGCCCCCTGGCCTGGGGCGTTTGAGAACCTTGGACTTACAGGCTTGCGGGTTCTCTGGCACTGTTCCAGGAACTGGAGCCTGTAGTCTCTTATCTCTGGCTCCTTGTAGACTTCTGTCCTTTAGCCTCAGCTCTCCCCTCTCTATTCTCTCTCCTACTGTTATTCCTGTTCCTACTCTGGCCTCTGTCTGGAACTGTCCATCTGCCTTTTGTCACTATGGCCACTGTCAGACTGAAAAGAGAGGTCTTTTATGTGACCTTGTGTTGCAGTACCAGGGAGACAACACAGGAGAGCATTTCCAACCCTCTGTCCCTGTGAGCAGAACACTTATACAGCCAGAAGGGAGGTGTGCACCAGCCATAGCAAACCACAGGCCCTCTGCTAGGCTGCCAGGGGAAGTGCTGCTGGGTCTGCCTGAGTAGGAATGGTTGTAGGGTCATCTATACTTCCCCTGAGACTTGTGCTAGCAAGTCTGGTGCAGAGCTTTTGAAGCGATTGTGGCTGGTATTGTACCTGACAGTCTTTTCTGCTCAAAGGAGCCAAGGCAGCTAGGAAGTCTAACAACTACAGTGAGGGAGTCAGGATTGTCCCATTCCCCAGCCTCCTTGCTTATTTATAGGAGAATGAATATCAGAGGCAGGATGTACAGGGAGAGTTTAAGGAATTTACCATTAACATTGTGAGTGATGTAAACAGTGCTTTAACAGTTCTTCACACTTGTCCAGCACCCTGAGAAGTGGGTCTCGCTTGTCTGACAGCACTGGGATGACTGCTGTCCCATGTGATGACAGTTCCTGAATCTAGGAACTCATGAAGGGAGGCGTGACCATGCCCCAGAGAGGTCTAGTTCCAGAGTCATGGTTTTGCTGGTATTTTCAGAGCTGTTCTTGTGGGGCTTGTGATTTTGAGAACAGCAGCACTCCAAGCCCAGATCAGGACTTAACAGCAGCACTCCAAGCCCAGATCAGGACTTAACAGCAGCACTCCAAGCCCAGATCAGGACTTACAGTAGAGCCAGAGATAGAATTTTTTATTTTTAAATTTTTTGTCTTTATTTTTTTCAGTTTTTGTTTGGATTTTTTGTGCATTTCATATAATACATTTTGATCATATTTAGACCCTCCTCCCCTGTCTGCACTCCACCAAATATCATGCATTCTATCATATATGTCAAAGCCAATCGAGTTTGTACCCTCATTGGAGCCAGGTTAGCCTGTCTAGTGTTACTCCCTTAAAGAAGACCAACTCTCTCTCACCCAGCAGTGATCAACTAAGGTTGGAGTCTGCTGCCCACTTCCCCAGTTCTATGCTGGGTTTTTATCTGGTTTGAGCCAGCGTGGGTCTTGTGCATGCTGTCACTATTGTCCTAAGTTCTATTACAGAGTTACACAATTGGTTGAACACAGAGAATTAGTGTCTAAGATGCCCAGCCCTAAGTGACACAGCAACAATGCACCCGCTAAGGAGCAGTGGGGTCGGGAGAACACTAATGCTTATTTCACTCTCACCAGCAAAGCTTCCTTATGCAGCAGAGTGTGACGAACACAAAAAGGCATGGCTGCCTAAAATGCAGAGAATAAGAGGCTGTTGAGTGCGTGTTCCTGGACAGGTCTCCTGTGTTAAACCTCTGCCACCCAGGGCTCAGGGACACTGCAGAAGAGGGGCAGAAAGGTTGTAAGAGCCAGGGGTGGTGGATGACTACAGGAAACAGTGTTGTCCAGGCTTCTGGGAACTTGTTCATGAACTCACAGTTACTTGTTTTTAAGACAGGGTCTTGTTCTGTATCTCAGGCTGGGGCTAGACCCCACCAAGGTCTGTCTCAGCTTCCTGAGTGATGGGATTATAGGTACATGCCACCATGTCTGGCTTCTATGATGTAATTTCTCCTGCAAAAGAAGAGGCTTAGGGGGCTGGGGCTGGAGAGATGGCTCAGTGATTAAGAGCATGTACTCCTCTTTCAGAGGACGTGGGTTTGGTTCCCAGCATCCAAGTCAGGTGGCTCACAACTGCATGTCACCCCAGTTTCAGGAGCTTCAACATGCTGTTCTGCCTTCTGCGGATGCCCGCGTATGTGTGGCTTATACTCACCACACACATGCACACACACACACACACACACACACACACACACACGTTTTAATACATCTTTAAAAATGCTTAGAATGCAAAGATCCTCCGCAAGACACGTGGGAGGGTCCTTTGTGTTTGTATGTGGCACAAGTTCCCATTTTTTCTCATTTGTATTTTTGGACTTTCTGGCATTTTTTTTTTAAATGGGAAAAGTATATATAACCTACTTGGTCAACTCTTCCTGAGGGGCCTACTTTGCTTGGAAACTCACCTGGTGTGATTTTATTCATCCAAGGACTTGAGTTGGACATGTGTGCACTCTTTCCTCTGTTCTCTGTGTTGGGACACTGCTGCTGAAGCTGTGGGTGCGATAGGAAGCAGGCTAGAGCTGGCTCTTACGTACTTTACAGAGGGCACAGGAGTGGGAGTGTCAGTCAGCACAGCCCAATGTGGCTGACATTGCCCGACTTATGTCTGTTCCTCCATTCTGCCCCTCTCAGGGTTGGTTGGCAGCCTGCTTGTGGACATGGTGTCTGCATAGTGCTCATTGTGGACATGGTGTCTTCAGAGTGGTCAGTGCTTTGTCCTGGAGTTCAGAGATGGAGATCCGGCTGAGGATCAGGCCTTTTACTGTTGACAGCAGAAATAGTGCAATGAAAACTAGAATAGTGTGTATATTCTGGATATGATTCAGATCCTCACCCTAGAGTGCAGATTTTAATGAAAACCATAGGCCTCTTTTTCACTGAAACAATATTCCTTGGGGAGGTCACATGAGTGTCTTTACCTGGCCTCCTAGAGTATGCACGTACTTCTTGCTGACCAGTTCAGTCTGGTGTCTCCAGGTAGGCAGCTACAGCTACACTCTTAAGGGAAGGGGAAGCAGAGATAGAACCTTTTCTTTTTCTTATAGCAAGTGCTATTACACTCTCTTAAAGCTTCATGGTGGACTTTGCCATGGGAGAGTGTCTGTGCACTTGAGCCTAGCAGGATGGAGATAAACGCATGGCTCTGTGGGTGCTGCGTAAGGCAAGGCTCTGATGATCTGCCACAAGGACCAGAGATTAGGCAAACATTGGACTGTGGTGTTTGGGAATGGGGAACCTGAGCCCCTGAATGTACCCAGTGGGACAGTGGCCTGCACGAGGTAGGGTGTTTACCTTTTATGGGATACTCCTACTTTGCTATACATGCTCAGGAGCCGGGGACCACAGTGTACCAGCGCCAAGCAGTGTGTACTGAGAATGTTTGTTACCAAGAAAGTGGAGGTGGGTCTAACAAAGGCCAGCTGGATGAGTTGGACAGGCAGCGTGGCCATGCCTGAGTTTAGGTTCCTGTCTAGAGGGTCAGGGTGTGAGGGATGTGGGTGTCATAAATGGTCGCTCTAGTTCTGCCCTCCCTGAGTTCTGGTCTCATATAGCTGTCTGGTACTCCCTGTTGTCCTCTGATGGGTGTCACATGTGCATCTGCTGTCCCCAGGCCCTCGTAACCACCCTTCTTGAGACTGCTCTACCACTCACAGGGTGCTCCCTCAGGCTGCCTCCATCTTAGCTCCTCTCTGAGTGTCCTGGGAGTTCAGTCAAGATGGTCTCAGACCTGCTGCTTGGCCTGCTTGGCCCTCTGGCTCCCTGGCCCTACACAGCTCCTCTTGGCTCCTTCTGCCCTGGGGCTGCATCTTACTGTGTCCTGGGACATGGATGGAAACATCTGTTTGGCTGCCCTCTGCTCCGCTCTCCTTCGCAGCCCTCTTGAGGTTTTCTCTGTGCGTTCTCTGTGGAGGTGGCACCTTCCTCCCTCTCCCCCTCCATTTGCCTTCCAGTTTCCTTTTTCATGTTTCTGCAGCATCGTCCCTGGGATGACAGGACTTTGCATACTTTCCCCATTTCAGGGCCTGTCTAGAGTCACTGAGCTAGAGAGCTGGGCTTGCATTGTCAGCTGGGTGTTGGGGGTGAGGAAGTTGGCCAGTGTAGCATGAGGGGTGTGTGATGTAACCCATGGAGGTTGTGGTAGGAAGATCCTTGGGTTGGGTTGATTCCTGGGCCAGGCTGTTGGGGACATGTCTTAAGGTTAAGGAATGCAATTGGAAGGCATCAGGGCTGGGAAGGTGGTAGATGCTGCCTGGTGTGGTGGGGATGAAGGTGTCCATTGGTCTGTGAAGCTGCTGAGGTGGGGCCCTGGAGGGAGGAGGTGGTGTTGTGAAGTCTGTGTGTGAGGTCCTGGTGGGAAGTCAGCTGCTGGGCCGGGATGTTCAGTCATCTGGGTTCTAGAGAGAGGGGCCATGTATGCAGGCAGCTGACCTATGACTAGGAGGACACGGGGGAGGGGGATGTATACAGTGGGTGGGGGATGTGGATGAGTTTCTACCTTGGTGACATGCTGAGCTGTCTCTCTTGTTCCTTGCAGGTTTATCACACGTCCCGATGTCAAGCAGAGAAAGATGGCTGGCTTCCTGGACTGGAGCCTGTGTACCTTGGCAGGCTCTTCTTTCCAGACCATCGAGGGGGTCATTACCATGGACGGGATGCTGCAGGCCCTGGTGAGCACTGCCCCAGGAACGCTTGTTGCGCTGTGAGGCTCAGGAATTGATGCTGGTCCTGGATTGTAGGTGCTGGTCTGCTGGGATCCAAGGGTAGACTGACTGGAGCATGGTGGGATTCTGGCTTTCTGTGCTGGTGGGGGCTGCCCTTCCTGTGCAGCTGCTCAAGGAGGAGGCTGAAGAACTAGGCATCACCACTAGAGGGCAGTGGTGCCCACAGCCACAGCCAGGTCCTCTAGGGCTTTCTAGTTGGTTTGTTAAAAAGCAGTTAGTGGATGGAGCTGGCCCTAATGAAATAGGACAGATGGTTCAACATTTGATTTTGTTTGGCTCTGTGTTATGGCATTAGTGTCTGTGTCCATTGAGGGATGCTTACTTGTGTCCTACCTCTTGCCTGTGAGAGGTCTTCTCTTTTAAAAATTTAGACAGGGTCTCACTATGTAGCCCTGGCTGGCCTGGAGTGCTTTATGTAGAACAGGTTGGCCCTGAACTCAGAGATCCACCTGCCTCTGCCCTCTGAGTTCTGGGATTAAAGGCATATATCACTATACCTAGATTTTTAAATTTATTTTAATTTTATGTGTATGAGTGTTTGCTTGCCTGCATTTACATGCCCCATGTGTGCACCTGATGCCCTTGCAGGCTAGAAGAGATCATTGGACCCCATAGAACTGGTTGTGAGCCTCATTGTGGGTGCTGGGAACTGAATCCAGGTCCTCTGCGAGAGTAGCTAGTGCTCTTAACTGCTGTGCTATCTCTCTGGACCCAGGTTTGGCATTCTTGAAGGTTGTGGCTGGTTCTCTGTGGTTGCAGCTCCAGGTCAGCAATCTTCCTCTGGTCCTTTGATTGCATTGGGTAAGGTTTGTTTGAGAGTGGTCCTCTTTCTTGGAGGCTGAGGAAGCTGATGGGTCAGAGTGAGCGGGTCACAGACCTGGGTTGGGGTGATCAGGTCCTTTGGAGGGTGTTTGATTGGAGGCAGCCAGTCAAACGGTGGTGTGTACCTGTCTGTCCCCTCACCGTGCAGGTCCTGATGTAGGTGGGAGGTGTCAGGGCTGGTAGAGAGCATGCAGGTGGCTAGTAACCCTTAGAGTGGACAGGCCATTGGGGGTAGGGAGATGGAGTGGAGCTTGTTGGACCCCGTGCCCCTGCTGTTGCAGCCCTGGGTGCACCCTGCACAGGGGAGTGAAGAAGGTTTTGGCATCTGTTTCTTTCCAGTTGTGTTGTGATTGCCTTCATGGATCTGTCACTGAAAATGTGGGAAAGAAAACCTGGGAAGATCAGACATTGCCCGTGTCCCGTGCTTCACGCACTGTGTTGCCGCAGTGTAGAGTCAGGTTGTGTTTCACTGGCAGGAGCACTCTGCCCCTTCAGGTGAATAGTTCAGCCATTTGGTATGTCCATGAAGTTGTGCAGTCCCTATTGTCTCCCTAGTATGTTGTCACCCCACATCCTACACCACTCTCCATGGTGCCAGTGGTTCTGACCCTCACCTGTCTATGCAGGTGCTTGTTCTGGGCACTTCACACACACAGACTTATGCAGTGTAGGCTTCTCTCACTTAGCCTGGAGTCCTTTAGGGCCACTCACCTTATGGCGTATGTCAGTGCTTTGCTCCTTTTTTATGACCAGATAATGTTCCCTTGTGTGACTGGTTTTGGCTATTGTGATCAATGCTGCTGAGAATGTAGACATTTTAGTTTTTAATTTATGCTTTCAGTTCTCTTGAGTATGTTACAGTGGTTTTTTTCTTGTGTGGTAATAATGATTTAGCTCAGCAGGTAGTACTTGCAAGGTGTTCTACATTCCTCCTTGGCCCATAGTTTCTTCTTTTTTGTGGTGCTGGCTATCAGACCAAGAGCCTTGCCTGGGTAGGCAAGCCCTGAACCATCTAGCCTTACTTCAGGCCCTACTGTAGCTTTAAAAAAAACTAACAATATTTTGTTTTTGAAGTCTTTTTAAAAACATGATTGTGGGGCTAGAGAGATGGCTCAGCAGTTAAGGTTACTTGCTCCCTTTCCAGAGGACCTCAATTTGGTTCTGTTAGGAGGTTCACAGCTGCCTGGAACCCCAGTTCCAGGGGACCTGATTCCCTTTTCTGGCCTCCTTGGGTACTACACACATGAGGCATGCACATGCACATAAATAAAACAAATCTTAAAAACTATGGCTACATGCCTGTTGTATTGATTAGATGAGGGTGTCCACCTATGCCAGGTATCTTTGGGGTTTGCAAGAACGAACGCACACCAGGCTTGTTCCAGCAGTGTGGAATGTGCCTGAAAGAGGGTTTTATTGCAGTTTTCATTTTAATTGAAGCAGTGGAGGTTGGTGCAACCTGTGGCTAGCCTGAAAAATAGAATAAGGAGGGAAGAGGGACGGGTGGGCAGATGCCACAGCCGCGTCCCACATGCACTGGTTCACAAGGCCTGTTGGATGTTGTACATTTGTGTTTTAGGTAACTGGTGAAGTGGTGGATTGAAATGGTTAATTTAAAGATTGTATGTAGTGGGCTCTTAATTTTTTGGCATGAGTGTTTTTTTATTTTTTGATCTTTTGGAGACAGGGTCTCTCTGTAGTCCCAGCTGGCCTGGAACTTGCTGTGTAGCCCAGGCTGGCCTTGAACTCACAAAGATGAACTTGCCTCTGCCTCCGGGGTACTGGGATTAAAGGTGTGGGTCATCTTGCCCAGATGGCATGAGTGCTTAAGAAAACCTTTTGCATTTATGTATGTGTGTGTGTGTGTGTGTGTGTGTGTGTGTGTGTGTGTGTGTGTATGTGCACAAGAGTACCACAGTTCTTAAATGGAAGTCAGAGGACAGAATGTAGAAGTTGGTTCTCTCCTTCTACTATGTGGTTCTGGGGATTGAACTCAGTAGTCAGGCTTGGTGGAAGGAACCTTGACCCACTGAGCCATCTCTCTGCATTCCTTTCCCTTTTAATGAAGCATGTTTTATTCTATAGCCCTGACTGGTCTAGAATTTGCTGTTGTATTAGGCTGTCCTTGAACTTGTATTGATCCTCCTGCTTCTACCTCCTGAGTTCTGGGACTTTAGGCATATGCCACCTCACCTAGCTTGGTATGAAAAGTTTTGGGTTAAGAGAACGTAGGAAGGTCTGATAGAACGTGGCTAGAGCTCTTCAGGGAAGGGTGTCCGACCTGTCCAGCTGGTATGTGTGTATGGCACATGGGAGGCAGGGCGGGCATGGTTAATCTCAGGGACTCAGTGTTGTAGTCTGGTTTTGTTAGGCAGCTGTCTGTGTTTGTGGGTGCTGGGACGATGAGAAAATCTTGCTCTGGCTTCTACCTCCCAAGTGCAGGGATTACGGGAGGGTGTCACTGTACCCAGTTAGCAGTCTGCTTTTTTGAGGGGCTTGAGGGGCTTCTGCAGGTAGCCCCTTGCCAGCCTGGCTTGGGAGTTTCTTGCTTTGCCCTGCCTATGGCTGGAGAGGTCATGACTTGCAGGGTCTTCAGGCTGCCTGCTCACGGGAGGTAGGCTCCTGTGTGAAGATGTGATGCCTGCCAGGTTTGAGATCCCGCTGTGGGCTCAATAGTGATCCCGGCCAGAGTGCTCCTGGGCTTATCCTTTGAGACTCTGGGAAGTCACTGTGACAGTTTCTTTTTTTTCAGCATCTTTTTCTTGTCTCTGTATGGTTCCCAAGTTTTCTGTTTCTCCTTTCTGTGTGCGAGATGCACAGAGCACAGATTGCACTCAGACACCTGAGAACAGGCCACTGCCCTGTCCCCTGCCAGTTGTGTAAGTGGGTTGAGATTCCTTTTAGTGGAGTTAAACCAGCCAGACCTGTGTAGGTACTTTTTATTTATTTAGACATCTTCAAATTCCACTGTCAGAGGAGAGAAGTTCTCTCTTTCCCCTTGCTCCTGAGGTGTAAAAAGTTTTCCTAGAGGCTTAGAAAAGTTGAGCCTTCTGCCCCCAGCTGGGTGTGTGTAGACCAGGGAGGGAGATGCAGCTTGCTCTGCTGTTGGGGCAGAGTGCTTTGGCAGTTCAGCAACTGCACCTCTGGTCTATCTAGAGAGATTTGCCCTGAGGACAGTGAGTAATTGTCTGACGCAGGCAGCTGAAATCCTGGGAAGAGGATGAATGAAACTGCTCTGGACCAGCAGCCCTGGTGGCCTCTCCTCCCAGGCTCTCAGCCCTGGGCTCAGCCCTTCTAGAATCTTCTGAAGCTTCTGCTGCTGGGGGAGGAGGGGCAGCAGTGTTTCCTGGTGCTTCCTTTTCTCTTTCGGAGGGTTTCTTGGGTCTGAGCTGGCTCCAGGGCAGGAGGAAGTTGTGCTTAGCGGGTGGAGTGGTTTCGCCATGGGCTTGTCAGACCTGAAGGCAGAGGGTTGGGTGTCCTGTGCATGATGAAACTTGCAGGTGTATTGTGCTTCAGGATTGCATGTTTCCTTTGATGCACTTGGCTTCATCTTATCCACCTGTTCATTAGTGTGGGTTAGGCGAAACAGGTGAACCCTGAACAAGTCACATCGAAACTAGGATTCATTTTATTTCCCTTGAAGCATAGTCCTCTTGCAGTGATGATTCTTAACTCTTGTGGGAGGGAAACAAGTGTTTGGCAGGTTCATCTCTCCGGAAGGTCCCTGTACTCTTCACTGTTTAGAACACACGTTGGTTTTGTCCCATTTGAGCATTAGTGTTAATGCAAATTGAGGAACTTAGAGGAAGGAAGACATTTAAAATAAAAACATTTTCACTCAAGTGTGTTTCTGCCTTGTTTATATGTTGATGGCTGCGTGCTTGTGATTTTCACTCAGATTTGGGTCTTCTGACCACTGTTGTGGCTTCTCTAATTCTGTGCAGTGGCCATGGAGGGGTGGGAACTTGCCAGAGCTTTGCCGCTGTCAGTGAAGGTACAGCCATGACTAGCAATGGGAGAAGCACATTTTGTTTACCATCTGCAGCATTGCAACTCCCCTGCACAGCGAGGTTTTCTTGTTCATCCTAACTGTTTCATTTTTACAAAAGCAGAAGTCTTGTTAACTTAAGGCTTGGGGTTTAACTCAGTGGAGTAGCACTTGCCTAGCATTCTTGATTCCTGGGTTTGTTACCTAGCACCAAACACCCAAACCCAAACCAAAAACCAGTGGAAAAGTTCCTCACAAACAACAGCATTAAAAGCCAGGAAAGCCATGTGAGGCAGGACCTTGGGCCATCCCAGGCTGCATGGCAGCTGTAGGAAGACATGTTGGAGCTTTGCTTTCTGGCATATGGGTTAAAGTAGATGGAAGGAGTCAGGTGCCTGCTGAATAGATTACCTTTGTAGGCAGTCAGGAGGGGCCGGTATTGTGCGTCCTGGACTTGGCTGGTGTTGGCTCTCCTAAGACCTTCCACTGGCTGACTGGGCTGTCTTGGCCTTGGCTCTAATGAGTTGCACCTGTACCTGGATTTTATCTCTCCTGGTGACCTGAGGTGCGGGTGTGGTGCCTTGCCTCATGTGGAAGAGAAGTGACCAACCTCGTTTGCCTCAGAAGTGTGTGAAGACTAATTAGTACCCGCCATGCTCTGAACCACCCCCTTGTCCCGGCTTTGGTCTCTTCCGTGGGCTTCTGTGGAGATCTGTTCCCTTGTGGTTGGAGTGGTTAGAGAGGCTCCTTAGTATGCCCACAGCAGAATATCCAAATCATGTCATGGTGCTCAGGGCAGGTTTCTTTCTCTCTCTCTCTCTCTCTCTCTCTCTCTCTCTCTCTCTTGTCTCTGTCTTTTTTGAGACAGGCTCTCCCTATAGCCCCTGGAACTTGTTATGTAGACCAGGCTATATGAACTCAGAGATCTGCCTGTCTCTGTCTCCTGAGTTCTGGCATTGGAGGCGTGTGCCACTATAGCTGGCTCTTTTTCAAACATTGATTGATTGAATTTAAGGGCGTGTGTTGCCATAGCACTCGATGTAGGTCAGAGGACAAGTTGCTGAAGTTGGTTCTCCTTCTACCATGTGGGTCCTAAGCATTGAACTCAGCTTGGCAACAAGATCTGGGTGGTGAAAAATGCCTGGAAGCACAGGGACCCAAGCACCAAGTGCTGTGGTTCTGTAGGTTCAGAGGAATGGGTTCCTGAGTTAAGGTTTGAATAAGCAGTGAGCAGCTAGCTTGGCTATATCTCAGTTTCTTGCATCTCAGCATTTTACATGAGTGAGTACCACAGGAATGTGAGGGCCACATGCAGAGTTCACACTTGGAGGGAAGGGGCTTTGTGGGTCACAGGCCTCATCTTCCTAATCCCTATGAGTAGAAACATGGGACCATCTGCCCACCTGCTGGTGTGAGCTGTTTTAGCCATGGCCCTCCCTGGCTTGTGGCTTTTGCTGCAGGCCTTTGGAGCGGCTCATGGTCCTGCCTCACTCCTCTGGCTCACCTGGCTGTCTCCAGGCAAGTGCTGACACCTCGCTGCCCATGGCCTTCTTGGCCTTCCTTCTCACATCTTCCCTGAGGTTGTGACTGTTGACACCTCATTCCTGATTTTCCCTTGCCCTTTGTTTCCTGATCTTTGTCCTTGTTCTGGAGCCCATGTTCTGTGGACAGTGGATACACTTGGAGCACCCTCGAACCCATAACCCAATGCACATCTATTGTCCCATCCTTTCCCCCTCAGCCTGTGGATGAGGGAGCCTGACTGTGACTGGGGTGTCATTGTTTCTGCCTGTGTCCCCCATGCCTGCTGTGTGAATTGGCTCTCATGCCCTCCCTGTCCTGCCCAGAGCCTGTTAGCCAAACCTGGCAGCCCCAGGCACCCCTCCATGGTGCCACCTTTGCATCCCACAGGTCCCCATCTTGTCCTGTGGCTCCTTGCTGCTCCTTGCTGCTCTTTGCTGCTCTTTGCTCCCACCCCAACTGCAGCTTGCTTTGTCTGCTCCAGATGGGGTGGCAAGCCGCCCCACTTGGAAGAGCTCCCTGAGCATGTTGCTAACCTTGCGTGTGTCCTAGTGTCACTTTGCCTGTGTGCTTCCCTGCTATTCCATGGTCAAGGAAGGGTTTTCTGTACATAGTAGGGCTGCCCCTGAAGGAAACAGGGTAGAGGAGTCAGAGCAATGGCCTGCTAGGGACAGATGGGAGTGGTTTTTCTTTCTCTGTGAGCCCAAGG
Organism: Eospalax fontanierii; assembly: GCA_035773235.1. NCBI lineage: Eukaryota > Metazoa > Chordata > Mammalia > Rodentia > Spalacidae > Eospalax > Eospalax fontanierii. Next base: position 96,234,386 of record CM069531.1, read on the forward strand.
GAACTGTCAGCTTGAGGAATAGGACAGAGTGCAGTTGGTGGGTTAAGCTTCCAAGCCGGGCCGCTGGTGCTGTCTTCGTGCTTGTATGGGGCTGGGGAACTCAGCTGATGAAGTCTGAGCCTCTGAGTGGTGGTGACCATCGTCCAGTTATCGGACAAGCTGGTCTCCTGTGGCCAGTGGGCTGGGTGACTGTGAGTCCTGCTTTCATCACAGGTGTCTGGATCAGCTCCTTGAGATTGTTCCCTGTGTGCGGGAGTCTGGACCTTTGCATTCTGCATGTGTCAGTGTCATTGGAGGGCATCTGTGGATTTGTTTTGTTATTTAAATAACAGGGCCTCAGACAAAATCCTAGTATAGATGTGGAGAGGTGGATAGAGCCCAACACTACCTGTGGAATTATTGGTATCTGATGGCTGCTGGTAGGAAGAGAGTCAGTCTAGATTAAGGGTGAGACTCTCGGTAGGGTGACCAGGCTCCAGGGGGTGGACTTTACCATCGAAGAGCATTAGAGGACACAGATTGGACTCTCTAGAATGTGTGTGTGTGTGTGTGTGTGTGTGTGTGTGTGTGTGTCTGTGTAATTTAGTGGGGGTTTACTAGGCATGGTGCAGATGGGGGAGGGGATCTAAATGCGACCAAAATATATTGAAATTTGCAAAAATTAATTAAAAACAAAAATGAAATAACTAATACTATTATCATGAAATCATTTAATTGTTAATTTTCTGTGTGTGGAAGTTAAACAGTCCCATTGCAGTGATATTTCCTGTTATGGAAATGCTGCTGCTGCTGCATTATAATTTAGAATTACACTTTGGCCACGTTTTAAGTAGCAAATAAGTTATTTGTGGCCAACAAAGCCAACCTCCTTAACTGTCCCCCAAACCTAAGCAGGGTCTCAATGTAGTCCAGGCTTGCTTTGGACTTGCTCACCCTGTCTGTACCTCTGGAGTGCTGGCATTACAGGTGTATGTCCTTGACTGGTCTCATGCTCCACAGTCTCAGATGTCGCTGGCTCCTATGTTGGGTTTGTGGCTTCTGTGTGCCCTGCTGCCCCTGTATGCTTTGGTGCTGTGCTGGAGACAAAACTGCGGTACAGCCTCTGCCTCCCCTTGCTTGTGCTCCTTTCTCTGCTCTGCCTTTCTCTCTTCCCTCATATCCTATGGAGCAAACACTTGGGTGTCTGATTTGCTAACGCTGCCTGCACTGGAAGCTCAGGCTCCTGTCTCTGACTTCAGGAGCCTCAGCTAGACTTAACATCCCTCCACATTCCAGGTTCCTGGCTCTGTATGCTTAGCTCTTGCTTCTGATCCTGGCAAGGTCTGTGCTCTCTGTGGGGAAGAGTATTACCACTGGTCTTTGGCACTAGTCAGTTGATTGAGAAATGGTTATCTTTACCTAAACAGTATTAGAAATTGAAGAAGGTGTCAGCAACGCTGACTCTAGAGGGCTGGAGTTCTCTGCCCTTTCTTTTTTCTCTCATCTAAGGGAGACATGGATATGGCAGTGAGTGGCATTGCTCTTGTTGCTGTGAACAATTGATTCTAGAGCTGCAGGCTGTGGCAGAAGGATCTTGAGTTTGAGGTCATCCTGGGCTGCATATCAGACCCTGCCTCAAAACAGACAGACACACTCCAAACATGATGTTTAGCTTTCCTGAATTTGGAATCCTGTTAGTGGAATAATTCATCTGGGTAGTGGATAGGGGTCTTGCTTTGTCTTTCTATAAGCCCCCTCCCCACCCTCTTTCCAGGGGCTCTTATCCCTGGGATGTGGTCACACCTGAAGCTTAGACCAGTGGGTGGTTGTGTCCTGAGAAGCTGGGCTGATCCAGTGGTTCCAAAATGGGGGCACTGGGAGGAGCATGATAAGGGACTATGGTCCCTTGATTCTAATCAGTCAACTGCTGACACCTTGATTTCAACAATTTGTCTCTCGGGCAGGTGATGCTTCTAGCCTGGATGCTATTCCTGAGGCTGGGTACTGTCCCGTGCCAGAACACTTCTGCCCGGCTACAGTCCTGCTTTTCCTCTGGTAGTGCACCCTTCCCTTCATGGTGTCTGTATTTTTGCCAGCAGTCATGCTGAATGTCAGTTTTCTAGGTTCTACTTGGTGAAAGGACCGTCTTCCCCACAATGCTGGGGTATCGAAGTTGAGCTGGTATGGAACCCTCTGTGTCTGTGAAGAAGGCAGTGAGGGTTTGGCTTAGCCTCTCAGGTCCAGGCAAGGAACTGTGTCCTGAGTGTTCAGTCTAGGGTTGGTTGTGTGGGTTTTGGCAATCTTCTTCCTGGGTTTCAACCTCCAAAAGTGCTTTGTATTGCTGTCACCATCGCTTAACTGAGCCCATCATGATGGGGAGCTGTCACCATCGCTTTACCAAACCCTTCATGATGAGAAGCTTTCTTAGTGTTGAGACAGAGTCAGGGAGAAACTTTGTTTGCCCCATGTCTTTTCCCATCTGTGAGGTGGCATGGATACAATAATGTCTTTATGAGAGATCAGAACAGGGCCTATGGAAAAGTACCTGTGGTAATCTGCCGTTCTCAGTGCTGTGATTTCTGAGGTCTTCCCCAGTGCTGGCCAGTGCTTCTGAGGATTAGTGGGCTTCTCAGAGGCCTTAAGTTTCAGTGACAGCCATGCCTGAGCTGGGGTGTCGGGGGAACCTTTCGCCAAGGACCTGGGGTGGAGTTGCTTTTCTTGGCTTGGATTCGGCAGTGCCTTCGGGGAGCTTCAAACCAGCACCTCCTGCTTGGCAGCAGGGCGAACCTGCTCCTGTGTGGCTCCACAGCCTGTGATTTTCAGGGCTTGGAGAGCATGCCCCAGGGAGGGTAAGCTGGCTTGGGTGGGTAGCAATTGAAAGGCGTGGTGGTTTAGAATGATTACTGGGAAACTCGTTTGTTTGCACCTTGCACCCGGATCTTCTAGAACAACAAAAACAGAACCTGGGTTGCTCCTCCTGCTGAGAGGTGTTTTTCTCTGAACTGTTAGTGGTGTGATTGCCTCTTTGCTGCCTGTGCTTTTCAGAAAGGCAGGTGGCTCTAGATTGGTCCCTGTTTTACTGGCCGTGAAAGTGGGTTGCACTTCCCTGTGTCTGGCTCAGTGTGAGTGCTCAAGGCAGATCATAAAGTCCTCTGATGCTGAGAGTCATTCTCCCCCAGGTCAAGCACTGGCCAGCATTGGAAAGGAATATAGTCTGTGAAGATGCTTTACTATTGTTTTCCAAAAGAAGTTTCAATACAGTGCAGACCTCCCTGAAATGGGTGCTCCTTCAGCTTCAGTCTCCTTTCATGTGAAAAATCGAAGGCCTGCCTTTCTCCCACTCCTCCTTGCTTCTTAGAGAGTTTCTAACTTCTTGACTTCTCTGAACAAGCTCTAAAGGCTTGAACCATCCTGGAAGTCCAACTGGAAACTCCTGGAAGTGGTCTTTGTCCCGGTCAAGAAAGGGAAGGAGGAAAAGAATTGCTGTTGTACCATGGAGATACACTGTTGGTTCTCTCCATTCCAGGCAGTGGCAGGCAGCTGGACCCTGCTGCTGCTCTCTGGTTTGTGTGTAGGGGCAGTGCGACTGGACTGGGCATTTGCAGATGTGAGTCCTACCACATGCTGATGTGTCTACTGCCAGGGGGCCGTTTACCCACTTTACCTACTTGGGCCCACCATTGTGTATACTGGCCTTCCCTCACATCCCCCCCCAGGAGAGCTGATAGAGGGGCCAGCTACATCTGAGAGTTCCTTCTCTTTCTCTTGGGCAGGATTATCATATCTCATATGATGAAAACATTCTCCCCCTATCCCAGTAACTGGGTGTACTTTGGCACTGTCTGACTCCTATGTATGTACCCCATGTTTCTGCTTGAGAGATGTTTATTCTTTAAATGAATGGTTTACATGTAAAATATATGGCATTTGGTGTGTTTGAATTTATCTGAATTAACTTCTGGTTTTGGATCTTACATAAAATGAATCTAGGGAATGGTTTTTGCACAAGTGTATCTGAATTCACTGGGTAGAAGCATTGATAATCCAAGTTTGTGTTCAGTGTCTGGTGAATGTGTGAGGTGAGAGATGTGCATTGGAGTGTCTGTGTGAGGAGGGTTATCATTGCCCTTTCTTCATAAGCTGAGGGGAGGAGAGATCCAGCCCAAACAACCAGGCTGTGCTGTGCTGGCCTGTGTTGTTGGATAGTCGGCTATGCCCAGCTGCACCTGGACAGGCTGGTTCCAGCTTCCCTGCTCAGCACTTTGGAGTATGAGGAAGCTTGCTTGCTCGTGTGTGTGTGTGTGTGTGTGTGTGTGTGTGTGTGTGTGTGTGTATGAGAGAGAGAGAGAGAGAGAGAGGGGGGGGGTGGTGGTTGGGAATGAACCCAGGGCTTTGCACATGCTAGGCAAGCACTCTATTAGTAACCCTTTAAAAAAAGACAGTTTTAATCTGGGACTGCTGATCAAATCTGTAATCCCAACACTCTGGAGGCTGAGGCAGGAAGATTGCCATGAATTTCAGACTAGCCTGGTTATAGAGTGATGGCCAGTCTGAAAAAAAAAAAAATCAAGGAAAAAAAAGAATAGAAACCATTTTTATTCTTCTGACATTAAAAGATTAGCTGGGCATGGTTGCATATGCCTTCAGGAGGCAGGGGCAGGGGCAGGGGGATGGCAGGGGCAGTGGTAGGGGTAGGGGCAGGGGCAGGGGTAATCTCTGTGAGTTCAAGGCCAACTGGTCTACATAGTAAATTCCAGACCAGCTGGGGCTACAGGGAGTCCCTGTGTCAAAAAAAAAAAATGATCAAGGTCTTCTCAGTGCCACTGCCTCCCAGAGCTGGCCCACAAGTCAAATCCAAGTGTGCTGGCCGCCATGTCCCTGTGCTCTGTCTTCCTGGTCTGTCCAGTTGGCTGGTTGTTGTGCTGCCCTCGGCTGCTGACCCTACGCTGTTCAGCCACTACCCAACTTGGTGGCAACCCTTGATCTCAGTAATTGCCTAGTTGTTGTTTTTTAAAAGAAAAAAAAATTATTTTTTGCTTTCCTTTTAATTTATATGTATGTATGTATGTATGTATGTATTACATGTATGTATATGAGTGCACCTGTGTTGTGCCATGCCTGAGGAGGACAAACAGGGTGTCAGAGCCCCTGGAACTAGTGTTATGGATGGTTAGCCACCATGTGGGTGCTGGGATTCAAACCCAGGTCTTCTGCAAGAACAGCCATGCCTTTAACCATTGAGCTATCTCTCTAGCCTGCAGTAACTGCCTGGTTTGTGTCTGTGTCCTCCAGCCTAGGAGGGTCTCGGCCTTCTTTTGCAAGGGGGACCTGGAACTTTGTCTGTCCTGTTTCCTATTCTTGCCCACTGATACAGCCTTGTCCTTGGCTTTGCACGCTGCCCACTTGATAATGTGTATAATTTTTTCATCTCTTCTGTTAGAGGTCAGGCTGTCTTCAGAGTGACTGGTCTGCTTTAGCCTCTCAGTGTCTTTGTCATCAAGAATAAGGCCGGTGTCCTGACTGGCTCTGCCCTGCTATCAACAAGTAACAGAGCTTTGGCCTCTGGAGCCTGTGTCCAGCACTCCCATCAGGGACAGTTCTGCAGGTGTGTGTGTGTTTGATCAAAGTTGTGGTCTGTTTGTCTTTGCCTCCTTGTCCCAGCATAGTCTACCTGTGCTCCTCATCCTGGAAATTTCTGCTCCTTATCTGATTGTGTCTGGGCTGATCCTTCCACACCTTCATTGTGTGCTTATCCCCAGAGGTTGTGGAGGCTTCTCACTGTCAGACTCAGAATACAATGGCTTTTTACAGTAAGTGTGATGGCAGCAGTCAGTGTCCTGTCTTTTATAGTGTTGAGAATTCTTCTCTTCACAATTTATTGGGGCTTTTATCAGGAAGGCAGTCGTGTTTTTATTTGTTATTCTGTTGATTTGTATAGCACATTATTAATTGATAGTTGGATGTTAAACTAGCCTTGCATTCCATATAAATGAGGGATAAACCCACTTGGTTTTGGTGTAAAATCTTTTGGTATGTTGTTGGCATGCTAGCGTCTCATTTGGTGTTTTTACATCTGCATTGCAGGGGTTGACTGCAGTTTTTGACTTAATCTTGGCTTTGTAGTAGGGTAACCCTGACTTTGTACAACTATCTGGGAAATATTTTCCTCAGAGCTGTTGCAGAATGGTATTTTTTCCTTTAAATGTTAGCTAGAATGCATTAGAGAAGTCTATGGCCTTCTGTGGGAGGATTCTAAATCACAAATTCAGTTTCTTTACTTGCTATAGTTCTGCCCAGAGCTTCTGTTTCTCAACTTGGCCTTTCTTGGAGTATGTTCATGTCATGTGAGCCATCTGATTTGTTGCCCTAAAGGTCATAACATTCTTTTATTGTCATTTTAAAGTCACTGTCCTGTGGCTTCAATAGATGCATATGTATACTGTTCTTTTTAACTGCTTTAAAAGACATTAAATGGGGCTGGAGAGGTGGCTCAACGGTCAGGAGCATTGACTGCTGTTGCAGAGGACCCAGGTTCAATTCTCAGCACCCCCATGGCAGCTAACAGCCATCTTAACCCCAGTTCTGGGGATATGATGCCCTCTTCTGATCCTCTTGGGCATTATACGACACTAGTGCACTTACATACATGCAGGCAAAACACTCATATACATAAAAAATAAATCAGAAAAAATGTTTAATGTCATTTTGTATTTTTATTTTTAGTAGTTTGTTATTTATTTTATTTTATGTGTATGAATGTGTTGCCTGCATGTATATAAGTTCACCTGTGTTGTACAGTACTGTGGAAGTCAGAAGAGGGCATCAGAGCCCCCAGGAACCTGAGTTACAGATTGTTGTTAGTTGCCATGTGGGTGCTGGGAACCATACCTGGATCCTTGGCAAGAGCAGCCCATGCGCTTGACTACTGAGCCAGCTCTCCATCCCTTCTTTTTAACTATTTAAAATTATACTATTACAATGCCTCTAAATACTTGAGCACACATTCTGTATGATCACTACACCATTGGGAGGACACCTCTTATAGACTTTGTGTGTCTGTCTGATGCTGGGGCTATGAATTCTGGGCCTCAACTATGCCAGGCAAGTGCATCTGCCACTGGTTGTATTCTCAACCTTTGGAGGATTTGTTTTTAACAAAAAACAGTTTGATTTTGGTACCCACTGGAATTGTAGGTGCTTTGAGTTTTAGAGTCTTGAAGCATGCCTGTCATTGTCTGTCTCCTAGCTTGTGGGCAGGCACAGAGGCTCATGTGGACAGCAGTGGACCCATGTGATGCTAACCCAAGACTGTGCAGCTGAGAAGCGAACTCGGGAAAGTGCCTGTGCTGTCTACAGTGGTACATGGAACATCTCGTAGTTTTGGAAATTTTGGAAACATTTGTTTCAGCAATTATTCTCTGAACAAAAGACTCTCAGAGTTTCTGAGTATTACATTGAAAGCTGAAATTTGAATTTCAATTTGAATTTTGGATATAAAATGTGTTGCCTTGTCATATTGTCAGGTGTCATATAATACAGACACTCTGCTCCTTTCAGGATTTGTTATAAGTAAGTTGTCCTGTTTAAGAATTTCTGGTTATTTCACACCAATGGCTGAGAAAGGGGAGATTGACATCTGCATACCTGAGGAGGATGTGGTGCCCCCCTGACAGAGTACTTGGGAGGAGATGTGCTAGCATTAGAAGGTGTGGGGCTAGACCTGTTACAACCCTGGCTTCTTCCTTGCTAAGTATGCTTTTGAGGATCTAGGTTCTAGATATCACTGTGTTCTAGGGAGGACTGTGTCCTAGTGAGGATTGTGTCATGGTAAAGGACTGTGTTCTCACGAAGGACTGTGTTATAGTGAAGGACTGTGTTCTAGTGAGGACTGTGTTCTAGTGCAGGACTGTGTTCTAGTGAGGACTATGTTCTAGAGAGGACTGTGTTCTCGTGAGGACTGTGTTCTAGTGAGGACTGTGTCCTAGTGCAGGACTGTGTCATAGTGAAGGGCTGTGTTCTCGTGAGGACTGTGTCCTAGTGCAGGACTGTGTTCTCGTGAGGACTGTGTTCTAGTGAGGACTGTGTCCTAGTGCAGGACTGTGTCATAGTGAAGGGCTGTGTTCTCGTGAGGACTGTGTCCTAGTGCAGGACTGTGTTCTAGTGAGGACTGTGTTCTAGTGAGGACTATGTTCTAGTGCAGGACTGTGTTCTAGTGCAGGACTGTGTTCAAGTGAGGACTGTGTTCTAGTGAGGACTATGTTCTAGTGCAGGACTGTGTTCTAGTGCAGGACTGTGTTCTAGTGCAGGACTGTGTTCTAGTGAGGACTGTGTCCTAGTGCAAGACTGTGTTCTAGTGAGGACTGTGTTCTAGTGAGGGCTGTGTTCTAGTGCAGGACTGTGTCCTAGTGCAGGACTGTGTTCTAGTGCAGGACTGTGTTCTAGTGATCTAATGAGGGTCAGCTATTTTTTTGGTTCCTACCGTCCACATACACTTGTAGTGCTGTGTGCAGGGTCTGCATGTGATGGTAGCTGTTCTCACACAGAGGTGACCTGGAGTTACCATGTCCAGTGCTAAACTGCGATAGTGGAACGAAGTCAGTTCTGTGAGAGGCAGAGCAAGGTGGAACCCTTCTCTTGGGGTTGACTACAGTGAGTGTGAGGAAGGAGTCCTGTGGTTCCTTACTGTTGCGTGGACCATTGGTCTGCAAGTTTTATCCTTTGGCATTTTTGTTTGTTCTCAGGTAACAGCAGTGAGGCTTTTCCCTCTTGAAGCCTTGCGCAGTGTGTGTGCACTGCAGGTTTGGATCTGAGCCCCTGCCCTGAGAGGACTAGACTCCCTCAGTGTGCTCCTGCCCTCAGGGGCCTGTTGGAAGACCCTTTTCCAGCCTATTCCACTCTGGCTGTTTGGTAGTGTGTGCTCAGACAGAAAATCTGGAACATGCAGTGAGTTCTGATATTTGGTGTATGCTTTAAACTTATAAATGTCTTTTAAACATATTACTTTTTCAGGCCCAAATATTTAAGCATGGAAAACGGGAAGATTGTTTACCCTACGGTAAGACTTAAAAATGAGCATGTTTGTGATGGGGTTGAGAATGTGTAGTGAAGTGTGCTGCTCTAACTGTATTCATGGGTGTCAGAACCTGTGTATTTGGACGTCATTGTAGCTCTGTGACTTTCTGTTTTGTGTGCTTCAATGAAATAATTTGTGATAAACTTCTAATTATTTGAAAAATAGAAACTTGCTGAGGGCCTTAAATTGAAGATCTGGGTTTTATTGTGCCCAACAGGCCGAATTTACCATGGATGGGCCTGTCATAGTGGACATGGGCCTAAGGTCACCACTGATCTCTTGGGACCTATGACAGCCTTGTTCTCCCCTGTCATCTAATTCCAATCCAGTTGCCACATCCCTCTGCATATGACCTCATCCCCACTCTCCATCATCATCCCAACCCCATGCTTTATCCCTTTTCTTATTCCTACTGCCTGTTTCTTCCTTATTCTGTTATCTCCCTCATCGCCTCATCCTCCTCCCCTTCTTCTCGTCCCCCTCCCTCCTCACCTCACCTCCCCTGTCATCTCATCCCCCTCTCTATCTGCTCATCTCCCTCCTCACCTCCTCCCCCCTTTCCTCCTGTCCCTCATCTCCTCATCTCCCTCATTTCTTCATCCCCTCATCATCTCCTTACCCCCATCTCCATCATCTCCTCACCCCCATCTCCATCATCTCCTCATCTCCCTCATCTCCATCATCTCCTCATCCCCCCATCACCTCACCCTCTCTCACTTCCAGTCACCTGGTCCTGTCCTCTCTGCTCAGGCTCTTGGCTCCACCCCAGTCTGTCTTCTTTCCTCCTCCCTCTTGATTGGCCTCAGTCTTGTCTGTTTTACCCCAGGTCTAACTCTGTGTTTCTGTCTTAGGCTTTTGATCTCTGCACAGAATGCCTTTTTCATCCTTTCTCCCTCAGTCTCCTGAATGGCCTTGCGGCCTAGGGTCCTGCTATGTGCTTCCTATGTGAGAGGCATTCCCATCATGTCCCCCTTGGGCTCAGCCCCCGGCCCTAACATTGTTCCATCACAGTGCTGAGGGATCGAGCATTTCACGAACAGAATACCTCAGAAGCCCTGGTCCACAGGCATTGCCTCTTCAGTGCACGCTTGCTGCGTGACTGCTGGCAGCAGGCTGTCCTCCCGGTGCTCTGGGATTTTGCTACTTTTTGCTTCATGGTGAGGACACCAAGGAGGCTCTGTTGTAGCTGTTCTTGGCAGATGGCCTGGGGGAAAGGCGGTCTTGGGGTCAGGGATTTGGCGCACCTTAGCTGTCACCTGTCCTGGACCTGTGGGACTGACTGTTTTCAGGAGTGCATACCACCTGTGGCCACGCTGAGTTGTGTGTTCTCACCTGCAGCCGACACTGTGCTCCAGTGCCTCGATGGATGCAGACTTCCCGAGAGCAGCCAAACCTTGCTGCGGAAGCTGGGTGTGAAGCTTGTTCAGAGGCTGGGGCTGACCTTCCTGAAGCCAAAGGTGGCCACATGGAGGTGAGTCAGGGGTGCGACCTGGCATTGGTCTTGAGGTGATGGCTGCCTGGGAAGAACAGTGAATAATACCATCTGCATTCAGTTTTCCTTGGATGTCTGAAGTGCTTTCTGGTTCTGAAAGGACAGTTTTCCTTTTGCTGTTTTCTGACTCCACAAAGTAGAAATGTGCTGGGAGACTTGCGCCTTCTTCTGCGAGGTGCTGCTCAGGTGCAGCCCAGGTCGTTGATTTGGATGCCTGGAAAGCTTCCTGATGAGTTGGTCTCTTGAGAAAACTGGCTCAGTCTCGAGTGTTTCTGAAGCATGGGTGTCTTTTCTCGTCGATGGGGACAGGGCTGGGTTGTTGGCGGGCTGCCCCGCAGTGCTGCTTTTTCTTCTCTTTTCTTTTCCCTTTTCGTTCGTTCTTCTTTTATTGAGACACAGTCTAGCCCAGGTTGGCCCTGACCTTACAACCCTCCTGTCTCAGTCTGTAAGTGCTGGGATTCCAGGCATGTGTTAACCAGGTCTAGAAAGTACCGTGTGTTTTTGTTTTGTTGCTGAGGCTTGAACCCAGGACTTGATGTGTGCTGGGTAAGCACTCTTCCACTGAGCTTTATCCTCAGCCCATGGGTGCTGTGTTCTTATACCTTTGATTTTATTTTGGTTACCAATGTGTGTGATTTGGGAAGAATTATTTAAGTGTAGTTGAAACTTTTTTTCCAAAGTGTAACGGGTTCCAAAGAAGTGAGTTATGATTTAGTGATACTTTGCTGAACCGTCTCTGAAATGCCCAGTGTTGTTTATTGACTAAATTCTAGTGACTGGTTTCCAAAACACAATAGAGCGTGTGCACAATGCTGAAACTGGTGAGATATGAGATCTGAAGGGTTGGTGACAGTCTGGAGATGCAGGAGAAGCCCCTGATCTGGTCAGAGACCAATAGGTGGGAGGGGCAGCCATCTCTTCTGCCCAGGCTGTCTGTCCCTGAGCTGGTTTATGTGCCCCGAAGCACTCTCACAGACATGCCAGACATGTTCAGTTAAATGTAGGTATAAGAACCTTAATGTAGAAAGGAAAGTGATTTAGTAGTACCCTGATCTTATTCCATTTGTGTTTTTGGACATATTTAGTATGATTATTAATGTGACTGCATTTTACCAGGCATGGTAGCATACACCCATACTCCCAGTGCCCCTGGAGACAGAGGCAGGAGGCTTATTGAAATTTCAAGGCCAATCTGTTCTACATTGTGAGTTTCAGGCCAGCTAGAGATACATAGTTACAACTGTCTCTTAAAAAAACACAAAAACCAAACCAAAATATGATTGGATTTAAAATCCATTCTTGTGCTGTGTGTTTTCTTGCCCATTTTTCTCTTTTTCTTTTATCTGTATATTTCCCCCTTTTGAGGCAGGGACTGATGTAGTCCAGACTAGCCTTGAATTCTCTCGATAGCTGAGGGTAACTTTGAACTCCTGATTTTCCTCTCTCTACCTTCCAAGTTCAGCTTCTCTTTCTCCCCTTTTCCAGTTCTTCTCAGGTCTCCTAGCACACTGTCCGCTGGTTTACTCCCATTGCAGTGGAGTGCCGGTGGATCCCCCGACTTGCCTGTGTTTGGTTTTGGTTTGTTGGCTCAGTTTATTTGAGTCCTTCTCTGAGGGTGCACCCCTCTCCACAGCACAGGTTTTACTTCGCTTATGTGGCCTTTTGGGGATTTAAGCGAGAGCTGGAACTTGTCATCTGGGTTCCAGTCCTGAGGATCCCAACAGCCTCTGAGCTCGGAGTTCTCCATGCTGCTGCTCTTTCCTTCTGACTCTCTTTTGGGTCCTGCTCTGTACTTACTCATTATGGGAGCTGCTTAGGGGATGAGGGAGGTTGTGTGCGGTGATGGGGTGTTCTTTCGCAGTAGCTCCTGCCTTGGCACCCTGCTCTGTCTCCCTTAGCACTCCTGTGTTCTTGCTGCAGGCTTGACATGTGGAGGAGAAGGTGGGGCACACCTTTGTTTTCCTGTTGGGAATGGGGAGCCCTCCGCCTCAGTGGATAGTCTTCTCCTGTCCATGGTGCCTTGGTTTCTATCCATGGTCTGTCATTGTTATGGCAGAAGGCTGAATCTCATAGACGCTTAACTTCTGTGACTTCATTCATGATTGGTTACTCATCACCCTGGTTTGTGCTTTTCCTATGAGATCATTGATGTACTTTTTGAGAGCATGGTGGTCATGACTGAGTGGATGGTGGTACGTTTTCTTATGTGTGTGGTAGTCTGAGCATCCTCTGCCAGCTATCTTTATTGAGCAGCTTAAAGAATGCATACTTTCCTCCAGGCTTCTGTGAGTGGTACTGGGGTGGGGCTCAGCTGTTCCTTTGGTCAGGGTCCTGCTACTGGTAAAGGTGTTGGTCGAGTTGCTGTCTGCTAAGCCTAAAGGACTTTCCTCTTGAGGCTGGGCTGGGGAAGTTCTGTCCCCAGGCTTGTTCATGGCTGTTAGTAGGACCCTTTCCTGGCTGGATGTTTGCTAGAGTCCTCCAAGCTTCCTGACCATGTAGGCCTTGCCATAGAGAGGAGAGCCAGACAGAAGCCACGTCCTTTTGTGAACTCATCTTAGAGGTGGACTCTCACCATTCTTGCATGCTGATTCTTAGGAGGGGGTTGCTGGGTCCAGGGAAGACTCGGGGAAGGACCAGGTGCCACATTAGCACTGACTCCTCTCTTCTTCCCTAGGCCAGTGGGGGAGCCATCTAGAACTTTATTCTCTGGGAATCACTCAGGCTGTGGCCCTCAGGATTCACAGTAGACTTGTTAGGCACCAGGCCCAATTAAAAGTAGTGTTTCTGAAAGTAGTGTTTTTTAGGCCTGGTTCTGCCAGGTGGTTTGAGTGCTCTGTGCCGCCTCCTCTCCCTTCACAGTGGCGTTTTGGTGGTACCACTTCTCTGTGCAGAGTGGGAATGGAGGCAGGACATGTAGAGTTACCCAGCTAAATGGTGTGCAGCTGGCCCAAGCTCTTCACAGAACGTTAGGGAGAGATGATGCTGGTTTCCCTTGCCATGCAGTGGGGTCTAATGGGTGGGAATTTGTGAGCAGTATTCACGGAGGATACTCTGTAGGAGACAGTGGCAAATGGGATTTGGTCATGGGGGAGCAGAGACCCTGTGTCTTGGGCAGAGGCCAGAAGGCAAGAAGCTGGAGAAGGCAGCTGCTTGCTAGCAAACAGGGATGAGGCCCTGATTCTTTGCATGCATACCCTGGGGCCAGACTCCACACTTGCCTTTTGCCATGGTACTTTGCTGTGGGCCAGTGCATTCAGAATTCGGACCTGTGTCTGGCTGAGGGCGGCTTTCCTTGAGACTTGTCCGAATAACAGCAACTGGTGATCTTCCTTCTCCTGTTTGTGTGGCGTGTAGGATTTTCACAGACATCACGCATGATGCAGAGAGAGGGTAAGGTGATGATGTCAGTTACCAGAAAATTTAGTTTTAGGGTCAGGTTGTACCTACTGACCTGAGAGCTCTTTGTTCTGCCTAGGTATCAGCGTGGCTGTCGGTCTCTGGCTGCCAACCTGCAGCTCTGTGCCCAGGGTGGGTGTGAGCAGAAACTGCTGTCTGCCAGTGTAACTTCTGATGGTGATGAGGACTACGACATCCCCGAGGGAGTTGAGAGTGTGATAGGTAAGCGGGGCCTACAGCAGATGGCATTCATGTTTTGGTCTGGAACACTGTCTGGACTGTCTCTCTGCTGCCTCCTGGTCCCTCTTGTTGACCTTCTGTCATCTCACTGAGCGCCAGACCAGCAGCTCTCAGCTACTCCCCACTGGCTCTTCACCTCTTCATGCCTTTCTGCCGCCTGACCCTTAAGCTGCTGTCTCTGGGAAGCAGGGCTCCCCAGGAAATGAACTTGGGACATGGGCTCAGGTCTGCACCCTCTACAGCCTGCTTGTCCAAGCATGCATTCCTTAGGGGCCATCAGGTTCCTATACCTTGCAGGGATCGTGACTCAGTGCCTGTTCCCAGGTGGAAGCTTCTCCATAGACAGTCTTCAGCGGAGCCCTCTGCTGTGGCCAGCCTTGGATTGGTTGCTGTCTGTTCAGCCTTCTTGCGTTTCTGCCTCCTGCTGGAACCCCCACTTCCTGTGAGGATCCTGGCTGGGGCTATGGGGCCAGCTGACCTTCTCTGCTGCTGTGTTCTGTCCACTCGTACCCGTGCAGAGCCCTCAGGACGTACTTTCTCCAGACTTCCTATACCTGCTGTCTCTACTGTCTTGACATCTGTGGTTTGCTCACATGGCTAGCCCTTACATGCATTTGGCCTTTTTCTTGAACCCTGATGCTTCTTGAGATGCCCTTTCTTGGTTGCACCTGTCCTGATTTGCTCTAAGCTACCCTGAACTCCATGGTCCCAGACTGAGTTCTGTCTACCCCTCCCTTGTTGCCTATCTTCCCCAGGCACATTACTTTTCACTCTTATCCCCCAAGACCACCCAGTCTGCTGGTTTCTTTCCTCTCGGCCCCCCAACTCTTAGCTGATTTGTCTGTGTCAGTTCTCGAGCTAGCCCTCTAGCCATCGTCTGGACTCTACTGGGCTTGCAGGGCCTTAACTGTGTGACCTGGGATGATCTTCTTATGCCTCTGGGCTGCTCCCCAGAGGGCTCGTCTTCTTCCTATGGAATTCTTCCTAGCTGTTTCAGTTGCTCTGGACCTCCCTTCTGGAGGCCTTTACATGGTGAAGCAGCTGTTCTCTGCTGATTGTCCTATGGGGTTGGATCTACTTGTTGGGAAATGGCTGGATTTTTCTGTGATTATTAAAAATACGGAGGAAACACTTTTATTGTAATTTGAATTAAGACCCCCCCTTGGGCCTACAAAATGGCTCAGTGGGTAAAGGCACCAAACTTGACAAACTGAATTTGATCCCTGGGATCTAGATCGCCAATCCTAACTTGTCTTCCTGCCTCTGCTGCTTGCTGTGGCACACCTACGCCCACAAGCCTGTGTGAGCATTTGCACATATACAATAAGTGAATGCTTAAAAAGTAAAATTGAATTAAGCCCTCTCTATGCCAGGCTGTCTTTGACAGTCCTCCTGCTCCAGTTTCTCAGTACTGGGTTTGCAGACATGTGCTACTATGCCTGGCTAACATTAAGATTAAAAAATTTATTTTGGTTTATTTTTATTTTACATGTATGAGTATTTTACCTGCATGTATGTAAGTGTATGCAAACTTAAGTGCATGCAAACTTAAGATTCGTAACCTAGTTCCTACAGTGTGTTCTTTGGAGTGAAGTCTAGGTTATATATGAGCCAGAGGATTAGAAGTTTACCCAGGCTCACGCCTTGTACCCTTGTTCTTGCAGAGCAGCTGCTGGTTGGGTTGAAGGACAAGGATACTGTGGTCCGGTGGTCTGCAGCCAAAGGGTATGTATGGGTGCCCTGCGTGCAGCAGGTACTGAGTGCCAGAGGTGAAGGGCAGCTATGTGTCTTTGTGTTGCCTCTTCATGCCTTAAAAACTTTACATGGGGTTTCAGGGCTGCAAACACTTAGTAGGTTTTCAGAAGGTAGAATTGTTTTATAATACACACTTAAAGGTAATTACTGAGATTAAATTTAGTAGGCTTCCTGTGGGGTATGGGGCCATGCTACGACAGTTCGTTCATATAGTGTAGGTGTTTCAGTTGTTGAAGAGACCCTGTAGAGAGAAAATAAAGTGGGCAGTGATGTTTCTTGCCCATAGATCCCCTGGGGTCACAGGTTTTGAAGTTCCCCTAGCTGGAGGGGCTGCCATGAGAATTTGTGTTTATGGCAGTAGTAGATGTGTCTTGGCCCTCAGTCTGCATGCCTGGGAGAGATGGGCCAGTGTGTATATAGTGAGACAGGCTTGGGGGATCCTTCCCTGGGGCCTGACTTAAGGCCTCTGGCCTCCCTCTGTGTAGGGCCTGGACACTTGTCTCTCATGGAAATAGAGAGTCCAGCCTGGTGGGGGCCTAGGTTGGGACTTGCAGCATTTTCTAGTGCTTGGGAGCTGCTATCACTGATGGGTTCAGGGTTCATATTACTTTGGGGAGAAGTGACCATACACCCTGTCCACTTGCTCAAGGATCTGCTTGCCCTGTGCCTTCTCCTGTAGGGGATGGTTGCTGTGTGTGAGACTTGCCTTCCTATTATCCGAGGGATAAGCGACTCACTCAGAGTGGTCATGTGTAGCTGATGGACCGTCACTTTTCTTTTTCAGAATTGGTAGGATGGCTGGAAGGCTTCCTAGAGAGCTGGCAGATGACGTGGTGGGGTCTGTGTTGGACTGTTTCAGGTATGTTCCCACCCTTAAGGACAAACCTGGACTTCTCTCTTGATATTTTGTATCAGTTGGGCTGTTTGTCAGGACCCCAAACCTATTTTTCCCTTTTAGTTAAACTTGAAAACTCTAGATATCTGGTGTGTTGCTCTTTTCAACACCATTATATATTAAAAACCTTTAGGGAAAAGTGAAGCCAGTGTTGAACCTATGCACACAGACCCCCTTCATCTTCAGATGGTGGGCTTTGCGCCTGTACTGTGTGTCAACAGAACTTCTTAGGATGAGGGAGTGTTCTGGATCTGTCTGGATCTAGCCTGACTACTAGCTAGTGTGGACACTGAGGCTGTTGAGTGAGTGGATTTGAAGTTGGATTTAAAAGCAGCCTTTTAAGTCATTCTGGGTTTGTGGGGCACATGGCCTGCTATGGTAGATGTTGGTGGCTCTGGTTGTAAGATCACAGACTAGCACTGTGCACATGTAGGCAAGGACATTGGTTTTATTACCATCTCAGTGACAGTCCCTCCTTTGTGATGGTGTATTTCTGGGCTTCGGAAGTAGAGAGTTGAGAAGAGCCATCTCCTTCCAGGCACACCCTTCGCAGGGCCCTTTGTCAGTGCTGTCTGGTGCTCCTCTCTTAGCTGTGACTGGCTGGCAGGAAGTGTGTTATCAGTACCCTGGGTGCTTCTGCACGTGCTGCTCTGCTGCTCCCGTCTCTGGAGAGGGCCTGCCAGCAGCCCAGGGCCGACTTCCTTCTGGAGCCCTTTCTCATTTTGCCTGGGGCTGCCTGGGGCTGCACAGTGACACTTTTCAGCTTGCAGAGATAGTGTGTCAGACACTGCTCATCTGCTTTGGAATGATGCTGCATGTGGCAGGAAGGCTCCTTGCTGGGGGACTGCGTCGTGGAGGGAGAGAAAGGCACACTGCTGCTTTGCTTAGCTCTGTTGCTATGAGCCTCGTTCTCAGTTCCTTCTGGAGGTCATGGGATGGGTGAGCTGAGCGCCCTTGGGCCTTCTTCCTATCTTTTCTGGCTTCTGAGGGTGGCCAGGCCTTTCTGTTCTCCAAGAGAGCAGAGGTTTAGGAAAGGCTGGGGCTCCACCTTCTCCAGCCTTCCCTCTGCACCTTACTGAGTCTCAAGTACCTTCTTGGCTTTTTGCTTCCCTTAGGGTGTTTCTGCTTATTGCCCCTAGTTCCTAGGGCTTTTTACCCAACCCCTGTTGAAGCTGTTCTTGGCACTTTGCTGCATCTTTCTCTCTGGCATCCTCGGCCCATTCCCTTGGGCTGCTGCAGGTCCTGGTGTGCACTGCTTCTCCAAACTGAGTTCCTTCCTCCTGGCTTGTAGTCTTGGTCCAGTGTCAGCTACTCAATCTTTTAACCTTCCAGGGCTTCTGTTATTTTAATAGATGCAGGCATGAACATATGTCCTGTTTTTGTAGCTATGTTCTGGAGCGAGGATGGGTGTTAATACTGGTAAATCCTCTGTCCAAGTGTGCTGACAGAAGGATCAGATGCTGGGTCTGTGCTGAGACTTGAGCCTCCCAGGCTCTCCTCCTGCCCACTGTGACCTCCCAGCATTCCGTGCCTTCTTCTCTCTGGATCCCTAGACTTGGCAAGTCTGAGGTAGAAGCTTACCATTATTAGCCCTTGGCCAGAGTTCTTGTCTCTGCCCCTGCTGTGTTTAAGAACACAAATGGGCAATGGTGGATCAGCTTCTCAGGCTAGCCTGGTGGGAGCAGCAGTGACACACTTGCAGTATAGAAGTGTTGTTGGTTATACTATATTTGAGTCATCGCCCTATTGAACTCTCTCCATTTGGAACCTCAAGGGACACCTCAAGGAAATGGAGCCAGCTGTGGGGGCACAGGTCTGTAATCCTAGCACTTGAGAGGTGGAGGCAGGAAAATCAGGAGTTCAAGGCCAGCCTCAGCTACATAGTGATTTTAAGGCTAGACTAAGCTACATGAGACCCTGTCTCAGCAAACAAAACTAGAACTTGAAAATTTAGAAATGATCACATGGCCTCTGAGCAGACAGCTGGGAAGATGGTCTGCACTTAAAAAGAACTGTAGTTAGGATGGTGTAGTTGGTAGTGAGTATGGGGACAGCTGGTCTGCTAGCTCGTGCAGGTCCGTGCTCTGTCCGTATGACAGTGGGATGTTCCGTGCTTTCCTCCTGTCTTGATGCCTGTGCTCACAGTACAGCCTGTAGTATGAATTTGCTGTTGAATGAATTCAGTCAGAATTGGTCAAAACCTGGTATTTGTTTGGTGATGTGTACTTCCAGTTTATGTTGGCAGAAAAATATGGAAACTTCATAGCAGCCCTGACTAGTCCGGAACGTCACTCAATGTCATTGTAATGACAGGCCACACCCTGAAGAGCTTCTGAGCATCCAGACACATTCTTATCAAATACAAAATAGTACCTGAGAGACCCTGTTTCAGTTTGGTGCAAAATTACATTCCTATAGTCCCAGCAACTTGGGGGGCTGAGCCAGAAGGTTGGCTTGAGCCCACAAGCTTAAGTTCAGCCTGGGTGCCCTAGCCAGACCTGCCTTAAAAAAAAAAAAAAAAACTCTTAATGTTATTTCATTGATTAAAAAAAAAATTATTTTTAGACAAGTTCTTGTGTATCCCAGGCTGGCCTTGAACTTGTTGTGTAGTCGAGGATGCCCTTGAACTGATGACCCTCATGTTTCTACTTCCCAGGGGCTGGGCTTACAGGCATGCAATCATTATGGCCATTTTATTTCATCGATTTTTTAAATCTTGAATTTGATCACTCAAGTACCAATGAGTGCCTTTAAAGGAGTCTTCCTGTTCCTTTCTTACTAATGTCCTCTGAATTGGGTGGAAGCTGTATTGACTCCCGAGTTTTCTTACAGAGGTGGGCTGAGGCTGGAACATTGTGACCATGCTGACAGGACACCATCTGGGGTAGTTGACCTGGTAGTTGACATTGTAGATGGTGGAATGTTTCTGGGCTGGTCTTGAGCTGACACAGGTCTTTTTCATTATTGGGTAATGTGAAGAGATATTAGTTTCATATTATGTTTGACTGTCTTATTTCTTCAGCCAAAAAGTACTGGTCTTAGCAAGCCTCAGGGCTCAGAATGTGAATGCCTTATGTCTCTTAAAAAATTGTGATTTTGAATCAGGAGCTGATATCAGAACTCTGATCTCAGTTTCCAGGAGACGGATACAGCATGGCATGGTGGATGTCTGGCACTAGCGGAACTGGGCAGGCGAGGCCTGCTGCTGCCATCGAGACTTCCTGAGGGTAAGTAACTGAAGCTCATGGATCTGTATCCTTAGGGCTCCTGGAATCTGATAGGTTCCTCAACTGAATTGTTGCTGAAGTGTGGCCAGCTGTGGACACACAGTGCTTCTGTGGAGTGCATAGGAGATGCATATCTTTGAGTCTCCCTTCTTAAACTAGCCTTTATAATATACTGATTTTACCTCTTCAGCCTGCTGTGTCTGCACCCTGCAGACACCTTGTGTGCAGGGTCTGGAGGGCCAGAGATCCTGGCCATGTCTGGTTTTCTTGTCTCCTAGAACTGGTGCTCATTCTTGGGGGTGCTGTCACCCATTGAGAGCACCTGTAGTGTAGGACTTGGTGTCCCCACCCTGTACTGTGAAACCTGCAGTGACAGCATCCTGGTGACAAGATTTGTGGCAGCAGTGGAGCTGAGCTTCAGATAGAGGGGGCACAATGTGGTACGTGTGCAGAAGTGCTGGCCTAGGCCTTTGTCAGTCCCAGTCTGGTGGAGGCAGACAGAAAGGCTGTGGCCATGTGCTGCCATGTGGCGGGTGGGACGGCCCCTGTGAGTGGCTGGAAGTGATTGGACAGAGAAGATCCTCTGAAGAGTGTGCCACAGACACTGTGCAGGGTGTGGCTTCTGTCTGGAGCAAGATGCCTGAGGGTGAGGTCTGTGTCTCACAATTGCTGAGCTGTAGTGTCATATTGGGCACTGGGGCACACGTGAGGTCTTCTGGACTTCATCCTATTTGGTTGTTTCTGGTTTTTAAAACAGCTCTGTTGTAGTCATTCATATACTGCAGAGTCCACTGGTTCACAGTGCAGTGGTCTCGGGCATATGTAGGGTTATGCAACATGATGTAATTAACTTCAGAATGTTTTCATTGCCCCAGGCTGAAACCTCTGGTCCTAGGCAAACTCCTGCTCTCTGCTATTTTGTTCTGCTTTACTTAGACATTTCGTGGAAACAGGCCGGAGTGTGTGTTTTTGGGTTTCCTCTATGCATGTGTGTGTGCACACTTCCCCATGACTTATTCCTAAGCTTGTTTCTTCATCTTTGCTCTGGTGGACAAGGTTTTGGGCCATTATCAGATGACTACGTAGTTTTCAGTTTAAGTGGTCCAGGTGCCTGGCCTTCTCTTTATTAGTCCTGGTTTTGGTCCTTTTGGCTTTTTTGGGAGTCCTCTTTGAACCTTGTGCCCTGTGAATGTTCTTTTGAGCATCAGGCTGACCCCTGAGTGAGCTCATCTAGAGTTCTTGGGTGTTAATATTTTCTCTGTGGAGTATAAAAACACTATATTTGATTAATATTCTGGCAAAGCATACCCATGTGTTCCTAATTTTGTGGTTGACTTTTTTCCTGGTTTTATGTTTTGAAGTTAAGCATTCTGATAGCGCTGGATACTTGGTATGACCCTTTATCTGTTCTTGGAGGTTCTTCTGTGTTTTGAGCATCTTGGGTGTGTAGATTCATGTCTTTCCTCAGACTTGTGACACGCTCAGTCATAACTTTGTAAATACTCTCCCCCTCCAGGATCCATAAGGTAGCTCTGTTGGTGGGCCCCATTGCGCCCCTCAGGTCTCTTAGGCTCTGCTTCTTTTAAAAATTGCTCTTGTCCTTGCTCCTCAGACTGGGTGACTTCACTTTCCTGTCTGCATTCAGAGTCGTCCTGCTTGTGCAAATGTAACTGTTAAGCCCTGTGTGTCAGTCACCTTCCTCTTTGCTGTGACCTGACAAGTGCAACGGAAGGAAGGAAGGGAGGAAGGGAGGAAGGGAAGGAGGGAGGGAGGGAGGGAGGAAGGGAGGAAGGGAGGAAGGGAGGAAGGGAGGAAGGGTCTACTGTGGTTCATGTTTTGAGATACAATCCATCACGGTGGGAAGGCACAGCAGTGCGAATGTGAGGCAGCTGCTCACATGGCATCAGCAGTCAGGAAGCAGCAAGAGGTACTCAGCCCCCTTTCCCTTGTGCGGTAGTCTGGGACCTCTACCCATGGAATGGAGCTGTCCATTGGTACTGTGGGTCTTCCCACCTTGATGAGGTAGTCTAGCTTCTCCCTCACAGACATGCCCAGAGCCTTGTTTCTGGAGAGTCTTCCATTTATCTGCTGACTTTTCAGTCCAGAATTTCTTTTTGGTCTTTATAAATTCTGTCCCTTTGTTGACATTTTGAGCTTGTTTAATTAACTGTGTCTTCTTGGTTTCCTTTAGCTCTTTGAGGATTTTTCTTTCTTTTTTTGAGACAGGGTCTTACTATGTAGCCCTGACTGGCTAGAGTTCTCTATGTAGACCAGGCTGGCCTCAGACTCACAGAGGCTTGCTCTAAAAGTGGACACCACCACACCTGGCTCTCTTGGAGCATTTTAAAATCTTCAATAATGCCAGTGTCTGGCCTTCCTCGAGATGTTGTTCCCCTGTATTTGGGTTGATTTTCCTGTTCCTTTGGATCCCTTGTAATTTTTTGCTATTAAAAATAGCAAAATGTTCTGAAAACAGAACATTTTGAAAGTTTTCATAGGTGCCTCCAGAGACCAGGTACTATTGCCCTCCCCAAATGTTTGCCCTTATGGTGTGTTGAGGCCTGTGGTGCCCACTGTCTGCGTGACTGTGTTGGGTTTGGTGACTGTATCTGTTCTGTATTTCAGCATCAAACATGATGTGACAGAGGTTTCTGTGAGTGCTGAAATTCAGTAGCCTCTTCCTTAAGCATTCGTCTGGTGGCCATGAGTATTGGATTAGTATCCAGAGTTCTGCATAAGCTGATCCTATTGGTTTTGGCCAGCTTATTGGCTTGTGGCAGGGGCTTTGCCACATCCCATGACGTCTTCCACCACTAAGCATTTGGATAGTGCGTTGGCCTCTGTCTGTGTCCTCTTAAGTAGCAGATGCCATGCAGGATTGAATATTTGAGTTTGGTTAGGGAAATGCTTGTGAGAGATGGAGAGGGCCAGGCAGGCCAGGCAGCTCCCCTGGCCTGGTGATGCATATGGGACTTTCCTTGTACTTTCAGATCTTAGGCAAATGGTGAGGGGTGGGGCCGGGGGTATTGACCAGAGTCCAGAGTCCAGGTGCTTTGTGACTTTTAGCACTTGTACCATTTGGGGCTGTCAGGCATCCCAGGTTGTAGGACAGTGAGGACCACAGGTGGCAACTTGGTGGGCGAATTGTCCTCCTGTTCTGCCCTTAAGAGAGTGCGTGTTCTGTACATGGACCCTCCTGCCCTGCAGAGCACAGCAAGGGGAGAGGGCAAATCAACAGTGGGCCACTATTGGGACTCATAAGACAGAGGTTTTGGTTTTTGTTTTAAAATATAAATTGAGATTTTATTTGCTTGTCTTATAATTCACCCATTTAGAATATGTAATCTAATGGATTTTGGTATGTTATATTATTAGTTTCTTAAAAAACTTGTGATTAAAAAATATATAAACCAAAAATCCTTATAGCTGTTTGCATCATTAGTTCCATCCCTACTGCTCTGTGACCATGTCTTCCATGTGGCTCCAAAACTTTCATCACTCCAGACAGAGGCTGTGCCCCTACCTTATATAAGTAACTTCACTCCACTTCCCTGTGGACCTGCCTGTTTGAGGTCCCGAGAACAGGCATAGATGTGTACATTCTTGCCATTTGTCTGGCTTAGTTCATGCAACATCATGATATCAGGACTCACCTTGCTGTAGCATGAGTAAGAATTTCCTTTTGTAAGCCTGAGTAATGCCCCACTGTGTGCCCTCCCTGTGCTACTGCCTCCTGGCTGCTGTGGGCAGTGCTGTGTCTCTCAGAGCTGCTTTCAGGTTCTTGTGTACCCAGCAGCAGGAGTGCTTAATCATGGGGTAGTTCTATCTAACTTTTGAATGCTTGCCATTTTTCTTTTAAGTGAGACACTTTTAGTTCCTGTCACATGTGAATGTCACATGATGGTAGTTCAGGCCCTAGTGTTTTCATGTAACTGCTTTTTTGTTTTATAGGCAGGTTGTCATGGGTATGCTATTGAAGGTGACTCCTGGAGCAACTGTCTCTGCACGGTGGTCTTTTCACAGGGTGGTCTCTTCTGTTCTGTGCCTGTGGTGTGGTGTTCAGACCAGTTCTCTAGACTGAGACCATCCTAGTGGGTGGAGCAGCTTCTCATTTGTACTCAGCAGGTGGCAGCTGCCCAGGTTCTTTTTGTTTGCCATTTAATGTGATATGAACAGTGGCTGTGCTCTCTGTCCTTCAGAAGCCTGGGGCCTGAATGGAGGGCTGAGTTGTTATTGGAGTCAAGCAATGTTACTGGCTGTGTAGACCAGGCTGGCCTCTGTCTCAGAGCTCCACCTGCTTCTGCTTCTGAGTGCTGAGGTTAAAGTGTACACCACCACTCCCTGCTTTGTGTCACTTTTAAACGATGTTCATTCCTCCTGAGATGATCATCCTAGCTTCCTACAGCTTTACTTGTGGGGAAACAGGAGGGTCAGGCTTTTGTTCTTTGACATAGTATATTAAAGGATGTAAAAGATAATTGTATTTATTGTATCATAATAATACACGTTTTCAGTGAGTGGGTATGTGGTGGTTGAGGTGGCCCCGGGGGCTCTCCTGGTCCTGGTAGGAAGGAGTATGTGGTGGTTTAGGTGGCCCTGGGGGCTCTCCTAGTCCTGATAGGAAGGAGTGTGTGGTGGTTTGGATGGCCCTGGTGGCTCTCCTGGCTCCTTGGCGGGAAGAAGGTTCCCTTGGTTCTCTCTGCTGTGTCTTTAGAGTTGGTTTGCAGCACTGGCCTCATGTACTCCACAATACTGTGAAAAGTCCTGTAATCTCCTGTAGAACTTGGTATCTGAGGTTGTTTATGAATTTAACTAGTTGCAAGTGTTTTTGTTCCTAATGTCATCTGAAGGTAGAAACTTGTGTCACTTTTATCATTTATTAATTTTTAAATTTGCTTTTTGTTGTTTTTTTTGTTTGTTTGTTTTAAGAGACGGTCTTGTATCTTCAGCTGACCCAAAACTTGCTATATCGACTACGCTGGCCTCTGCCTCCAAGTGCTGGGATTAAAGTCTGTGTCACCATGCCCTGCTGTCTGTCATTTTAATTTTATTTTTAAAGATATTCATTTGTTTTTATTTTATGTGTATGAATGTTGTGCCTGTGTGTGTGTTACTGCACCTGTGTTGTGTGATGCCTGTGGAGGTCAGAAGAGGATATCGGATGCCCTGGAGTTGGAGTTATGGATGGGTGTTAGCCATCACATGGGTGCTGGGAATCAACCTGGCTCCTTTGCAAGAGCAGCCAGTGCTCTTGACCACTGAGCCATCTCTTCAGCCCCCTTTGTGTCACTTTACAATGCTGTTCAGGCACCCAGGGTCCTGTCTACCTCCCAATCTAGAAAGTTTCAGACACTTTTTCCTTTCGCAGAGGTTTCATCCCTCTCTTTCCTCCTTGATTCGGTATTTCTACTACGTTTCCCAGAGAGCTTTCTCCTGGTGCAGCAGGCTCTGTGCTTAGGGATTTTATTGCCCGTGCTGCGCATCTGCACAGGGCCCAATGTGAGAGTGGAGAGGCCGAGTTTCATCTCTCATAGCTGTCGACAGTGTGAATTTATTTATCTATGGGGAGTTATACCTCCCTAGAATAGGCAAGGTCTGAATCTGTCCTGCTTCCCTTCCCGTTTTTACTGCAAGTGCTAGGAGGCCTTGTGTGTATGACTGGCTGCGAGTGGCAGCTGTTTTGCTTCAGCAGTGGCAGTGGTTGGGACCTTCCCATTGTTGGTCCAGGTTGCCACGTGCTGTCCTTGGTCAGCCTCCCTGGGCCTCCTCTACTGGGGATGTAAGGAGCTGAGACCTACCTCCTTGCCAAGCAGAAGGAGCTCTCACCAGGGCACTATGAATCCTGTGCTCAGTAGCCACAGCTCAGTTGTGGCATACCAGATGTAGGAACAGGCTGCCTCTGTCCTGAGATTGAAGGACAGTTGAGCGGTGAGGACGGTGATGGACAGAACACTTCCTTTGTTGGCTTTGGGGACCAGGGCTCCTGAGACTCAGGACTCCTGGATTATCTTTGATGAGCCCCTGGGGCAGAGAGCTGCACATGCTTGGTCACTGCTGCACTCACCCCCCCAGAAGCATGGTAATGGTTTTGTTGCTCTGAACCCTTTCTCACCGAGTACCGCAGCAGGTCACTGTAAAGAGCACCACAGACCTTAAGCGGATCTTTGCTTTGTGTGTTCTTAAAGTTCACACATGAGAGTTTATTGGAAATTAACAGCACTTACATCACTGTAAGGAGTGCAACATGAGGCTAAGTCAGAAAGCTTGCTGTGGCACCGCAGGCAGATGCACCAAGCCGATCAGACTTCATCAGCAGTGCATCTCCCTGCTGCAGTGCACTGCTTGTAAAGTTTCCCTCCGAGTGTTTGTCCATGTTCTGTCAGAACAAATCACAACATTTTTATACACAGCACTTGATACTCAAACTAAACAGGTTTTGGACATCAAAACACGTAACTATATTTAATAGAAAACATTTAAAATAATTTTCTAGTCCTGAAGGCGAGCACACGTGGAAAGTCTTTTTGTTCATCGGTGCGCTCTGCCGAGCTTGTTGTGGTGCTGTGTGTCTGTCTCCCTGCTGCTTCACGAACAGGAAAGCACAGTCTTGGCAGGAGCCACTCAGATGCTTTTACAACCAGAAGTAGAAGCACCTTGTAATATTTATACCTAATGTTTACAAAAACTGAACTGAATTATAGCCTTTTGATGTACTTTTGAGAAGAAAAGAGAAGCTGTATTTATAAGAATTAACTTGGTAAAAAGTGAAGGTAAACTGGGTACTGGTGTCCTACACTTGGGAGGCTATGGCAGGAGGATTGCAAGTTTGAGGACAGCCTGACCAACAGGGCAAGACTCTGCCTCCACAAAAGTAAAAAAATGAAGGTGCACCTAGGACATGGTGTAGAAGGCATCTTTGTGGCCACAGCTCAGGTGAGGTCTCAGGATACCCTGGTTCTTCTGCGCAGAGTAAACACTCTCGATGCCGTGTCTGCCAGCTTCGGCCTTTTAGTCCCTTGTTGGGATTTTCCTGCGCTCCTCTGACTTGTCCTCTTTTGTCCTTTTGGTCTGGGGTCACACTGAGCCCCCTGGTTCTCCCTAGAACTAAGGGTAGACACATCTTGACACATAGATTCCTGGGCTGTGTGTTCCCCGTCACCTACTCGGACATTCCCAGGACTGTAAGCTGCCAGCTGACAAAGGGCCACAGCTGCTGTCTGCTTCTGTTCGTCACTGCTGTCTACCATGTGTGCCTCTAGGGTTTTCTTACTGGGGGACTTCTCTTGCTGTAGCTCCATATGGCTTGTTCTATCTCTGGATAGCCCATCTGCTTCAGTCTTTGGAGCAGCAGCAGCAGCGGGTTCTGTGCCTTGTGGAGGGATTGGGAGGACAGGCTTGGGAGCCCAGGCATTGCAGGGATCCTTCACAGAGAGATTGAGGGGCAGGTCTTGTAGCTCTGAGAAGCCCAGGGTTTCTGCCTGGTCACCACCTGCATACACGGGTCTGTGAGTGACTGCAGGGTTTGTCTCTGATTTCTTGGAGAGGTTGAGGGGGCCTATCTTGGAGTGGTCCTCTGGGCTGGAGGGTGGGGCCTCTGTGATGAGAGAGGTACTCCCTTCCTGGACTGGAGGGTCTCCATTTGTGACCTGGGGGCTAGAAGAGGTCAAGAGAAGGCTTAGAAAATCGATCATGCAAAGTAGAACTTGGTATTGAACGAAATGGCCAAAAACATTACATTGAAGGTTTTGAAAATGAACTTTTCTTACCTTTTTGGAAACTCTGCTCTGTTGGCAGGAGACTGGGAGTGAGGGTTTTTTGCACTCTGCTGGACCGGATTGAATGCTGCAGGGCTCTGCTCAGGCTGCTGGAGTCGCTCCAAGGCCCCCGAAGAGGCTGTTTTGTTTGAAAGGTCGCACAGGCCTTCGCAGGTCTGGCTTGTCTGTGTGAAGTTGGTGGGACTTGGCCTCCCTGGGGAGCCCGTGGCAGCGCTGCCTGCTCGGGGGCTCATTTTGGCCCCTTCGGTGTCTCTTCGCCCATCATTAGGAGGGTCTTCTGCATCAGGACCTGGGCTTTCCTTCTCAAACTCTGTGTGCTTTTTGTGGGAATTTGTAGGGTTTGTTGAATCTGAAGGACTCAAGGCTGGATAGGCCAGGGCTGCTTCTTGAAGCAGGCGAGAACTCTGATCACGTGTAATGCCAGGGACAGGTGGTAGTCTCAGGCTGTAGGAGGAGAACGCCGACTCAGGTCTGTAAAGTCCGTAAGGAATTGGCAGATTAGAGTGGTACTGCTGGAAAAATCTGTAGTGCTCGTAGGTTGATGGGGATGGGCTCCAGTGCTTGGGGGTTGGCCCAGGGTGAGGCAGGAGGTGTCTTTGGTCTTGGGCCCCATAGACAGACAGCAAGGCAGTGTCACACTCAGGTGCACTCCCAGCCAGCAGGTAAGGAGAGTAGATAGCAGCCAGCCCATGCTCTGTGTAGAAGGGATGGGGGTACTCTGGGATTGCAGGGTGCACAAAGGGGGAAATAGCACCAAACCCCTTTGTAGATGGGATTTTATGTGGGAACTCAGGTGGGAGGAATGGGGAGCCAGCTTTCCACGGGTAACCAGGAGCATGGAACGCAGATTTGGCATGGAAAGAGGTGGCTTTGGTGGCGGGGTTGGTTAATGCCAGTGTTTCAGGAGCCTCTGTGTCTTCTGGTCCCCTAAGTCGGTGTTCCCCAACTGGAACAAATGCGGAAGGCCTGACCCCACTGTCTAGGCCAGGCTGGGCTCTGAGAATGGCTTCTGGTGCCATCTCCTTCTGGAGTGCTGGTTTCTGTGGACACTTGTGGGCCCCCTGAGCCTGCAGCTCCAGGTTCTCCTTCGCGTCTTCCTTCACAAAGCCCTTTTGGGCTTTTGGATCAAAGCTGGAGAGTCTGTTTGGGAGGGACTTGGAAGGGGCTGGCTTTGAGCTGGGCTCTGGCTGGTGGGTCTGCTTAGGGTCCAGTGGGTTAGACTTGGGACACTTAGGAAGGCGATCCTGCTCGGACACTAATGTGATGGAGTTTTTGCAGAGCCCATACTTCATGTGGTTGAAAAGATGAGACTTCTCATTGCAGGTGAAAGGGCACTGGAAGCATTTGTACTTAAAGGGCTTTCCTGGGGGCCGTGGGATGTAGTGTGGCTTTTTTGGTTTTCGTTCCTTTAGGAGACTCATTGTTCTCTTCTGCTGTGTGTGGTTGCTGACTCCCGCACCAGGACGGTGGCCTTGAAGGAGGCAGACGCCTCTTTTTGCTCTCTCTGCTGAGCACTTTTATTTGAAGCCAGCTCCACGTGCTGAGAGTCTCATGAGGAAAGTTCCTCCCATCTGGCACCTAGAGCTGTGAAGGCAGATGAGACAGGTGTCAGGTGCAGGGTTAGTGGGTCAGTGCCCACACTGACACTGAAGACAGAGTTGGAGCCGAGTACCTTCACCAAGCAGGTGACACCAGCTCCCCACGATGTTTTCTCAAATCTGACCTGAAAGAATTGCCTGGGGCCAAGAGAGCAGTGTGCAAAGGTTTAGTACTGATTTGGAGACTATCTTTATTTGAGTTTTGAGGACCTGAAACCTTGTAATCCAGACCTTCCTGTGGTCCATTTCCATGGGTTTCTGACAAAGTCCTGTCCAGAGCCGCCCTGCTAAGCGTTCTGGGAGCAGCTGTGATGCTGATATGTTTTGTATGTATTTAAAAATGAAGACTATTTAGACATGAGACTTCACTGTACTGCTTTTAAAACCAGAAATCCAACCTTATCAGCAAAGAGTTATGTGTACTCACACACACACATGCATATGCAGAGCTTAGGTCCACAGCTCCACATATGCTAGGCAGATGTTCTCTTGCCGAACTGCATCCTTTGCCTTTGTAAGCAGCATCTGTGCTGTATTTAGGTGGATACACACAGTTGTCAGTGCTCAGGGTGAGCAGCAAGTCCTTGAGTGACTTGATGGCCTGTCTGTCGCTTCCCTCATCAGTGTTTTGGAATAAGCTCACAGATTTGTCCTTCCCCTCCTCGGATGTGCCTTCTCAAGGGACCAGAGTAAGTGATACCTGGGCAGAAGAAGGAAGCCATCCTGCTCCTCTCCCAGGCCCTGGGTATCCATTACGATTGCCCTGTCCCCAGCTAGCATAGTGTTTCCTGACCCAAAGCTGAGCACTTAGAGCAGTTGCTGACCTAGACAGCAGGGGAGCACCCTGGGTGGAGCCCAGGTAGATGGTGAGGAGTTCAGGCACCTTGATTTGTGGAGGACGTGTTGAGAAAGGGAAGGTCTCCTGCTGCTCAGTATTTTCAAACACTTAAAAAACAATACTCAGTGGAAATTATTTAAGTGTTTTCAGCTACAAAGCTAAGTTTGTGAGACAAGGGTGTAAAGCCGTGCCTCCTAGAACCAGTTAGACTTTGGCCTGGAAACCAGACCTTTAGCAACAGGACCAGCCAGCAAAGCCTCAGGCTTCACTTCAGTCTTCCTGGTCTCCCCTGTTTTCTGTGTGTGTAGTTGGCAGCAGGATGGAGTGGCGCTGAAGGGGCCTTAGAGTCTGAGGAAGCCATCTGACTTTGATTTATCTTCTGATTTGTTTGTATTTCTTAAAAACACAAAGAACTATGCTTGGCAGGGCTGTGCACATCCGCAATTCCAGCACTCAGGAAGCTGAGGCAGGAGGACTGCAAGTTCAAGGCCTGCCTGGATTGCCTAGCAAGCTTTTTTCTCAAAACAATAGCAAGAACAAGCCTGCAAAGAATGCTGGTGCCCTTTCCCAGCAGCTCCTGTTTAAAGCCGTTTAAGCTGTGGTTTGGGAAAACAGTGGCTCTGTTGGTGCTGTGAGTCTCCATGGCAGAGAGAGTGAAGCACAGATTTTGGATGAGTGAGAGTTTCAGAATGCCCCCATGACTGGGGGCAGGACAGTATCCTAGCTCTCTTTTAGGGTGTGGGAAGACTGAGTTGTTGTAGGGAGTCCTGCCTGGACCCCATTTCTGCTGCAGAAGCCACAAGGTGCCCTGTCAGAACTGAACAGATTAACACATCAGAACAGCTTTGTGACCCCTCTCTTTCCCTCTTATGAAAAGGAAAAATGTGAGGAGATTCTCTGTGGGCATAGCTTGTACCTGGAGTGCAGTTTCTATGCCTCTGTTCAGGGAACCCAAGAAGCCTCACCTCACTCTAGCTGATGCGGGCAGCTCGATAAGTCAGCAGGGCCTGTACCGGCATGCTCATTACACTCCTGGTTCTGAAAGCGTGAGAACCTCTGCAAGTCAGGTTCCCATGGCTGTATAGGATATGTCATGGCACAGATCTGAGAGCAGTGATTTCATCACTAGCTGGGAGCATCATGATCAAAATGATGACAGTTGCAAACGTTTATCTAGTGTGAGCTGCTTCCCAGTTACTGAGGGTGGACACCAACACTGCGCTGTGTATGCTGGACAGGTCAGGAAGGCTCCTCCGGATATAAGGACATAAGAAGAGGGTTCAGAAGCACTGTTATTAAATGTGGCTGATGCTGTGGGGCAGAAGAAATAAGTTCACTACTGTGGTTCAGTATTTATACCTACAGTGGTTAAATAAATTCCGTGGTATAAGGTTTTCTTTCATCTTACAGAAGGCAAGTGGTTTTCAAGTTACCGTATTGTTGCCCTAAAGAGTAGTTAAAAAAATCATTGCTATTCTGTTATTATGTACTTTAAAAAAAGTCAAATGTAGCTGAAAGTTTTGGTCCGGACCTTTGTCTTTTTGTTGTTTTGCCTGTTCACTGCCAGACAGTGAGCAGGCTGGGGGTAAGCCCTTGTGGGTCACTATGTCAGGATTCCAGGGTGAGAATATTTACTGAGGTTGACTAAAGCTGGAAGGGGTTCATGTAAAAAGAGTTCCAGTTGCAGTAGTTTCAGTAACTTTGGATAAACTGACCTCAGGATTTCACAATTGCTAATTAAAACAGAGAGCTCACTGCTTGGAGGCAGGTGTAACGCGGGCGTAGCTCACTTGTCTATAAAACTACTCTGTGTTAGAAAAGTAAGTGGGATAAAATTGATGCTTTTGTAAGCTTTCGAATGATGATGTCAGTTGGTGAGTTCACTGTTCTACCCAAGTGAGGTTTATAAGGATGAAGAAACTAATCCACAGCCACAACTGCAGTGAGGCACATTTGTCTATGGGCATGGAGGCTTGCCATAAGTCCTGTCTGGTCAGTTTATCCCTGCTGGACTTTGTACTCTCTGGTAGCTGCTAGTGTTAAACATTTCCCAAAGAGCACATTGTTGTCAAAACAGGAAAGCCTGGAACTTGACTGTTTACAGTCAGTTTGATTTGCATTCAGAGGTAAGGTTCTTTCCAAAGTCAAGGAGAGGGGCCTGTGTACGACCCTTTCTCTGGGCAGATGTGTGTCTGCTTTGGAAATACATCTGGAGAGTGTATGTGGAATTGAGCGTACTTGAGACTGAGACACTGACATGCCCCAGAGGGTCTACCTGGAGTAGCACCTTCCTACTCCCCTGCACATCCCATCTGATGGTTAGGGGACAAAGAGGATGGCATCCCCACAGACACCCAGCTCTGGTGTTGGGCTTTGGATGGGAGCTTCCTTGTCTCCTCTGCCTTCCCTGGGGCATCTCTGCTCTTAAACACGCCTCCATGGGCCAGCTGGGTTCAAGATTTCCCTCTGAATCATCGTGGGCCCCAGTATAGGCTACAGTAAAAGCTGGAGAACCGGGTGCAGTGACCTAAAAGCACGCACAGTGTCCAGCTTGAGATCTGTCCCAATTTTTCTGCTGACATACATCAACTGCATGACTGGACAATTTTCAGCATCTCCTGTGTTCAGCTACTTGACTTTGCCTCTGGAAGGGACCCTGAGCTGAGAGCACCTTCCTCCTGCCCACAGTGTGCCATCCAGGATACCTGCCCACACAGCACTGTGTGGTTTCGGTTGGCCACAGGGTTCTGTTTGTCTTTAAATCACCAAACTTAAGCAGGTCGGAAGTGTGGACACTTAATGTAGCTGCTGGTGTCAAGGTAACAGTGAGTGGCCGGCATGTTAGAGAGGTTCCTGTGGAGTCTGAGCTTAGAAAACAGACAAGAGAAAATAATTTAAAAGAACTCCACCAGTACACAAAGGAGAAAATTATAGCGTGGCTTTATAGGACAGCTCTTTTACATACTAGGTAGCTATGCTTGTCCTGTGAATTGACCTGTAGACCAAGGCCGCGCTGTGATATTCCCCCTGGTGGTGTCCAGCTGTCTGGCATGGAGCCTCGCAGGTGGAACGGCGTGAAGGGCACGCTATAATTACGGCACTGTGATGTGGCATTATTGCGCCACTCAAGGGCACGCCACTGTCGTCTACCCACTGGAGTGTTGCAAGAACGAGATTTGTGAGTTTTACTTCAATTGAGCTTTTGCAGTGACTGGCCTCCACTCCCTCCCAGACTTTCTGTTCTCTAAGATGACGGCCATGGCCTTAGGAGAAGGCAGCTTTCTGGAGTGTATTTGAAAAGAAAGATCCAGAAAATAGATGGGCTCTGTGTGTCAGCCTACAGCTCACACATGGTGCTGAGCCTAGGGTTACACTGGAGCTCACCTTGTCTCACTCGTCCCTAACACACTGTTCTATACCACTAAAGAGGCTTTGCTAATGTACAGTAAATCCCAGGATGGCAAATGCAGACAGTTCTGCTTAAATGAAATAGATTTAGTCAGATTTGACCAACTATTTGACTGGTAATTATTTTCATACAGAGTTATGAGAAATGTCATATGAGGAAAATACCTCTGTGTGTGCAACCTTAACAACCAAACAAAACTTAAATAAACTTCATTGGCTTTTTGATTTGAAAGCTCATGTCAAAGCAGTACTTAAGAAAGTTTTAGAAGTTGAACTAGAAGTTAAATCCGGCAGTTGTTGAGTCACATATATATACACATACATGATTCTTGCCTCTTTCAAAGGTAGGAGACAATCAAACAATAGTATAAATTCATGTTTTGGTTTATCTTTAACAAATTTTATAGCAGGAAGGAGGACTTGATTTCCAAATAAACTTGTTCACATTCTTGGAATAAAGTGTCAGCCCCATTAGGAGTTTTGTAATTGTGGTCTGCATCCCCGAGGTACACCTGCCAGGTCCTGAGTAATCCTCAGGGCACAGAACAGGATAGAGCCGACAACAGCAAGACACATATCTCAAGACACATTGGAGAATGGTTTTGAAAGGAAACTTAAATCTGAGAAGAAATTGTAAGTACTTACTAGAGGTGGGCAGTGTCTCGGATGCGGTGTCCTCCGGTGTGAGGTGCTGAGGGCTGAGGAGCAGAATCTGTTCTCACGCTGGCTTGCTGGCTTGGTGAAACTGGAGCCGGCTGTTCCAGTGGGAGGGATTTAAGTGTAGGAGTTGAGCCCTCAGGGTGTAGAGATGCACCTGATATTCCTCCGCCCGCAGCTACAATTCATGTATTTTCACCCTCTGAGCTCCATGCAGCCTCACTGAGCAGGGACCCGGTGAGCCAGGTACCACCCAAGGTGCTGCACAGGTCACCAGGCTCGCTGTGTGGGGGTCCTGTCAGGGCTGCCCAGTTACAAAGGAGCCAGGAGGGTCCCAGGATGTGGAGCACTGTGCTAAGGGGTCCTTCTCTGATAAGCACTAAAGACTCTAAGACTCAGATGTGAGACATCCCCCCAGAATTCTAGCATGTGCATACAGTGGCAGGGACACACAGATTTATCCTGCAGTACAAGCCCCCAGAGGGACAGCACTGATGGTGTGCCCCCTGGAAGGGTCAGAGAGACCTAGGACCACATTTGTGCCTTTCTCCTTTTATAAACCCTTGCTTGCAAGGATCTGTGTTAAGGTCGTCCTGAGAACCAGAGCAGCAAGGAGATGCTCCCCTTGCTGCCTTGCCACAGGGACTTGTCAGAGCATGCCCAATGCCTTCACTGACTGCTGAGCGGACATGTGCCATTAGTGGGGGCCTTGGCACTGTGTACCCTCACACCCCCTTTAACAGTAATTCAGATTCTCAGTTTGGGGGTCATTTTATTCTCTTTCCCGAAACTGCTTGCTTATTTGCTCTGAGGGTTTTGCAGGCCACATGAAGACTGGGGTGTGATGTCATTTTGGGGACAGGGAAGGGACAGTGCAATGGTACCAGGCTCTTGGTTATGCCTGAAGCTACCGGTAGAGGCTAGAGCACCAAGGCACACGGACAGGTTCCCCAGGGTAAGAGCACTACCCTACCCTTATATTTAAGACTTACCTGGCTTTATATTTATTTAAAAAAATATTTTATTTTTACATGTATAAGTGTTTTGCCTGCATGTATATAAGTGCACCTGTGTCAATCCAAGCCTGCAGAAACCAGAAGAGGATGTTAGATCCCCTGGAACTGGAATTATAGATGGGTGTTAGTCATTGTATGGGGTGCTGGGAATCAAACCTGGGTCCTCTGGAAGAAAACACGTGTTTTTAACCACTGAGCCCACTTCTCCAGTCCCTGTATTTAATTCTTTTAGTTTTTTTCTGTAGTTATTTTTTCCTCTTACTTATATAAAGTTAATAGGTGCTGGAGAGGTGGCTCAGACGAGTACTTTCTGCATGTCCAGGGACTGGAGTTTGGTTCCAGAACCTTTGCTAGGTGGCTCACAGAGGTGGCTCACAGTTGCCTCTTCAGGGGTTCAGGGGCCCTCTTCTGGCCTCTCTGGACGCTGTACTCATGTGTACAGACATGTGTGCACATAATTAAAAATAAATATTTTTTTGAAAAAGAGTAAACGCACCTGCACATTTTTGCCACAAGAACAGCAGTTCCCTCCCATCCCCCGTATCTCTTGCTGGGTGGCAAGTGACCTCAGGCCCTGGCTGAGACATCCACCATTTGTGATGTCCTGTGGTCTTGCAGCCAGGAGTCTGGACAGTGCACTCGGAGCAGTCCCAACTACTCTGTGGATGCTGACTGATGCTGTCTGGTATGGTGAAGTTGCCCACCTGCTCTCTGCTTTAGAGATGAAGACCATCTGGAAGATGGTGGTCTTCAGACAGCTCAGGACTCCCAGAGAGCAAGTGGATGGGCTGGGCAGAGAATTGCCAATGTCGTTTCTTCTGTGCTTCCTTTGTGGAGCAGTTGGGCTTAGGTGGGCTCAAGGGAAGGCTGGCAGGCGTGTGCTCAATGCCTGTGCCCCATCCCCTCTGTTCCCACACACCGCCTGATCTTTCTTTAGTTGAGTATTTGGCATTTACTCCTTGATTCCAGCTCCTTGCACCCCAGTTTCCAGTGTTTTCTGTTGGCTCCGTTTATGGCTAAAGAGGCTGGGGGCTCTGCCTCTCTCCTGACTGAGGACCTGCCCCTTAGACTCTGGTCACCTCCTGCTTGTCAGTCCTGCGGTGGCTGACATGCAGCTTTCACACCCTCTCCTCCTTCAGCTGCCTTGTGTATTGTCTTTTCTTCCAGTCACAGTCAGCGTGGCGTTACTTCCTTCGGGCCCACACAGGTGAGCCAGCACATTTGTCTACTGTTGGTTTACAGTGCTTCCTTCCCAGGAGGTCCCCATGCAGCAAGGACTCCTACCTGAAGGTCCCCCTGAGGGTGGTATTAAAGAGCCCTAAGTGTCTTTAGGCCCAGCCTTGCCACTGCTTTCCTCATGACCTGGCAGCTGTGGCCTAATGGATCCAGCTGTGCTGGATCTTGTATGAGGGTGATTTCTGGCTTTTTATAGATAGTTGCCCTTCTCTCTTTTCTTTCACCTTAATATTCTCAATTTCTTTAGCTGCGTCTTCGAACACGTCCGTGAAGCATGTCCCATGGTCATGATCTGTTACCATCATTCCGAGTGGCCCTGCTGTGATACCTTGTTCTAACCTCTCAGTGTTTCAGTGATAGTCTCTTAACAGGTCAGAGTGCTCTTGGTGCCTGTGCTTGTTGTCTTGTGTTTGAGGTATGTCTGTCCTCTGGGACCATGTGCTTGGACTCGGCACCGACCCCTGGGGCCATGTGCGAGGGCCCAGGGCTGACCTTTGGGCCCTTGTGTGTGTGTGTGTGTGTGTGTGTGTGTGTGTGTGTGTAGGGGCTCAGTGCCATCCCCTGGGGCCATGTGCGGGGGGGCCCAGCACTGTCCCCTGGGGCTGTGTGTGCATGTGTGTGTGCGGCTGGGAGGGCAGCATCCCCTGGGGCTGTGTGTGTGTCTGGGGGTGGGGGGAGACACACTCAGTGTGGTGCTGACCCCTGCAGGCCGGGCTTCCTCAGTGCTGCTTGCTGTTGGAATTCCCAGAGTTTGTTGATCAGTGAGTGGCTGGGCTTCCCCTGGTCACGGGTGCCAAGTCTGGGTGCCTGCAGTCTGTCAGTACTTCTGTGACTCTCCCCATCCTTGTTGACCTCTTAGTTTATACCTTAGAAAGGGAAGGAGGTCTTTCTGTTGTCTTAGTCAGGTTTGAACGCCCATTATATATTCTCAGTTTCTGGCAGGAAAGTTGATCTTAGGAGAGGATTGGGTGTGGCAGCTGGCATTAGGTGAGCGTCCTCCATAGTGAGCCCCTGTGTAGCCCTTGTGCTGTTATATATATAGTCCTTGTAGTCACAGGAACTGTTGTGCATCTGCTTTACAGAGCCATTGAGCACAGAGAGGTTAAGTAACTTGACCTGGGAACCCAGTCTGGTAGATGACATTTTCATTATGGGACATGAGAGCTAATCAGGGGTGGGGTGAGTGGCAGGGTGGGGTGAGTGGGGGCAGCCGTCACTTCTGCCAGTAGCAGTAGCATCCCAATTGAACATGGACGGGCACTGTGGGATGCAGGTGGTGCTGAGTCTGGTCAGCTGCATCAAAGCCTGTGTCCCTGGGTCCTGCCCCTGCAATCTGAGGTGCTTTTCTACACTGCAGGGAACAGAGGGCAAGAGAGTGGTGGAGTATGACGCTCAGCTGTGTGGTGTAGCCCCTTGTCTCTCTCCCTAAAATAGCACTTTTGCCTCTTCTGCGGGGTCCTCATGCAGTGTGCTATGGGCCGTGCCGTATGAGAGGATCATCATAGGCTCTGCCGGGTCACTTCACACAGTAGCCTCTCTCAGGAAGGACGGAAGGGTCACTTATGCTTCTGACTTTCTTATGAGTAAAAGATGACTGACCTTTCTGTGATTTTTTTTTTGAGAGGAACATCTGCAAAGCGAAAAGGAAGTAGAGATACTGTGGAGAAGTTGAAGGTCTGGTTTTGGTTGAGTGCCCCTCAGTGCCCTAGGGGCAGTTCCAGGCAGCAGGCAGCCCACATTGTGGCTCTCCACATAGGTCTCCCTTGAAGCTTGAGCTCTGCCTTTGTGACATGATTGGGGTTCCAGGGTGCTGGGAGGGGGACAACAGTTGCTCAGTCCTACTTGGTTCCAGACTCCTGGGGGATGTGCAGGGCTGTAGGGTGTAGGTGGCCTTGCACTCTTCTCTGAGGATTTAGAGGAGGAACAGAAGACCCAGAACCCCGCCCCAGGCCCCCAGAGTCAGAATAGAAGGCCCAAGACCCTGTCCCAGGTCCCAGGAGCCTGTCTCTGTCTTACTTCACTGGTCTCTTTCCTGTTGAAACGGGTGTCTCTTAGGGTTTTTCCATTGGAGTTCTTTTTCAGCTAGAATTTTGGTGGTGCGAGACTACCCAGGGAAGTAAGTTATTTACCAAGCTGGTCAGAGGCCTGATCCTGAGCTGGCCCTGGGTTAATGGGTGGTCCCTTCCTGGTATGGACTTACTGCCTTCCCAAACTCCCTTTGATTTCATCTGTGTAAAGGTGAGTCCTGGCTGGACTGAGGAAAGCTTGTCCCCAGTGGTCTGGACACTTTCCTAGACTTGGGTTTGGCCCTAGGCACTGCTCTTGTTTTACTCAAAGCCTCCAGCCAGGCCTGGAGCTGTAGCCCAGGGGGCAAATGCTGCTGTTCCATAGACAGAGCTGTTCCGAGCCTGTGCAGGCCCAGTATAGAGCAGGTGGCCAAGATGGGGATGAGCCTCTTCCCTCCCTCCCCGCTCTCATGGCCTAGAACCCTCCCAAGATGCCTGGCTGGCTATAGGCTATGGCTACTGGTCACTGTGCCCCTCCCCACAGCCCTGGGGGTCCTCACCTGTTAATGGAGTCTCAGTGGTGCCTGGTAGTCTCTAGGACACTGGATCAGTGGACACAGTGTTCTTGTCTACAGAGTTTACGCCTGAGAACCTGCAATTGAGTTACCAAAAAAAAAAAAAAAGAAAAAAATGCAGAAAAAGTCTCCTAATGTTTTAAGTAAGTTAAGTTTACGGTTCTGTGCAGTGTTCACTGCTCATTGCTGCATGAGGCCTGAGGACGGGGGTTGGGGGTCTGGACGCACTCGCCAGGTGATATTTGGTTTCTCATTTTGAACAGCTCATAGGAGCATCCTGCACTTCATTCGCTGTCCACCAGGTTTAGTGACACAGAGTGGTCGGGCAGTGTGAGAAAGTTAGGGGCATGTTTTATCATTGGCCATTTTTATCATTTATCATTTTTCTGAGAGGAGTGAGAGGAGGGCTTCAGGAAACCTGAAGGTGACAGACAACACTGCCTGTTCTGCTGTCTTTTTCAGCAGATAACCACCCCTTGTGCCTGCTTTTGTAGACCTGGAGCTAATTTATTTTGGAAAGCATAGAAGGTACGTCTTACACCCCCTTCTTTCTTCTACAAAGGTCTCTGAGGGTGAGTGGTGTCTCCCTGAGAGGTGCCTGTGGTGGGCAGTTTGTGTAGGGACATGTCCCCTGGCTTCTGCCTCTGAGTTGTGTGGACCTGGGTTCCTTGTAGCTCCTAGAAGCCTTCGGCTGAGCGAGTGAGGGTGAAAGGCTTTTTGTTTCTGTTTGTGTAAACAGTCCTGGTTCTTCCCGTCCCTCTTGGCGCCGCTACTCCGTGTCTAAAGGGAAACCTGAAACTCTGAGCTGCGGCCTGCTTTGTCTTTGATTGGGCAACTCAGTTTGGGTTTGTGAACTTGGGCCAAGTCTTGAGGATTCCCACAGTTTTCCTCACCTGCCTCTCTTTGAGCTGTCTTCCCTCCCTGACTAGGACTTGCTAGTTTTCCAGGTGGAGCTGGGGACCCAGATCCTGGGAGTTTGCTGTGCTCCCAGCTGTGGACAGAAGTCAGTTAAACTGAGCAGGGACAGGTAAAATTTAAAACCTAACACTGAGTTCTTTTTTCCTCCTCAGGCTACATGTAATACCAGTGTAAGAAACTTGGTAATAATACGGGGAAGCAGACAAACGAGCAAGCTCTGAGCTCCTCTCCCTGGACTCATCACCATAGCCATGTGTCTGCTGCCTCATGTTAATTGCCCAGCTTGGCCTTCAAGGCCACACTTTTCCTTTGGCTATGTCCTGAGCCTACCCATTTCCATCCATTGCAATGAGTACCTTCTAGCCTTTTATTTTTCCAAGCATTCATTTTGGTCTGTTTCCTCTTCTTTCCTGTGCTGTGGTTTGTACTACTTTTTTCTTAACTTTTGTAGTCGTTGTTGCTGTTTTGAAACAGAATCTTGCTATGTAGCCCTGGCTGGCCTTAAACTTACAGCTACTCTTCAGCCTCTGTCTTCCAAGTCTGGGATTACAAGCCTTAGTCAACACACCTTCTGTCACAGCCCTCTCAGCGCAGTCCTTTCATGGAAAACAGCCCGTCCCAGGCTGGTGCCTGGGGCTTTTCATCCTGTCAGCTGTTCGAGGAGAGGATTGTGCACAATTAGAGGTGAAGCAGCAGTGGAGGGAGCACCTGTGGGGCAGGTGCTGCCTGCTTCTGCAGTGCCTCTGCCTCCCCAGCCTGCCTCCCCAGCTCTGAACCATGAATTATATCTGTGTGGTCGTGGTGGTGGCCCTGATGGATTGATGTGGGTACCTAAAGTCATGAAAAGCAAAAATCAGTCAGGCTATGTAGATAACTTGGCAGCCCTGATTCCCTGGGAGTTCTGTGCTTTATTGATAAGCCAATTAGGAGATAACATACAGGAGACAGGCAATAGTGTGTATAATTCCGTGCATGCATGTAACATTTGAATAATGGCGGTAACAAGCATGGGTGTGTGGTGTAGCAAGAGAATACATGTTCTTAGACATATAGATTAAAGCAAATATTGTGCATTTACTAGGCATCAAACAAGCTTTGAGAAATGTTGAGGGGTCCCAGCAGTGGACTGTGCTCTCAGATCATGAAGCAGCAACACTAATTAATAAAGCATGGGTTTTTGCTTGGAAACTGTTGGTTTGGAATTGGTACTATGCTGGTTTGCGAAGTTTGTATTGTTTAGTTGGAAGCTGTTTTTCACCCTTGGATCATGTGTAGTGTAGCTGATGATGTATTTGCTGAGCTTCTGGTCCTTCCTCCTGGACATTCTGTTTTCCCCGTGTACACAGAATTTCTTTTGCCCTACAGTATCTTTTTGCACCCCAGAACTCTTTTGGGGAGATTTTACCTCTTTTGGCTTTTTTAGAAGTTCTTCAGATAAGGTGTGGTTCTAATTTTTTTTCTTAAATTTTAAAAAAGTTATTTTTATTTTATGTGTATGAGTATTTTACCTGTATGTATCTAAGTACAACCACGTATTCAATGCTAGAAGAGGGTTTGGATGCCCTGGAACTGTAGTTACAGATAGTTGTTACCTGCCATATGGGTGCTGGGAGTTGAACCCAGGTTGTCTATAAGAGCAGCCAGTGCTCTAACCTCTGTGCCATCTCTCCAGCCCCAGCTCAAGTGTGTTAGTCATTGTCTGAAAATGTCTTTCTGACCCCAGTGCCTTAATGACTACCTCCTGGGGCCCTGCTGGTGTGTGTGTATGTATTTATGTGTGTGTCTGTGTATGTGTGTGTTTATGTGTATGTGTGTATGGGTGTGCATGTGTGTGTGTGTGTGTCTGTGTATATGTGTGTGTTTTTGTGTGTGTCTGTGTGTGTGTGTGTGTGTGACTGCTCCGAGTGTTACTGGCCGCCTCTTCTCTGGGGCTATGTCAGGATCTCTCATTTCTGAACTTTGCAGTATTGCCCTCGTGTACAGATGTGCGTTTCTTACCACGGCTCCTGCATTCTGAATTTAGGTTTTCTGTGTCTGGCCTGCATCCTTCAGTAGTTTTGGACATTTCCCTAGCAGTTCTTTGTCATCCTCTCATTTCTGTTTTCTCCCTCTGGGACCTGACTGTTCACCTTGTCCTGTCTCCCAGGCCTTCCTCTCTTGTGTTGTCAATCTCTTTCCCTTCTGGCTTGGGTTTTGTGTGTCTGTGGCATTCTTTATCTTCAGCAGTGGTCTTATGCAGTCACCTTGCCTTCCCCAGTACTGATAGCTACCAGTCTGTTTTCTGTCTCTTTGAGTTAGTGTGTTAGACTTTTTGTGTCTGACTTCTCAAAGGTCACCCATGTTTCTGAACTTTAGACCTTGCTGACCTTGAACTCACAGAGATCCAGCAGCCCCTCCCACTCCAGTGCTGGGATTAAAGCATGTGCCAGCATGTTTGGAAGGACCTAATTCTTTTTTAGCGATCAAATACTGTTCCATTTTGTTTGTCCGTTTGTCTCGTGACAGTGTCTGGGCTGTTTCTTCCTCTGGCTAGTCTGAGAGCCAAGGCTGTGAACACTTGTACAGCAGTGCTGGTTGAGTTCTGGTTTCCCTCTCTTCTGAGCACACTCTAGGAGTGGCAGTGAGGATTGCATGGCAGTCCTTCATCCATCACCACCTGTGGTGGTGTGCCATGTTGGCTTCCTTTTGAAGAAGTTGTGCCTAGCCTGGTGGCATGGGGAGTGGGTTTAACTATGACTTGGGTATCTCTCAGTGGCCCACAGCCAGGACCATCTTCTCATACACTTGTCAGCTGTGCCTCTGTTTGGACAAATGTCTCTTCAAGAGAGTTGTCATTTTTAGACTGGGTTCGGTAGCACATAGCTGAAGTCCTGGCACTTGGGAGATGGAGGCAGAAGGAATACAAATTTGAGGCTAACCTAGGCTACCTAGTAAGACAATGCTTCCAAAGAAATGAACTTAAAAACAAAAAACACCCCAAAACCCAACAACTAAAACCTGATATGTGTGGGTGTGATGTTGAGAGACATTGTGTTTTTGAGTGTCTCACTGTGTAGCAGGATGACCTTGAACTTGTGATCTTCCTGCCTCCCTGCCTAGTGCCAGGGTTATAGGTGTATACCACCGGGCCCGAGGGGGACCTTGAACACCATGCCTGGAGCGTTCTAAAGATTTTTGTGTGGTGTTGATACCATACCTTCGCTGGATGCACAATGTGCAGATGCTTGCTTTCAACTCTCTTGGTCTTCTTATTCCTTTTGTGATATTTGTGTTGTATCATTTTTTAATGTGCTGATTTTACTGTTGTCTTAATTCTTTTTAGTTTTTGTGTTTGGTCTTTTTTTTGGAGTGCAGGGTATATATGTGAACATGTACAAGTATATGCACCTGTGCATTAAGAATGGGTCTTACAGGGATGGAGAGATGACTCAGTGATTAAGAACACTAGCTGTTCTTCTGGAGGACCTGGGTTTGATTCCCAGCACCCACATGGTAGCTAATAACCACCAGTAACTCTAGTTTTCAGGAGACTCGTCGCCTTCTTCTG
Organism: Eospalax fontanierii; assembly: GCA_035773235.1. NCBI lineage: Eukaryota > Metazoa > Chordata > Mammalia > Rodentia > Spalacidae > Eospalax > Eospalax fontanierii. The sequence continues at coordinate 96,278,017 of CM069531.1, forward strand.
ATCTTTGCAGACATTGCATGACAGGGGTATACTTACATATATATAGATGAGATAATCATCTACATAAAAAATAAGAATAATAAAGAAAATATATAAGAAAGAAAAAAGGGCCTTACATAGTGAATTCCAAGCCAGCCAAGGCTACATACTGAGGCCTTGTCTCAAAAAAAGAAAGAAAGAAAAGAAAAGTGGGCCTTTAACTAGGACTAGGTCTGGTGCTGCACACCTTTAATCCCAGCATTCTGGAGGCAGAGGGATTGGATCTCTCTCAGCTCAAGTCTGGTAAACATAGTGAATTTCAGGCCAGCCAGGGCTACATAGAAAGATCCTGTCTCAAAATAAGCTAACAAAAAGAATAAGAGTCTTTAATCTTTTTCTTTTAGGTATTTGGTGCTTGTTTAATTGGGGTTGGGATTCTGTGTGAGTGAAGCAATGTGTTGGCATGGCAGTGACACGTGTTGCAGTATTTGCAGTTCATGTGTCTGTAGGAGCTATGTGCCTTGTTAAACCTCTCCACTTATATTGCATGGTTTGCTTGTTGTTTTTCTTGAGAATGGAAATAAGCTTAAGGTCAGAGCTGTGCTATCATGCTTGTGAGTGCAGAGGTGCTGTCCTGTCTGGCTGTGCAGTGCTCTTTGCATTCCCTATGCAACAGCTTGCTGTTATGTTAGACACTTGGATGATGGCTATGTCATTTGATGAAAAAATAAAATGTGTGAATGTTTTGCCTGCATGTATGTAAGCATACAATGTGTGTGCAGTGCCCAAAGAGTTCAGAGAGGCATTGGACCCCCTGGAACTGAAGTTACAGACAGTTAGTAGCAGCCATGTGGGTGCTGAGAACTGAAGCCGGATCTTCTTCAAGAGCAACCAGTGCTCTTAACCACTGAGCCATCTTTCCAGCCCCCTCCCCAAATGAAGAATCTTATGTATGTATATATGTATGTATGTATGTATGTATGGTCCATGTGTGTCATAGCACACATGTGGGGTCAGAGGACAGACAACTTTTAGGAGTTGATTCTTTGCTGGCCTATTGATCACAAGTATTTGAATATATTTTTAATGAGAACTCCTGCTGCTTAATTAGACCTTTGACCTGCTGAGCCTGCTTCCACTCTTCCTAATCCTCTTGTCTAAGCTTTCCTAGCCAGCCTGGGGTGGTGGAGATCTGTAGCTGGCTGAGGAAGCCAGACCCAAGTACTTCAGGTTAGCTAGGGCAGCAGCACACTAAAATGGACTCACGCATGTTGTGTGAATTGCCTGGGCCTGGAGTGCATCTTCCAGAGCAGGACACAGCTGAGAGCTGTCCTTTGTGTGTCTTCGTAGGCTTTCCATGTGTTCCATGTTTTTATGTTTCACACTTGCTGGCCCCTGATGTGTGAAGAGCCTCCTGGTGTGAACAGGCTCCTGCTGCTCCTGTGGGTCCATCTGCTTCCACAGGATGTATGGGGCTCATGGAAATGAGGGAAAGGACTCGGTGTGCCTGGTCCATAGGTAAGAGTAGGCTCTCAGCTCCTACATGGGAGTCTGGGCTGTGTCCTTGTCCTCAAGAACACTCACACGTGGCCCCCAAAGGTGACTGTGTCTGCAGGACTCTGTCCCCATGCTACTCAGCCTCTTGTTGCTATGACAGAGTACCTGACCTAAAGAAAAGGGAGATGAATCACAGCATCAGAGGTCTCAGCCCGAGGGCTACTAGGTGTTTTGGGCCGAAAGTGAGACAGAGTATCATGGTGGCAGGGAGGGAGAGAGGGGTGGAAAGAGGAGGGGGAGAGGGAGGGACACCCAAAAACACATACCCACCACTGACCTACTTTCTTCAAAAGGTCCCACTTCCTAAGGTTCCTCCACTCCTCTATAATGCCATCAGATTATAAATCCACCAGTGGATCAATCCATTGGTTAAGTCAGAGTCGTCCTGATCCAGTCACCTCTCATTGACTGGATCTACCACCTGGGAACCAATCCTTCAACACATGGACCGTGTCCAAACCGTGACAGTCCTCTGCAGTCATTTGGCTTTTGGAGGAAGTGAAGTCTTAACAGAGAATGAGTGCTGTGCCTGAGAGCTTTTTCTGCGGTTGATAGACAGGTGCCATTCCCTGTGGAGTCCACATGTGAGCCCTGTAGTGGCTACAGATGAGGGGCTTAGAATCACCATTGCAGATAGCAACTGAGCATCATTTGGAATTGGTGGCTGAGACTGATTGCTAGCCAGTGTGGGGTAGTGTGAGCCCTAACCAATGGGGCTGTACCCCACCTACCAGGAAGATGATTTGGATCTACATGTCCCCTTGTCTATGGCCATGATCAGGAGCGTTGTAGATATGTGGAGTGTTGAGGGAGAACCTCTCCAGTTGTTTGGTTAAAGATAGGTGCCAGTCTTGACATTAACCACGACTGAGGACTTGCTATCATGTTAGACGTGCTTACTGTGACCTTGGACCACTTGCTTCTCCTGGGCTTTATGCGTCCCGTGAAGCTTTACTCTGGGGTCACGGTAGGTCCTGGGCGCTGTGGTCTCCTGGGATCCTGCTGGCTCTGAAATGCCTGAGGTGTTCCAGGGACTGGGGCCACTGGAGGCCTGGACCCTGGGGCTGGGGACCCTGGTTATGAGTCAGTGTAGTACTGGCCTTGACTTCCTGGTTTAGCCTTTAATCCTCCCGGACGCTGTTTTTGCTTCTTTCAAGCTGTTGTACTTGCCACTCTTTCATTAGCTGTGGGTGTTTCTGGGCCAGCGGCACAGCATCAGTGGAGGAGTACGCCCTTGTTCCTGGAGGCGCCTCCCTCCCCATGTTTATGCCATGCCATGTCCTTCCAGTATGGTGGCCTGTGGCAATGGCAGTGGGCAGGAACCCACAAGCTCTTGCCTCTGTGCAGCTGCTAGTTGATGATAGCAAGAGGAAGCAATGGCAGAGATGGAGAGAGCCAATGCCAGGTCTTGTTAAAAGTGATGGTCGCACAGGCATCCTGAAGGAGTTCAATTGGCAAAGAACCACAGAAATTGCTTGAAAAGCCTAATGTAGCGCTGGGTGTGAACCTGAGCAGGGCCAGCCCATCTGGAAGCCAGCATTGCGTGGCTCCGAGAGCCAGCAGATTCACTGGCCAGTAGTTGATGGATGGAGATGGTGTTGCCATTCCTCTCACCCAGGGTAGTCCTTCCATGTGCATATACAGGGTCTCCATGGGCACCACCAACTTCTGGAAGGGGCTCCCGCCACACCTCAATGGTCTTGTTTGTTGTGGTACTTGTGTGCTTTGAGCAGTTGTGAGAAGCATATCTCTTTTCTATGTTGAGGGGTCTGTGTTCTGCCTCCTTAGGAGGCTACTCCTCACTTGAACATCCCAACCTGACCTTGCTCGAATAGCACGGGAAGGATCCATGGGAGCTGTTGTCATGTCCAGTCATGGAGAACACAGAGTAGGTGTGACTATGTGAGTGCCCTGCTATAGACATGTGAGGTAGGGTTCTTGGATCTGTGTGTCATGGGCAGATGGGATGGTGTCTTTCAGACTGTGTGTATGTCCTGTGATAGGCAGGTAGGATGAAGAATGTGGGGCCATGTAAACTGTCATGACAGGTGAGATGGCATCTGTGGGGTTGTCTTACAAGCCTGTTCCTTTGCCCTTTAGTTCTCCATGGAAGAGAAGTCTCTCATGAGCTCATTTTGGCAGAGACCTCCTATTGTCTTGTTCAGGCCCAAAGATCAGGCTTCAGCTGCCTGTGCTGGTGAAGTGGGACCTGATGGGGAGTGAACTGGGTGTTTCCATGATGCCTGGCTTTTCCTTCAAGCCGCACCTGTCACACTTGCTGACTAGTTGTTAGGGCATCTGTTGGCACTTCGATACCATATTTCATTTGTAGAGACTGCTGCTCACCTTTCCCCTGGGCTAAAGAGAACCTGTGCTGTGTAATAATGTCTCACATGTGAAGGTGACTCCACTGTATTGAAAGGGCTAGTGACATAGACCTGTTGTGCCATCCTTAGTGGTAGCTGTCATTTTTGGTGTCGGGGAATGGTTGGGAGATAGCCCCAACCTGGGACTGGGAAATTTGCCTAGTGGCTGTTGCCTAGCTGGCTAAGAGCACTCTCAGACGAGTGAGTGGTGCTCTCTCTGTAGAGGAATGTGCACAGACCTCGGGCAAGTGCTATTGTCTCCCGATAGGTTGGAGGGCTTCCCCTCCTAGTGTCCTTTGTCTAACCCTCTGGACTGTGTGAGACAGGCAAACTCTGACTGCTTGTCCTTTGCCACCCAAACCACATAGGCCCACACAGGAACTGTTTTTTTGTTTTGTTTTGTTTTAGACAGGGTTTGCTGTATAGCTCAGGCTGGCCTGGAACTCACAGAAATCCTTCTGCCTCAGCCTCTTTAGTGCTAGAATTGTATGTGTGAGACATCAATCCTGACTTCACACAAAAACTGTGCTAAGTACCCCAAGATGAGGGCATGTTGCTGTACTCTCAGAAATCTGTGAGTGGAGCCTGGTGCATGTTTTGCTGCTGTCTCGGATTCCCAATCACTCACCTGGGCCGTCTCCATCTTCCTTTTGATAGCTAGGGAAAAACTGGCCTTTGATCCTGGCAGGGGTTGGATTGTGCTTAAGCAGTAAGCTGATGCAGGATGCCTTTCCAGGTTCCTGCTTTCTTGACAAAGTTTGTTTGGGCTGCTGTAACAAAACACCCTAGACTGAACAGTCTGTAACAGCAGAAGTTGAGTGCTCCCAATTCGGAGCTGGGAGTCTGAGATGAAGGGGCTAGCACATTTGGAGTCTGACAGGGTCCCCTTCCTCACGCTTGCTGTGTCTTCACGTGGAACTGAAGGACTTCCTCTGTGGGGCCTTTACAACCCACCTGACCCAGTTCCTGTCCTGTCAGTATTTCCAGGTTTAGGTTTCGAGACCTGAGCTTTGGGGGGATGTGGCTGTTTTTACCTTTGCCCTGCTTCCTGCTCCCTTTGCACTTAGAATGCCTATGGAGACAGCATTACCACACCATACAGAGATCTGTGCTGGGTCTGGCATGCTTCTCATGGGAGGGTACTCAGGCTGCTGTTGCGGTGCTTGCCCGATGTCTTTTGGAGACTAGGCTTCTGCTCAGGTCCAGCTTGCTTTGGCTTATGTCCTAGAACACACACATCTGGAAACAGTGTCTGGGAGGAAGGGTTAGTTTTGGTTCATGATACCAAGGCCTCAGACCACAGTCAGCTGATCTGTTGCTGTGAGCCTGTAATGAAGCAGAGCATCATGGCAGAGAGAGCCTGGAGGAGCAGAGCTGCTCTCTGTGGTGGCCAGCAAGCAAAGACAGAGGGATGAACCAGGGCAGGATAGAACATGGCCTTCAGAATCATGCCCCCATGGCCTCCTTCCTCCAGCCAGCCTCTGCCAGAGGGCCCATCAATGTCCATGGATAAAGGCAGCAAGTTAGCAGCTTGTGCCCTATCACCATGGTAGTGACACCAGTTGTGGACTGAGCCAGGAACATCAGGGAACACTTTACAGCTAAACCTAATAGCTTTTATTACTTACTTTTTTGTCTTTTTTTTTTTTTCCATTTTGAAACAATTACAGATTCACAAGATATTGCAAAGAAGTGTTCAGGAAGACCCAGACCCTAACATCATAGAACCACAGTGTCCAAATCAGACTGTTGTTGACTTGGGCACAAACTGCATCTGGTAGAGATTCCTGGGTGTGTGTGTGTGTGTGTGCATGTGCGAGCACATGTATATTATGGATCCCAGGTGTGACTTTGCCTAAACTACTCCCATAACTGATATTTTGATATCGTGTCACTACAGATTTGGTGCTTTGCCTCAGCACACCCCTCGGCTGTTCCTGCCCTCCTCTGCTCCTGGTCGTCTACCAGGAGTGTTGTACTTATTGTACCCTGAACTTCTTACCAGCTGCCGTGTAGGTTTTGTCTGATTCTCCAGCTAATGGGGCGTGAACATGAACACTTCACTGATATGTTCCCTGTCATTTTCCTGTGAGAACCCACAGCACTGTCCAGGAGTTTGGATGCAAGTGGGTTGCACTTAGAATTTCTGAAGGAAGCTAAATGTCCTCTCCTGTGACTGCATTTCTCTGGGGACGTCCCAGTGGGATGAAGGGCGTACCCACCTGGCAGCTGTGCACAGGCCTGTGGGGTCTCACAGAATTGACAGGACGTCTGTCTGGTTGGGCTGTTCCAACCCCTGACAAGATGGGCCTTAGCTCTTGGCTTCATAGTGACTAAATAGTGGGTTTCTGGGACCCAGACAACTGAGGAACCTTTTTCTGGAATGATTGTGGGCTTGGTGTGTTGACATCCCTGCACGTGAGCCCCCGAGGCCCCTGTAGAGAGCAGAGCAAGTGATAATCTTGGAGTGTGTACCCCATAACACCAGGCACAGAAAAGTGTACTCTGAGCTTGTGGCAAGTTGTTGCAGCTCTTCAGGACATGCTGAACCCACAAGTCTGTTGTCCGCCCCCCCAATCCCTGCTTTCTGCACAGTTGAGGATGCCTTGGGCATGGGTCAGCTGCTACCCTTGCAGGCCAGTGAGGAGCCTCTAGGGCCATTGTGCTATGGCAATGGGAAATAAACTCAGAGGTCTGTGGAGCCTGATGCTCTGCCGTCCTCTTGCCCCCAGCAGATTCATTTGGGGATTTTTCCTGAGCAAGTTGGACTGCATTCTTGAGGACAGTACAATGGCTGTTGGTACAAGAGGCAGGTCCTGCAGCCACACCTGTTCCCCGGAAGCTGGGACTGTGAGGCTCAGGCTCTGTGGGCAGACTTCTGGTCTGAGTGTGGTTCATTATACAACCCATGTCATGGGATGAGGCAGGTTGGGGGTACTGCATGGGCTTGGGCTTAGCAGGGAGATGCCACACCACATGGTCTTGTCTATGGCCAGTGCCTGTCATCAGCCTCCTGGTCTGATCTGCACTGGAGTCCACATTTTCGCACATGTCTTGGAACTGCTCATGCTGCTGTACACCTCCGTATCTGGGAGTCCCTCACCATTCAGTTTGAAATGGGAAGGTCGAGCAAGGCCTGGGGTTTGCAGCAGACATGTCCCTGGAACCTGCACAGTTCATGAGTGCCCATCCAGATAACTTGTTTTAAATTAGTGTGACTCATTGGCTGTCAGCAGCTGTAACTGTGTGGTGATTTTTATGGGCTGATTGTTTCTGCCTGTGCAGAGGATGCCTGGATCCTCATGCCTTTGGCTTACAGACTGCAGTAGGGAATGTGGCGGGCGTTCTGGGGGTTAAGTCACTGCTCTCACCTGGAGGCTTCTTCCTTAGGTAGCTTGCATTAAACAAATGACATGCTGTCTAGAGAGAAGGGTGTTTAAATTACATCGCTGGACTCCAGGTTGCCAAAAGGAAGCCCTCTGGGAATGATATATATTTGACATGCATTTGCAGTGTGTAATTGGAACCATGAGAAAGGTTTTTGTTCAGAGCTACTGAACAGTTTCCTTATTTAAAACCTGTTGGATCTGGAAAGAACTGTTTCTGAATTTTTCTCTGATAATAACTTTATATAAAAGTTGAAGGTAGAGTTTCCTGTTCCAGATCACCTTCCCTCCCCTCCCCTTGCCCAGTGTCATTGCAGCTAATAAGGCTGCCCTGACTCTTGTCTCCTGGGTCCTTGGCTGTCAGAGCTGGAAGATCAGGGCTTCCCTTTCACATGGCAGAGGCTGGACACAGCCCAGCAGGTCAGGTGTAGAGGCACCCTTGCCCCCCACTCCCAAGAGCGACAGAAATGGGCCTGATTCCTCTTCTCATGTCAGAGTCAGCTGCTCTCACTAAGTTTGAATGGATCAGAGGCAGCAGTCTGGCCTGTGTCTTGGTGGAAGATCTGCCGTTGCTGTCTCTCCCAAGCTGTTGTACTTTCAGTAGCTCAGTCCCTTTCTAGTGATCCATGTCAGAGCATCCTGCCCCTGCTGGGCCAGCCTCCGCCTGGCAGCCAGGCCTCGCAAATTGCTGGCAGTGATTGCTTCACCCAGTGCTCTGTGTCGCCCCTGGTGTTTGTGTGCATGTGTGTGCACATACACACATGTGCACGTATGCAGCAGGTTTCTCAACAGGTTAAAGGCAGGTGTCTCTGAAGACTGCTGACTGGGTTGGGGGCCAGAGTACGGGGAGGCAGGTCAGGTCTCTGCTGCACAACTTCGCCAGCCAGGTGTGGCTGTGGGGCCCGAGGACCTAATAAGCTTTGCTTTCTGCTTTTTAACTTAGCACAGTAGAAGGACACACAGGAGGACATGGAAAGCACAGCACACACATCTAAAGGCCAGGCAGTGACCCTGGCTGGAGGCAGGCAAGGTGTGAGCGGGTACTTGCAGCCTGCAGCTCTTGTGGTCTTTTAGGCGTGGGCTGAGTGGTTGGACCTACCAGGTGACCTAGGCAGGTGGTTCTCTCAGCATTAAACAGGATCAGACCCTGAGAAGTCTGTCAGAACAGATCCTGTCGGTGGATACCATGGACACCATGAAGTGTCTCATGGCTGGTCATGTCACTGGTGTATAAAACTATCTCACTTTAACTTGGGCACAGAAACCTGGGGTCTCTAGCTGGCTGGGTTCCATGTCTGCCTTGTCACCAGTCAGTTTTCCTGGCATGGAGTCTGGTGCAGGAGAGGTATGCAGTGGGTATCTAGAGTGCTGATGCTGCCACTCGCAGTTGTTTGTCTAGAAATTGATTTTGTCCTGTGCAGTGACGAGCTGACACTGGGGAGAGTATCCAGATTTCCCTGAGGCCAGAGGCTTGCCGGCTGGCCTTGCCCAGAGCATCTGGACTGCAGTACCCACATGAGCCCCAGGGATTTCGGCTGGCAGCGACACCACATTTATGGACACTGTCCTCCTACAGGTGCCACAGCTGATTATCTTGACATCATTGGGCCCTCAGTGGGCAGCCCTGTTAATTAGCAGAGCAGTGGAGCTGAGCTGTGCTGACGGACTGGGAGCAGTTCCAGGTCAGCCAGGCCTGGATTTTTTGATCGAGGAACTGAGGACCTTTTCAGCATTGCAGATTGGATATAGTTCAAGTTGAGATCATTTCAGTGTAACTCCTGATCCATAACACCTGTCTGTGGTGGTTCCCTCTCACTAGGTTTGTGTTTAACTATCAGCTCCATGTTTAGGGCCTTAGACAGGCTAGGTAAGTGCTCTGTCACTGTGCTGTATCCTATATTCACAGTTGTCCAGCCCTATTTTAAGTAATTTTAAAACACACTAGTGTGAGGTGTATAGAGCTCCTTATGGTATAGCATGGTTGTCTGTCTCCTATTAGGAAACTGGGACTTTTATTATGGTGCCTGTGGAGGCCAGAAGAGGATGTCAGATCCCCTGGAACTGGAGTTACAGGCAGTTGTAAGCTGCCATGTGGGTGCTGGGACCTGAACCCAGTTCCTTTGCAAGTGCTCTTAACTACTAAGCCATTTCTCCAGCCTCTTCATCTTATTTTTTTGATATGTGATCCTTCATTGAACTTGGAGCTCACCTATTCAGCAAGATCAACTGGCCAGCCAGCTCTGGGAATCCTCCTCCTCTGCCTCTCCTGTGTTGGGGCTGTGAGCATGTACCTCTGTGCCTGGCTTTTGTGGGGGTGTTGGGGATCCAAACTCAGGTCCACATGCTTGTGTGGCAAGCTCTTGACCACCGAGCCATCTCCCCAGCACAGACCCAGTGCTGTCTTGTTGGCTGGTGTTCATCGTGCGCAGGATCGCATCGTGTGGAGTCCTCCGTTTGCTTCCTTGCCTGCTCCTTCCTGTCAGCCTTGCTTCTGCTTTCATGCATGTGCATACACGGGGGCTTCCTGCTTTCATGTGTGTACACACAAGGGTTTACTGCTTTCATTCATGTGTACACGTGGGTTTACTGATTTCATGCATGTGTACACATGTGGGTTTACTTTCATGCATGTGTACACATGTGGTTTTACCACTTTCACGAGTGTGCACACACAGGGTGTTACTCCTTTCTGCCATGTTACACACGTGGTTTTACAGATCTATAAAATCGAGGACCTACAAATGAGAAGAAACATGTCCCCTTTGTTTTCAGAGACAGATAATGTGTTTTTTCAGTCGTATCTGTTACCCTGTGTGTTGTGTGTACATACGTGTTTGTGTTTGTGGGCATATATGCGTGGGAGCTTGTAGAGGCAGAGGTCCATGTCAGGTGTCCTCCCTCTTCGCTATTAAGCTTAGTTTTGGGTAGGGTCTCCCACACTGGAACCCATGGGTTTGGCTGAGCCAGAGACCCCAACTGCTGGGTTCCAGGTGAGTACCCCTGTGCCCGGCTTGTCCATGGGTTCTAGAGATCAGAGTTCGTGGACTCTTAGAGCCCTTCAAGAAAACATCAGGAGTGGTGTAGATACAGTAAACACTAATGTCCTGGTGTTCCCACAACCTAAGTCCTCTCGCCTGCTTGTATCAGCTGCTGTGTTTGTCAGTTACCTGGGCGGGTGTTCCTCCGGAACCAGAAGAGGAGCACATGTGACGTGACCTTTGGCTGCTGTAGATGCTTCAGATGGCGAAACAGGCAGATAGTGCTGGGGCCATGGGGCCACCCAGGACTGGCTCTCTGTCTCTGTGTCTTCCTCCTCAGCTTGAGCTTCTAGGACCCCTGAGTGGTCCAGGTACCATGGTGTCTCCTCCCCTCCCTGAGGTTGTTGAGGTTTCATGATGACAAGACCTGTGGTTTCAGAGTCTTCTGCCTAATTTGTGGTTGTCCATGTCACCCCCCCACAAACACACGGCCCTTTCTTTAAAAAAAATGTTTTTGAATCTATTTTATTTTATGTATATGAGTGTTTTGTCTGCACTAATGTAAGAGCATGTGTGCTTGCATTGTCTACAGAGTCCAAAAGAGAGGGCTGGATCCTTGGAACTGGAGTCATGGGTGGTTGTTAACTGTCATGTGGGTGCTAAGAACCAAACCAGGTCCTCTAGAAGTAGCAACCAGTGCTCTTAGCTCCAGCCCCATAAATACACAGTCCTTTCCATTCTGGCATGGCTACAGTCTTGCAGCCCCACTGTGGCTGTTGCTCTGAACAGCTGTCAGTTCTTTGGAGGTTCTCCCGAGTTTGTTTTCTGAGTGGGTCATGACTCTTGTAGGTCTGCACACATGGTCCCTCTGTGCTCCTGCCTCATGGAGTGTGGGCGGCTGCTCATTGTCTTTGTTTCCTGGCAGTTGTCACTGTGATCCTGAAGGCACTGACGTATGATGAGAAGCGGGGTGCCTGCAGCGTGGGTGCCAACGTCAGGGATGCTGCCTGCTACGTGTGCTGGGCCTTTGCACGTGCCTATGAGCCTCAGGAGCTGAAACCCTTCGTGACTGCCATTTCCAGGTAATGCCTGTTGGTTGTGCTGAGGGGTATGTGTGTATAGACATGTGCCATTGTTCCTAGTAACACTGCATGTGGCGTGCTCCCTGTGAGTGACAAGTACGTTTATGCCCCCTGAGATGGAGCAGGTCCAGAGCAGCTCCCTTCTGAGAGCAAGTGGTTATAGCTAGGTGTCCTGGAGGAATATTCTGGAGGCTCGGGCTATGACTGGCAGGTCCCTGGGGGAGGTGGCCTACACTTTGGAGCGAGGTGGGAGATAGAGGTGAGGGATAGTGGTACTATGGGAGTGGCCCAGGGAGCCCTGGAAATTTAGCATGTCCTGCACCTTGAGAGCTCTACAATGTGTTGGGGTCTGCTGTGCTGAGGCTGCTGAGGCTGGTTCTGTCTGTTCTAATGTCCTGAGTCATGCATGTGACTGGTATACTTGCTGGTGGCCTTAGCTTGTGTACCTCACCTTCATACAGCAACTTGAGATGTCAACAGTGTTTGTGAGCTCTGTGGTGGGGAAGCATCCTGGGGATGGCAGTGGTGTGGTCAGCAGAGCCCAGTGCCTCTGGCCAGTGAGAAGAGGTGGGTCCCAGGTAGAGGGGGTTCCGGTCTGTGGGCCCAGGCAGCAGTTCTCTTCTGCTTGACTTGTGGGATTGGCGTTTTTCTCTTGCAGTGATGCAAAAGTGGTGGGTCCCCAGCGGCTGATCTGTCCAGCTCAGTGCTGCAGATCCAGTGAGCGTGGAGAGCAGTGGGCTTCCATGTTGAGGAACTCCACTTGGCTGCTTTCTGAGGAACCAAGGGAGGGTACCCAGTGACTCAGTGTGTCCACTGTGATGTGAGTGCCCTCACAGCTGCTCTGTATGAGCTCTGTGCTCACCTGGGGCAAGGCCTTTGTCTTCATCTGGTCTCAGCTGCTCTCAGCTCCAGGGTCAAACAACTGTGGGTTCTGGAGTGTTCTGGGGAGTGGAGCGTTCATCTTTTCCCACATATGCCACCACACTAATATTCAGCATGCTCTGAAATGGGGCCTGAAGCCCCCCCAACCCCCCGCCTCCCTGGATGGCCATGGTTGGGAATATACCTCCCCATCTAGTGCAGTTCCTGCCCCATTCTGGTGATAAGGCCACTTACAGAAAGTCATAAACATGTCTGACTCTTTCTGTCTTGTCCATCTCTTGCAGAGGAGTGGCGGAGCCCTAGGGTGTTGGTGGGGCATTGTAGAGAATGGCTTACCTGAGGCCAGGTAGACTGTCCCTGACAGCTACTGTGGCTGTGCTGTTGGTTGTGGGCTCAGCTGTGGGTGGTCTTCATGTGTGGCGCTGGGCAGGGGCAAGGGACAGAGTCCAAAGACTTCTGCTGAGCCCTGGACCCATCCATGGCTGTGGCTTCCTTGTCTCCTACTCCACCGTCATGGAACCTCTGCTTGTTGCTCAGGGAGCGTTGAAGGTATTTGCTGCTGTCCTGACAGTCAGCTGTTTGGGAGCAGAAGTTCTCCTGTTGCTCACGTTGTTCCAGACCAGTGAGGCGCCGTCATGTGGATGGCATCTTGCTCAATTCCATGGTGCTTCTGCGGGTGGCTTGCTGCCATCACGGTCCTGGTTCTCTAGGATGAAAAGAGGATAGAGTGCTGAGGGAAGCTGCTGAGTATCAGACAGATGTGGAGCCAGGTGTGATCCCTGATATGGCTGTGATGACCTGCCAGGAGCCTGCGAAGGACCTGGGCCCAGATGTGCAGCTGCTTTCTGTTTCAAAGTGAAAACAGCCCTGATGGATTCCGTCAGTCTCATGGTTTTGGTCTGAAAATAAGCAAACTCCAGGATGCTGTGCTGTGTCCTCCACCTCTCTGGTCCAAGGGGTAGGATGGCAGGATGACCTGAGAGTAATACAGACCAGTTCTAGGACTGGAAAGAAGTCTCAGCAGTTAAGAACATGGCTGCTCTGGCAGAGAACCCAGGTTCAGTTCCCGGCACCCACGTGGCAGCTAAGAACTGTCTGTATCTCCAGTTCCAGGGGAATCCAACACCCTCTTCTGACCTCTGCCGGCATTGTGCGACAGAGATGCACCTACATACATGCAGGCAAGATACTCACATGCATAAAAATAATAAATTATTAAAAAAAAAATCAGGGACCGTTGCTACCCTGCTGGCCCAGGAGCATGCAGTCAGGCCAGAGGGAGTGTATGGCCATCTCCCTGTTGTTTTGGTGACTGTGGGGACCCACGGCCACTCTGCTTGCCTCTGAAGGTAAGAGGGCAAGTAGAAGGTCCTAGCTGGCAACGTCCCCATGATTGATGGGATCCATGTGGCACCTGGCAGAGGGGGAAAAGCCACGATCAAACAGTTCCAACTCACTGGCCTGTCTGCGCTCAGAGCTCCAGTACTTAAATCACAACACGGATCTCTGGGTAAGTTTTGTAAAGGAAACCAGCAGCCCCTGGAAACATGGCTGTGAGGTCTGCTGCTGAGTTGGTGCTGGGCTGTGGATGAGGTAGGTCTGGGGCACTGGCCTCCACTCTCTAGCTGCTCTTACATGAGCACAGTGTGGTGTGTCGTCTCCATGGCTGCCGAGGAGCGTGGCACCTTTCACTTCAGGGCTTCCTGTGTCACCCAGGGGAGGAAAGGCAGAAGAGTTGAGCTCTGTGAACTGGCCCAGTATAGGCTCTTGCTCTTGAGGTTTGCAGTCTGCAGACTGTGGCAGGTGGCCCAGATTGAGCTTGGCATGGTCCTCCCAGAACCTATGTAAACTGAGCCTGCCCTGAGTTGGGGGTGGGGGCATTCCCGTAGGAGATGTGGGGTCCTAGACATTGGGCATGGTGTGGTGAGTGCTGCTTCCCTTGAACCTAGTAGGCAGGGAGAGAAGTGGCCTTGGCTTTGTGTCCAGCTCAGTTGCTGGAATGACTCTAATCCTCCCCAAGGGTGCGGGGCCAATCTAGATGCTGTCTGTAGAAACTCTTGCGGGTCCACTCGGAGCTTGGAGAGGGTGCATTTGCTAATTTGTGGACAAGTCTGAGGGTTTCTGGGAGCCTGTGCTGCTCATGGAAACTGCTGCTATGGCCACAGGCCTACCAGCCTTCTTCCCTACAGCCTCTGATTGCCTGCCTGAGCTGGCAGCTGTCAGGCAGGGTACGGCTAATAGAGTTTCTTCTGAGAAGGCCCTCTGCTGACACCCGCCCCACATGGGCAGTGGTGCCCTTTGGAGCTGCGTTGCTGCAGGTTTCCAGCCGGTTGGGCAGGTTCTGAGGAACCTGTGCCTGGCCCTTCCCGTCCCATCTGACTCCAGGCATCAGCGGGGGAGGGTAGTTGGTGAGTCAGGTGCGCCAGTGAGCATGGGGCATGCACTACCTCCTGCCTGAAGCTCTGTGCTGTCTGAGTATCGGTCGGGTGTGCCCTCCAGACCTGCTTGCAAGGTTCGTCATGAGTGACCATACTTTTTAATTATCAAGTTTTAAGTCCATTAATTCTGGCACATTTACTTTCACAAACTCCTTGGTGGATCCTGTAAAAGTTAAGTTGAGATCCAAATATAGTTTCCAGAGTGAAGTAGAGGTATCTCTCAGAAAGAGCCTGGGAGGGGTGTGAGGTGCTCCCCTGTGCCCTGCTGCCTGCTGCAGGGGAGTGACCTACCTTTCCTAACTGTTGGCTGAAGAAACTGGATGAATAGCTTTTCCCCTCACAGTGTGGGCTTGTTTTGCCCTCTCTATTTTAGAAACTTGAAAAGAAGATTTTTCCAGGAAAATTTTACCTTTTGGGAAGATTTAATTGCTTTTGAAAACTATCTTAAATTTGACTCTGAGCAGAGAGCTGGGGCTGGGATGACACTGGCTCCCGTCGGGTTTCTTGGAAAGGAAGCCTAGTACAACACAGGAGTAGTGAGCTGCCAGAGGAAGATGTGACAGGAGACTGTATTGTCTCGAATATTCCCTCTGACCAGTACTCAGAAGCTGATCTGCAGGAAGAAAGAGGGGAGCTGCCCACTGCTGCTGCCAGAGTGCTCTGCCTGTCACCTTTCCGATTTCCTCACCTGAAACTCTTTTGTAAGCTGAGCTCCTGTTGACACTCACTCCGCCCAGGCGCAGGCCCGCCTGTGCCAGGGGCAGCTCCTGACTCTCACCTTTGCTGAGCAAACTGGCAGGACAGCGTGGGCTGCTTGGAGAGGGCCTGGGATTGGCTCAGTAAGATCTCTTCCTCCAGGGCAAGATTGTCCTGGAAAAAAAAAAATGAGGAAATGGCAAGCGTTGCTCAAAGCTATGTCTTGTTCTCCTCTTGTCTGAGCGGCCCAGCTTCCAGATGAAAGAAAGAGTCTTGTTTTCAGGAAGAGGCTATGGCAGCACTAACTAGGAGGCTCTTCTCCATGCTGACTTGGGTTTGTGGCCTGGGGAAGGGTTTCCATTTTAGT
Organism: Eospalax fontanierii; assembly: GCA_035773235.1. Lineage (NCBI taxonomy): Eukaryota > Metazoa > Chordata > Mammalia > Rodentia > Spalacidae > Eospalax > Eospalax fontanierii. Next base: position 96,293,748 of record CM069531.1, read on the forward strand.
GGGGTTTACAGTTTACAAAAGCCATGGGTAGATAATGAGTTCTTAGACTGATATTTAAAAAGTGCTCAGAATGGAAGGGTTATTGTTGCCTGTAGATAGTGTGCTTGCTTTTGAGTGCTACAGACAGAAAACTAGGGTGTGGGGCAAGTACTGCTCCCACTGGACCTAGTGAACTGAGGTGCCTGGTTGTGGGGAAGGACAGCACAGGCTGAGGAGTGCCATTTCTCCCTGGCCTGGATCAGAAGGAGGACCCCTCAGTGTTGGGAATCCTGGTGAGCTCTATCACCCAACTTCCCAGAGAAAGCCCCAGGTCCACACACCCACAGCCTCTCAGATGGCGGCTTTCACTGTTGGTGCCAGATTTTCCAGGCTTCCTCTGAAGCAAGGAGTGGTGACTTCCCAAGGCTATCCTGTTGTGGATGGATGACTGAGGCCCAGGAGCGTTGGTGCCCAGGAGAGCAGTGGTTTAGGAAGATACTTCCCTGTTTATATTTAACCAGTATCATTATGCCAGTTTGCATTTGAAACATACTAGTATTTCTAGATAAGCCAGTCTTGTTCTGAGAGTAGGAAAGTAATTTTTAAAAAATTTAGCCCTAATACAGTCTTGAAAACCCTGTTGCTTTCTTAGCTACAGATGAGTTTGTTGTGTCTAGTTAACTGAGAACTTATGGTTATTTAAAGCAGTGTTTTCACTTTGCCCCAGTATGTTCTGTGAAGTTTGGTAAAATATGTTTATTACATGACTCCTGCCTATAATCTTAGCACTTGGGAAGCTAAGGCAAGAGTATTACTGAGAGTTCAAGGCCAATCTGGGCTATAGAATGAGTCCCTTTCTCAACACTCTTCCTCTTCCCCTCACCCTCCAAAAATAATTTCTTGATGAAGCAGCAACTTCTAAGCATTTACTAAGCTAACTTGGTTAAAATGTGCAAGACTGCCACTGTTCCTGGCTATGCTGTGGTACCTGTTGCACCCAACCATTCCCTGCTGTGAAGCGTGGTCTTGGTCTGGTTCCCCCAGGCCCTGGGATCTACATGGAGCAGTGTGGGTCTGCTCAGTGTCTGAGACCAGGAGGAATGGCCACCAGAGATCTCACTGTCCAGACGTGAGTGACTGCAGTGGGTCTAGGATCTGAGGAGCAGGGTAGTCCCAGTTTCTGTTGAGCACAGTGACCTGCCAGCGAGAATGGTTGTGGCATGGATGGCTCTAGCTGGACATGGTGCTCATAGGAGGGGCTGCGACTTGGGACTTCTAGGGTGGATGCTGAGCATAGGAGTGATGCCTACAGATCTGAAATCCCCCCAACCTGCTGCCCCCACCTGAGCAGGGAAAGCAGGGACAGGAGTCTGGTGGGGACTGCCCTGGCTCTGCCATCTTTTCAAGTCTCATGTGCAGCTGAGACTTGTAAGCTGTGCCAGGTGAACCAGGCAGAGCCCTTCCCTAGGAGAGAGGAAGCAAACATTGAAACTGATGGTGCAGGTCAGCCTTTTGTGCACTTTTGACTTCCTCACTCTATCTGCTTGACTCGGAAAGCTGAGAATCCAGGAACTCACTTGAGTCTCAGTCCTAAAGACTTTTCTGGTCCTAGGTTCTGAGGTCTTTATCCTTGCTGTCTCCTGACACCATGCCTGGGACTCCAAAGGATGTGAGGATCAAGCATAGAAAGTCCAGAAAAGGAACTAATTCCCTAGGACATGCTCCCTATCAGGGCGGGGACCATAGCAGAGTCTTGGTTCCTGCTGGAAAGACAGGGGAATGAGATTTGGAAGAGCAGCAACTTTCTGGATTCTGTCTATACTAAGGTTTGATGTCTAAGAGAGGGACTTAATTGAAACCTGTTGAGTGTCCTGTGAGCTTGGTATGGAGTCATTGCTTCTGGCTGTGGGCAGCGTGGAGACCCAGCAGCTCCTTCCACACAGTGTCTAGTCTCTTGCCTTCAACTAATCCTTATAATATCCCATGGCCCATCTCTGATCCCCAGGCAGAAGCAGTGTCCATCTGACCATGCCTCAACACTGGGGTGAACCTGTGGGGGATGTTGAAACCATTGTGCCTGGGTGCTTCCAAGGGGCAAGCTGCCGGCAGGGTGCACAGAGGGCACAGTGCTCCGTGTGGTCTGGATGGCATGGAGAGCTGTGGTCAGGAGCATTGGTGTCCAATGCCTGAGTTGTCCTTTTGATTGCTGCCTATTCCCATCCTCAGGCACCAGTTGTCTTTGCAATTTTCTGGGTACCCATGGCCCCAGTAGGTCAAAGGTATTGTGCCCCAATGCCCTGAGGCATTTGTTGGGGCTGGGACCAGAATGCTTAATGTCTCAGTGGTCACAAAAGTCTGTAGTAGATTCCAGGAGCCTTGAGCTTCTCGCTGTCTGAGGCACTCTCAGATTCTAGCAAGTGAGGGAATTGTGACTGAGCAGTGGAAGAATGTCTTTCATGAGGTCTGGGTTACTTTCAGTTTTTTCTTTTTAAAAAGCATATGCATTATATGTGTGCATGTGTGTCAGTGCCTGTGTATGTAGGCACTGAGGACAGAGGACAGTTTCAGGTGCTGTCTTCAGGACGCTATCTACCCTCATTGAGTCCAGATCTCTTAGCCTGGCGCTTGAAAGTTAGGCTAGACTGGCCAGCTGGTGAGTCCCAGAGACCCTCCTGTCTCTGTCTCCTTAGCACTGGGATTTTAGGCATGCACCATCACACCAGCATTTTCGTGTGGGTTTAGAATCTCATGCTTGCAAGGCACACTGTTTGCTGTTTCTGCAGCCCCTGCACATTTCATTTTAATCAATTCTTTTCCTTGTTTTTACAGCGCCCTGGTCATTGCTGCTGTGTTTGATCGGAATGTGAACTGCAGAAGAGCAGCCTCTGTAAGTTTCGTGGTTGCAGTATGTTCCTCTCCTAGAGGTGGGCATCACTGTCCATTTCCCCTACATAATGTCAGATATGGGCTCCATCCTATGAAGCAAACTTAAATCCAAGTAGAATGTGGTTGGTTACCCCTATGTTTGTGCCACTGTTGTACTGATGGGCACACCTGCCAGTTGTTGTAGTTCCTAGGATTCACAGCTGGGTAAAGATCATGCTAAATTTTCTCTCCAGGTGACTTGCATAGCACCTTCCAGTAGAAGCTAGACAGAGAAGAACTTTTGCTTCGCTCACCTGTGGTGTCCGGTAGGGGCAGTGTCCCCTGTCATGTACTCTATGGTTCTCTGATGTCACTACGCACCACATATCTTCCCAGGGTTCTTGTTTTCTCCAGTTAGGACTTTGTCCTGCCTTCCTGCTCTCTGCTACAGCGAGAGGCCTCACCTGCACATTGGTAGTCGGGAGTGAAGACCTACTGTGGAGGCTCAGCCAGTCCAGATTTGCCAGTGCTGGATCACAGGCTCTCTGCTGAGGGGGCCGAGCTGCTGAGCTCTGGTTAGGTGCTAGTTGAGGCCTCCCTGGCTTCAAAGGTCTCTCGTGGCTGCTCGTGGTTTATTTGCATCGGCACTGAGAGACACCTACAATGCAGGCCTCAGCCTAGAATCCTTTACATCTGTCACCAGAGGGAAGTGGAGGTTGTCTACATTGCCACGTGGCCCATATTTTGGGTGCTGTGTCAGGAACCCAGCGATTTCTTGGGAGCCTGCTGCGTTTTGCCCTTAGAGTGACCCAACAGGCACTAACTGCAAGTCTGATGTGTAACACTGGATGTCAGGTCTGCACAGTAACTTCCGTGTTTTCCATACCTGAGACATTTTCCATGGGAGGCTGAGGTAAGGTGGAAGCCCACAGCTTTATGTAGCCTGGGGTGAAGTGAACTGAGACATTGTCTACCAGCTCTCCTTAACTTCAAACCCTGTTAAACCAATAAGAAGTCGTGTTCCTTCTGAGCTCAGCTCTACAGTGGATTGCAGGATTTAGACATGGGTAGGTGAGGGATGCTTCTGTCTGTGAGGCTTCTTTGAAGGCCTGAGGATGCCTAGTGAATGTTTCTCCCACAGAAGTGGCTTGTTGACTGAGTTGCCTATTCACCTGGCCAGAGCTCAGGAAACCAAGTCTGTGTGCAGGAGCTGTGAGGAGTGAAGTGCTAGTGTGCCAGCTCTTTACTGGCCTTCCCTTCCACCTGCTGGTAGTTGACCCTCCCCTCTTTCTAGTTCCTGTCTGGTGGCCCAATGGTTCTCAGGTAACAGGAATGGAAGATGCCTCTGAGCCATTGTTTTAGATCCTCACTAAAGCCCTTCTGCTGGTCGCCAGTACTTGGTGCTGAACATGGAGTCCTAGCAGTGCCTAGTGGAGAGAATTGTAGTTCCTGTTGCTAACCACTTCAGGTTTTGCATACCAGATCCTATCTAGCAGACTGGATGTGGCTGTTGTGGGAGGCTCAGGTTGGAGACTAGAGGGGGGATAAGTAGGGGTGTGTGTGTGTGTGTGTGTGTGTGTGTGTGTGTGTGTGTGTTGGAAGGAGAAGGATAGGGAGAGAGAGGGAGACAGACACTGAGTTTAGCAGTAGTCACAGATAAAGGCTGTAAAACTTGTTTAACTGGAGTTTTCAAATCTTGCATCCAGCATTTCATTTAGTGTTTCATTGTAAACGCTTGTATTATTTTTGGCCTTTTATTTTGAGGTGACTGAGATTCACATTCTTTCATAAGAAACAACACAGTTGGCTGGAGAGGTGGCTCAGCAGTTAAGAGCACTGTCTGCTCTTGCAGAGGATCCAGGTTCAGTTCTCAGCACCTACATGGAAGTTAACAAAGCTAACAACTGTCTGTAACTCCAGTTCCAGGGAATCTGACTCCCTCTTCTTACCTCTGTGGGCATTGCCTGACAGGGGTGCACCTACCTACATGCAGACAATACACCTATACACAAAACTTAAACATAATAAATAAATATTTTTTTTAATTAAAAAAAGAGCAGTTACCCTGTTTGCCCTCTGTACTGCTCTCTGCTGAATAACATCATGGGTGGCAGTGGCTGCCTGCCACTCTGGTCTTACCCAGGGCTGTTGGCTGTGTGTGTCCTGTGTGCACAGTTAGCTCCATGTGGCTGCTCCTCACACATCTCTGCAGATCCCCCCACCATCTACCATAGGCATCACCACAGGAGTGTCTGCATTGTTCTTTCAAATCGTGACTGCCTCTGGCTGCTGCTGGCGGCCATGCTCTGCTTTCTAGCTTTGTAATCCTGTTATTTCAGGAATGCTGTCTGGATGGCACACATAGTCGATATGCTTTGGGGACTGGTTTTCTCATGGAGAGTATCCAGCATGTTTAGGGGTTCCTGTCCATCGTGTCTGCGGTGAATGGGGCTGTGCTCTGACTGAGGCTTGGTTTATCCAGCCACTTACCCGTTGGAGGGCATCTGGGTTGCTGCTGCTTAGGATTATTGTGAGCATTCTCACACAGGTTTTTGTGTGAGTGTAGTTTCTGTTTCTCCGGGGTACACGCCAAGAGGATAGTTGCTGGGTCCTGTCCTCTAAGGTGCTGTCCCTGGGGCCGCACCTCTGTGTGTTCTCCTGGCCACTATGTTGGTCTGCTCTTGCTAACGAGTGTGTGGTTGTAATTTACATTTCTCTAGTGATGTTGAGTCTGTTTGGAGTACTGATTGGCCATCTGTGCATCCTCCCAGGGAAGATGGGTCTGTTCAAGTCTTGACCATTGTCTAATTGGTTTTTGTTGCTTAGCTTTGAGAGTTCTTTATGTGTTAGAGGTAATTGTCCTTTATTTCGGGGTGTACTTTGTGCAGCCTGTCTTTGGTATGTCTGTGGCTGTTTTCATCCTCCTAACAGTATTTCTACAGTCAGGACTCTCACTCAGATGAGGGTTGGTTCTTGTTCATCTGTTTCTTTGGGGAGATGCTTTGACTGCAAAGGCTATGAAGGCCTGGCCATCTCTCTGGCATTCTTGTGGCTTTTGTCTGTGCTGACAGCATACTCAGGGGTGATGTCTGTGTGATCAGTCTTCATACAGGGTAGGGCTGATTCAGTTTCCAAGACTATAAATCTTACATTACTTTAACCTGTTTTGATGATGTCTTTTTTTGTGTTACATTGTATTTAAGTTGATATCATATCACTTTCACATGGCCTTTTGTAGCTGTGTATTTCTTTAAGAATTGATTGTAAGGGGCTGGCGAGATGGCTTAGCGGTTAGCGGTTAATAGCACTGGCTGCTCTTGCAGAGGACCTGTGTTTGGTTCCCAGAATCCACATGGTGGCTAAGAACTGTCCTTAACTCCAGTTCTCTGGCATCTGATGCTCACTTCTGACTTCTGTGGGTATTGCACAACACGGATGCACTTATATATATGCAGGCAATACACTCATACACGTAAAAGAAAAAGAAAAATATTTTTAAAAATTGATTGTCAAAGCTACACACTGGTAAGCAGCAAACAGCACCTTGTCTCCCCAGTTTGAGAGCTCCCAAGAGCCTCCTTGGGTGAGTCATGTTCCTCCGTCAGGCCCGCCCTGGAGATGCCCCACATTTTGTCCCAGAGCTTGCGGGTTCTGTGGGGTTGGAGTGCAGACCTGAGGCCCTGCACCTCAGTTCATTTTTTTTTTCTGCCCATTTGTGGGTATTCTCAGGAAGCCCCCTGGCCCATGTTGGAGTGTCTGGGCAGGCAGAGGGTATTTGCTCTGACCCCTGCATGCCTACTCTTGCATCTTCTTGCTGGGATGGTACATGTAGCATGGCAGCTCTGTGTGCAGCTCTGGTCAGCTCTCTATGAAGCTTCTGTGTATAAAACTCTTTTCTGTCCTGGTGAGAACTCGACCATGGATGCTTTGGGGAGCCTCTGAGACCCCACTGGGTGATAAACTGGCCATGATATGTCCTTTTCCTCTTAGTTTGACCTAAGCAGGACAGTGTGAGAGGGCAGAAAAGGAGCCACTGTTGGGCAAAGCGTTTGTACAAGGTTTCCCTAGAAGTATTTCATTTTCAGTCCCTGTTCTGTGCCAGGCATGTGGGACTCAGGTGGCACAGAGGTTGGTTGGAGAGAGGTATGTGCCCTCCAGGAGGCAGCTCTGGGTTGTTAAGGGTGGGGGTGAGCTCTTAAGATAGAGTTCTTAAGGGTTGGCTTTTATTTACCAGTATCAAGCAGTATCACTTGCTCTCAGTTTAGTGCTCTGGGGCTTTTGCGCGCTGGCTCTGGCCTGAAGATGCATTCCCAGTGAAAGGCTGCTTTCAGGATGTGTCTCATCTTATAAATTGAATTCTTAAACTGTGGTTTTAAACCAGGACATAAAAACAGTGACAAACTACCCTTGGGGCACTGTTCAGCCAACAAAGAGAACTTTTATTCAAAAAGTAAAGCCATAGGTCATTTACACTGTGCTGTGTTTGAATTTATCTTCTGATGTCTAGCAGAAGCAGACCTCACTCACCTGCCCTGTTTGTTCTTTCTGCTCCTCAGGCTGCCTTCCAGGAGAACGTGGGGAGACAGGTATGGCCACTTTATAAACCTCCATTCCTGGAACTTCCTGTAGGCTTGGAGGTGGGAATCTTGAAAGCCTTGGTTTCATATGGTCTTAGTCTTGCATTGTTGGGTGTGGGTAGAGTGAACCTCACCTCAGCGAGCTAGTAAACAGGACAACTCTGACCCTGGATCCACTGTCATGTGACCATGGAGCACTGGTCACCTGTGCCTCTCAGGAGACCCTGTGTATGTGTGTTTTATACAGGTTAGGACCTTGCTTCATGCCTTGTTGAGTGTTGCATGTGTCAGGTACCAAGTGGGTTGCAGGAGGTGAGTGGGTTTCTGGTTCCTGGAGGCCTGACCCCTCCCTAGCCCATGTGGGATGGCAACTGGCCCTTTATTCCAATTCTGGCCTTGTGTTGCAGAAGCCATAACCCCATCTCTGCCTATGCTGTGCCCTCCCACTCTGAGGCCTGTCACAGGCCAGCTCTGCCTGAAGAATGGGGTCTGAGTTCATTCATGGGTGAGATGCTGACACATTGGGGCATATGGCCAAGCTGGTAGGGAGCTGGAGAGGGGCCAGGGCCTAGGCTGGGTGGTAGCTGTCAAGATGCATGTGGGCAGGGAGGAAAGTCCCTGAGAGAAACCAGCTGAAAATGATAGCTCTGGGGTTTCATGGCAACATGTGGCCTGGCTACTTGTAATGCTGCAGGCCAGGAAGACAAAGATGGAACCAGGCCTGCCATTTGCTTAGAGTCAGCTGTTAATGAATAATGACAGAGTGAGGGCTTGGCCAGAAAGGCAGTACTGTAGATGAGGGAACCTGAAGGCAGCCTTGGGAAGACCAAAAAAAAAGACTGTTAGCTTGTGCTTGTGGTGGAGTGCTGGGGTAGTCCAGGAGGCAACGGACTGAGGTGCAGAGCTCTGTTGCTGCTTGGCTTGTTGCTGGGTCCCAGCTCTGTGAAGGTGGCTTGTTCAGGCCAACCCTGTACAGGTGAGAAAGCTGAGGTCCCTGTCTTGGGAAGGAAAGGTCAGCTACCTGACCAGGCAAGGCCTTAGTCTCTTGCCTGTTCTGTTCTTGTTGTGAGAGGTGGGAACTGTTCAGCCCAGCCCAGCCCCACTGGACCCTGGGCTTTTAATCCTCATACAAGGAATCCTGTGCCTCACTTTGAGTGACCAGAACTTGGCCTCACATTCTTACTTGATTGGCTATTTAAAAACCATTCAGTTGCTAGGAAATGTATATTTTGACTTCAAGAAAATGCTGACTCAGGAGGGGTTCTTGCCAAATGGCATCTTTGCCCATTTCTTTAAAGATGGAACTGCCTCTGTCTCATTTAACCCTTTGATAGAGATGACAGTGCCTTTCATTTAATGTCCCACACCATCTCAAGGCATGTGGCAGAGCACACAAATTGTGCATTATGGCAGAAGTTGCCAGATTTCTAAGCACAACACACCAGCCCCATCTCTGGGAGGACTTACTAGTTCATAAGCTACCTCATAAGTTCATAAGAACACTTCCTGGGTGTTCTCAGGAGGATGTGTCTGCTCTCAGGGGAGTGTCTTCTCTCTTAAGTCCTTGGGGAGTTATAGAATTTTAATGAGCCTGTAAAAGGGTGAAGGCATTGAAGAGCTAATTAAGGTGGGCTGCATGGAGGAATAGCTTCTCTTGGCCACTCTATACAACCCTGGCTGGGAAGGGTGGCATCTCCCCTCACTCTGCCTGGCACAGCGTTGGGGGCAGATGTCAGGGAGTAGGAACCAACAGACCATAGGTGTTTTAGTCAGGTCTGGGCCATTAACTCTTCTGGACTCCAGATGGATGATGCATCCCACTATGTCCTCAGCTAAAGCATTTATATGTGGTTTGAGGGCCAAACTGCTGTTTTTTGATGTTGTCTCCATGGTAACAAATGGCCCAAATTCCATGTAGAAATTCAGACTCAAATCCTAAGTTTATTTCTTTTGTGTCTGTTACTGTGGATCTGGTCATGGGCATGCACACACTCTAGTGGGTCTGGACACGGGCACACAAACTAGTGAGTCTGGTCATGGACATGCATACTATAGTGGTCTGGTTATAGACACACCCACTCTAGTGGGTCTGGACATGGGTCTTCATACTGTAGTAACTGAACCTCTGATGCTCTGCAGAGAGCTACACCTTCTGTTTGAGTGGATTCCTCCCTGTGTGTGTGAGACGGGTGTGGCAAGTGGATGCTGCTGGTGGGTACCTGTTGCTTTTCTTGTCTTTAGCTTGTCGTACTTGGGCTGGCTCTGTGTATAGATTGGGAGCCTTGTCTGCTGCTGGGGTGGGGCCATTTCTGGGACAGTACCTATAAGGCTCTCTATCTGGCTACAGTTTTCTACATTTATCTTTTCCTAGAAAGTTACTTATGTGGTTTCTTGATTTTAAAATATTTTTACCACAGGTGATACTATCAGGAAATACCAATAATGTACATGTTTTAGGGCTGGACTCCACTTGGAGTACATTAAGTGGGTATGGATGAAGAGGCCTGCCTCTCATTTTGGAGTTTTAGGGGCTCAAGACTGCCTGTTCTGGATGCTCCAGTGGTTAGCAGTGAGCCTTAAAGCTGCTTTTACCAAACTCACCCATCGTGACAGCCGAGAGAGAGCACAGTGTGGGTCCTGGTCCAGGTTTTGTAGTCAGGTAGGGATCTGCCTGTGTGTGAGGGTCTTCTTGTGCTCTCTTGTGCAGATCAGAAAGGGAGTGGAGCCGGGAGGGTGACCACCTCAGCACAATTGAGACCAGTACTTTTTAAAGGAAGGACTTTTATAGCATTTGGAGTTGAAACATGTGAGTTGGAAGAGCTGTGCTGAGTGCAGCATCTGACTAGGAGGGCATGGCAGGCACCGACGTTCCAGCTGGACAGCCCATGAGCCTGGTGTCTGGCTCGGCTGCAGCTGCCTTGCTGGGTGTGCTTGGTGACTTTGGGAGCCACTTCTTACCTTTTCTTTTCTCCGCTTCCACTCTTTTTCAGGGCACTTTTCCTCATGGAATTGATATTTTGACATCCGCAGACTATTTCGCAGTTGGTAACATAGCTAACTGTTTCCTGGTTATAAGGTAGGTTGTAATGCATGTTCCACAGTTGTAACACTCTACTTCGGGTGTCAAAACTCGACTTCCTACATTTCCTTCTTTCCCACACTCAATTTTGCTCAGTGTGAGCGTGAGGTACATGCGAAAATGACCCAGGAGCAGTTACTGACCTGGCTGTGTATGACTTACCTATGGATGTCAGGAAGTTACCTATGTATGCTTCTAAGCACTGATGAGGACTGTCCACCCTCTCTGGTCAGTCTCTGCCTCGTTGTCCTGCTGACTTGGTGCCTTACAGGGCATAACCACAAGCAAAGCTGTGTGTGCTCATCTCCACGACATCTTTCCCATGGGGTCGCAGATGTACTGACTTTTAAAATGAAATTTTGGGTCGGGCATGGTGGCGCATGCCTTTGATCCCAGCACTTGGGAGGCAGAGGCAGGCAGATCTCTGTGAGTTTGAGGCCAGCCTGGTCTATACATCAAGTTCTAGGCCATATGGAGCTATAGGGAGACCCTGTCTCAAAAAAAGACCAAAAAATTATGAAATTTTGGATTTGAAGCGACAGTCTTTTTCTATTTATCTGATTATCAGATGAGAAAGAAAGGGGTATTTGAGGAATGAGGTCAAAGAAGAAATACTTAGCATCCCTAACTCCCACTTGCAGAAATCACATTGAATTGCATTAGTTTGGCTTGCAGAAGCTAGGTATTGGGGACCCAGCCACTTGCCTTGGCTGTTAGCACCCCGTAATACTCACAGGAAGTACTTTATACACCTTCAGTTAGGAGGAGATGCATGCCAAGTGTACTTTTTAAAAGTTCCTGACCATTTTATACCCTGGGGTTAGATTCCCTGACAGCCATGCTCTGCAGACTGCACAGAAATGACATTTCTCTGTAACTAGCTCTGCAGATTTTTGAAAAGAATAAAAAAGAGCCAAAAAAGCAAAACATAAACAAAATGAAAAGTGTCCTGCCTCTTTCCTAAGAGGAATGTGACCAAACTTGCTGTGGTCACATTGCATGCCCCTCCCCTTGCCCAGCACTTCCTGTCTTGTGCCAGGTATCCGTCCTGTATTCTCTGATGATTGAATGTTGTATGTGAGGCTCTACCTCCTTTCTCAAAGTTTCTTAGGTAAAATAGCTAGCAACTGTTATTTGTTTGACTTTGCCAGATTTTACTTGTTGCTGAGGTTTCCACACCAGCCTAAAACTTAAACATACCTCATTGTGTCCATTCTGTGAGAACACATGGCCCGTGTGAAGTAGCCCCAGTGTGCTCCTCTCCATTCACCAAGCCTAACCCTAACCCTAACCCTAACCCTGGGATGCCCAGGTCTGAGTGACACATCAGTTGCCGTCTGTGAGGACAGTCCAGCAGCAGGTGCTTCCATATCTTAGCAATACAGGGCCTCTGGCCAGGGTCTTGCCTCCTTGACTGGTAGTCCTGTCAATCTGGATCCTGGAGAGCAGGGTGTATGGAAGCACTTGTAGATGCAAGACCTTAGAAGGCCCTGATTTCGAGCCAGCTGTAATGCCTCAGCTTAGCAGGTGAGGTCGGGCAGGAGTGTGGTTTGAATGCCCTGTGCTTGGTCAGGGCTATTCTTTGGAGGTTGGAAATGGAGTGGAGACGAAGAGCATAAGGAAGGGGGTGGTGTCTGGTGGGTGCTGGGGGAAGGCTGGGCTGTCTTCTCTGTGTGTGCTGAATTTCAGGGGCCCATGGCTACCCTCAATGGGAACAGGATCCAGGCTGATGTAGAGTAGGCGCCTCTGGAAACTGGGTGTTTTGCTGTACAGACCAAATCAAAAGTAATAGAAGGTCCTTTGGGAAGACTATAGGCAGGCCCCGCAGCTGTCTTCCCACTCTGTTGTCATACTCACCTTTGTTAAATGTTAATGACATACAGTAGACTTCGTGTGCTCGGCATGTGCACCCTGCTAAACTGTGCTGTGTAAATCTGCATATGGTGAACATGTATCTGGAGCAGTCTGCCTCTAGGATACTTGGCAGTATTTTTCCAGACTAACATGTTCTTTCAGTGTCAACATGCTTCTATGCCAGAACCTTTAAAAAAAATGAAAAAAAGCTTTTACTTTTGTAGATGTTTCATGGCCTGATTTGAATATAGTTTTAAACATGTATTTAGGTAGGGGGCTGGGTCTTAGCAGAGTGAGCAGTTGAAAATACTGCACGGTCCTGGTGGAGAACATGTCTGCTTCTGCCAGGTACACGCACCCCCCGGCCTCTCCCTGCCTGCCTTGACCTGGCCTCTTGTCTCTGGGCTTCGTGTGAGCAGACCGTAGTGCTTTGTCCACCAGGACTCCTCAGGAATTCAGATTGCTTATCCCCCAGTCTCTCCTTTCACTGGTGCAGAGAGAGAGTGGCTATGATTTGCCCTGTGGCCACTGTGTAGGGTGTCTGTCTGCCTGGCCATTTTCCTGGTGACTGTCCATCTCTTTCTCGTGCCTGTTTGTCTTGTCAGTTTCCTTAACTGATCTCTAACATTGTCAGCCTTGAACACCAAGTTGTTGGTACTCAGTTGTTTTGTCGTGTTTTGCTTTCTAGTAGTTTATTTTCTAGGAATTTCACATGCTTGTTCCTATAACTCGGTCAAAGCAAGTGGCTTCAAGGTAGAGCACCTCTGCTTGCCTGACTTGGTAGCTGCAGGTCCTCTCCTGGCTTCTGACGCACCTCTTGTCTCCACACTGATGGCTAGCCTAGCCCTGCCATTTGCTCCTCCCTTTGGCTTCAAACATGGCTGGCCTGCTGGCCCACCTTACCACTGCGGCCTACCCCCACCTCTTACTGTCTTGGGCGCCTTCTGAAGTGTGCTGGCTGCCTTCCAAGAGGTGGGCCTGGATTCCCATTTATGCCTTGCCTGCCACCCTGGGATTTGACTGAGGTCTTGTTTGTGTTGGGTCACCGCACCCCTTCCCCTCTTGCACATTTGTTCCAGTCCCCTTCCCCTACTTTCAGGTGGATTTGTCTTGGTTGGCACTTGGCCTTTCAGTGCTGTGCATGCTAGGAGTGGACACAGTGCTGCCCTGGGTCAGGCTTTAGGTGTGTCTTTCCCATGGCCATCATTAGTTGGTGGTGGAGCTGGGCCTAGCCTCAGGTGGTCTGGTCTCCCTGCTCTCCTGCCCCCTCTTGTCTTGCTGCAGGCTGCAGGGTTGCTGCCTGGGAGTGGCCTGGCTGTGGGACATGCAGAGGACAGGCCATAGTGCCTTGGAGCTGGTCCTTGGGATGTGGCCTATTCTTGACCACATGGTGGGGGTCTTCTCTTCTCCCAACCACCTATCCCATTCCGGAGTTCCCGTTGTTACTAGATTCCTGAGAGTCCGTTTATGGGTGCATATGGGGCAGGATGGCATATTAAGTGAGGGCAGCTCTGGCACCCTGCTCAGCAAGTATGCCTTCCCTGAATGGGAACACCACCTACCTGTCTGTGTCTGGACACTGTGATCTCAGCAGCTCTTCTGGACCAGCCAGTCTTTATAAACTGTGTGGTTGCTAGAATCTTTTCCCTGTGTGTTGTACCTGAAAGGATCCCCAGAAGAGGCGCTGTGGGCAGTGCTCCCAGACAGCTGTCTGGAGGACACTCTGAGCTCTGCTTTCCCTTTCCTTCGTGTAGGCACTGAACACAGCTTCCAAGGCTGAGTGTGCCCAGCTGTAGACTGCTGCTGGTGGCCTCCCTGTTGTGTGAATTTGTTCGTTTCCAGGCATTCTGCTGTGTTTCTTGGGGTTCTCTGTTTTATGTCACTTTCTTTTGTAGTACTAGGTTTTCATTTAACTGGAAGGGTTCTTCTCATCTACAGTGTTGTTTCCAAGAGATGTAACTTATTTTTCAGTGAGCACTCACCCAAGTGGCATCCTCAGCCCTGTGACTTTTGTCATTTTCATATAAGGGATCACCTGTGCACCACCATGTCTCTCTGTATTTACAGTTTAGCAAGTGCTAGCCATGCACATCCGGGAGTCTTCACCTTCACTGATGTGCAGAAGGTTCCCGGCACCTCTGTGCTCTGTCCTGCCCAGCCCCACGTGCTGGTGCTTTGCGTGTTGCTGTAGATTAGCATTGCTCCAGGGATGTGCTCTTCCATGCCTGGGTTCTTGTGCTGAGCTCAGTGCTGTAGGTGGGCGCTTGTGTGTTGCTGTGTCTATGCTGCTCTGTTTACCTGTGCGTGCCTGTTGGTCAGCAGTTAGGTAGTTTTAAGCTTTTCATTCTGATGAATAAGGCTCTTGTAAACCTTTGGGAGTCTTTATGTGGATGTCTGTTTTCATTCCTCTTAGGCAGAGACTGAAAAGAGAATTTCTCTGGACTTTCCTTCGTAGGGAGCTAAAAGCCGCATGGAGAGTGACTGTGAAGGGGGTGGGGCTTCTGGTTTCTTCACACTGTGAGATTTGGGCCGCTGTCACTCTTAGACCATCTTGCCATTCGGAGTGTTTTTTACTTGCTAGTGAGTCATGTGGGACATCTTTCCATATGCTCATTGTGTTTATCTTTTTTGTGATGTCCTGTGCAAATGCAGGCCGGTTTTAATTGGAGTTTTATCGTCCTTATATGTCCTGATGGACGTGGTTTGCCACCTGTGCCTTTTATTTTCATTTTTAAAATCACTTAGTAGCCTTTTAATTTGTAATTAGCATGTGTTGTCTGCACACAAGCATAGAGCTTGCTAAGTTTGACCGAGGACACTCAGGGAACTATTTGGATGCCAGGGTGGTAAGCTTGCTGGTTACCTCACAAGTTGTATCTGTGTTGCAAGATGACTTTTCAGTTTTGTCTAACCTTTCTCACTTAGCATGATTGTTTTGCGAGTCATCCATTTTATGTGTGTTGGGAAGTACTTTCCTGGGGCTGGAGAGGTGACTCAGTGGTTAAGAGTATTTGCTGCTGGAGGACACAAGTTCAGGTTCCAGCACCTATGTTGGGATGGCTCACAACTGTACCTATAACTCCAACTTCAAGGGGTCCAGTGCCCTCTTCTGGCTTCCTTGGGTACTGTCACACATATTGCATACACTCAAATAGATACATACATATACACCCATACACAATAAAAATAAATCTTAACTGATGCCTTCTTCTGCCCCCTGCAGGCACTGCACACACCTGGTGCACTTACATAAAGGCAAAGCACTCATATACATACAGTTTGTAAAAAATTTTTTTAAATGTAGCCCATTCCTTTGGGCTGCAGAGTGGCCATGGCATGAACAGATGGGCAGCCTGCCTCTCCGTTGGCTGCATGTGGGTGCTGGCCATGGCAGGCTGCTGTGCTGTGCCTGGTCTCTGTGGGTGAGTGCTTCTTTCCTCTCAGAGGCAGGGAATGGTCGGATCACCTAGAGGGTACCTGTTACTTTTGAAGGACTGGAGGCGCTGTTCTTGAATGTAATTGTGTGGGTTTCCATTCTCATGAGCAGTGTATGAAGACCCTGGCTCTTCATGCCCTTTCTCACTCTTTTTTGTTTATTTTTGATTTGGGAGCTTATAAAGTAATGCTTTTAAAACCTTTTTGTGCATTTGTGTCGTTGTGCCTTGCTCCTATATCCAACCCTTTCCTGGCTCTTGTGTCTTTTCAGTGTGTTTATTGCTGGCTTCCAGGAGTATACCAAGCCAATGATAGACCACCTAGTGTCCATGAAGGTCAATCACTGGGACGGGTAAGGCCTGTGTTTTTGTAACTCTGTAAATATTCTTTTTTTTAGGAGACATTAAATTGAACTTTTAAGTTCTTGACTATATTTTCTCATTGTATATGAACTACTTTAGAATAATCCCTTCTGAGAAGAAATATGAATTCCAGTCCCCATATCTGCCATGTTGGTTATGGTTTGCCTTTCTATTTTCACTTCGGAGCTGTTGGCTAAGCATATTGGTGGAGTAGTTATTCTTGAATGCCCAGGTGGTGTATAACAGGACAGCTGCTGTCTGGGGGCAGGACAGTCCAGTGGTCTTCTGAGCAGCTGACCTGCCTGCATACTGACTCTGTTCTCCTTGTTCTCCCGGAAGCTAAGCAGGCTAGAGGTGGTTTGCACGGTGATAGTGGCAGCTTGGGAGTTGCCCTGGTGTTTCGTAGGTGGTTCAGTGTGTCTTCACAGAGGAAAGGCAAGTGTGTCATTCTCAGCAGGCACACTGCAGTGTTTTGCTCCCACCTCTCAGCTGTCCTGGCCAGCCAAAGTAGAGCAAGTGCTGGAGGAGGCGAGCAAGTTGCAGCTGGTGACCTGGTAGTTCCAGTCAGAGTCCCAGGGTGCTCATGGCCACTGGGAACTGTTTCAGCTTCCTGGGACCAAGGACTTCAGAAGTATTTGCTGACAGCTGTCATACTTGTGCCATCTGGTTGGAGCTCTCTGCAGTGGGGTACTTCTGGCTTGGACCTATGTGTTCACTCAGGCTATCTGAGACCAGGATAGCCCTTCCCATCAGGAGCTTCTGTGCTAAGCCTGCCGTTAACTGGGACACTGGAATTTCTTCTTGGGAGCAGAGGGCCTAGACTTAACCTGGGAGTGATTAGTTAAATTGCCTTTCATACCAGCTCAGCAACCAATAATATATTGAAAATCAGAATTGTAAATATGTAATTGATGAGTTCTTTAAAAGGACAGGCAGTTAATTCCTTAGGTCTCTCTCATATCCTTATTATGGTACACTTTATTTATTTTTAAAATATTTGATTTATTATTTTTATTTTATGTGTATGAGTATATTGCCTGCATGTGTATACATGCACCTGTGTCGTACAATGCCCATGGAGGTCAGAAGATGGTGGTGGATTTCCCTGGAATTGGAGTTATGGATGGCTGTCAGCCTGGTCATGTGGGTGCTGGGAATCGAACCCAGGTCCTCTGCAAGGGCAGCCAGTGCTCTTAACTGCTGAGCCACCTCTCCAGCTCAGTACTCTTTATTTTTATTTATTTAGTTTTTGAGACAGTGTCTCACTGTGTAGCCCTGGCTATCCTGGAACTCTCTAGATAGACCAGGATGACTTCAAACCATATATCTTACAGTTATTTTTTCTTTATACAAACCCTCAAAATGTAAAAACTCTCCTTAGCCTAGGGTCTTACAAAAGAGACTTCAGGCAGTGTTTGACCTGTGTACTGCACAAATTGTCAGTTATGTTGTAGCAGGCATCAGAATTATTTTACTTTTAAGGCTAATAGTCCACTATCTGTGTCTACTGCATTTTGTGTATCCATTTATCTGTCGGTGGATTCTTGGGCTGCCTCCACCTCATGGCTGTTGTGAATGAATGCAGATGTGCAGATTACTCCATACTTACAACTGCCTCACTCCCCAGGTCCATCCGAGAGCTGTCTGCAAAGGCACTGCACAACCTGACCCCACGAGTGCCTGAGTACGTTGCCACACATGGTAGGTGTGCCTCTCATTGTCTGCGGGTGTTCACACACATGCATGTCTCATCCGTCTGCATGTGCAAGAGGCTGAAGAGTGAGCCATGGCTAAATCAGGCCAGAGCACAAAGACATATGGGGGGAGGGGTACATGTCCGGTGGCAGCTGTGGGTGGCACCGGGCACAGAAAAAGGAATCTTCAGATTTAAAAATGATGATGGATTCCAGAGGCGTGTTGTGTTGTCCATGCCCTCTCTGCCCCGGACACTGGAGGGTGAGGTTCTCTGCTCTGAGTGGGGAGGAACAGATGAGTCGCTGTCATGCTGGGTGGGCTCTGTCCTACTCTTCTCCCCGGGTGGAGCCCTGGGGCTGCCCAGGACCCTGATCTGGGCCCAGATGGGAAGAGCTGCACACGTGGCTCTTCCTTGGCTCTGCCACTCACTGTGCCTCTGGGAGCCTGGATGCCTGTGCTCCTCTGTGTGCCAGGACGTAACAGGTCCCTGGTCACTTAGGAGGTTGCTCTGCCCACCAAAACAGTACCTTCTGTGTAGCCCTGGTGATGGTGTCCCTGGCAGAGGTGACTTCCAGAGAGAGCCCTGAGTTATGTTCTATCCCATGTCTCTGTCACCCTGACCACTGCAGTGTTCCCAGTACTGTTGTTGATGACGCTGAGTCCAGATCTGCACACGCGACATGGTGCCATCCTTGCCTGTGCAGAGGTCACCTATGCTCTGTACAAGCTGGCAGTACAGAGCAACAGGTATGAGATGACATCTGGGAAGCTCGGCTGTCCCTGATCTGAGTTCAAGTATAGCTTGTCTGTTCTGACATGTGATCTTCTGTGACAGCTGTGTCTTGAGGGTTCCAGTTTATGTTGAGGTGGTCAGTGGGACCTTCCCCCCACTCCTCAGGGAGTAATTCTGGGTGACTTTCTGCCTCTGCTGTCTGTTTTCCCTTCCTCATCCCAAAGCCATGACTTAGGTGACAGGAGCGATGACACCTGTTCAGAAGTGACACTGAGCAGTTCATTTATCACTCTGTGTATGTGTGTGTGTGTGTGTGTATGTGAGAGAGAGAGAGAGAGGGAGAGAGAGAGAGGACACTAATGTGCCACCACATGTGTGTAGAGGTCAGAAGACACCCTTAGGCATTGCCCTCACCTTCCACCTTGTTTGAGGCAGTCTTGTTCACCAAGCTGCGCCAGGGGCATGCTGGGATTACAGATATGTAGACTGCTATGCCCGGCTTTTACCTGGTTCTGGGGATCCAAACTCAGGTTATCAGACTTGCGAAGCAAGGCTTTTGTTCTCTTAGCTATCTCCTCAGCCCCAATTTGTCATTTTTCATAAATAAATACTTGAAAGTATAAGTTTGACAGTTCCCTGAGCTTCTCCTCCATTGACTGCATTGGTAGGGTGACAGTGAGGTAGGACAATGCCTTCTAAGAGCTGCGTGATCTCCTATGTCTCTTGAGTTCACGGAGCAGTGGATCTGTGACTTCCCTTGATGAAACTGTGTACTCAAGTGACTTCCTGTCATCTTAGCAGTATCAAGGGGGCATTGGTTGTCCCCTGGCCCTACAACATAGCTCACAGCTACAAGTGACTCACACTCCACTGTAGGTGGAGTGGGCACCTAGTGTGCTGACCTGACTCTCCTTGGTGTTAAATGGCATTTGGGCTGTGCCTTTTCTCAGCTTTGCATGACGATGTGGTCACTGCTATCTGCCAAGAAGACTTCTGAGATCCAGTGCCAGCCTGTTTAGGCACCCCATACCCACCTTCTGTAACCACACAGCCTCTGTGTGTATATGTGTGTGTGTGTGTGTATGTACTCATGTGGCAGCCAGAGGTTGATGTTTGGCTATCTTCCTTGGTTATGGTACAACTTTGATTTTTTTTTAATTTAAAATTACATTTATTTATAATTGTGTTGGGGTGTGTGTGTGTTGGTGCACATGTGAAAGCCAGAGGACAACTTAAGGGAATCACTTCCTCTCTGGTCCACGTAAGTCCCGGGGATGGAACTCAGGTTGTCAGGCTTAGCAGGAGATGCTTTTACCCACTGGGTCATCTCTCTAGCCCTCAACACAGCTTTATTTAAGTCAGAAATAGGGAATCTTCAGGTCATGTGGGGGCACAGATATGCAGATCTTTCTGAGCCCTGCGTTCCTCAGGTGTACCTGGCCTCAGGCTTAGTCCTTGTGACCTCAGCACTGTTTGACCTCCTGCAGGTCTGTCATGGACTATCTGGATGAGAAGGCAGTGCAAGGCCTGAAGCAGATCCACCAACAGGTTCGTGTGGTCCGCTGAGCCCTTCTTCCTGGACTGGGTGTGCCTGTCCAAGCACAGGGGCACTGCTGGGGCAGGGTGACTCAGTGTTCTCCCCACAACACTACTCGTTGGGTATTTGTCTGAAGTTGGCAGTGGGTGGGGGCCAACTTTCTCCTTAAGGTTAGAAGCCATCTTTTTGGCTAGGGCAGCAGAATCAGTAAGACATCAGGGCTGTATCTGTGTCTCACCGTGGGCCCCGACAGCACTCTTCAGGTGGTTAGGAGGGCCTAGCTCAGGGGCCAGCATGTCTCATCATGGACCAAACATGTCCTTGTGGCTGGTGGGAAGGGGCACCTGTGACGCACAGGCTTTTGATGTCTACCTCTGAACTCGTGGCCATGATCTCTGGTCTCCTGAAATTTAATTACCAAATCTGTACATTTTGGGGTGGAGGGAGAAAGTATGTGTGTTTTTCTAGGATTTTGAGATTCTTAAAGCATTCCTTGACTCAAAAGAGGTAAAGAATAAACACCAGATCTTTTCAGAACCATTTGTAAGAAATTAAATGATTCTATTGTTTCTTGTTTTAAATAGTTTTCTATTCCTGAAGATTTTCCCTTTTTATATGAGCTTTTTTCTCAGATCCTTCTGACCACAGTGATGCCATTTGATTGGTTTGCTTTCATTTCTCACCTTAAAGTGAACCCTGGTGGGGCTGGAATGTGGCTTAGCTGTTGAGAGCTCTGGCTGCTCTTGCAGTGCACCAGATTCAGTTCCCAGCGTGGTGCCTTACAATTACCTGCAACTCCAGTTCCAGGGGATCCTACACTGTCTCCTAGCTTCACAGGCAATGCACATATGTGGTGCACTTACATACCTGCAGGCAAGCATTCATACACATAAAATAAAAATAAATAAATCTTAAGAAGGAGCCTGGCGTTCTTGACCAGTGTTTGTGATAAGGGTGATCAAAGGTGAGGCTGGGAGACAGCCTGTGGAGAGCTGAGAAGACAGAGCCCATGTGAGCCTGTGGGATTTAAAAAATGTGTGAGGAGCTCAGTGAAACTGATGTAGCATACACTCTACAGCAGTGATGGGATGCTTCTTAAGTTTTCTGAAGACAGGGACACCAGAGCCCTTTGGCATGATTCATTTTCTGCCTGAGAGACTGACTGTGGCCAGGATGAAGTTCAGGCCCTCAGGAGCCACCCTCTTCCCTTCTGTACCTCAGTTTCCCTTTTGAGATGATGCTCCTGAAGAACCTAACCAAGGCCTGGCACAAGTGAGGTGACTTTTGTTCTCTGACCTTCCTGGCTGGCTTTCTGTCAGCCTGCCTAGAAAAGCTCAGCTTTGCCATCCTGCTGCCATTTTTGTGTTGGTGTAGCCAGTGTTATATATGTAACAGATATTTAACCAAATGACTTAATTGCCTTTTGATTTACTTTTAGCTTTTTGATCGTCATCTCTACAGGTAAGCTCACTGAAAGAAACTTCTTGTTTGTTGTGTCTAATGGAAATGTGTGTTGCCATAAATACACTTAAAAATTTTTTAAATTACATTTATTTTTGTGTTGGTGAGAGGAACATGTGGCATGGTGTGCCAGCAGAGGTCAGAGGATAACTTGCAGAAGTTGGTTCTCTCAACTTCCACCATGTGGAACCTAGGATCTCACTCAAGTTCTCAGACTTGGTAGCAAGCCCCATTATCTGCTGAGCCATCTTGCTGGCCCTCAATGCACCTTCAGTAGCTAACCACTCACTTTCATCTTTTGCCATTGTTATAGTCTGTTTTCTTTCTGGAGAGTTGCAACTGTCAGAGTCCAGGACTCAAGGGTGTGAGGGTGTGAGAGGTCAAGACACCCCGTGGTTCAGTTTGTGGTTTGTGGTTCTATGGCTGAAGATAGTTGTGTCTGCAACAGAGACACAGAGCACATGTTGCTGGCTTTTCTGCCTGCTGTTGGTGGCCGCTCACTCCTGGGCTCAGACCTTGGAGCTCTCTGCCTCTGCGGCCCACTTCTCCAGGGAAGATGATGTGTAGTCTCAGGGCTCCACTCTTCCTGGTGTGTTTTGGAGACGCATTGTGTGGCTGTGTGTATTCTTTTTCTGAGTTGTTTTAGACAGGGTCTGGCTGTGTTCTCTGTGCTGACCCTACTAAACTTATGGTCCTGCTGCTTCAAGGGTTCAAGTGTTTGCCGCCCTGCCTGACTTGTTCTGCTCCTTTTCACTGCGTAAGTAGCACCATGTCAGCTTGGGGCTCGTACAGTGTGCAGTACAGTTTTGGTGTACAGATGTATCTGTTTTCTTGGCTATATCAGGGCTGGTTTGGCAGATCATTTGGTAGGCTTCTCCACAGTATAGCCCAGCCTTCTGTCCCATGTCCTCATCAGCACCTACTCATGTGGTCAGCTCCACACTGGAGCCATCTTTGTGTTTTGTGGAGGTAGCTCATTGTCTGTCTAGCTTGTTATGTGGATGTGGTTTATACATCCCTAGTGATGAGTAATGCTGGGCATCATGAGCTGATTCCATGAAGTGACCATTCAGACCTTCAATTCTTTAAAAATTTTAACCATCTGTCCTTGGAGTAGTCAGAGCTCTGGGTCCTCTGGATCTGAGTTTTCATTTAGACACAGGTTTTCACTGTGTCCTCCACAGTTTCATTTCCTGCTCCTATTTCTGGCTTTTTAATGGAACCTGTGTACAGCTGAGCATTACGCTATCTTCCTGTACTCTTACAATGGGAGCCTCCCTTCCTGTGCAGCTCACTTACAACTTCAGGGAGTGGGCAGTGAAGAGGGCTCAGTGAGCTTGTGCAGGGAAAGGGGTTCAGTGAGCTGTGCAGTGAAGGGGGTTCAGTGAGCTGTGCAGTGAAAGGGGATCTGAGCTGTCCAGTGGCTGGGAACTCTCCCAGAGAGTCTGTTGTCTCACAGTTGTGAACCTTCTTTCTCTGAGGACTTGTGAACTGTTTCTTTTCTGGCTTGTGTCAGGGTTGATTAAAAGTTCCTTAAACCTGTGTTAAGTACTTCCACAGAGTTCATTAAAGATATTTAATTCTTTCAGTATTTGCCTACTACTGCAGAGGAGGCTTTGTGTTAAATACTGAAGACTGGAAAGAACGCTGTGATTTTTCTTGGAGAGCTTGTGGCAGAAGTGCTGTCCCTGCTGCTGAGCAGGAGCACAGGCACCCTGTGTGGCGCTGTGACCTGGTTGCCTCTGGTGTCCAAGCTCCTGCCAGTCACAGTGTGTTTTGGAGCAGCCTTGGGGTCAGTCCTAATCCCACATGGTGACTGGTACTGAGGGCTTCAGGAAGAGGTGAGCTCTTGCTGGGTCTTCCGAGTGCTCACCTCACCTTGGGCCCTCACTCACCCTTCTCATCCCAATGTTGGGAATTGGGGGTCTCCTCTTTTGTTCTCTGTCCTATAAGGGTAATTTTTGAGGAAATAATTTACATATGATGCAGCTCGTCAATTTGAAGTGTAAAGTTTGACCAGCTTTGCCTGCAGGGCAGGCGGCTCCCCAGCCGCCCCTCCTCCTGCTGCCTCAGGCCTGCTTTCCATGATTATGGATTATGTTTTCTTTTGACCTGCCGTTGATTGGGTTTAATGCAGGCTGTCTTTCAGACATGCCCCCTGAACACTTCTGGGGGTTGTCTCTTCTCTTTTGTGCATTCATTCTGCTTGTGTTTTCCCCACTTTTTTAGCTGACCTGTGGAATGTGCCTGCAGTGCTTAAAGACCTCCTGTGTGAACTTTACCAGCTGGATATTTGGGGGTTGACATAAGTGACTCTTGCTTGAGGCCCTGTTTTTCTGATCATTTTCTGCTATTCTTTCTGAAATTTACATTTCTGGGATTGGGTTTTGTTACATTTCTTCCTGGGGTGTGTGTGAATACATTGAGACTCAGTCAAAGCCTCCAGTGGGTTTAGAACAGCATTAGCCTGTTGTTGATGTTGCTTCTGTGAGGGTCATGCCGTGGCCTTTCCTTCCTGGCTGATGTTCCCAGCCTGTGTAGATTCAAGGGGCCCTGCCTTCATCCATGTGTTTGTTTTTCCTGGAACCTGCAGTTCTGTGCAGCATAGGCCTCTCTGTGCCATGTGCTTCTACTGCAGGCGTTCGTTGCCGTGGCCTCCCCCACCACCTCAAGAAGCTGGCTTGACAGGCTGCCAGGAGCTCCACTTGGACTTCACCCATACCTGTACATAGGAGTTTTCTGATGGTGTCCTGGGGTGCTTGAGGCCTCAGTGTCTCCCAGCTGCTGCGCTGTGCTTTCTGCATTTTTTCTGGTTTCATACTTGTTCAGGGCAGATCCAGTCACTATCTGAGCCAGGGCTGCTGCCTCCCAAGCTAGGGCTCTGTGTTCTCAGCTCCTGCTGTCAGCTGCAGGCTGGGTAGGTACTGCAGGCAGGCGGGAGATGGCGTGCAATATTGGACCGCTGCTTTAGGCCACGGGGTAGTCATCATGGCATTGTAGTGATGAGGCTGAGCAGCACTAGGGTTGGTTCTGTGTGATGTAGTATTGATGACCGAGTGTCATCAGTGTGAGAGCTCAGAGGATGGGAGAACAGCAGGGGAGGGTCTTGCCATAGCTCCTTGTTTCTTTCCAAAGCTCTTGTTTCCAGGGACAAACTCACCTAACTAGCATTTTCACAGGTTTTGGAACCTGAAGTTTCATCTGTTGTTTGGTGGGATGTTTCATGTTTATGTGCAGGAATTTAACACGGCCTGTTCTGTTTGGTTTTCAGGGGTCTTGGAGGAGAGCTCATGAGACAAGCAGGTAGGTCTGCGTGCAAACTGCTGTCCTCATCTGTGGTAGAGGGCAGAGCATCCTGAGGTCAGTCTGGGGCTGTCTCTTGGAGTAAAAGTGATGTGGCCTCTTTATTCCTGCATTTGCAGGGTGAGGTCTCTCTGAAAACATGCCTGGTCTCTGTTCTGTAGCATTCTGCAGGCTGTAAGTCTGAGGGGTTGATGGGCAGTCTCCTGGTTGCAGATGTGCACACAACCACCTTGTCTGCAGTGAAGAGAATGTATTGTGGTCCATTGGGGAAGAGAATGAATGGATCGCCTTGTATCTATCTGTATTATAGCAGGCTGTGAAAGTGCATCTGTGGGCTGATTCTGTTGTTAAGCACAGGATGGGTCATCTATGGAAGCCACCTCTCTTTCAGATACCTCTCTCCTGCTGGCCCTGGCCCCTGGTTGCTGTGCTGGGCCATTTCCTAGCCATGGCTCTTGTGGGCCATGAGCTATGGAAAAGGAGGGGCATTGTTCTCAGTGGTCACAGTGTCCTTTAGCTGATGGACCATGATCTGTGTCATGAACAGGAGGGAAGCTTTGGTTGTCAGCACTGGGACCCTGAGACTCTCGCTGTGGTAAAATTGCCCCATGTCTGAAGCTGCTGCCTGTCCTTCAGGTGGAGAGGAGAGAGCCAGCCCGGGACAGGGGAAGGGAGGCCCCACAGGCAAGGAATGGACTTAGGAGGGAGACGTCCACTGACAGCATCATGCTCTCATTTATCTGAAAGTAAGAGGTGGGACAGTCAGTGTGGCAGGTTGGATGGTGATTAGCAGAGTGTTAGTGGCATGTTCCTGCTTTACATTTTTCTACAGTATTTGAACAAGTACAAATTATTCAGAAGAAAAAAGCACTAAATATGTTTGCATTTTAGTGCAGTGCCTGTGAAGAGACAGCGAGGCTGTTGTAGCAGTGTGAGGAGGAGGAGGAGAAGGGTGAACAGGCACTGAGGAGCCCCAGCAGAGGGCACAAGTGTGCCCTCATGTCAACTGTGTCTGTTCCTGGTTTTCTCCGTGATGGGACTTCAGGGGTTGTTACTGTAACGCTCACTGCTCTGTTGACTGGCATGAGGGTCTAGTTTTGTAAAAGAAACAGATACAGCCTCCGCTCCTCGAGTGCCTTCTTTATTGTCACACGATGCTGTGAGTCGGGGAAAGTGGGTAGAAGTGGCCAGCATGGGAGAGGTAGGTGTGCCTCTGATGGTGGTGATCAGACCAGGTGATGAACCATGCAGGGCTCGGTCATATCCAGCAGCTGCCCACTCTGAGGTTTGACCCTGCATGTCTTAGCTCCTCCTCTGCTGCAGTTGGTCAGCATCTTTGCTGTTTCCTCTGTGTGAACAGGTCGACATGCAGACCTGCTGTGTTCCTGCTCTTGGACATGGTGGTCATTCTCTTATTCACAAATCAGCATGACCACAGTCGTAGATGATTAGCACTAACCCGAGCTTTAGACTTAAAGCCCACTAGGACCCAAATTTGAGTGTGGTGGGCCGCTTTGCTCTGTTTCTTACAACCTGCAACTTTGGGCTACCTTGCACTGTGCTTTGTAGTGAACCCCCAGGTATCCCCTGTCTTCCACTTGTGCACCTCAGGTGCTCACCTGCCCTACGCTTGTAAACCCCAGGTGTTCACATGTGTATTCCTCTGTTCTCTCAAGTGATCACCGGTCCTCTACCTGGTGTGTACATCTGAACTCTAGGTGTACATCCCAGCCCTCTGAGCTATGTATTCATCTGATGCTTTGTTCCCTGGGAAGTCCATGTCTGGGTCCAGGACGCTTCCTTGCAGCATTTGTGTTTGTCTTGCTTTGTTCTGGCCATCCGTTTGAGAGGAAGGACTGACCTCAGGGTTACATTAGCTACTTTTTTCATTGCTACAGTAAAACATCTGATAAAAGCAACATGAGGCAAGGTGTATTTGGCTGGGTTTGAGAGCACAGCCTGTCATGGTGGGAAAACAAGACAGGGAAGGCAGCTTTAGCTGTGACTGCAGGAGTGTGAGGCAGCTGAAGTCAGGAAGCAGCAAGAGGTGCTGGTGCTCAGCTCACTCCGTCTTAATGTGATCAGGACCCCAGCCCATGGAGTGGGGCCACCCACATGCAGGGGGTGGCTTACCCCCCTCTGTTAAACTTCTCTGGACACACGCACATAGACACATTCAAGAGGTGATTCTAAATTCCATCAAATTGGCGGTCAAGACTAACCGTCATGGGGCCCAAGCTGGCTAAGCCTGTGTGCTCCCACCAAGCTGTACTTAGGTCTTAAAGTGTTACTGGCTGAGCTTGGGCTTCTGGGAAATTCAGGTTCCTCTTGAGAGAGGGGTCTCCAAGCTTCTGTGCTAGCTAGATCTGGAGCACCTTTTTCCTGATGTCCAGCTGGGGAGGTAGCCTGGCTTGCCTGTGGTCTGGTCAGCAGGAAAGGTGGGTGGGAGAGTCTGATGCTTGCTGGTAACATATTTCAAGATAGAGTGAGGTCTGTGGACTGTAGGAAGTGCTTTGCAAAAGTAATGTTTTCTTTTTTTCCCTAGTGTGTGTTTTAATAGAGAACTTATCACTTTCCAGAATGCCTTTTAAAGGTGACACTGTGGTTGGTAAGTGCTGTTCTCATCAGTGACATGTATGGCATTTTCTTGTACTATTTCATGTTAGAGGAAGAAAGTGGTTCGCCAGCCTCTCCCTACAGCTGGGAGAGGAGAGTGTGTCTTTCCTGGACCTTTCATGGCACTACTGACTGTGATTCTGCCTGTCCCCACAGTGCTGGGCATTTGTGGTCAGCCCTCTCCCAAATAGACGTCTGAGCCCTTATGAGCCACAATTTCAGATCTAATGATGAGGGCTGTGTGGCACTAGGCAGTCCCTGCCCGGGCCTGCTGACCACAGCCTCAAGTTATTCATTTTGGTTAGCTGAGCAGAACAAGCATTTACCTCCTCTTCATGTGTTGGATGTAGTTGTGTTGGGTGTTGGGTTTCAGTTGGTGTGGACCAGGAGATGGTTTGAGGGAGAGAGAGAGCAGAGACCACTTGAAGCTTGCCATTGTAATGACAAAACAGAATGTTCTCAAACATGGTGTATAAGTCCTTGGTTTACAGGGAGTGACATTTCCCTTGCTATGGCAGGGGTTGGGGGGTGGGTGTCCTGACTTTTAGTTGAGGTGGGCCTCTTCCTGAAACTGGGGTTTGTGGGCTTTTGTGCAGTCTGAAGAATGTTCACTTGAGAGTTTCTCCAGATGCATTCCAGAAGTCACTGCCCAGAAGATGGAGCAGAGGTTTGCCTTACGCTAAGTGTCAGCTGAGTATTCTGAGGTGAGTATGTTGTGTCCTTCTTTGGCAGATGGTTGGCAGTGGTTGATCAACGATACCCTCAGAAGTCTTCACCTTGTTTCAAGCCATTCCAGGCAACAGATCAAGGTATGCCAGGCAGTGTCCATGCGCTGTGCAGAGGTGGTACTAATGCTGTCCTCGGTGTTTTTCTGAGACTTGTGTGCTCACGTCCTTTCCATGTACTGACTAATAGTCCACAGAACTATCACTGGGTCTATGTGGTCACTGGGGACCAGGTTTACTTTTTTATACTTCCTGGCTTGACCAAGATATCCCCATTTGGATGGCAATGACTGTTCAGGTAGCGCCTGAACCCTGGAGAGCTGTAGGAGGTGAGGTTTGGAAACGACACAGAAACCACACACCAGATTCTGCCTATGCAGCTGGATGCCAGGCTCCCCGTGGGTAGAGCAGCTTTGACCATGTGTGTGGCCTGGCAGAGCTGTGCCACACACCATTTTTTCAGGCAGTAAGACGTGATTGCTGATGTTGGGGTCACTGATGTCAGGTTGAGTAGAAGCATTGTTGTTCCTTCCCAGCAGATGTGGTTTGTGATCCCTACCTGACCCGTGTTCCCTTCTCTTCTGTGGAACTGTGGGATTCTAGCGTAGTCTTCTTGGTAAATTGGAGGCCTCATGATCACTCTCTCAGTTTTCTTTTAAAAAAATCCTCCTTAATGAGTCACACCAGCAGTGATTGTGATACGTGGCTTCTTGCCGCTTAGTGCATGTGGCATCTCTGTTAATCTTCACCCTGTCCATCCTTAGCTCCTCTATCCCTGATTTTGGGGAGGAGCATTTGTAAGAACCTGTAAGTCTAGCATTTGCCATGTTCTGGCTGAGTTGGGGTCCTCTCTGCAAACAGGTGGGTATCCAAAGAGATGCCTCACCATCACCTCCTGTTTCATGTGATACTCTATCGAGGCTCCCAGCACTGAGACTGGTTCGTCAGTCTCTTTGCTCAGCAAACCCTGCTGTTCCTGATGGACCCTGCTGTCTTCTAAACAAGGCTCCAGTAGCACTGCCTCATGCCCTCACCTATGTGAACAACACACACCCCCTGCCTACTTCTGGGAAAGAACGGAAACGCTTTATCTTAGTAACCATTCCACATTAGAATACACAGAATTTGCGCCGTATGGAAGGAATACCAAGTCCTCACTTTAGTTTACTAGTGCAGAGAATTTAAAGTAATCATAAGTGTAGACACCGGAAAAGTGAAAGATCTGTAAGAGAAGCCTGAGTCCTGTGGTGCCGGCCAAGGTTTGTCCTTTTTCATTGTGCTGGTCTCACTGGTCCGTGCGTCTGGGCAAGGCTTCTCAGCAGAGCCCTTCTCACTTGTGTCCTCCTCTATTTCAGGAGGCAGCTGTCTCTGCCCTGGCTGCTCTCTGCAGTGAATACTACACGAAGGAGCCTGAGGAAGCAGGCTTTGCCATTGAGGGTGAGTGAGCTGTTTGCTTGGCCTCCAGCAGGGAGTCACAGAGTTGACAGGAGTGGTGTGCTATCCAGGAGTCCTGGACTGAGCTAGGTAGTGGAAACACCACTCTATACCTGTTTCTGGGCATCTTCCAGGACCCAGCTTGCTCCAGGCCCTGGGCTATGGGGAGAAGATGTCGTAGTTACACATCAGCCTTCATGTGCTCCTTCTGAGCCACCTGGGTTCAGGAAACATCACACCCTTGTGTCCATCAGGCCAACCTACTTACCCCAGTAGCCTTCTTCATTTCTGAACAGGCAGCTTACGTAGGACGTGGCTTCCTGGGGACTGTGAGTGTCAGCTGGCCTAGAGCACAATGCACTCTTCTGCAGGCACCACCCTGTGTTTCCGCACTTTCGTAACACAGGCTTTCTTCAGTTTTGTTCTTTGGGGATTCCAGTCAAGCACTGTTGGAGCCTTTAGTGTGTTGTCTTTCTCTGTCTTGGGCCCTGTGACCCTTCTTCATTTCCTTATTTCTTCCGTTGTCTTTCTGCCTTCTTTTTTGAGAGAAGGTCTCTTACTGAACCCAAGGCTTGCCAGTTAGGGTAAGCTGGCCGGCCAATGACCCCCACAGATCTTCGTCTCCACCTCCCCACTGCTGGGCTTATAGGCACATGCCTCTAGGTCTGGCTTCTCATGTTGGGGATCCAAATCCAGGTCCTTATGCTTGGAACAATCACTTTGCCCACTGAGCTGTCTTCCCAGATCCATGGCAGATTTTTTTAACCCTGGTTTTACGGTGCTCCTTCACACGGGCGATTTTATATCGAGGTAGTAACATTGCTTTATGTGCCGCCTGCTTTTCAAAGGTGGAGCAGTGAGCTCACATTTTCACTCTTCAAGGAGAGTACTATGTTGTATCTGTCTCTGAAATAAATGGTGTCCCCAGATAACTGTTGGTGTGTTAAAACTCAGGTGATGGAAGGTTCATTTTTCAGGTGGCTGCTGTAGTGAATTTACTCTGGTGTGTGTGAATTGAGTGGCTTACACTCTTCTATCGATAGATGGAGCATTCTGCAGGGGTTTCAGTGCATGGGTCCTAGCAGCCAGTGAGGGCTGAGTCTGGCAGGCGGGATGCAGTGGTGGGGTCTGGCCCAGCTCTGCCTCAGTGAGCTGGTTGTGAAGGAGCAGCACACACTTGCTCAGCGCTGTCACTGTGCTCTGCTCCTCTTCCTGCTCCGACTGCTCAGTCCCAGAGCCTTGCTGTCAGCTTGGAACTGTACTCACTTCCCAGTCTCAGTGGGATCCTCTCATTACTAAACACGTTTACATTTACATTATTAGCGAGTGTGCATTGTGAAAGTATCAGTTCTAGGAATGAAGTCATGTAGTTAAAATCACTTATGAAGAAAGCCAGGCCCAGGCATAGCTTGAGGTCCCTGGGGAGACCAGAAGAGTGCGAGTTCAAGGTCAGCCTGCTATAAATAGGGAGATTCTGTCACAAATAAAACAAACACAAAATGGAAAAAAAAAAAAACCCTGGGAAAAACCAACCAAAAAACCATCTTACAGAAGCCTTAAAATCCACCTATACAAATTCTGTCTTATCATTTTGAAGACATGCTGGCTTCAGAGGGTTGGGCCCATTTCCCTGCTGCCTCTGGACAGGGGCCCTTTCTTCACATTCCTTCCTTTTCAGAGGAGCTGATCCCACAGTACCTCGCTGAGCTCCAGAACCCGGAGGAGATGACTCGCTGTGGCTTCTCCTCGGCCTTGGGTGCCCTCCCAGGCTTCCTTCTCAGGGGTCATCTGCAGCAGGTGAGACTGAGAGCGTGAAGAGTAGGTGCAGGTGTGAAGGGTGGGTCACACTGGACTGGTGCCCATCTGCCCACCTCTGCGGTTGGGAAGGAATTCCTGCAAGTAGCAAGTGTGGCCATGCAGGGGAATGGCTGATGGGCCTGGACCTCAGCATGTTGGCTAACCTACTCTTGCAAGACACACTGGAGATCTGCGCTTGTGTTTATAGGGGAAGGCACTGTCTGAAGGAGCTGTTGCTGCCGGGATGGGGGTACACCTGCCTCTGTGGGTTGGCCTGGAGCCCTGCACCTTGTAGCCATGGTGGGTGGCAGGCTGAGTGTAGGCAGAGGCTGCCAGCCTCGTGTCTCAGCCTAGTGTCCTGTGCACCTGCTCCTGCAGACACATCTTGTGTTGGATTCTGCTTCCTTTTGAGACCCCTACTACCCCACCAGGCTACCGCTGAAAGAAAGCCTTGAGAAGCAGGGCCAGCCCAATTCGTGCCTCTGGTCCTAGTCCAGGAGAAGTGCCCTCTGCCTTGTTCATTATCATTTTCTCACCTGGCTCTGCCCTGATAAGGCCCACTCGGGCCCACTGTGTGTCCCCTTTCAGGATCCTGGGGTCTCCTGTCCTGTCTAAGCCATTAGAATCTCCAGCCTGGCTCTGGAAACCATATTTCTCCTGCTTCCACCCGCCCAGTCCATCAAGCTGATGCAGCTTTCTTCCCAGAGCTGAAATTGCCACCCCCTCCTCCATGAACTGAAACACCAGGCTTGGCCCTGCCACCCTTTCCACAGATAACCCTTACTGTTGCCTGCCCCTGCTGCCCACCACACAAGCCAGGGTGAAATGAGACAGGCTGTCCACAGTTGTCTCTCCCTCCTGTGGGACCAGAGCCCCGACAGCTTTTGATGGTGTGCTGGGTGGGCCTCTCTACCCCTGTAACAGGCAGGCCTGGTGCAGCTGTTGCACTAATGGAGCTTACCCTGGGATTTATCCCCTTGAAATGTGGATAAACATGAAGCAGTTTTTAGAACTGAATTGTCAGTTCAAGAAGAGTTGTGGGCCTGCACAGTGACTCTGAGTAAAAGTGCCTGCTGTGCCAGCCTGGTGACTAGAGGGTGGTCCCTGGAACCTGTGATGAGGCAGAGACCCTCCACAGGGTTGTCCTCTAACTTCCACTTGCTGTAGCGTATGCATACGAGCACACGAATTTAAAAAAAAAGCATCAGCTTAGCTGCAGAGTGCCAGAATGCCATCTATTCCCGTCCCAGGTCTGAACAATGTACAGGGAGTTCCTGCAGGGTGAGGTCGGGCTCCTAGAAGTTGCTGGAGTGGGGGTGCCATAGAGGGGAGGCAGCAAAAGTGTGTCTTTTCTCAGCTGAACCTGGGCACACTGTCTTGTGTTGGAGGTGGCTTCTGTGAGCTGCTCAGCAAGCCCCACCCATGGCCATGGTGTCCTGTGACCCCAGAACCACATCTCTACCTGCAGCAGAAGTGTGTTTATACTCAGGCATGCTGGTACATACTTGAGATCCTAGATCTGGGGAGGATGAGACAGGAGGTCTTGAACTCAAGGCCAGCCTGGGCTGCTTACTCAGACTCTGGTAAAATGTGTTTCCTCATGACTGATGCTTATTGGGGACTCTGGCATCCTCAGGTTCTCTCAGGCTTGAAAACAGTCACCTGTACCTCTGCCAAGGATGTGAGCTTTGCTGAGGCCAGGAGGGACAGCTTGAAGGCAATCTCGAGGTGAGCCTCTAGCACAGCAGCTGGGTGTCAGCAAACACAGCATGGATTATTGGGCTATCACAGAGCAGGTGTTATGTCTTGTTTTCTAGTTTCTTCTCTTTCAGGCACTGCCAAGGAGCATTTCCAGCTCTGAGAGGCTTGGAGACAGGTGTTTGTTGTTACAACTATAGACAGTACTGGACCTGCCATGAGACTGCACCTTTGCTTGAAAGCCACCTCAGAAACTAGAGGACAGTGGTTTGAGGCTAGTCCTGGCAACGTTTTAAGGCTTGGTCTCACACCAACCACAGACAAATGAAAGCATCCTGGGGGCTCGTGGAGCAGCCCAGGAAGTGTGCCTTTTTTTTTTGAGACAAGTCTCCTGGCCTGGAACTCAGTATGTAGACCAGGCTGACCTTGAACTCCCAGAAATCCGCCTGCCTCCCGAGTGCTGGGATTAACAGTGTGCACCACCACGCTGGCCAGAATGCCTATTTAGCATATATGAGGCCCTGAGTTATCAGTACTGCTGAATAAATAATAAATACCTAAAACTGAAGAAAGACTTTGGAGTTGTGCCTCAGCTTGAGGCTGAGGGGCAGTGCTTACAGCCAGTTTCTCGGTAACCTAGGCCTGTAGATGTTGCAGTATGTGGGGCTGTGTCTGCCTCGTCTAGCTCCCTGTGGAGCTAGACTTACTTCCCGGCTTCTTATAGCAGCCTAAGCCTCTGTCGGCGTGGAGGCGAGGAAGAACCAGCTGCCTAGGGACAGGGAATATGACAGCAAGCGTGCCCTCACCTTGGTGTGAAGGCCCTGGATCCCCAAGTTGCCCTTGAGGCTCCTGGGCTATGCTGGCTGTTCCTTCAGGAAGACACACCAGGCCATTATGGTTTGCAGAGGGGCTCACAGACACACATTTTAATTTCAGGATTTGCCACACTGTTGGTGTGAACGCAGGGGGACCACCCGATGAAGTTGTGTGCGGAGAGAATGTGGCTGGGGTTTATGCTGCACTGCTGGACTGCGTGGGCGACTACACCACAGACAGCAGAGGGGACGTAGGAGCCTGGTAGGGAGCTGTTTCCAGTGTGATGTCCCTGCTGGCTCATGGGTGTCCTGAGATGGGATGGACCTCGTGGCACCGGGACTCGTAATAATGGTGTTATGTCCTGGCCATGCCTTCTTGGGGGCTCTCAGTGCCCAAGTCCTGGGTGAGCACTGATGAAGCCGTGCTTGCCCACTCTGCTGCCCAGGCATCCACAGTGGATCTGCCCAAGTGTCCTTTGTTCCTGCCCAGGTTGCAGAAGAGCCTGTGAGGGAGAGAACAGACAGCTCCGCTGCTGCCTCATGCTCTGTTCTCTTGTTAGAAGATGCTGTCTTAAGTGTCATCAGAATTGGGAGAGATCATGTCTCCGCCTGTATGGGATATTCCAAATTTTTAAAATATATTTTATTTATTTTTATTTTATGTATACAAATATATCGCTTGCATGTAGGTAGTGCACCCGCATTGTAGAGTGCGCATGGAAGTCAGAAGAGGGCATAAGATCCCCTGGAACTGGATTACTGATGGTTGTTGGCTGCCATGCGGGTGTTGGGAACTGAACCTGGGTCCTCTCAAGAACAGCCAGTGCTCTTAACCACAGAACCGTCTCTCCAGCCCCAGGACTTATTTTTTTAAGCATGCTTTTCCTGCCCATCATCTTCCCTTCCTTTCATTGGGGTACCCAGCCGGTTTGCTGTTCTTTTGTCCTGTTGCCAGGCTGGTCACCCCTTTACAGATTGCTTTGCAGATTCCCCCCATGTCCTCAAGTTCTGGGAGTCCGGGAACTTGCCACATGGCAGACAGGTCCTGAAAGTCTCTTTAGTTGGTACACCCTTTTTGCTGTAGTTCTTGGTGGGTTGTGTGAATTCTTTAATCTGTGCTCGGCTCACTGGCTTTTTGTCTTTTCTCCTGTTAAGTTCATCTAGTAGACATATTGATCATTAATTTGAGTTTGCACTGGGCCTTTACAGTCTGCTTGATGACATTTCCTGTATTCTTCTTCATTGGGAACATTTCTTCTTCTTGTGTAAAAGACCAGCCACTCCCTTCAGGGCCATCTGACTATCCTGGATGGAGTTGTCGGCATGTATCCATGTAGACACAGGGCTTCATTAGAGCTTGGGAGAATGGTGACTTTGAGGTGCTCTATGGCCATTTCCCACTTTGCCTGTTTCCTGGCCCAGTTGACGTGTGGCTCCCCAGCTCCAGACTTACCCACCTGACTGCTTTCCCAAAGTGTCTCATAGCTTAACGTCTATGAGAAATGGTTCCTTCGATCTGACCTCAGTGGCTTCTTATTTACTCAGACAGTGGCCATTTTGTCTTGCCAGGGATTTCTGGGCTTAGCTGTCTCACTTTGAGAAGGATCTATTTTCCTGGTCCTGGTGTGTCATGTGGTACTGGAGTGCCCTGATGTTGTTTTGTTGTGCAGACCTGTATCACAGGCTTCACAGCAGGCAGTGGCCTGAGGTGGCCTGTGATAGATATGAGCAGGCTCTGGGCACCCTTCCCTGAGGCCCCTGCACTCCCTAATGATCTGGTTGACCTGTCCTCCTTTAAGTTCAAAGTAGAAAATGGTTGGTGTTGTGTGTCTTTTCCTTGGGAGATGTGAACAAACCCAGACAGGACATGGACTGCAGACCAAAGTGACAATGTCACCCAAGTCTAGCTTAGTGAACCAGTGAGTTTATTGGGATTGCTTATAGGTGCATAGCTTGGGGGTCATTTACACAGGTGACTCAAAGGCAGCCGCATCACTGAAAAACGCATCCCAGCAGGACTGACAACTCAGAAAAGCTGCATTCCTGGAGCTTTCTGCACAACTTGCAGCCAAGTCTGCCTGACGGAGAGTCTCTTCTCACCAGCAATTTTACTGCT
The DNA here is from genome assembly GCA_035773235.1 of Eospalax fontanierii. Lineage (NCBI taxonomy): Eukaryota > Metazoa > Chordata > Mammalia > Rodentia > Spalacidae > Eospalax > Eospalax fontanierii. The sequence goes on from CM069531.1 coordinate 96,329,829, forward strand.
TTTATAACCCTGGGGGGAGGGCTCTGTGAATCCTGCATTGTTCTAAGTTTCATTATCTTCCTGTATCTTTGGGCCTCCCTCCTTTCCCCAAAAGTGATTTCAGTTTGCAGTAACTAGTGACACAACTGTGTGTTTCCCTACCTGCCTGACCCCCGAGGCTGCCCTCAGAGCAAAGCAGAAAGGACTGAGCTTCATCTTCAGGCCCTTGTGGTGTCCTGTCAGAGCTGGATCTGCCGGGGATGGGCCTCCAGAATTCTGCCTCTGTGGGTCGGTGCAGTGTCATCTGCACCAAGTTTAAAAGGCGACCTTTGCTCTGCAATTAGACCAGTATTTTTTTCTTTGATGTGAACCAACGACAGCTATGTTTAGCAGGAAAGGTCTGGGATGGCTGACTATCAGTTTCTGTGTGTTCAGTGAGAACTGGGAAGTGCCAGCTTTCTGCAGAGAGTATCTCTATACTGCTGGGGGCAGGCTTTGCATGGGGGGCGGGGAACATGGGAATTATGATCTATGATTGTGTGTGCATGTGTCACAGGTTTCGCTGGGACTTGTCCAGTCTGTCGTCAGGTGTTAAACATGAATCCTCTTGCTTAATATACAAGAGACAGAGCACGTCCCTAATTTCTCAGTCAAGGGACTTGGTAAAGGCTGCCAGCCCCCTGTGTTGGGTTTTACCGACTGTTTCCACTAAAGTGGGATTTCTGTAATCTCTGAAACTTGCCCTGGTTAGGGCCTCTTGTAGCCAAGCCTGTGTGTGGTCAGCGGGTATCCTGGGACCTTTTTATCCACATAACCGTGCAAAGTCTTCTTGTAGGACCTGATGGGTGTGGAGTCTGTCTAGGACTAGGAGTTTGACCTAGACTGACCTTCCTAAATTTTGTCTACAGGGTCCGTGAGGCTGCCATGACCAGCCTAATGGACTTGACACTTCTGCTGGCACAGACAGAGCCGGTGCTGATTGAGTCCCATATGTGAGTCTCTGAGGGGCCATCTGGGGCAGTCCTGGGGTCCCCATGCCTTCTCAGATCAGCTTTTCCGACCTTCATCCTGACCCACTATAGATTATGGATCCTGGCCAGGAGTCTCCTTGGTCCCATGCTCCCAGAACAGGCTTCTGTGTACCCATCCCTCTAACACCTCCCATCCCCCGATGTACCCGTGCCTCCCTTAGTCTGGCCTGTTTGATAGCCAGCTTCAGCTCAGGTGGCCTCCGGGCTCAGGATTCTGTATCTGAGGTTGCTGCAGGAGGGCTACCATTGGTGAAGCAGCCCTTGGACCTGGGTTCTGCAGTCTTTGTGCCTGCCCTTTGTCAGCCTGGCTCCTCTGCTCACTTGTCACACCGTCTGTTTCTGCCCCTTCTGTCCCTAGACTGTGTCAGCTTTCACATGCACCTACTATGTGTCTCTTGGGTTGTGGTGGTGGGGAGGACACGGTCACACCTATCCTGAGGTGGCTTCGGCAGCTGCTGACAACAAGGTGCCCACACATCCTCAGGCTGGCCTAATACTCGTGCCCTTGGTTTGCAGCTGTGAGCGCATTATGTGTTGCGTTGCCCAGCAGGCAAGTGAGAAGATTGATCGGTTCCGTGCTCACGCTGCCCACGTGTTCCTGACCCTGCTGCACTTTGACAACCCTCCCATCCCCCATGTGCCCCACCGAAGAGAACTGGAAAGTCTGTTTCCCAGGTACTGTTGGCGTATGGACTCCCTTGCAGTCTGTCTGAGCATGGCCTTGAGGAACTCGCTCTCTTGCAGGTCTGATGTGGACTCCGTGAATTGGAACGCACCATCTCAGGCCTTCCCTCTCATCACCCAGCTCCTGGGGCTGCCCACGTACCGATACCATGTCCTGCTGGGGCTGGCCGTATCCGTGGGTGGCTTGACAGAGTCTACGGTGAGGAGGCATCTAGCTGGGCAGAGCAGGGGAGCAGGGCTGCTTTTCCCTGGGTTAGTACTAGATCCTTGCATGGCAGGCTGGGCCTCTGGGGGCTGGAGTCTGCCTGTCTTTTGTTGCCTTCCCTCTGCCTCCCCTTTACCTAAGTACTGGGGTACCAAGGAGTCCTGGACCTCCAGGATAGGACTCCGGGGAATAGTTCCTACATGACTTAGCCTGGTGAGGGCCGAACTAGTGTTTTAAGTGGCAGTGGGTTAGGGACTTGGTGTTCTTGGGGCCTCTGCGCTAGGCCTCAGGTGGCTCTACACGGACCAGACCAATGGTCGTGTGGCCTCACAGCTTGTGGCCTCATACTGCCTGAAACTAAGGACATAGGCAAGTTAGGTCCATGTTTTTTTACAGTGTGACTGCTGGTATCACTGTACTTACATTCCTTCTAGATAAGGAACTGCTTTTCTTGAACCTTTCCTGTGGAAATTTGGAACAGGTGCAAAAGTGCAGAGAAGGCCATAGTAACATTCCTAATCATGACTTCAGTTGCTGCAGGCCCAACCTTGCCATCTCATTCCGACCACACAACACACTTGGCACCTGTACTCTCTTTCCTGGGAGAGACGCTTTAAATTTATCCCAGAAGTCATTCATACGTCCATCACAGACACTGGTGTTGCTCGCAGGCTAAGCTCGTACTTCAGTGACCTGGCTCAGTGGTCTCAGAACCACCTGACTGACTCAGTGTCCAAGATTTCCCTGCCAGGTCTCCACCACAGGGCTGGCGGCAGCTCCCCGCATCCTGCTCACTACTGTTTCAGGCCACTTGCTCTTAAAAGAATGTGGCTTATCTTGTGATGTCACCTTCTCGGTTTTCTGTTGTGAGCTCATGGTGGTGTAGCCTGTCTCCATGCCCACCCAGTCACCACAGCAGCCTCTGGGCTTGCTGTAACCTCTGTGCTTCCCTTTTCAGTGACATTAGACTGAGCTGGACTGTGGCCTCGGTGTTCCATCATGTGGGACAGCCTCACAGTTGCTGTGTCCTGGTGAAAATGGGATGGTACACTGGGCTCAGGCTATGCTGCCATCATCCAGGGGTTCTGTCCCCAGTGTACGGAGCACCAAGCCCACCATATTGCTACCACCCAGGGGGCTTTGTCCCAGATGTATAGAGCACCAAGCCCACTGTACTGCTGCCATCCAGGGGTTCTGTCCCCAGTGTATGGAGTACCAAGCCCACTGTTGCACCAGTTGAGCACCTGCAGCCCTCATGTCTTTGTAGCTCGTGGTTATTTCTGTTTGGCCACAATCACTGGAGTAACCCTAGAGAAGTAAGGGAGAAGCTGGCGTTGCTGCTTCACAAGATCTCTTCTTGCGTTGGCAGGTCAGGCATTCTACACAGAGCCTCTTTGAGTACATGAAGGGGATTCAGAAGGATGCTCAGGCCCTGGAGAGCTTTAGCAGAACCCTCCTACAGGTCTTTGAGGACAACCTCCTGAATGACAGGTGAGTGATATTTTGAGGCTGGTGGCTTGTACATCTTGTACACGGCATCCATGCCCTGGTCTTATTTCCCCAGAGCCCAGGTCTCCCTGACACATGTGTGTCCCAGTAGTGGGTGAGGAGCAGGCACATGGCTTGCTGTTAGGCCCTGGTGGCTCTTGGGCTCCACTCTTCTGTTCTCTAGTCCTTTTCCTCCTCTGCACTCTGGGCAGGGAAATGATGTCTCTGTGCATGGGAGGTAGGGATGCTGTAAACAGCCAGGTCAAGTAGAGCAAGACTTTTGTCTACAGGAGGAACCCTGTCTGTTCTGGTTGGTTTGTAATGCCTTTATTGAGTCTCAGGAAGTGTGCAGCAGGGTTCCTTAGGGTGTGTGCACTGTGAAGCCCTCCCTGGCCACCAAGGACTCATGTCCCTCAGAGGACTCCCCATTGTCCACTCTGATAGCCACTGATCTATGGTCACCAAAGCTGAGCTGGCATTTTGTAGAATTCTATTTATACGTAGTAGGTGTGTGTAGTCACCTCTTTCTATTACTCAATCAGGGTCTACTGTGGGCAGGAACTAACTCACATGTTTGGCCACCTTATGTTCCAGGCCTTTCCTACAGCTGCCGTGGGCCCTCAGGGATGAGCTTCTGGATGCACATTCCCTTTCCGTGGGTCACATGTAGTGAGTGCTGACTTCTGTCAGCTGCTGGAGGTTTCTCTGAGCAGCAGCGTGCTGGTTTCACTCCCACCATAGCACCAGGAGTTGCAGGTGCTCCATGCTCTTACCAGCTTGGGTGTGGCCAGTTTTGAGTGGCCATTCTGCTGGACACTCAGCTTCTCTGTTGCACTCCTGGTGCCTGAGGCATCAGATCATCCTGTAGCTTGTGGTGCAGTTGGCCTTTCCCGTCGCTATTGTTCTTGATGTCTTCAAGTCCTTGTCAGGTCTGTGTTTGAAGGGCCCAGCTCTCAGCAATCCTGAGTGAGCTTCAGTTCCGTGCTGCCCGCACTGCTTTGTAGATAAGGAAGAAGTGTTACCTCATTGGAGGTCTCCGAATTCCTTGGATACTTTCTTCCCAAAGACTCAATTTGAGGTTCCATCTTCAGCCCTGTGGTCAGTCCGCTTAGAGTTAGTTGGGGGGACAGCATATGGTACATGTCCATTTTAGTTGTGCACATGGACGTCCGGTTGTCTAGCACTGTGTGCTAGACTCTGGTTACTACTGGTTTTGCTCCTTGTCGAAACCTTCAAGTGTACAGGAGATCACTGGATCTGCCATGCCATCTGCAGTAGAAGTCTTTTCTGGCCTTCACTGTGGGTGACTCCGGCAGGAAGCCATGCTGGCTTCAGCTTTGCCCTCACTTCCTAGTCATCTTGGTGTTCTCATAAGAGCTCTAACACTTGTCTCGTTCCCAGAATTGGATGGATCTGTCTTGACTCTTATCCGTCTAGGAAGAGTCATGGTGGGCATGAAGGGGTTTTCTACTTGCTGTCAGCTTCTGCCTGTCCCTCACCTGGGTGGCTCCAAATTTTGGGTGCATGCTGTAGGTCTCATGTTCGCCTATTTCCCTTTCTCAGGGTGTCCGTGTCACTGCTGAAGACTCTGGACCAGCTGCTGGCCAATGGGTGCTTCGACATCTTTACCACTGAGGAGAAGTGAGCATCTGCTTGCTCAGTGCTTCCTGTCTGGTGAAGCCTGAGCTGCCCACATTGAAGAGTCTCCTGTTATTTATTAATGTGGGTTTCCCTCTGCTGCCCACATTGTCCTCAAACTCACAATCCTACATGCTTAGCCTCCCAAGTGCTGGAATTACAAGCCGCTGGCCACCAGATCTGGCCAGCTGATAATTTAAAGGTGGAACACAGATCAGGAGCTCAGCATCCAAGAGCTGACATGCCGCAAGCACTGCTGCAGCTATTGGGATGGGGTCGGGTGAGGCAGGACCCTGATGTGCAGGTGAGAAGATAGACTCGGGCAGGTTAAGTATCACCCACCAGACCTGGTGCACAGAGTCATGCTGGCAGCTGCTGGAGCCTGAGGTACAACGAAGACTGGACGACAGGTAGAAATGGGACAGCGTGTGGGCTCGGTGTGTTCTGGGGCTCTGGAACATGTCTATACCCACCACAGGTAGACAGAGGCTATGGGATACAGGGCATGCATGAGTCAGCTGTTTCCTGCTCTGTGTGGTTCCGGTTCCTCAGCCCCTTGCTCAGAGGAGCTGAGAGCACTGGCACGAGCTGGCTTTCTCTGAGCTCTGGAACTATTCAGGTGCCAGGGTGGCTTCCCAAGTGAGTGTTCCGTTCTGGGTGTAATTTGTTTTTCTTTTTGCCTCTTCTAATGCTTTACTTCTGCCTTGTTGGTCTGAATGGCCTCGTGTTTCTTGAAGACCCTGAGCATCTCCTACAGCACAGCTGAATTACCTGGAAACAGTAATGTTTTATATTTTGCTTTTAAACTGTCAGGTGTCCTCAGAGTGTTTGAGTCTCAGTTCATCTTCTCCCCCCAAGTGTCTGTTCACTACCATCTAGTTTCTGTTTTCCGCCCCAATATGGGGAATTTCTGCCCAGTTTTCCTCTCATCTTTCCTGGTGCCCTGTGTCGGACCCCCAGCCCTTGGCCTCTGCCCTTGTGCTCACACACTGACCCGTACTCAGGTGAACCCTCAAGGCTAGGTGTCCCCTTGTCTCGGTGCTGTGTCTTGAGATATGGCATACCCCTCACACTCTGGCTGGAGCGAAGACCAGCTTGCTTCCCTTGGAACCTGTGGTGCTGGGAATTGTGCTTGGTTTTTAAGTATTTGGCAGGGAGCTCAGATCTCTGTCTTTGCTGGATGCCTTGGATAGCTTTTAATCTAACATCACAAGGACTTCCTGTTGTCAGTGTGAAGCTCTGATTTTCTTACACCTGCTGGTAGAACAACTTGAATGCTCACAGATGCATGACTTGGCTGAGATCCTTTCCCATACTGCTTGATTTGTCTTGCTAAATGTTCTAAGGATCTGATATACATTTTCCCTGGGTTGAAAATTTCAAAACAAGATAATAGGAAAAATATTTTCTATTTTGATATGACTGTTTTTACTTCTTTACATTTTTATTAGTTTTTGCTTTGTGGATTTTTCAGTTGAACTTTTGGTACACACAAATTGAGGGCAGGCTCTTGTCTGGAGGTGCTGTGCCTGTGCTTGGCTTGGCTTCTGTTTTACTTTAGATTATAGGCTTCTTGTTATCAGTATTTTAAATATTTGCTTTTTGTATGTCCGTTACTAACAGTATGCACAGTTCTGTGAAAATGTGGTCTGCTCTTTTAACTGAGTCCACAAATCCATTCCATTGATCTTCCTGGCTTTAAGTTCGCCATTTAAAGGCATTACCTGTTCCATGTTCCTTTTCTGTTCTTCTGTCCAATTATAGAATCTTTTTTCTCTGTCCATTCTCCTCATATTTGTTGGGACTTCTCCCCTTTTCTGTGTTCTCAGCTACCTTGGACATTAAACTGAATATCCTTGACTTATCAAAACCTACTTTTAAACATTTCCTCGTGCCTGGACAGTGCCAAGGATGACAGAGCATGTCTAACTTGTGTCCCTCCTCAGATAATCTCTATTCATGTGCTTCTCTGCAGTTAGTGCCATTTGGAATTTTTCTGCCAGTGTATCTCACTGCATCCTGGGGACACCCATCCTCTCCCTCCACTTGGGGAAGAGCCCCCCAGTGAGGTCTGCTGGTGGTGGTGCTTGCTTCATTAGGTTTTTCTCAGAAGACCTGGCCTCCTGGGCAGCTTATCCCAGAGTTTAAGAGACACATGTCACTTGTTCCTGCTGCCTCCTCCAAGGTCAGCAACTGTGCCCCTCCGAAGGCTTCTCCTTGCTGGGGATTCTGTTGCCATCACCCTGTCTTCCTGAGATATCTCTAAACTAGTGTTAAGTTCACCTACTGTGGGTTTTGTTTGTCTGAGGTTCCTGTTGCTGGTGTGTCACACCTGCTGTGTTATACTTCCTACTGTCTAGCCCCTTGCTTGCATCTCTATGAGGAGTTCTTGGTGTGTCCAGGCTGGGGCATAGGCTCTGTGTTAATGTCCACATGCCAGGTCTGTCTGGGTGCTGTGTGGAGAATGGCCAGGCAGTAGCGAGGCCTGGCCAAGAATGGCCACCGTTGAGCAGTCAGGACTTGAGTTTGCCCTTTACAGGCACTGGATTTTCTTGACTGTCTAGGGATGGCTGCAGGGCCACACCTCTGCCTCTCCTCTCCCTTGGAAATGCCTTCTAGGTACTGGCCTAGATTTGGGGTGAAGACCAGGTTTCAGGCTTAGAACAGCAGCCTTCTTATGTCCTCTGATCGGCTGGTGGGTCCCCTGGGTCTTAGGGCAGCCTGAGCTTACAGGCTTATTTCCCTGAAACTGGTGGCAGTGGCAACGTGTGCATGGGCATTAAGCTGGTCTCACATTGAGGATGGATGCTAGGACCCGAGTAGTGGGCGGCAGCCCCAGTTGTCCATCAGGTGAGGCCTGAACATGGCCAGCAGGAAGAGGTGGGCAGTGGCTGCTCCAGAGCAGGTGGCCGTGACTTAGTAGTGTTGGTGACAGATGTGTGTGAGGAAAGGGAGAGCCATAGCAGCTGAAAGCTTTTTGACTTCTTGTGGCTCTTCCTACAGCAGAAACCTAGGCGTAGCCAGAGTAGCCAGGAAGCCATGGTGCCCCCAGAGATGTAGGACTGAGATGCACATTAGACCCCATCCACAGGGGGGCTCATGCCTCTTGGCTAAGTCCAGTGGATGTCCTTCTTAGGACCCTGGTGTGTGAACCCACAGGGTCACTGAGGACCAGAGTTGGATACAGACTTGGAAGCATTTCAGTAGACTATAGGATGCCTGTGGTAGGGGTGGGTCAGACCCCTAAGTCCAGAAGAGCAGTGGAATTGGGAGCCCTCATGTAGGGTGGGGATCATGCTAACCAAAGCCCTTAACAGTACGACAGCCATAAAGTCCCCAATACACACTTTAGGGAGCTGGTCAGGGAGGGATTGGAACTGTTGTGTGACCTGGGATGAGGTCCCAGGGGACAATAATATTCTTCTCAGACCAGGGTCAGCCTGGGAACTACTGTCATGAAGTGTAGCAGTCCAGCACTAGGGTCAGTGGAGCTGGTTAGGACTCCTTGTCCTCCAGTGTGGCCTGGGTCATCACCTGAGTTCATAGTGCAACCTTTTGTTGAGGTGGGTCACCTGGGAGAGGTGCCAGTACCAGGCCCTGCCTACCCATGTGTTGAACACCATGGGCAATGTAGGCAGTGTATGTCTTATGGGTAACAAGATGAGGGCATCTGCTCTCTGTTGGTGCTTGTTGGAAAGAAACTGGTTGCTGTCACATGGCTCAGCGTCCTTGAATGAGCTGGCTCTTAAGTTACTTGGTGCCAAAAACATCACTGGATGCCTCCATAGCATGTGTCATGATGGTGTCCTCTGTTCCTGTGAAAGCTCCACTTTGAAACAGTGTGTTTCCTTCCAGCCACCCCTTTTGTGTGAAGTTGCTTGCACTTTGTAAGGAAGAAATCAAGAAATCTAAAGACATCCAGAAACTTCGGTCAAGCATTGCAGTGTAAGTTTTACGTGCTCTCAGCCCTGGACAGTAACAGCAGGGACTTGGTGGTTTCTGGTGGGAGATAGTTGAGTCTTAAAGATGTTTAAAATCCTGTGTCTAAATGTCCATTCAGAGCAATGATAATGAAAAGTCCCACTCTGTGATGTGGTTCAGCAGTGTCTCTTGGGGAGGACCAACCACAACAAGCTACATTTGTCACTTGTTCTGGCACCATAATGGCCCTAACAGATGCCCAAGGGCCAAAGGTGGTCATCTGGGCTCACAAGCATGCACCACATGCTAGCAGAGATCCCGTCATGAACAGTGTATGACACACAGGTGTGCACACATGCTAGTGTAGAGATCTGGTTACGTACGTGTAAGTACATGGGAGCACACTGGTGCATAACACACTAGTGTGTACCCAGGCATGCACACACTAGCACAGGGCTCTGGACCTGTATTGTGCTTTCTGGGTTTCCCATGTCTTGGGCCTTTAGGACAGCTGTGGGGTCCTTGGGTAACATGGGTGTGGCACAGCTCCATATCACTTGTGGGTCTCCTACAGGCTCTGTGGCATGGTGCAGTTCCATGGTGATGTGAGAAAGAAAGTTCTCCTGCAGCTGTTCCTCCTCCTCGGCCACCCATTCCCTGTGGTGAGTTCTGTCTCACCTCCAGACCATGTGTCAGGGACCCAGGTCTGCTTACATGAGGCCTTTAAAGATGAGGGCCTGCTGGTCTGACTTCGAAGTGAATTTAGAAGTCAAGGCAGGATGAGACAAGCGTTGGTAGAGAGGGGTTCCAGGTGTGAGGCAATCCTGGGATCTGGGCAGTCAGTTGGCTGCTGTTTGTATGGAAGGAACATAGGTGCTTGGGGCTATGGGAAGTGTTGCTGAGGGTAGGGTGCTGAAGCCCAGATCTAGAACATGAAAATCCAACGGAGGAAATCCTTCAGACCCAGCCCAGGGTTAGATTGCCTAGGATTCCTTCTCTTTCGTTAAAGAACTCTTTAAATATCCCAGAAGTTTTCCAAAATGTAAGGGCACCTTGCACATAGTACAGTGGCTTTTGAGGTAAATTGCGATGACCACAGCTCAGCCTTTGTCAGGCTAGGGTGTACAGAGGGTGAAAAGGACTCATAAGCAGCAGCTTCTCACAGGGCCCTGCAAGGAAGGACAGCAGAGGAGATAGCTCCTCTGTGGGCGTTCCCACTGAGCTCTCAGCAGAGGCTGCAGCTTCTCGGCTTCTTCCTGTCTGCTGCTTGTCCGGGGTGGCAGGAATTTACGAGCAGAGGCCACTTGGGTTCCCTTCTATGGAGCTTCCTGAGAGTCTTGTTTTCCCCCGGCGGTGTGGGGCATTCGCCTTCTGCTGATGTGCTGCTTTTGTTCCAGATCCGGAAGGCCACAGCTAGCCAGGTATATGAGATGGCGCTTACCTATAGCGACATAGTGGATGCTGACGTCCTGGATGAAGTGATGTCCGTGCTCAGTGACACAGCCTGGTAGGTGGGCCTGCCTCCCAGCACCTGTCGCCTTTCATGGAAAGGGAGACATTTCTAGCCTTTGACAGCTGGGCCCAGGGCCTTACACAGGCCTGGGACAGGTGCTTCCCAAGGGCTTCAAGAGAGAAAATGTTGACTGTTTTTTTCCAAGTAGTTTGTGAGTGAGGCAGGCTCCTACTTATTAGAGGCTGTGTTTTTTTCTGTAGCTGGATATAGGGCCATCAGGGCGCTACTGGGTTGGTACAGCCGGCTACAGCAGCTGCTGCACTCCTTTTCCTGCTTCCGGGGCCCTGTGACCTTTCCTCTGCCTGAGGTGCAAAGGGAGGGTGTAGAGGAGAGAAAGGTACAACCTGTGGGTGTGGTTCGCAGGTGCCATGACTGGGCTTAGAAAGTTATAGCCACAGCAACTAGAGCCTATGGTGACCTGTGACTCAGGCACTCTGCACACATGTACACAGCTGTGTACAGGTACACGTATGTTTCCATATACTATCGTACACAACCATGTACAGCTGTACTTGGAGCTGGCTTGTCACCCTGTCCTCGAGATAGGGGCAGGGGTGGTATCCGGGAGGCACAGCCAGGTGGGCCATCATGCTGCTCCTGCCTGTGGACACTACCCCCAAACGCAGGCAGGACTGCTGGTGTTGACCAGGTTCCCTCAGCAAGTGAGGGCATGCCATGTGTTCATGTGTGTCCCTCAGAACGGTGATTCTCCTCTAGGGATTATGCCAGGATGTGGCTTCCCTGTCAGGATGAGGGCTGTGGGATCTGGAAGGCTAAAGGGCACCTCAGGGCTTCCTGGAGACCTCCTGGTCTGAGAGGTAGATATCTTTGCTCTCAGCAGGCGTCAACTTAATGCCTTCTGAGGAGACAGTGGTCAATCCTCAGCACAGAGGACACACTGTACCCCATGTTTCCATTTATGAACCCTTCAGCTTGAATAAGGACATTAGGGAAAGAAGGAGCTATTTAAAATTTTATTCTTCTGTGTGTGCCAGTGGGTATGTGCACAAGTGTAGTTGCCTACGAGGCTAGAAGATAGTGTTGGGTGCCCTGGAGCTGGAGTTGAGATGGTTGTGAGCTGTCCAGCATGGTACTGGGAACTGAACTCCTCTGCAAGAGCAGGGCAACTCTAAGCTACTGGGCATCTCTCCAGCCTACCAAGGAGCTATTTTGACCTCATCATATATAAAAGAAGACATACTTATCAGTTCTCAATGGCACTGACTAGTCCACCAAAAGTAAGCAACAGCTGAATTCTAAGTTTCAGAAGTCCTGCTGGCCTGAGGCAGCCCTTCCTGCTTGTCTCTAGAGTGGGTGTACCTTAGTCCTGTGAACAAGTCCTTTGTGCCCCTGTGCCTTAGCCAGGGTTCTCCTGGTGTTTGCTTTGGGGGTTAGGGCGTTTGTCTGATCCTGGGTCTGACTGGATGGCTGCGGGGGAGGGGCTGCAGATAGGGAGCTCATCCTTTTCCTTCCTCAGGGACGCAGAGCTCCCAGTTGTAAGAGGGCAGCGGAATCGCCTGTGTGACCTCCTTGGCGTGCCCAGACCCCAGCTAGTTACCAAGGTAATGCCTCCAACATTGTAAGGACATGTGACACCTGTGCTGTCGATTTTCTGAGTTCTGTTCTAAAGCAGACTGGGTCTCAAGAGTGAAAGACAGCTTACCTTGGTTTCAGTTCATTGCTACCCTTACCTTCTCCAGGCCTATTGGGAATGTCCCTTCTGCCAGGGTGGGTGTGTTGTGTGGTCTGTGTGCCAGCTGCCAGTTGTTGGAGGCTCTGTGCTGACCCAGTGTCTATCTTCTAAGATGGATGCTTCCGTTGCATGTGAACGCCTGCCAAGGTGCACATCTTGTTGGAGCCTCTTTCCCCCCGGACCGTTGGTCCCCCTTTACACTGCCCACTCCCAGGCTTGTCCTTTTCCCCTTGGTGTTTGCTGTCTGAGCTCAGGCTGGTCCTTAAAGTTCTTAAGGTCTCAGGGAGTTGCTGGGGCATGAAGCCTGTCACGCCCTCGGGCACTTTCTGGGTTCTGTCTGTGGGGCCCTCAAGCATTCTGTATACTAGAGTTTCTGTCCTCAGACTTAATACACCCGAACTTACTGCCCCCCCCCCCCTTTTCATATCATGGTCTAGTGTGAGGTTGATACAAGAAGATAGGTGGTCTGCTGTTTCTTTTGAAAGCTTTAGGGGCTTTTCCCATAGAAATTCAGATAACCTGGGACCAGCTGTGGTGTACAAGGAAGGTCAGTCTGTTTCCTATTTTTCAGCCCAGCGACTGTGCAGGCGACTGTGACTTATCACCATTGTCTGTGTTAACTCAAATGCTATATCCTGGAGGAGTAATGAGTCTCACAGCTCATGGTGCTGACCAGTTCTGGCCTCCAGCTTTACTCTCAATCCTTGGGGTTAAACTCTCAGCAGCAGCAGTGTGTCCACTTGCACACTAGCCAGCATTCTGCCTGAGGGCTTGGGGGAACTCATCTGCCTTTGGAAACTCTCTCCATCCCCAGCCCTACAGTGAAGATGCTGCGTTTTGGCTCTGCTCTTGGATCAGCGGTTCCTAACTTTGTGTCCTACTTTGGAAGGCCAACTGTCCACATGCTAGCCGAGTCGCTCATTTGTGTAGCGCGTGGCTCAGGTGCCCTCTGCTCTGCCACCACAGCTACCGTCCGGGACTGTCTGGTTCTTAGCCTGTAACTCCCTATCTGCTGTCAGAGGCTGCTGGACACCGGTTCTGTGTACGCTGTGCTTTTTCTTGGCACTCACCATGCTGAGCGAATGGGTGGCAGAGTGTGGCCTGTGTTTCTGGCTGGGAGCTCCTCTGTGAGCTGTTGGCTAATGTGCAGGCCCCCAGGGGCTCCTGTCCTCTCAGAAGCCCATGTTCATGCTGGAGACCTGCAGGTAATGGTGAGATAGACATTCTAGTAATCCAGTCAGTCTCAACCCTTGGGCTGCATTCTCCCCAGTCGAACAGGTGCCAGTGCAATCATCTCCATTGAGGGTCCTGGTGTGGCTCACAAGTGTGAGCTGCCTTTTTTCTCCCTTGTTGAGGCCTTGGTGTTTTTCAGAGCTTCACAAGGTGAGTATCGTGGGTTCTGGGACAAACACAGGGGCTCTTGGTCCCCATGACTGATGTTCTTGAGCTTTGCAGGTGTGTACCAGCCTCTTGCGAAGCCTGTACATTGGCCATCCAGTGACCTTTGCTTGGAAGCTGGTGCTATGTGTCTGATGTGCTCTCCAGCTTCAGGGTGGAAATATCAGTTCTCTGATGTCAGAAGAGGGGCTGTTCTTCAATTTATGCAACTTTCTTTGTATAGACTGGAGCAGGGCCTTAGGCAACCATTGTAGCACTGTGTTCATGCTGGGTCATGGTGCTGATGATGCCTCGCCAGCCCAAGGCACCTGGCACACATCTTACTCTACAGGTAGTGTTGTGGGTTTGCCTCAATTTCTCTCTTAGGTATTATTAATCTTGGTGATGCATGGGATCTGTTACTAGGTGCCCCTGGCCCTGCGCCAACATCACCTTTGTCCAGGGTTAATGCGGGAATACCTGGGTGGTGCCCGTCACCTGTAGTGATACTATGAACAGTATATAGTTAGGTCTTATCATTCCAGTTTAAAAATCTTGGTTAATCAGTATTTCATGCATTCATATTTGCTGTATAATTACTGGCTTGAGTTTACATTCATCATCTTTGTTTCCCATTTGACCTTCCTGTTTAATGTTTCTTTCCCCTTATCTGGGTCTCCACTTCCTCTCCTTTAACTTGTTATGCAGTTCTCTCTTGTCCCTGATCACCCTGGGGACCTGTTGCCTGTGAAGGAGCTGAACCCTCACAGCCTCATCCCTGGTCTTGACCCCAACTGTACAGGGCCCTGCTTGAAGCTAGTCTGTCCTAGCTCTGAGGCCTTGGTATGTTTGGCTGACATGGCCAGCTCCTTACTATGTTCTCCACACTCTGTCTTTGCTTTACTGACCTTCAGCCTTGTCCCCTAGGCTGGTGACAACAGCTAGAGTGTTTGCTGTCTCCTGTGGAGAGTGAACTTGACATTATACGACTGAGCTTACTGTATTGTTTCTGTTGTTAGAACTTTCAACGTATGTGGGTAAGAACAACTTAGCAGCCCTCTCTTCCTCCCAGGTGCAGTACCAGCACAGCAGATGAGCCACAGAGCTATTACTCGGCAACTCAAGCTGCTGGGAGCTGGGACATGGCACAGTGTGGCTTGGTGCTGGAGCCCACTCTGTTTCAGTCTTCACACATACCAAAAGATGGGCGGTAGCCTGACGCTGCCATCTCTCCAGAGCCTGGCACACGCTGAAGTTGCTATTGAGAGCAAGCTGGAGTTCTTGGCCAGTTTGGGATGTCCTGCTGTGGTGGTGACACCATAACAAGCTTCAACGACATGGAAACCTGATGCCACAAGCCTCTGTCAAGGCTGATGTGACTGGTGTGCCTGCTGCTGGACGATGGGAGGCCATCACCTGAGGAGAGTGCTTCCTCACCCATGCTGTGCTTTGTGCCTAGGCTGGCTGTGCTTCTGCCATTCCTTAACACAGATGTGCTTCTCATTAAATCATGTACTGTACTGCCCAGCCTCTGTCTGTTTCTGGGATTCATGTGCATGTGAAGCTGGGAAGACTAACTGGGGTCCTCTCCTGCCAGACGGTTGTGCTCCAATGCTGGGGGCCAAGCATGGTTTGCTTCACTATACTGTCGTGGGTGTCAAATCCTGGTGGCAAGTGTGGTATGAAGAGCTAGACAGATGCAGGTGGCATGTAGCTCTCTTCCCACATGCTGAGCCAATGTGATCATCTAGCAGCTAGCTCTTCAGAAGTGTAGGGAGCAGTCACTGGAATCCACTGTCCCCGTGGGAGGATCCTCTGGTCCTGAGGCCTAGATTTCTGTCTCCTATCTTCTCACACCTATGCAGAACAAGCACTTGGGCCTCTTAAAGATGGACTCCTCTTGTCCCAGGGCCTGTGCGCCCATTTGTCCTGCTGTGGTAGACCCATGCCTGCCTCCAGGGCCTTGCTGCATCCCAGGCCTGGGCAAGACTGCAAGGCAGTGCTCAAGAAGCTTCCCCTGGCTAGCCAATAACCCCAGAGCAACAGGTGCCTTCTGTCTCTGTGAGGTTGGGGCTGGACCCAGATACACCATGGGCCATAGCAAAGGTACAACAGCCAGGGCCATAAGCCAAGGCTTATAGCAGTCTACCCAGTTTAACAGCCTGCGTGCCACATGGTGCTCTGTGCTGCTGCCTTTATCAGGAGTCACTTGGTAACACTGGGTTAAGCCAGCAGACCACGGCCTGAGTAACCTCACACAGCTCTCTCCTGGACTTGGGGTCTTCCGAGTGGGAGCCTGGCTGGAGGTCACCTGATGAGGCCACAATGGGATCAGCTGTGCTGTCTTGTCTGTTGAGGCAGAGCAGGCAACATCTGAAGAACAAGTACAAGCTACTTTTAGTGTAATTTTTAAAAGCATTGCTCTAGACCCCACACTTTCAGAGATGGAGACTGACCACTTTGCCACAGATCTACTGACACTGACAGACATGAACAAGCGCTCCTTTCAGTGAGACTTCGTGATCCGAGGGTGCACACAGGTCCCACCCTTGGGAACTGTGCCCTCTGGATACCCACCTTCAGCAGTAGTGGTCCCAGGGGTTTCCCCCTAAGTCAGGTGCTCAGTCAGAACCCTCCCACTCACATCATAGACAGCACGGCCCATCAGTGCAGCAGTGCTGAGCGCTGTGAAGACAGGCTCACCCTGGAGGTGTCTGGAGACAGAGGAATCAGGAGAGCGCTCCAGTTGGCACAGTTTCACCCAAGTGTGTGAATAGACACACCAGTCATGCTGGCAAGCCAACACCTTTTGTGTAAGTAGGTGCCCATGGAACATGTTAGGAAGCAGAGTGAAGGCAGACAGTGCTGGGGAGTGAGAGGCTTGTGGCTTGATGAGTGGGAAGACCACAGGACTGCATCCTCGGATGTCCCCGAGTGCACTAAAATGACATTTGAGCCAGGCACACACTTGTAACTTGCCATTCAGGAGGTAGAGACAGGAGGATGGTAAATTCAAGACCAGACTGGGCTACACAGTTAAGACCCTGTGTCAATAAGAACAGGAACTCAGGAAGAGCAGCCAGCATCCTGAAATGGAAGTGTCAGATGCAGGAAGAGGAGGGTGTTTTGATTTGAATATGGCCGTCCCCCACAGGCTCATGTGTTTGGACATTTAGTCCAGCGGGCACACCTTTAAGAAGTATGGCCAGGAGTGGGTCACTGGGGAGTGGGGCTCGAGGCTTGGAACCTGGCTATACTTCTGGGCTCCCTCTGCTTCCTGCTCTGCCAAGATGTGAGAGGGTGAAGAGTCACAGTTGGGAGCTCCCACCACCATGCCTTCCCCCCAACCTCCTCTCACGATAAACTGTACCCTCACATCATAAACCAAACCCCGTAAGCCTCCTCCTAGGTACTTGGTCACAGCAATGAGAGAAGCAGCTAGTGCAGGTGGTTTGTCTGGAGCACAGGACCCGAACTTGGATGTACACACAGGGAATTCACCTGAAGTGGTGGGTGCCTGCAAGACCAGCCTTGAGTAATAGAGCAGGGAAGAAAGGCTGAGTAGGAATGCACTAAATGTAATGGGAGAAGCTGGAGGAAGCTGGTGACAGGGAAGTGGAATGGGGGTGAGGGGAGGCTCAGAACCCGCAGGTGTGGCTGTGTAGACCCACCTGGTGGCAGCCTCAGCTGAAGTGAATAAAGTCCCGTCCCTCCTGCAGGTGCAGTGACTGTAGGTTGTCTTCAAACTCGCCCCCTGTAAGGTCCTGTGGGGAGAGCAGATCCAGCTGTTGGGCAGGCCTCTTGCTCTCCGCGCTGGGGCTCACCTGTGTTGAACTGTCAGGTGGCTGGCTATTAATTTCTGCTCCTCTGCTGATAGGAAAGGCCTAAAGGAGATCAATGGCCAGCCAGGGCAGTAGCTGGTGCTGCTGGTATGTAGTCCTGTTGGTCACCAGTGAGGTGGGGGGCTGAGAGGTGCCCCTGCCACCTGGCCCTCTGCAGAAGCCACTCCTCCCCCACATGCTGGGAGAGGCAGCATCTCTCTCCACTGTTGGTGGAACTTTATGTACCCTGTCTCCTGTCTTTCTGCAGCTCTGCCAAGTGCCCACTCTCAGGTCACCAAGTGCTTCACCTTGTTCTCTGTTGGCCTTGGCTGGGTAGCCTAACCTTCCAGTGGGTGTGCGGGGGCAGATCTGGGAGGTCTGCCCCAAGAATTCAGCCCCTGCTAAAGAACAGCCCAGCCAGTGGCAGATGGGAGTCTGGGCAGTCTGGCAGGATGGAAGAGGAACCACCCCATTCTCAGGTTACCTGTCCTTGGGCTGGGACCCTGATCCATCTTGTCCTACCACTGCTACTAGTAGATTCCAGTTAGAACACCTGAGTGAAAGCATCTGGAGATGCAGAAACATCCACTGTCCTTACCTGCTACCCATCCTGGCCCCTCCCTTTCCTTCCCCACCTGGCTTGGGCCAGGACAGGCCAGAGTCTGCCCTGGTGAGAGCTGGTACTATGTTAAACATGACACCACTCACTGAACGTTCCTGTGTCTAATGTGTGTCTCATGTTCTTGAGAGAAAGAGTGAGCAGCCATGAAAGAGAGGGTTCACAGGACACAAAACTGAACAGGATTAGCACCAAGAGGTGCAGAGCTCTGTCATCAGATGACATACATTCTGGTAGAGAGAGGGAGGAAGCCTGGTAAGACATAGCAGAGGACATTCAAGTGTCCAACACGTGACAGGTGCTCAGCCTTTGTAGTCTAGCCACGCAAGAAAGTTCCCCAAAAGGTAAGAAACAGGTCTGGGGAGGGGATGCTGTCATACTTTCTGCCTTTGGGGTGTCACCACCTAACTTGCACTTCCTTTCTGGGGTAACCCAGAGGTACAGGGGCTCATGGCAGCACTGATGACTCCCAAAGGCCAGGGTCTAGATCTGGCCACACAATCCAATGATCCATACCTCACACCACCATATACAGGAACCTGAAAGAGAACCAGCCAGGGCCGCCTTGGGAACAGTTTGCTGTCTCTGCTGTCTGCGGCTCTTCTGAGTTCAGGCAGCTGTATGGGCAGCTTCGTCCACCTGCTTGGGACACTTCTGGAACAGCATCTGTGCCGTTCTTAAGGAAGTAGTAAGTGACTTGGCTCTGTGAGTGCACATCCTTTGTGACCATAATGCTCTATGAAAGTAGTCTAGATATGACTGTAGGCGGGCACTTGCCAACCTCTGTTGAAGCACTGGCCACAGCAGAGCAATTTATTTAGAGAAGAAAATGTGAGGAAGATGGAGATAAAGCAGCCTCCCTCTGTGGTGAGCCTGTCTGCAGTGACTCCAGAGGAGTGGGGTAGAGACAGGAGGATCTTTGGGGCTTACTGGCCTGCTATTCCTTCTGAATCGGGGAGCTCAGGTTTGGTGAGAACCTACTGTATAAATTTTCAAGATGAGCATCAGCCCTGGCTTCTACCAGCACATGCCCCTCTACACACAAATACACACACACACAGACCACACACTTGCACACACACACACACACAAATTCAAAATCTGCAGCACATCACAGGTAGCTTTTTCTACATTCCTGTGTTAAGAGAAATGTGACAGACTGCTAGCAGGTACAGAAGAGCAGTGGTTTCCCAAAGGAACAAGGCCGAGGAGGGGCCTCTCCCCCTTCCCAGCCTCACCAGTCTGGGATGGTGTCACGCTCCCTAATTGCTTTCGGCGTATGGCTGTCAGTCATCTATGACCACGCAACATCACTCCACAGGGGACACACCCACACACCAGCCTTGCTATTCCTGGGAGGCTAGGTAGGACCCAGGCCACAGACATACACACACACACACACACACACACACACACACACACACACACACTCTCTCTCTCTCTCTCTCTCTCTCTCTCTCTCTCTCTCTCTCTCTCTCTCTCTCTGTTTCTGGGAGGCTACTGCCCAGGTCTAGCTTTGCCGTGATTTATGATAAGCTGTCTCTGATTGGAAGCTGCTCAAAACGGAGGCTTAAGTCCCACTTATGTCCACCCTCTCGCCAGGTGCTGTCCCCTCAGTGACCCAACAGCTATGATGGACTGCTACAACTGGAGACTGGGCTGTCCTCTGCTGATGAGAGCTACATCTGTCAGTGAGAATAGAAGGTGCTGGTGATGCCTGGTCCTAGGGCTGTTGACACAGCTCAGGGTATAGCTTTGATATGAGGCAAGATCTGGCTTACCAGAGGGTGCAGGTGATGGACTAGTCCCTGTACCCATGATCAAGTCTTGCCCCTGGCTTTGGTCATGTGATCAAGGTGGGAAGACTGATGCATAGAGCCTGACACCCAGGAACCCTGCAGCCACAGCCAACACTCACCAGCTTCACACAGATGACAAAGGGTGGCTGGGCAGCTCGAAAATGCAGTATGGGGACCTGCGGCTTGGGCCTTTCCTAAAGAGAAGGTGCCAGCCATAAGTCACTAAGACTCCATACAGAAGGGAACCTTGGGGCCTATGTTGGCCAGGGCCCCTCCTCACAATAAAGGACACTCAGGTGACAGATGGGGGTCTTGGGCCAATCAAGGAAGGATGGGTCTCTGGTACCCCCAGCCACCTTATAGCCACATGCAGAACCAACCCTGGTGGACCAACCTTGAGGCCCAGACTACAGGACTACGTAGTTTCTCCCCAAGGAAAGAGGCAGGATCCTAGGGCCCTGCAGACCTTGGGGAGCTGGGGCTACATCTGGGCAGAGCCCAACTGGGTATCAGGAATATTGGTGTGGATGGCCCTTCCCCAGAAGGTAACCCTGTGCTCCTGCCACACAAACCTGAGAGTCTTCATGGCAGTAGAAGCCCTTCTTGATCTTGTTCTCATCCACATCACAGAAGGCCACAACCTGGGGGTGAACATGGGCCAGCAGGTCATTTGGTAACGGGCCAGGATGGCGATGCTCGGCAAGACTGAGGAGGGGAGGGGCCTACCTTGCGCCTGCTGGCTGCAGTCAGGCTGCGGTACAGTCTACGTCCCTGCTTGCCTGCATTCCAGATGGTAAAGGACTCCCAGTGGGGCAAGGCCTGTTCCTCTAGGAAGTGGACACGATGAGTCCAGATGGTCATCCTGCAGCCGGGGGAAGAACAGCTATGGCTTCAAGTGCAGGGGCTCCAGAACCACTTTACCTGCTATCAGTCCTGGGACACACACAGGGCATGTACACTTAGGCTTACTCTGCTTGGTGAGCATACCAAGTCCAGATCATGTCTTAGGGAGATTTGGCACGGTGTTTTCATACTGCCCACCACAGCTGGAAGTCACCAGGAGCCATCATAAAAGCCTCATGCCCTCTGAGAAACCTTGGACCCTGCACGCTGTAGGCCTGGTGGCTGGGACCACTCTCACAGTTGCCAGCTCCAGCACACGTGACTCCAGTATCTGGCTGGTACTGTGGTGGTGGTTGCGGGGCTGAGGGTGTGCGCAAGGCCAGATTGACATGAGATATCTTTACTGCTTTCTACCCTATTTTTAAAGACAAGGTCTCTAAACCTGAAACTCACCAATTCAGCAAGACTGGCTGGCTAGCAAGCCCCAGGAATCCCTGTCTCCGCCTCTCCGTGCCAGAATTACAGAAATGTGTTGCCACTTCCAGCTTTTTATGTGGACGCTGGGGACTGAACTTGGGTCCTCACGCTTATAATGCGAGCATTTTACTGAGCTACTCCCTCAGGTCCCACACCCAGCTCAGTGAGGTTAGGTATATGCAAGGTCTAGCTGTCTCCCTGGCCCAAAATTGTGGATGTCAAGCCAGCCCTTATGAGTTAGAATGTCAAAAGGGAGTTACATTGGACCAGACAACCCAGGTCCAATTTCCCAGAGAAGTCACTGCACATAAGAAAAGACTGGGTGAAGTCACATTCACCCCAGGAAACAATTTCTTGTCTCAGGGTCCCTGCCTTCAGACAATCCCAGAGAGGTCCCTTTCTCGGTCAGGCAGACTTGCCTCCACCCCCAACCCCGCTCTACCACAGGCAGTGGGCCCTTGGATGCACATCTCCTTTTCATGCCCCCTGAACTCTACTCACTTGTCCCCCAGTCTAGGGCCAGGGCCAGATCCCAGCACCCGGGTCCTGTGGGTGGCACCCCCCTTGCATTCAGGGCTGCAGCTTGCTCTGTGTTCAGGGGTGGCCCTATACATAACGGTCCCCACCCACATCCCAGCCTGCGAAGCATTTCCTGAGGCTGCCCACTTTAAACATTCTAATTAGGGTTGTGCTGAGCTCAGTGACTTTGGGAGGAGATTCTCTAGAGGTTCCAAGGCCCAGAGAGGCAAATAGCATCCTAATCCTGAACCCCAGCCAGTCCCATTTGGCTGTAGTGCCTCCTTTCTTAGAGAAACTAACAAATAGGAAGGACTTCAGCTTGGGCCCCCACACTCACAGCTTTCTATCATCCAAGGAAATAGAAGAGCCTTAGAGTAAGAACAAAGACCTCCCCAGCACAGGCTTCACACCAGGTGAGACCCTTCATGGAAAAGGAGCCTGGTTTCCAACAAAAAGGCCCTTCAGATTCTTATTCCTCAAAAAGCCTGAGAGTGAGGGTTCCACACAGCCTCAATATAGGAGCAGAGGGAGGCTGAGTGAGGTCAAAGGCAGAAGCAGGACGTGCCCTTTGGAGCCCTCTACCAGCAAAGGGCTACATGCACGTGCCTGTCTGCACCAGTCGGTCGAGGTGGTGACAAGAAAGCAGGCGTAGGGCTTCAGGCACTGGCTGTGGTGCACCAGCAGGCCAACCCCAACCTCTTTCTGACCACAGTGTTCCCTTCTGCCTCTAGCAGGGACTCCTGCAGGAGACTCGCTCGGATGCAGCCTACCCAGGAGACAGATGAGGGGCTACCAAGTCCCCCTTGTCAGCTCAGAGTCCCCAAGGAGTGCTTTCCCAGGGGCTGCTTGTTGTCACCTAACCTTCTGAGGACACTTGAGAGCCTGGCCCCACAGCCTTGAGAACACCAAGGTGTCTGTCCTAGTCAGAACCTGAGCAAGCCATGATAGACACACAAGCCTGTATGAACAGGGATGCACTGCACATCCATATGTGCATTTCTACATGCATGTGTGTATGCATATCCATAGGTATGTATGCAGTAAGTATGCATATGTGCATTCCTGTATACATGCCCAGAGCTGAGTGGATGGGTGCAGTGAGTACATTTGCTCTTCTGTTTACATGTGTGTGCATGCCCACATGTAAGTGCATTATGCAGTTACATATGTGCAGTTCTGAGTACATGTGTGTGCGTGTCCATAAGCAAGCATATGCAGTAGGTAAAAATGCTTATTCTGCATATACGTACATTCCTGCATACACATGTGTGTACATGTTCAGAGTTGAGTGCACATGTGTGCAAGAGCAGTTCCTGCAGAAAACTTGGGGACGAAGCCCAGGTGCTGTGCTGTGAAATGCTACCCACAGGCTGGCTGGGTCCCCTGGCCCCCGTGGGAGAAAACGGCAACCCTGTCTTGCTGCACGCATGAAGTCTATTTGATAGGACAGTGGGTTTAACTGTCGAGTGAAGACCAGCTTACGGGGGAATTAGGCCTGTGGGTCTGCAGAGAGCCACTACAGTGCGTCCTCTGGGCCAGGGCCTGAGCCTTCGGGGTCCTTGGCCTCCTGCAGTGTTGAGGTTTTTTTTTGGGGGTTGGTCTTTGGCCAGGGCTGTAGACAGTTCTAGGATGGTCAGATTTAGGAACTGCTAAGCATCTGGGCCCTGTTAGGAGCATCCTGCACTGGCCTTGCTTCTCTGAGGTCTGCCTGGAGAAGGGGCCTGTCTGGTGCCTGGCGCAGCTCTTCCCACTAAGAGCAGGCCATGCCTTCAGCTTAGGGTTGGGGTCTATGGGCAGGCGACTGGTTTTCCTAGACCCATATGCTTGCATTTCTGGGCCTTTCAGAGAAAAGATTGCAATACAGACTTGGCACTGCACTAGCACACAGGAGTCTCAGGGAAAGGGTTCCAGTACGGCTCTAGAAGCCCCCAGGAGAGGAAGGCATGTCCACTTCTCAGCAGCATCTGCGACTAGAAAAAGAAATGGCCTTACTGAGAGGATAGGGCCAGGCCAGCCCCAGTGGGTGACCAGGTGACAGCTTACCTGTGCTGCTGGTGCCACAATAGCAGTGTGACAGCAGGGGCCGTCTGGGAGGGTGCTAGGTGTCAGGACTGGGGGGTGTCATGTCTGGGCCCTTCATCCCTGTTCTGAGGTGCACCTTGTTGCTACACGAGGAAAGCACCTTATCTGCTTCTTTCCAAATACTTGATAAGGCACAAAGCCTGCATCATAATGCCATGGGAACAAGGTCAGAAACACATTTCTGTACAGACCTCAACCATAATGCTGGGACGCAAATAGCTTGCAGAGCACAGGCAGCATATGTTTAACAAGAAGCTAAGCACACGGACTGCGCGACATCCATTAGTATAAAGAGGAGGATGAAATTACCACATCCTAGGTCTGGGAGCTCACATGCTTGAGTCCTGTCTGGTTTCCCCTATGCGTCCTTTTGTGTCTGAAGTATTCTACACAGAAATGAAAAAATGACTCAAATGCAGGCCACTGTCAGCCTAAAATAAAAAGCCCAGACTCAAGGCCTTGCTGTCCTAGGACTTTTGATAGTTTGGGTAAACACAACTCTCAGCAAGCCTCAGGTTATAATTAAACCTGTCACTCTAGGAGGAGCTGCGGCTCACAGCTCAAAGACTTTAATCCAACACAGAAACTCCCATTAGATCACTTATTTTGTGCTGTGGGTGGCAAAGCTTACCATGAGAACAGAAGGGAGCATGTTCTGCTCACATAGGTACTCTGCTGAGGGGCACCATGAGGGCCCGCTGGGTGGGCTGCGGTCACCACCCAGATGACTACTGCCTCAGCAGACCAGCAAGGAATGGACCCCTCCTATAAACATGATCCTGAGGCAGTGCACACTGGCACAGCCTGCAGGAAGAGGGAAGTTGCATTGTTGGGTCAGTCAGTAGAATCAGCACTACGAACACCTATAGCTTGACACCCAGACAGCTACCACAGTGCTTTGTCACTCAGCCCCGCCTCCAGTAGTGGACAGTGGGAAGGGGTTCTGTCTTTGGAGAAACTGCCGCATGTTTAAATTTTAATTTGGGGACAGCTCACGCCGGTGAAGCAGGAAAATCTGTTCAGGATCGGAGGCAGACAGGTATCCATTTGCCTTGTACCCTACCCCACACCTGGCTCAGTGCCAGGAGTGTGAACCCCCATGCCACGCCTGGCTCAGTACTTGTAAGCTGTAGTGCTGCAGACAGAACCCGTGCATGCTAGGCAAGCACTCTACCACTGAGCTGCACCCCAGTTACTGATCTTTTTATGAGTGTTTAATTTTTATAAAGACCAATTCATTCATATTAAATGGTTACCCAGTTTAATGTATTTACTCTATGGCACATTTGCAAGCCCCAACTTTTGAGTTTGGCATTCGACGTCTTCTTCAGCCCTCTGTGGCTCCAGCTGTGCCTGTGTTTAAATCTAAGACTCCATGAGTCAACTCTGTATTGTGAGATGCTGATTCACTTGTCTGATTGTTGAAAATATTCTCTCCTCCACAAGTGACACCAGAGGTGCTGGAAAATCAGCTCCCTAGTGAGCAAGCTTCCTGGGTTCTTGACTGACCTGTCTTTGTGATGCAGCTGCACCTCCAGATAGAGAGGCTTCCCCAAACCCTGATGTCATTCCTGCCAGCTGTCAACTCTTCAAGACTATTTAGACCATTTCAGGTCTCCTGAGTTTCCATGCGAACCTTAGCTCCACAAGATCTACTTCTACAGTGCTGCTAGCTCTTGACTATGTTCACAGTGGGAGAGCCGAGTACCGTGGGCAGGGCATCTCTCCAGGGCCTCCTGAGTGTAAGCCAGCAGCCGGTCCCAGTGTCAGTGTAGGACATTCAGACATGTTGGCAGATTTACTTATAGTTTAGCTTTGACGCCATCGTACTTGTCTTTTGAACTGAATGTTCCAGTGCTACCCTGCAGATGTTTCTAGTTCAAGCTGGACTGGAATCTTAGCAAACTTACTGAACGATTAGCCATATACAAATGGTGATACTGTGCCTCGGTGCTGTAAGGTCTGTATTCTTTGGGTTCTTTGTTCACCTCATGGACCTCCGATAAGTCAACAAGTATAAGATATGAGAACAGTACCCTCCCTCCTCCTTATCTTGGGGGTGATCATTCAGTCTTCTGGGAAGGGTGAAGTTGTTGCAGCTTTTTGTAGATATTATCAGACTGAGAATTTTTCCTTGTATATTTCTAGTTTTCTGAGATTTTTGTTTTTGGTAGTACTGGGGATTGAACCTTGGGTCTCGAGGATGGTAGTGTCTGCCACTGAGCCTTGGCAGGTTGGAGCAAGTGAGAACAAAAGTGACAGCAAGCCTTCTGATGACCTGACAGCCTTTACTTCGTACAACACAGGCCCCCTCACTCATGGTCAGAGCATCTAGCAGCCCTTAAGGACTTCCTTCAAGGGAACCACAATGCAATCCAATCCCACCCTTATCTCAGTCGGATGTCCTATGTCCCACCATTTAGGCCTGGCCACACCGGCACCTTGCCTGTTGCTGGGCCTCACAGGTATTCCTGGAAATTAACATGATCTACTTACTCAAGGATGGAGTGTGTGGCAGCATACAGGTGGTAGCGGTACAGGAGCAGGCTGTGGTCCACCCGGAAGACAGCACCCCCCTTTCTGAGGTGCTCATAAAAGAAGAGTAGGTCCTCTGGCACCCCCTGTAAAAGCCAGGACAGTGCTCACTGTGCTGCATGCTGACCCAGGTCAGATGACAAGGAAGGATGTTTTCTAGGAGCCAAGTGTGGTGGCATTTGTGGCCCCATATCCAGAAGGCTGAGCTCAGATGATTGCTTGAGCCCAGAAGCTGGCACACAGCCTGAACATCACAGTTAGACCTCGCCTCAAGAAAACAAAAGAATCCACTCTGACACTCAAGGATGTCCTCAGTGAGATGCTGAACAGGGGGAGGGTTAGTGGGCCAGAGATCAGAGGAGGATGAGTTGAAAAGGGAAGAGTGCCCCCACCCCGACACCAGAGCAGTCCAGAACGAGGCTGCACTTCATCACCAGGGGCAGAAGGTGGCGACATCAATCCAGGAACAGGAAGCAAGCAGAAGAGGCAGGAGGAAGGTGAAGCCCCACTGGCCCCAGGCAGGACCAAACAGTGTTGTGGTGAAAGTGCCTCCTCCTCCACTGTAACAAACATCAGCTATAAGGAAGTAACAGAGATCCTGAAAAAAGCCTCTGAGCTACATCACCCCCCACCAACAGAGGAAGATGGGGCATTTTGGACTAGAAATCCAACAGCTACCCAAACTTGGACCCCAAAAGGAGGGTGGGTACAAAAATGAGTAAGGAAGCAGGCATGCACTCGGCCCAGGCTGGGGTCAGGCCACAGGTCCAGAGATGCTGTCTGGGAATGAGAATGTTCAGGCAGGGGCTGGAGGGTAGCAGAGCTGGGAGGTCTGATGGCCAACTCCCTTGCAGGACACAACCCAGCCCAGGGCCAGCCAAGACCTCTGACCACAGTCTTCCGCTGTTAATCCAGGGTGAGGTAACATACCCTAAAGCCAGAAACTGCAGTGGAGCAGGCGTGCACTGGGGCGGCTCACTGAAATCACTACAATCAGCAAACTGATGAGATACCCGTGGTCCCCACAGACTTCGTGAACCACAGTCCCAGAAGTGCCATGCAGGAGCTCAAACAACAGATACGGACAGAGCCTCTCCCACCCAGGGAGCCCATCAGGAGCACAAGTTCCACTGGTTGACACTTACCTTTCCTCCTTCATCAAATGGGCCAACATGGAAAAACCAGGCACGAGAGCAGAACCAGGTGGGCATGATCACTGTGGGGCCATGTGAGGTGAACACCTAGAAGCATTTAGCACTGATGGCGTTAACAGAAAACACCAGCTTGTCTATGGAAAGACCCTGTCTCAAATAAGGAAGGGGGAGTGGGGGAAAGGGAGGAAAGAGGGAAGGAGGAGGGAGGGGGGAGAGGGAGGAGGGAGAGGGAAGGAACAGCGTTCTAGAAACAACCTACAGTGTTTCCCAAGTGCTGTTAAGAAAGTGATAAAGTGATGTCCATTCTTTGTGGGAACAAGGGCTTAAAGCATCCTACAGAGACTGGTCCACAAGACTGACAGGTAGAAATAAACCCAGTTCACCCCCAGGTCTCTACTTCTGGTTGATGCTCATGGTTGAGTATAGTGGGACAGTGAAGCTATGTGTGAGAACACACAGTAAATGGGCTGCTTTCGATTGCAAGAAAAGAAACCAGAAGCACGGAAGGGAACCAGCGACAACCACATAATGAGGCTGAAGGCACAGCTTCCTAGAAAGAAATTAACTTCAAGACAAAAAACCCAAATCATCTGTAATGTCTGAGACTTAAAGAAGTCAGGTTTCCCATGAAGTCCTGGCAGGTAGGTCTCTGGTAAACCCTATGAAATGTTTAAAGAACTAATACCCATCTTCACAAACTTCCCAAAACATGAGCAGAGACTTCGTATGTCATCTTGGGAAGTAATCAGCATCACCTGATACCAAAGCCTGGCAAAAGCAGAGCAGGAAAGGCAGTGTATTTCGTATGAATGCAGATGGAACTCCAGCAACGCTAGCGAACAGAAGCCAACCCTGTGACCAGGTGGTATTTACCCCAGGAAAAATGCACCACGTGCCGGAACAAGGACAAAACCTAGCACTTGGTCATGATAAAGCTATTCAAGACAGAGAAGGAACCTGCTTAGCTTGCTACAGGATGCTTAGATAACAGGGCTGATGCCAGTTTCACACCATGAAATGGTGGATGGCTGCCCCAGGGTCAGGAACGAGACAGGATGTCTGTCCTCACTACCCCTGTTCGCCGTGAATGGAAACCCTAGCCAGTGCAAGTGGACAATAAATGGGACCCAGTTTGGAAAGAGCTATTCGCAGATGACATGATTCTGTAAGAAGAAAACCCCAAGGATAACTCTGTGTCTCCCCAACTCCCCCGCCCCAGACACAAAATGAGGTCAAGCAAAGCTATAGGATGAGGATCTGCATAAAATCGCAACTGGATTCTATATACTCTACTAGCAATGAGAACTCCAAAAGTGAAATTAAGAAAACACGTTCGGGCTGGGGCGGGGGCGGGGGCTGGGGGGTATCCATTGGTAGAATTCTGGCCAATTTTCCCAGCCCCACTTGTTGAATAGGCTCTTTTCTCCAATGTGTTTTGGCACATTTCTCCAAAGTTAGATGGCTGTGGCTGTATGGGTATATTTCAGTCTTCTATGACACAGGTCTGCATGCCTGTTTTGTGTCAGTTACTACAGCTCTGTAGTATAATTTGAATTCAAGTACTGTGGTGATTCCACTATCACTTTCTGTTACAATGCTTTGGAGCTACTGAGTGTTGTTGGGCTTCCACGTGGTACTGCATGTTATCTACAGCTACAATGACAGTGCACACGTCATCTACAGTTACAGCCATGGTGTATGATCATTTAAACATGTTCTTGAGTTTGATTAGCAAGAATTCTATTGACAAGTTTTGCAACTATGTTCATCAGGGAAATTGGTCTTTGTGTGTTGCTCGGCCCTGCCCAATGTAGCCCAGGGGCACACGGGTGGGCAGCTGGGCCTGTGCAGTTCTGGGAGCCATTTTAGCTCCCTGATATTTCCTCTTACTTGCCAAGTCCTGAGTTTTGAATTTTGAGATCCACATGGAAGTGTCAAGGTTCTGGAATCCAGAGGCTAAGAGTCACATTTTAGGTCCCTTCCCTGAGCACTGTCACCACCACCAATTCTCCAGTGCCTGCAGACATGTTGTCACCATTTGGGGTTCCAGGTTTTTCCTTTCTTACTTGTGACCAGTCCTGAGGTCAGTTTTTAGGTCAGGGAGACATTCACCTTGCATGATAAGGTTCCTCACATGGTCCAGCACACACACTCAAGTCTCTTAGGAGCTGGGATGCTCCAGCCCTGATGCTGGCTTCCTAGAGCTCCAGATACAGCAATTGTGGTTGTCGTTTACCTTCAGGTCTGGAAACATTTCATTTTGTGCTTTTCAGGGTTTCTGTTGATAGCTCTGATGCTTTTCTGATGTGCTTGCCTTGTGTTGGGGTTTTTCTCTTACAGCTTTTAATATCACTTTGTAGTTTTGACATTTGATTATAATGTGTTGAAGAAGAGATTCTTCTCTGACCTCCTGTGCCTTTAATTTTTACTTCATGTCTTTGTGCCCCATGAATGCTCAGGTTTTGTTTAAGATCTCAGCATGGCATGATGCTTCTTTATTATTTCTTCTTTCTTGATGTCTAAATGTATTTCCTTGTCTCTATTCTGCTTGGACTGGTCTGCTGGGGACACTTTCTGTGTATTCCAGTTGACTCCCTGAGGGTCCATTTCCAGCACTTCTGTTCTGGTTTTGTTTTTTCTTTTAGCATCTCTGTTCCCTCTCCGACTCTGTTGTCAACTTTCTCGTTCCTGGTGATGACTTTCTTCTCTGGGTCCTAAATTAACTTTCTTGTCTTTGAAGTCCCTGATAATTTTTGCAAGCACATTTTTGAATTATTCGTCTGGCACTGTACCCCTTTCAGTACTGTTTGACTCAGAACACTAGGCTCCTTTAGAATAGGCATGTGGCTGGCCTGGCAGTTTGTGTTTCTGCATCTGAACTTTTTGGTGAGTCAGCATATACTGACTGCTCTCCATGACTGCTTCCTGGAATTCTCTCTCACCTGTGGCAGGTAACTCCAGCCTCCCAACTTGTTCTTGGGCCGCCAGGGAAGCTGTCTTGAACAGGCTCTGTGGTGGTGTGAATAAGAATGCCCCCAAGAACTTGGACACTTGGTCCCCAGTTTGTGGTTGTAGAGTGAATTGATTCTCCGAGGGAAAAGCCTGATGAGCTATGGACAAACACCCCTCCCAGAGTGGTATTACTCAGGACCACCTTGCCCAGAAAGACGAGGAGCTGGGAAAGTCCTCTGCCCCACCCACCCTGTCCATTGGCCTTGGATGTGAGAAGAGGAGGGGCTAAAAGTACTTAAACTGGGGGCACCAGGAGGCTGGCCCTTTTTCCTCCCCCATTGGCCATCTGGATCCGACCACCGGGAAGTTGCAAGAGCCAAGCCTCGTGGATTTACTAATGGAACTTGCGGAGGGGAGGGTGGGCGCCCATGTTCGGTAAGTAATCCCTTACCCACTGCTCTGTTAGTAAGCCCAAGTAAACTAGCTAGAATTTGCCTGTGAGTGGAGAAATCTGTGTGTTTGTTCCAAGACCTGGGGAGATTTTTGGGTTGCAAGGTCTGGGGAGAGAGGCAGGTTAAGTTGGTCTGCCTCTCCCAAGAGAAATTTTAATAACAGTGGTAGTCTAGGGAGGGTCATGAAACTCTTAAGAAGTGTGGTCATGCTTGAGAAAGCACGTCACTGGGGCTACTGGGGGCAGACTTTGAGAGTTCTTAAACCTTGTCAAATTTCATTTCTCTCTGCTTTCTGTGCCTGCTTGAAGATGTGGTCCCTTGGCTTTCTGCTTTGGTCCCTCTGCTGCCAGGCTTCTGTGCCATCTGGACTCTAACTTAGAACCATAAGCCAAATAAACTCTCCTTCTATATGCTGCCCTGGTCAGTGTTTTATCACAGCAACAGAAAGTTACTAATACAGGCTCCCTCTCAAGATGCCACGTGGCCACTACCCTTCAAAACAGTAGAAGAGTGGACTGACAACCTGTTCTCTGGCTATTTTCTCCAAACAGAAACATTCCCTCCAGTAGGGAAGAGGTAGGCTCATAAGACTCAAGACGCTAGATTCACAAGGCACATCCCAGAAGTTATAAAAGCAGTAGCTGTCGCTAGGGGCGTGAGACTACAGCAGCCCTGACTGCAAGTTGTGTGGCAACTCCAGGCATTCAGCTGTCAAGAGCTGTTGACCATGTTGGGATGGGCTCTCAAGCAAGGCAGCCGCCTGAGTCACCCACACTCCTCCAAGTAATCCCCCCAAAACTCACTGGTTCACCTGGCTAGGCTTGGGTGAATCCTTCGTCTGTCTTTGCTGCCATATCTGAGGCTGTGAATAAATGTTTTCTTATTTCTCTCCAGGACAAGTCACACAGCATGCTGCTAGAGGAGTCCTCTATCTCACCAAAACCCATAACTTGTTTTGAGGCTTGTGCAAGCTGAGGGCTTGTTCTGCAGGCTGCCTGGCTTCCTTCTGGATGAAGTTTCTGTCACTCCTCCCAATCTGAGGGAGCCCCTGGTGGGAGTGGCTGCGCCTGTGGCTGACTCCTTCATGACTTGTGGCGCTCTTGCATTCCTCTTCTATTTGTTGCAATCTGTTCTTGTCATCCTGACTCTTACTGTTCAGTGTCACGTGGAGGCAGCTTCCAGTCTACCATCTAACTCCAAATCCTCCATCTTCTTAATTTCTTCTTTACTTACATTTATTTTATGTGTTTTGTCTGCATGTATGTAAGTGTACTGCATGCATGCAATGCCCATGAAGGTCAGAAGAGGGCATTGGATGCCCTAGAACTGAAGTTACAGGCAGTGTAAGCTGCCATGGGGTGCCGGGAACAGAACCTGGGTCCTGTGCAAGAGCAGCCAGGTTAACTGCTGAGCCACCTCTCCAGCCCCATTTTCTTTCTGCATTTCTTAAACAAACTAAAAAACAAGATTATTCTTCTAGTCAGCAAAAGATCTAGTTCTATCTTGAAGGAACATTTTTTATGGGAAAAAAATCTGAGAAGAACCTATGCAATTATAGAATTGCAATTCTATACTCAATGCAGATGGTTACTGTACAGAGACCTCAAACTGTTTCATGAGTAACTCACCAGCTGTTTTCTTAAAACATGTTTGGGGCTGGGTACAGTGCCTGGAATCTCAGCACTTGGTAAGCTGAGGCAGGAAGAGCAAGAGCTTAAGGTCACCCTGGGCCACACACTGAGCTCTAGATCAGCCTGGATTACAGCATGAGACTCTGCCTTAACAACAAACAAAAGCTTTTTCCTTATAGAATATGTGACTGCTGACAAAAAATACAGAGCATTATACAAAAAACCTGCATCCATCCCAACTTTCCCACAAAAATGGCTCCCAAGCATGCCTGTCCCTTTCTCCAGTCTTTACTCAGAAAGGAATCACAGAGCATGTGCCAGAGTACGTGCACAGAGTGTGAGTCCTAGCATATTGTGTCCTTTATGAGCACATTTCTTGGTCTCCTGAGAACAGTCACTCCTACAAAGCCTTTCAGTGGTCTTGGATGTTGGGGTCCCTTCCTCAGGCCTCTGCCTGGACACTTTGCATCTGCAATGTCACCACTCAATGCAGAGATACCAGGGGCAGGTAATGCCTATGACAAAGTCAGCTGGGCTGTAGTAGTGTAAATCTACACACGTGTGTAAACACACAGAACTACACATGTGTAAGCAAAAAAGAGTCACTTTCCCTGTATATTAATTTTCAGTTTAAACAGCTTTTCCAGCTGAGTGAACCCTGGTGGAGGACGTCGATCTACAATACTGTTCACACACATTCCTGACCACAGACATTCACACCAGTACCATACCTCCATCCAGAGACACAGATACCCTCCGACTCCCCAGGAATGCAGAAACAAACAGAGACGCAGACACATGTATAGGCAAATAGATCACACATTAATACATGCACTGAACGGCTGGTAGAGGATTTGTCAATAGAGGAAGAACCACCTCAGGGAAATCAACAGGGTCCTGGAGATTTACTCAGCTTACTGGTGACTTGATTTATTGCAGACCTCCTCCCACAATGACACTGTACCCAAGTCCAGGGTCTGGTAAGTGGACAGATCCCCCCCCCCCCCAAGGCTCTGGCCTGTCAGCAGGTACTAACCTGAGAACTGGCTTCTGTTCAGGAGTTTTGAAGCACAGTTTCCAACAAGACAGCACTTGCACAGTTTCGAATGCTTTAGAAACTGGCCAGTCATTGGCTCTGTCACCTCATAAACTGTCATTTATTTGTTCTGGAACTAATCCCATGCTTTCACCTGTCATAGTGTAAAATGTCCCCAGGTGGGGTCGCAACTCAGTGTGGTGGTTCTAAGCACACACAGCCCCTCCACCCAGGACCCTAATGGGATGTGAAACAAGCCTTCCTAGACATACTGAGCCCTCCCCTCTTCCCACAACCATGAGTCCACATGTGCAAGGAGGCCTGGGAGGACCAGAGGCTGTGAAACTGATCACTGACCTGGGGGCCATGACTCACTACAAGAAGCCTTAAAAGAAGCCAACCTCTGGCAGTTTCAAGGACACCTTGAACCCAGAGCACACAGCAAATCACCCCTGCCTATGAGCAAGGGATGAGTGTAGACATCGGGACACCTCATGCCCCTCTTCTGCATTGGGAACACAGGCTGGGCCTGTCGGCATCCACAGAACAGAGGGGTCTCCACCTTCTTTGGTTCTCATGGGTAGCACCAGGATGCCTGGCCTGGGCCCTTGTTGCATGAATTTTCTCATGGCGGGACACGGCATTCAGCCTCACACCACCCTCCAGGTCTGAACTGACTGAACGAATAGAGAATGTACTTTAGATGGATTGATTTATTTTGGGTAACCCATAAAGTCATTGTTACCAGAGATCCACCAGCCTAAAGCCGCCATAGAGGTGGTGTGCAAGTCTCTTTGCCCCGGGCGCAAAGCCCTTTGTCGCTGCACAGGGCTCTCTGCCAGTTCCCAGCTAGCATCTCGCTTCCACTCACACGATCCTTAGGACTGCAGGGACTTGGGATGCAGCCTCCTGGGTTTTGGCCTTCTGCGTGGTCCGGCGACCAGGGCACTTTTCCTCCTGAGTGGCTTTGAGTAATCCCTGTGACCTCTCCGGCTCTCCGCCTTGTTTTCTCTCCTTCTCCCCGCCTTCCTTCCCCCTTATCGGTCAGAGGGCGGGACTTGCCATGGAATGAACCAATAGAAAAAACATCAGAGAGAACCCTGAATTTACCATACAGCCCTGGAGTGTTCCACTGAGGTAACAGAGACAAGAGCAGGGCTCCTTTATCACAAGTAGAATGGGAAGATGCTCCACAGGGCTTGGAGAGTTGTGGCCCCTTCCTCCAGGTCCTGTGACATCTGGACCAGCTCCACTGATCACGAGAGACAATAGTGCCCAGGGAGTCCCTCAACAGGCAAATCTTCACAGGATGAGGATTTCAGAAAGTCCCCAACACACACACACACACACACACACTCAACCACAGACTGACACACATACACTGTACTGAGAAACACACCATCCAAGTTAAAAGCCTCTGCATCGGACAGTCAACCTAGGAATTGCTGTGGTCACTCTTACAGCCCTTTGGTCATTGTGGTCTCTGGGGGTCTGCAAATCTTTGAGACTGTACAAACCCTGCTGAGTTAGTCAATGCCCTGGTGTTCTGTGCCCTGCCCATGTGGAAGGTGACCCCCTTTACTGGCAATAGCATCACTGTGGCCAAGATGATGAGGGAGAGGCTGTGGATGTCCTGTGTGGTACAGAGCACTGGCCAGATGCAGTGCAAGGGGTCTCTCTACTGGTGCTGCCCCAGGACTTACAGGCCACAAGAGCCCTCTGTGTCATCACCCTGGTAATCCCACTCAGCCTGCTCAGTCTCTCTCACTGGAGCCAAGTGCACTACCTATATGGAAGGCCCATAGGACTCCAAGGCTGGCCTGGAACTCAACCAGTGGAATCCTCTCTATCTCAGAGTCCTGGCTTGCACCCATCTGCTGGACAACCCACTCCAGCATCCAGGACTTCTATAACCTTTCGGTGGCTAATGCCCCAATGCTAAGCTGGGGGCCTCCCTCTACCTGGCCTAGGCAGCTGTGGGCTTTTTGGGAGTGGGTGGGCGCTTCTGTGCTGTCCCCACTTCTCTGGAGGGGCCTGGGGGCCTGATCATTAAATGGATGCTATTCTAAGTACCCCACGTTTGCCCTCTCAGGTCCTCTGAATACTTCACCAGGAGTTATGTCTGATGCCCATTGGGAAATGAGGCCCTACTGGCCAGGGAGCCTTATACTTCTGAGCTGTGTGGTGCCACACCCTCTTCTCTTTTTGCTTTTGCTTTTTTTCAACTGGAGAAGGGTAATCTTTTCAATCAGGTGATAACTAAACCAAGAAAGTCCAGACTGCACTGGTGCTCTCACACGCTCAGGTGATGAAGCTATGGGGTGCTTACTGAGTTTCTCTATCCTTTCACTTTGGGCAGCTTCTGTGGAGCCTGTGCGGAGACCCCTGTAGTTCTAGCCTTTGTGATCACAAGATGGCTGGTCCCAAGAGGTCCTGCTGCTGCTGGAGCTTGGACTGCCCTAAACATGTAGTAACAGAGACACCCATTCCTTGTCAGACCTTTTCCCAGCACTGGAAGGGCAGGGTATAAGTTACTGAAGAACTCAAAGTCTTATGAGCTTTGGCCCCTGAATCTGTTATCAAGGTTACCTACTGTGTACCCTTTCAAAATCATGTCCCAGCTGCATCTCCAACGATGCATACCTCTGTCTTTCCCTGTCCACACACAATGTCTTACTACTTAAAACACAACTTTTAAAATGTGGGGGTAGGATGGGGACAGGGAAGAAGCCTCTATCAAAGGCTACAATCAGTTTGAAGAGATGCTTCAGAATAAGAGAGCACTCTGAAAGACTCAACAAACAGCTTCACTAAGAATGCGCGCGCACACACACACACACACACAAACAGATGCCCAGCACTGCTTATCACCAGGGAACTGTGAGTCTAACCCCAGTGAGATATAACTCACCCCAACAGGACAGTGCTACCAAACCCCCAAAACTACAGATGCTGGTGAGGATGTGGGGAAATTGAGATCCCTCCCCACAAATGCTGGTGCAGCTGCTGTGGAAAAGTTTGGTAGTTCCTCTAAAACTTGAAAATAGACTCACTGTATGATACAGCGATTTCGTGTGGGTGCACGTCTAAGAACTGAAAGTGGGTCTGGAACAGATGTCTGTAGACTCATGCTCATAGCAGCCAGAAGGGGGAGGCAGCCTGTGGCACCCTGACATGGATGAGCAAGTAATCTATACATGCCATGGAGTCTGACTCAGTGGCAAAGGAGGAGGTTCTGACAGTTGCTGCAACGGGATGATCATGCAGACTTAAAACAGGCGAAGCAGCTAGTAACAGACAGGCTTATGTGGATCCATTATACAGCCCGAGAGTTGTTCAGTACCTAGAGACAAGGAGGACAAATGGTCGGGCCTGGGAACAGTGGAAACAGTATTAGTTTAGGAAGATGGAAAGTTCTGGAGGTGGAGGTGGTGACAGCCACATAAGGATGTAGACTTGCTAATGACACCGAGCTGTGCGCCAAAGTAAAAGGTGAAAATGGCCTATTTTACAAGGAAAAGCACTCGTTAAAAAGGCTAAAGACAGGGCTGGAGAGACACTCAGTGTTTAAGAGTGCTGACTGCTCTTAGAGAGGACCCGGGTTCAGTTCCCTACAGCCACATGGTGGCTAACTCTGTAACTCCAGTTCCAGAGACTCTGATACCCTGGTCTATCCTCCGCAGACACTGCATGCAGAGGGTGTACTTACATACCTGGAGGCAAAACATATACACATAAAATAAAATTTTAAATGCTGAAAGTGGAGGTGGTGCTCCCCTCACACTGCCCATGGAACTGAGAGAAACATAAACATTGGTCTTTTCTGTCAAACACCATAAACTTTTGTTTACAACACAGAGTTCAAGTCTTTTTAATCCCAGCCACTCTGTAAAACTTTTCTTTCAGCAAAAGCCCTGCTGCACTCCTGGAATCTGACAGTCTGGGGCAGCAGAGCCCTGCCCATCTTGGCCAACCCGCCCCTTCATTTTCTTTGTTCTCAATTCTTTTAAAACTAGCCAACTGCGATAGATTGTGAGGCTGGACCCCAGCAAGTGGGGACAGAGTATTCTTGCTTTAGGATAAAAACCAATCCAACTTCCGGCTTGAGTGTGCTTGCTCGATGTGAATGACACAGGGCACACTTCTACAAGAAGTAAAAGCTGCCTCGCAAGTTACATGTTACTTGAGTTACTTTCATTTTGTCTCTCTCTGGCTGGGTTTGGTGCACTATCAGTGGGGGCCTTGGATCGCAGATCTTATTTTTAACACAGCCTCTGCCCAGTTGTGCCTTCCAGGAGCAAAGTGGCCTAAGTCTGGTCGCAGTGTCCGGTGTTGGGGAGCAGGCTGGCCTGCAGAGTCCCATCCTTAGGGCCCATCTGCCAATGGGCCACTGACTCACACATGGGCACTCACTCATACACATGCACAGATGCACACAGGCAGCCACATGAGTTCAAGGGTTCACATACACATAGAAATACTGACACGTCCTCCACACATGCACACACAGACACAAATACTCATACGTGTGCATAGACATACTCATGCTCACAAAGGTGAACATCACATATTTATACCCACATTTGCCTCTACATCTGTGCAGAGAACACCAGTGCCTACATTTTCAGTCCTGTCTGTGGCTTGTGTCACCTCTTTTTACACCTAAGACTCCTTCACAGTCTCACAGTCTGTGCCCCACAACACTTATGCCAAGCCCTCTTTTAAGTCACGGTCTGAAACCTTCTGGATGTCACCTAGCGTCCAATGTCTGCCCACCATCCACCCATGGACTTGAACCAGGTGGGTTACCTTCACACCTTGCTAGACAGCCGCATATACCCGAACCTGCTGGCTGACCACCCTGAGCCCGTGACTAGTGTGGAAGGAAGAGGAGGGAGGGAGGGAGAAATTCCACCTGAAACTTCAACAGTCCAAGGGTTTGGGTTCTTGTATTCAGCGCCACTTAGCCCCACCCCAGGCCCTAGTCTAGGTAAGTTTAAAGGCAGGAGCCTATGAACCTGTAAGTCAGTACAGGTCCAAAGAGAGATCACCCAGAACCACCAAAAGACACTGAGTTGCTGCAGTCCAGGGCCCGTGCCAGCATAGAGGTCTGTGTTGCCAGGGCCCAGTCATCCCTTCTACCCTGACTAATCAGTGCCACATGATGGGCAAAAGCAGCCTAGACCGTGTGCAAGCCCTGTGCAGAACAGACTAGGTATAGGCAATGTGTGTGCCAAGCATGAACTAGAGAGGAAAGCCAGTGCTGCTGCATGAAAGAAGACCAGCTTCCTGGCATTTGGTTCTTTGTGCCTGATCTCCCGTTCTGAAACAAATCGGAAAAGCACAGAAGGCATGTCTGATGGAGCATATCACTTAGACATTGGCATGACAGTGAGGTAGGCCAGGTATGGAGATCCCTGTGGCCAGATAGGGGCCCCACCCATAAGGGGCCCCGCCAATAAAGGATCCTGACACCTCTCACTCCTGGGGAAGGCTTGAACTCAGTTTCCCTGTTTATGGAAAGGGCCAACAGTACTTGTTCCCCCTGTGGACCAAGCTGAAGTAAAATGAGAGAAAGGAAGAGGTGATGGAGTGGTCTACTCAGCTTTGTGCCTCTGGGCCCCTTGCGGGATGGTGAGTTCTGATATACCACAGCTCTTCTACCCTCCCCTGTTTCCACCCAAGGAACTAGAAGGAAGAAGGTGGTGGCCTTGGGGGACACTGTCAAGTGTAGCTTCAACAAGAGCTCTTCTAGGGATTTTCATTAACTCCTGAAGTGTCTTTGTCACAGCTGTGCAGGGTAAAAAGGACACCAAGGTCACAGTGGGCAAGTGGATGCCTGCCTCCGGGGTCAGAGACCTGGCTGAGCTGACAAGGCTCCACACAGCATGCAGGCTCACTGCTGGTAACAGGTCCCCGGGATGTCTGAGATAATGCAGCACACTACAGCTGCAGCACAACATCATAACATCACATGTGTAGCTGTTGCCTATGGCCGGCATTACAGGAGTCAAAGTGCAGAGCACTCTCAAGGCCCATCAGATACCAACTTGGAACTGCAGCACAGGGCACAGAGCTAGTGGCCTACTGGGAGGTGAGCACATTCTTTACATGGTGCCACCTCCCAGACACATGGGCCAGAAGCAGGGCTGCATATAGCAGTGATCTGAAGACTTCAACCACAGCCAGGGAAGGGCACGTGAGCGTCGGGTGCACACCTACTCTCAGTCCAGCAGAATCATAGGGAAGCAAGGGAGTCTGCCTCTTTCTTGGAGGGGCATGACCCAGGCCCCACAGGCACATAGCCTCTCCCTGTCTAGTCTCAGGTAGTTACTTCCTCCCAGCTAGTCTTACTTGTCTTTATCTTTCAGCTCCATGACTTAGACAAGAAATCAGGTTGTGTAGGGGTACATGCGGGCTGCTAGGGATAGAATCCAGGGCCTTGAACATAGTTGGCAAACGCTCTGCCTCTGAGCTACATCCCCAGCCCAAGAGTTGAGTTTTTTTAAACTTAATGCTGTGATAGCAATGCTATGCTGGCTTGCTACCTTGCCCCATTCTCTCAGCACAATGGGCCCCACAACTGGGTAAGAGTGCTTGTTATGCAAGTATGAAGTCCAATCCCAGGAGCCCACATAAGGTTGGGCATAACCACACAAACACCTGCAGCCCTAGTACTGTGTGGGACAGAGATAGAAGGATCACTGGGACTTGCCAGCTGCCAGTCCAGATTCAGGTTCAGTGAGAGATGCCATCTCAAGGGAATGTGGTGTGGTGGAGAGTGATGGAGCAGGATACTGAACATACTACACCCACACGCACACCCACCCCTCTCTCTCACATACACACTTTACTAAACACAAACACACACGTAATATAGACACAAACACAAATTTTACTAAAATTAAAGAAAATATTCTGAGTAATATTTGTGGGTCTCCATCTCTGTCTAAAAGCCACTTGATCCATCCTTCACAGGTGCAGACATGACAGGAGTAGACGGGAGAAGGGGAGAGCGCGGCAGACATGAGCACTGGCAGGACCTTCCATGGACAGGCACGTCAGGATGAGACCCTACCCTGCAGTGTCTCCAACCCGTGTTCACACCCTCAGCAGAAACAAAGGTCATGAAGAAAGTACAGACAGACGCCATGCTCCTGCTGTGAGGCTAGAGGAGCCCCAGAGGACCCAGAAAGATCTGGGTCTGTGGGAGTGGCAAAAGGAAGCCTGTGGAGAGTTCTGGAACCTAACTCCTGAGGGCACTAAGCCCTGCACTGTGGAGAAGACCCAAGGAGTTCTGACAGTCTTGTGGTACCAAAGCTGCCAGAGCGGTCAGACCATAGGTACAGTCTTGAAACCCTCAAGGTATGCATGTGCACAGGATGGAGGCCACGTGGAGAGAAGATGGATGCACACTGCTGTGTGGAGGTCACAGTGGCAGAATGCTTTTGCTGGGGCCCAAACCAACCCTCAGCAGGCTGGAAAAGATGACAATCACACAGAGCAAGTTTTCTAATGATAGAGGAATTAACCAGAGACCAAGAACAGAAACACCATCTGGGAGATCTTGAAACATGCAGAAATTAAAACAGTTCACTTCTGACTTGGGGGTGAGGGTTAGTTATGGTGGCACACATTTGTAATCCCAGCACCCAAGAGGCAGAGGCAGGAGGATAAAGAATTAGAGGCCAGCCTGGGCTACAAAGTAAGTACCAGACAGCCTGGGCTGCACAGTTAGAACCTTTCTCAAACAAGTAAACAGATAAATGAAAACAAATTTCCTATGGGCCAAGGAGCAAGGAGGGGGGGAAAAAAAAATCAGCAGAAATTTAGAAACTATTTTCAAGTGAATAAAACATTATCTCAAATATATGAGATGCAATGAAATTGCCTGCAGAAAAGTCTGTAGTTGAGAAGATAATCAGATCAGAAAGGTCTCCTGGGAGCATGACAGGAAGAGCAGTATGAACTCTGAGCAGAGGGACCTGGAGAACCCAGGCACACTGCACCTCCTGCTGCGTAGTAAGAACAAGACAAGAGGTGAATGAACAAAGGAGGCTCAGCAGGTCAGACAGAGCCAACCCCACTCTGCTGACACCACAGGCACTAGGAGGAAAAGGGACATTACCAACAAGCTACACCAGCAGTTAACTGAATGAACGAGTTTCCTGAAAAACGCAAACTATAAAGCAGCACAAAAGACAAAGAGATCCCAATATCTGTGTCTACTAAAATTCTGACTTAGCAATTAAAACTGCCACTAGTGCATTACAACTAAAGTTCGAAAGAAAGAACATTAATTTCACACAAACTCCTTCATCAAATAAGTGAGGAGACACAACCCCCATCACTTTATGAGGTCAGCCAGACAAAACCATTATGCAAAACAAAAAAAGCCCACTCAGGCATTCAAGTTGGTTTACCATTTGAAAAGCTTCATAATTTACCACATTATTATAATTAAAAGAGAAAAGCCACCAGATCATTTAAAAAAATACAGAAAAAGTATCTGACAAACTTCAAGGTATACCACTCAGAATATTCAAAGTATTTGGAACAATGGCCAGCATCTCCCTTGTCCCTAGGCCGTACTGCAGGAAGGGCCTCCAGCCTTTTAGCACTACAGGCTCTTCCATCCAGGAAAACAAGCACGGAAAGTAAATAAACAAGACTGTGTGTCAACAATCCTAGGAATACTAAAAGCTACCATCCTTTAAAAGAAGTGTGACTGCAGCATCCAGCACCGATAGGTGAAAGTCAAATGTATTTCTTCTATATGCTAGCAACAGCACAAAATGATTCCAAGATTAAAGAACATCTGACCAAATTTTAAGATGTGAACAGCCTGTCTGCTGGTCTACATAATCGATGCCATCTAAGATAGTTTGTAGAGACTGATTATAAATTTAAGAGAATTAAAAACCTAGATAAATATCTGCACAGAAAGCAAACAAGTTACAGCACTTAAACAGTGTGATACAGTTATTGTAAAGCGGCATAAGGTAGGTTAGTATGCCCCTGAAGGAAGGCCACCATGTACAGAGCAGATCTATAGGGGGTGTGCGGACACGCAGACACACCCAACTATTTTAACAAATGCTGATGGTGAAGAGGAAACACCAACAGGGCTGCAACTGGGCATCCACGTGGAGCCTCAACCTTACCTCAATCCATGTACAGATTCACTTGACCATGAATGACAGGGCTGAATATGGGTCAGAACTATAAAACTTCTTACAGAAAATATTTAAAAATGTTTGCAAGTTAGGGACGGTCAGAGTATTCTAAAATAGAATATAAATTCACCAACTGACACGAGATTACTAAAATGTTAGCTCTCTGAAAGTTAAGAAAAATGATGTGTGAGCCCTCTTTTCCACAGGCCCCAAGCTGAGGTGCTCCCCCATGTGCTCCCCCTGACACGTGCTGTTTCCCACCTTTTACAGTGAAGCATCTGGTGATTTCACAGATGTCAAAGGGGGCAGTGGTGCAGAGGTGACACAACAGGAAATACAGGTTTGCTGGGCATTGGTGGCACAAGTCATCTGATGCCAAGGTGGCACATACTCCCACAGCACAGGGCAGACACTCAGCCAATCAGCTCCCTTCCCAGCGGGGCAGTCGGCTTACTGGTCAATTAGCTTCACGCACAGAAGGCTCTTTTCTGGAGTGAGAGTGTCAACCTCAGCTAAGGCAGAGCGGCCTGTGAGAAAGAGAGACTTGGCTGAGCTGAGAAGGAGCAAGTGGTAGATGTGGCTGAACATGGGGCACAAGGGAGGGACAATCAGGGGACACAGGGAGGCGGCACACAGGGAAGTGGCTATGGATCTGGAGGTTGTGACCACTCGGCTGGCCTAGGGGCAGGGAACATGCCTATGAGAAGAGGCAAGGACCAGACTGTGGCCAGCAAAGTAGCCCTTGACTACTGCAGCTGTGGGCAGTGGGCAGGCCCTGCCTGGACACAGCAGCTCAGAGTTCTGGTCTTTAGGTAGATGGTGCTAGCCATGGCCCAGAGACTGCTGGATGATCACCTGGTGAAGGCCAGCAGGAGTTGAAGTCCTATCCCAACCAAATTGGCCTTGTGCAGAGACAGGGCCAGATCCCATTGTTCCAGGCAAAAAGGGCGAGGGAGGTGGGGAAAGACATCTAGCCAAGGCCCTGGGGCTCCGAGGCTCCACTGATGGAGACCATTCATCCATAAAACTGTGACCGACAGTCACAAAGTTTTGTGCCACTAAGCCTGGGGTTGTTTGTTATGTACTGGTGACAATAAGTGTGTCGGGGACATGGCAGAAACGCTACCATTAGGAGAGAAGGTGAACAGTGGCTCTACACAGACAAGGGGCAGGCTGTGCATGCTTCCCATACCCAGGGAACAAGGGTACAGACAGCCCAGGTTTCTTGATGTATACAACCTATGAGGAACATTCCATGAGCCTTGTAGCCTGGGGTTAGAGAGTTCCAATTTTATACTTCTGTCTGTGCCGTTCTGGACAGGGATTTCCACACTCCAATTCTGAGGGTGGGATCCCAGGCTGGAAACCACGGGCATTTCCAACTGCAGCAAGGTATCTGGTCAGGTGTACTGTTGGCAAGCTGCAGGTGGATCTCTCCAGCAGAGATCCTTCCTTTGGCCCTGAAACATGCCATGAATTGGCTGCATGCCTCTGCAGGTATTCAGGAGTCCCAGCAAGGGTTCTATGCTTCTATGCCCAGGAGTTTCTCAGGCCTGAGTGAGGACTGCCTGGAGCCCCCAAACCCTGGGGCTTTTGTCTATCAAGCAGATCATTAGCACCTCTTCAGACAAGCAACACAGGGCCTGGGGTGGCTCCCATGTGCCATGGTGACTGCTTTGGACAGATGTCTCAGCAGAATGACTATC
Source organism: Eospalax fontanierii (assembly GCA_035773235.1). Classification (NCBI taxonomy): domain Eukaryota; kingdom Metazoa; phylum Chordata; class Mammalia; order Rodentia; family Spalacidae; genus Eospalax; species Eospalax fontanierii. The sequence continues at coordinate 96,374,160 of CM069531.1, forward strand.
TGCTGAAGGGATCCAAGAGACTGGCTTGAGTAAATGTTTTGTCACAAGTCAGCGTGCTGCTTCCTGGTATGTCCAGCCTTTCTGGGCCCTAAAGGATAAAGGGTCCCCGCTGCAGGACCACTGGGCAGCAGTTGTTTGCCTGAACTTTCTGAAGGATTAGAGGATACTGGACGCCACTAATTTCAGTGGTACCCAGCAGGCCCAACTGCTTCCTCATATCAGGCACCAACATACCCTAACCCTAATCAGCTAGATCTGGGACTCTTTTGCCCCCATGCCCCGCTGATTTACTAAGTATGTAACAGCAGGCAGCTCCAGAGAGAAATGAATTCTGAGCCCCCTCCTCGCTGGTTTACTGAGGTATGTACACAGCAGGCAGCTCCAGACAGGAATGAGGCCACTGGCTGTTTCTGAACAAACTCAGAGTTGGATTTGATTCTATAACATCACTCTGCAGGGAGGAAAGGGTTAGCACTGAGGTTCCAAACCTCGCTTCTAGATGAACTGAATATGACATTCAGTTTCAGACAGGCCTTAAAATTCTGAATCCTGATTGGAGAACGAGAAGAGAGGGTCTGTGTCAGCTCCCTCAGACACATGGATTCCCATTCACTGCTGACTAGAGCTCAGACTCACTGAGCAAGAGAATGCAGTCTAAATGCCAGAAGACCAGCCACAGCCAGTTTTTAAACGCTACAGAAAAACGGACAGTGGCTAGAGCAAAGCGGCATGGCACCTGTGAACACAAGTCACCTGGACTGAGGAGTCTCCCTCATGGGTTTGGAAAGCACTGTATGGAAATCCCTCTTGCCATGCTTGGGCTGGCACAGAGAAACCACTCTCAAAACTTGTGGCTGGCAAGCCCTGGTGTGCTGCTATGTTTCACTGCCCTGTGGATGCCTTGTGTCTGGTGATGTCATTATGGACAGGGATACCATGTCAATGTGCTAAGGGCCAAGGACAGAGGCCCTGTACCATTGGGGTCAGTATGGATCTAGGACATTGGCAGAGAACTGGTTTTGACCAGCTGATGAGGGTCACATACGTGGGTGACAGTTCAGATTTTTAAACTGTTCTTGTCCACTCATTTTATGTAGACAAGGCCAATTTGCCATGTTTCCTGTTAAAGTTTATGAAGCTAAGAGTGGTTGAGAAAGTTCTGACCTGACTGAGAACTAAGAGGGTCTGGCTGGCCTGTGGTGGACATGTGCCGCTGGACCAGATTTTGCCTAGCATGGTGGGGGCAGAGACCTGCTCACACCCTGAAGCTGCTGCAGAGTAACTGTTTGCTTCACTCCCAATTTGGGGTTCATGAACTTGTAATGGGGCCAGCTAGTTGGCCCCAGAGGGCTGGATGGCGTGGCCACCCTCACTACTCCTTGCCTAGTAAGTGGCCAGTATTTACTTCTGTCCATGAGCTCCCTGGGTGGTCACTGGCATATCTCTATGGAACAGTAGTCTCAGGTCGCAAGAATGCAAAGCTCTGGCCCCCTAAGTATACAGATTCCTGAGGGTCTCAGTGCTATCCCTGTGCATCCAGTCCCTCTGCAAATGTGGTGGGCTATATACCTCCATCCCTGGGACAGGTGGGAAAGAGGAACATAATGAGATTCCCTCGATACCTCATCACAGAGAATCACTTCAGATCATGCCTGACTATGAGAGCAGAGCACAGACAAATCTTCAGGTTGCTTCTTCCCAGACAGGCCATCTTGTCAACACCTGTTGGGCATAATGAAGGTGGGCCTAGCCAGGCCACCTGCTAGGAGGAATAGAGGAATGGTTCCTGTGGGTGTGGCATTCTGCTCTGGCTAGTTGTGAGACCAGCACCTGGAAAGAACCTGCCTACCTGGGGACAAACTTACTATTGGCTGTATCTGGGACCCCACCCCATAAGGTCATTGGCTATCCAGACCTATAAGAGCTGTGCACCTGTTCAATAAACGAGTTTGCGGTGCCACGCGAGTTGGCAGTGCCACGCGCTTAGCCTGCTTCCCATCCAACTCCCAGAGTCTGCGGCTTGACTCTGCGTCTACTCACCCCCAACCCTTTAGGCTGGCCCCCCAAAGTCCACTCGGGCTGGCCCCAAGTGGTGAGACACGATGGTAACGGACACGACTATAAACACCCTCTATCCACAACCAGGAACAAAGATGCCTCACAGAATGAGACAAAATATTTGCACTGTTGGTGGATGTATAGACTGATCAGCCATGTGGGAAGCAGTATGGGGATTCCTCAGACAGACTCAGGGTTGTCATGCCACCCAGCGATGCTATGCCTGTGTATGCACCCAGGAGAAGTGCACGCAGGGAGTCAGGCAGGGCATACTGGTGTCCACAGCAGTGTTAGTCACAATCCCCAAGGTAGAGAGGACCCAAGTCTACCAAAACAGGGATGGGACACGATGATGGACTGCTACACATCAATAAAAAGTTATAAGGTGCTGGTACTATCCACAATGTGGATAAACCGGAAACATTACATTTAATGAAATAAGGCACATTTAAAATTCCAAAGAAAAGGATTTCTTAGGAAATAATTCTACTACTGTTGCCAAGCAACTTATACCGAGTTACAGGCTAACCTACTGGACTCTTGGTAGTCAAATGACCAGCCAGGAAGCAATGAAGGCTGTAGGCAGACCAGAAATTCTGGGCTGTAAACTGCTAAGCTGCCACCCTCTACAGGGGAGCCTCAGCAGACCCGAGGAGTATGTCTTCAGCCACTTGTTTTACAAGCTGCTGGAGGTAGGAACCACTGTTTGAGGGTAACCAGCCCATACCCTGTGTCACACCTCAGTGGCCACCCATGACATGACCTCATTCTGTGCACTTCTGTATGTTAACCTTTCGCAGTTTTACAAACGTGCTTGTTTTTTAAGATTTATTTATTTAATTTTATATTATATACGTATATGTTTGCAGTGCCGTGGAAGCCAGAAGAGGGCATCAGATCCCCTGGAACTGGAGTTATGGATGGTTGTGAGCCCCTGTGTGAGCTCTGGGAACTGAACTTAGGTCTTCTGCAAGAATAAAAAATGTTCTTAACTGCTAAGCCATTTCTCTAGTCCCTCTGTTTGTCTGTGTTTTTGAGACAGGGTCTCCCTGTAGCCCCAGCTGGCCTGGAACTCGCTACATTGGGCAGGCTGGCCCCTAGCTCACAGAGATCCATCTGCCTCAGCCTCCTCAATGCTGGGATTAAAGGTAGGTGTGACCATACATCTGCCCCCCCTTTTAAGAGGAGGTATCTGGAAGTAGATGAGGTGAACAAGAGGTACTGTAGTGGTCTGTCCAGCTGTCTGACCAGCACCTCTCAACATAGTATGTTCATTACAATGATCAAGAGGAAGAGGAGCAGATACTGTTTCTTAAAATCTGACCCTAGAGGGCTGTCACTCAGTAGGGAAGGGTGAGCAGAGGCCCGAGCAGTCTCTATTTGTGCCAGAGATGCCTGAAGTATCTACTGCTGGAATCCCTGAACCCAGCCATGCTGTTGCCACCCCTCGAGGCTCTTGCTACCCCTCGAGGCTCTTGCTGTTTAAGCCATCCCAAAGCTTTGATCATCTGGGATCCTGTGAGGTAGCCAGGCACCCAGCCCACAATCCCACAAACCAGCCCCAGGGTCTGCCCTCCCTCCCACATCCTGGGAAGCACCTCTGCGGCCCACCTGACTACCCTCTCAATGCTCAGAAGTAGTTGGAAGGCACTATAGATCCATAGCTGGCCCCAGGAAGCACTGAGACAACCAGTGTGGACTACTGAGGCTCCTGGGAAGCAGCCAGGAGCCTTTTCCAATCCTCTTTAGCATGAAACACCAGCTGATCCGTCCATCTGAGAAGCACTAAGTAGTGCTTCTTGAGATTCTCCAGACAGGTCAGCCCCAGATTCATCACAGAACATAATTTACAAAAAGCCAGAACGGGCTTTCTGTCCCTAAACACAACTGTGCTGCCTTTCCATTCCCTGGAGCTCTGGGGTGGGGACTGAGCCCCTCCCCTTTCCTAGAGTCTCTGACAGACCTTTCTAGGACATAGACCTCCTTGTACCCTCCTCCATCTTAACTTGCTTCCAAATTTATGGGTGGTCCCCCAACAAATTTCTGGTGTTTTGTGACTATCTGAGCCCTTATAAGAAAGGTCCTTGTCCACCTCAGACACAATCGGCACTGAGGGACATAGAGTTCTACATTCAGCACTCCCATGAGGGTTTTGAAATGCATGTCTGGAAAACCTAAGGTATCCTATGTTCACCTAGTAAGGAAGGGACAGGAGGCCATGTGAAATGAGCAAAAGTGGCAGAGTTTAGCAACATACTTCCTTCTGTCTTTTTCTATTGTTCAGTTTTTTAACAGCAAGACTATCTTTCTATGATTTTTTTCTAGTCACTGCACAAAATGGGGTTTTATAGCCATGCTCCACACATATCTCACTGCTTTTCACTTGCAGTTACTGCACCCTGCTACTTCCCCTTGGCTCTCTTCTCTCTCTCTGTAAAGTAGTGAAGCCTAATTTAAAGAACATCAGGTAGAGCACAAGGATGCATGCCTATAAGTCCTGTACTCAGGAGGTTGAGGAAGAAGAATCTTGAATTAGACCTTATCTTTTAAAAAAAATTTAATAAAATAAAAAATATCAAAACTAAAACCAAATTTTCATAGACACAAAATGTAACCCCAGGGAGAGATTCTGAACCCCATTCTGGGATTCATGCTCATGGCCTATCATTGAAGTTGTCCTCAGAAGACATGCAGCAATGACCCCTGCTTCACAGCACCTAACACTGAACCCACTGTCCCCTTACACCGCACTCCCTTCCAGCTCTTACAGTCACAGCCAGCCGGAGGGAAGCCTGCTAATAACACATCACTCTGCTCACAGCCTGCAGCCCAGTGACAGCAACATAAAGCCAGGGCTCCATGGCTGATGCCAGCCATGCTGCCTCTGGACAGGAAATGCTTTCCTAACAAGGGGACAAGGCAAGGGGACCCCACAGAGGAGAGCCACAGATAATCACTGACCCAATGATGCCCAAAGTCCTCATTCAGCAGACCTAGTGAGATCCCAGACAGCGGCTACTAAGTGTCCCTGTCCAGTCCTACAATGGCATGTCCAGTGTTAGAGCCATCCTCCATCCACTTCTGTTTCCACTCTCCATTCAGAGTCACAACATCTCTGTCCCCTGCTGAAGCTACCCTGCCATCTGGTTCTGGCCACTGTGGCGGTTATCTGTAGAAACTGACAAAGAGCAGAGAGACCGAATGCCTTCTTGAGAGTCTGAGCAGCAGCACCCCAAGTTAAGGTCCTGAGTAGGAGCCTGCACTGGTCTGAACCACAGATCTCAATATAGCAGGGCAGTGTCCCAACTGGACACTGTCCCATCAACAGCATGTGGTTTAGTGAAGACACAAAAACCACGTCTTGACAGCATGTCACAGGCATGAAGCTGGACGTTGCCCCAGAGGACTCTCACTGGCTGCTCTCACCTGAAGCAGCTGAGCCTATAAAAGGACAATCAATCAATGCCTGTCACCTGTGTCAGCAGTTGATCAGACGTCAACTGGTTGATCCAACGTGTGTATCGCTCTGTAGAGTCTGGGGGGTCTCTTCTCACTTGGCACCCAATGATCTGCGACAGACAACAATAAACAGAACTTAAGGTTTTTGAGTACGTATGTGTAAAATTCATGAAATTTGGGTCGAGTTAGGCAAAAGTCCCTGAGGAGAAAGGGAAGTGAGATCGGGACACCAGACCCCACGTGGGAAACACAGTCCAGTCTTGCCATCTTCAGCTTTACCAAAGCGGATACCTCCATGATTATTTCTGCTCTCCCAGGGCCTGGGTCCAGGCCACATATCACACCTGCCTGGCCTGGCCAGCTGCAGGTCCCTCCTCCATCTGATGTAATCGATACCCTTCATCCTCCTTCCGTCTAATCTGGTTTCTTTTAAGGCAACTCCCAGAGATGTGATTCTCACCAAGGGTTCAAGTGTTCTTGGCTCCAGCACTCCTCCCTGCCCACAGAGGGTCCAGAGGCCAACAGTGAGGATGCCAGCCAGGACTTTCCAGTACTATAATGAGATTGACTAATTTATTCCATGATCTCAGGTCTTTATGGGCTAGGTGGGGATGAAAACAGAGACAGTAGACAGGCAAGACTTTCCAAGGAATGGCTCCCTTCATTTCCTCTAACCAAAGCCACTTGCATGTATATACACTATGGTTTTCTTTCTTTTAATATATAAATTATGTGTACAGGGAACTTTAAGATATAGGTCACATACTAAATGCCTCTGACTGCCTTTGAAGTATGGTCTCATGTAGCCAGTGATCCCTCTGAGTCTGGCTGTGTTAGTTATACATTCTTGATCTGCCCAATTCCACACAGGATGCATGTATACCAGGGCTGTGGACATTTGTCTTCTGTGCTGTGAACACAGGTATTTGGGTGTGTTCTGTTCTTCCTGTTGATATATTAAAATCATCTTTCCTCTGGACATGGAGGACAGAGTCCCAGTATTAGCCAAGAGTCCGATGAGAGCTGGACTCTGATGGACTGGCAAAAAAGACAGTGTGCATGAGTTTATACAGGGCAGTTAGTTGACTGACTGGGTGTGTGTATGCAAATGAGGCACAGAACAAGGACTCATTACAAGGACTGCTACAGCAGAAGTGAGGAGGGGAAAGTAGACCTGGATTTTCTCCTAGGTCCTGGCTGTCACCAGGCAGAAGTGGTCCATTGTATCTGGGAAGTTGGACTCCTATGGCTGCCAGGGTCCTGGTTGCTATGAAGAAAACTCCCAGTCTCCAGATACTACTATGGGCTGTCAAATGGTAACCTACTGCTGACATCGGGATCTAGGGATTTCCACATCTTTTCTCTGACTGCCAACAGCTCTGCTCTCCTTAGGAGCCATTCAAGGCCAGATTGGTCATGGCCAGGAGAAAGCGACTCAGAAAGCATCCCATGCCAGAATATGCTCCATTTCAGAACATGTCATCAGCATCCCTATAGCTACCCTTCCATTTACAACCAACATCACCTGTGTTGGCACCATACAAGCTTCCTGACTTGTGATACCTCTGCTCTGTGTCTTGGCCCTGCTGCCTCCTAACCTTGAATGTGACTCCCTTTCATTCCCAACTTCCTCCCTCTGCCCAGGCACTAGCCTCAGCCCTGGCACTGAACTGCCTTTGCTTTTTTTCTGAAGGGTCTACCAACTTCCCAGATGCTCAGGGTAAGGGGTCATGTCGTCCAGATGGCCAGAGGTCCAGAAAGACTGATTCATATACAGATTTGAGGGGGTCATAGTCAAACACCAGATTCACAGCAAAGAACTGATGGTTATGGGTGAGGGTCTCGCAGCAAGACGAGTAGTGTTTCTCCAAGTAGTGTCTGGCTTTGAGATGGCACTGGACCTGTCTGCAGAAAGCAGAGCCACTCTGTAACATGGCCCCTTCAGAGAACACTGAACTTTTGACACTAACGTCCATTCTCCCCAGGCTGCTGGCTTGAATGAGCCAATCCACTATGACACCCTGAATCAGGAGGAGAAAGAATAGACACACGCCACCCGCCCATTAAGGTTGGGAGGCAAATGCAACACAAGGCTCTCAACTGAATGATGGACAGAGCATCCAGAGACTTCAATGAGGTGAGCAAAGAAAATCACAATCTAAAACTCTGAGCAATGTATAAAATGCAAATAGGCTGTTTTAATCACAATTAAGACAAACTGGGGGTGAGGGAAGGCTCAACAGTTACGAACACCAGTTGCTCTTAAAGAGGACCCAGGTTCAGTTCCCAGTACCTACATGGCGGCTGACAACCATCTGTAACTTCAGTTCCAGGGGATCCTCCCTGGGCACTGCGTGACATAGGTGCATTTACATACATGCAGGCATACACTCACACATACAAAAATATAAATAAATTTAAGACAAACTGACAAGAGCTTGACTTTTTAAACCTGAACATCTCTAAATAGCAGTTAGTTCAATGAATGTACAGAAAGCAAAACAACTTCATTAGTGCAGTCAGTCTGCTTGGCTTAGGGTGGAAATGAAAGTCAGAAACAAAAACATCTGAAAAGAATCTGGCTCTTTAAAGTGTCAACACTTGTTACAAAATTCTCCACAAGTTTCCAGTGTATATGTGAAAATAATTGGAAGCTGTCATTTCTAGCCCTGTGACAGTTACTTGAGTGAAACATAAGCCATCTCAATGCAGTCATGAGGCCTAGCTACACATACATGTTTTCTACTGGGACACAGATGGGCTCTGTGTGCCTCAGTTATCAGAGGGGCTGAGTGTTGGGATGGGCTAAGGACCTGTGTCCCCTGCAGAGTCTTTGGCAGGCAAGCGGTCTCAACTCAAGACTATGTGTTCCGATGCTGTGCTGGTCCTGACTTCCTAGCCAATGTTTTCCACTGTCAGAGGCACTGAGAGGAGTTTCTGGAAATCCCAGCCTTTTTGTTTCTTTTATATACATAGCACAGAAATTCACTCAGGAGTTCTGACAAACAGTGGACAGAGAAACACAGTCTGTTTCTCTGTAGATTTGGAAACCTGCCAACATTTTTGGAGGTTGAGGTAGAAACCCCTGAACTACTGGGCCCAATGACACAGATTCTGGGGAGCCAAGCGACACCACTGCCTAGTGGATGGAACTCCCAGAAGGCTCCACGACAGCACATGTTGGCAGGAATTTCTGACATCTTTCCCCATCACAAAGAGGAAGGAATGAAATATTCGCTGCCTTTGAATTTGAAAAAAGCCACTTCTAGAGTCTATGGTCACTGACCACTAGCAGACATGTATTTACACAGATTTGTGGTTCCTTAGCTCTGTTCCCTCATGACTCTTTCAGGACCCAGTCAGAGACACAGACCCCCACTGCCCTCACTGACATATACCTCACATGGAAGCCCTGCAGACACCCTGGAGCCCTGAGCCCCCACAATGGACGCAGTTGCATGGACTCCCTCCCTACCCCGCCACTCCCAGGAGCAGAGCCTAAATTCAGTCTATATTTCCTATCTGTGCTCTAGTACACACTATACACTCTAGCCTGCCATGTCCAGGACTGCCCAGACCCCTGCCCACAACTCCACATTCCAAGTGGTTCTCTGTTGATGCCCTGCTTAAATCTATGTTAAAAATCTCTTTTTAATAATCTCAAACTCTATTTCATATTGACATGTCCTGAAATTCTTTTCCGTGACCAAGTCAAGAATCCTGATTTCACCAGATGTTCTGGAAGCAAGATGGAGTTGTGTCTCCAGCTCCCTATCTTGTTGCCTTTGACAAGAAGCATGTATCTTCAGGGTTTAGCAACACGCTAGCCACAAATCCCCACAAGTTAACTATCTGATTGTGAACAGGTTCATTTAACCCCAAGGGGGTGATGACTATATGTGTGATGATATATATGTATACACATAAACATGCCGGCAGTGTTGCTAAAAGTGGCTGACAATACATAAAAGGTGAGGTGCCGTACTCACACTTGTTGGATGATGAACAGCAGCTTCATGCTGCAGCCTCACTCTCTGGGGCATCATCACGTCGTCCTGTGTAAAGAGCACATTTTAAACTCATGTAAAGCAACTCTAATACACTACGAAAAAGGCAGACAGTCCAAGAATACAGCAGCAACCAATGTGGGTAGGCAATTCAGGAGGAGAAGGTCCATAAACCAGGACTGGCTTAGTCATCAAGGAAAGGCAACTACGTGACTGGTGGGAAAACAGAAAACCCTAGCCATCCCAGCATGGTGGGGATGCAGAACCAGGACACTCTCATGCATGTGTGAAGTGTTAGAGATAGTCCCAGGGACATTCTGGCATCATTCAGTAAACCTGAAGTTACAGACTCCCTAAGGCCCAGGAATTTCACCACTTGGGTAGAAAAGGTCCTCTACCCAAGTGAGACACAGACAGCACTGGTCAGATATGGAACATTCAAGTCAGTAAGAATCAGATGGAAAAACAAAGTGCACCTTACTATTCTCCAAGTCCACTCAGTGGTGAGTGTAGACACGGCTGCTTACATTAGTGAGTTCAAGACAGAGGAACAGATGCAGCAGCACACCATGGAAAATAACCAGATTGGTCAATAAATGCACCCATAATAAAAACAATAAAAAGAGAGACAGAGAACAGTATGGGCCTGAAAGCTAGAACCGAGGTGCATCTAAGAGGGAAGAGACCGAGTGGGGCAGACTATGGAGGGGCTGTGAGGGCACGTCCTTGTATGTGCTTTACATTATAAGGTTTTATGCATTTTTCTGTAGTGTGTTTGATTTCATAGTAAAAAAAAAGTTTTTAAGTGGAACAAAAACAAAGGTTTAGTGTTTAAGGGGTGGGGAGCAGGGAAAATTCTTCTACTGAGCTACAACAAAGACGGGGCTAGAGGTTAAGAAGCCACCTGCCACTTTGGGCTCCTTATGTCAACAGATGAAGAAAGTAGTTACAGCGGCATTTGCCAAGGTGACTGACACAGATTATCAGGGAACTAGATGATGCTCCACATGGGGATTAGGAAGAGTGTGTTGAAGATGCAAGAGGCTCCTAGAGAGTCTTAGCATTATCATGCTCTGTGATTAAGGTTGATGGGAAGCCATAGCAAACCAGTGCAGGCAGGATGACGAATGGCCCCTCCAGGTAAAGAACCAACTCCACTGAGGTACTTGGTAAAGGACAATGCAATAAGGAGTTATGAAGTGAAGGGAGAAGGAGCAAGTTAAAATAGTATGACCACGTGACTCGTTACAGAGCTATGACTGCACAAGCCCAGAGCATCTCCTCCTTATTTTATCATGAACACACTAGGCAAATGTCTTGGTTTTCTTTAGTCTCCATTTGTCTACCATGTAACATAAGGAAGACTGACTTTACATCAGCTTTTCAGTGCTAACTTTATAGCCAGCATAAAGTCACAGGGTATCAGAAGATGACTCAGCATCACTCAAGGACTGTGCCCAGTGATATGCAGCATAGGTGGACCCAAGTGTTCTTGAAGGAGATGTATATGGGTGCCAGGCTGACAAGGGGTGGCCATGTGATGACTTTATGTGTCTACTTGAGTGGCCAAAAGGCTGCCCAGAGAACTGGTACAATGCTTATGGAGTACCTGTGAAGCTAGTTCTGGGAAAGATTAGTATTTTTTTAATATTTTATTTGTTATGTTTATTTTATGTATATGAATGCATTGCCTGCATGGATATAAGTACACCTATATTGTGCAATGCCCATGGAGGTCAGGAGATGGCATCTGATCCCCTGGAACTGGAGTTACAGACAGTTTTTAGCTACCATGTGGGTGCTGGGAACCAAACCCAGGTCCTATGCAGGAGCAGCCAGTGCTCTTAACCACCGAGCCATCTCTCCAGCCCTGAGATTAGTATTATCATCAGTGGATGGAATAGAAGATCCATTCTATGGAGGGAGCATCATTCAATGCTTTCAAGGCCTGAATAAAAAGAAAAGGTGGAGGAAGGGCAGATCATCGCAATTCTGCTACCCATAGACAATGATGCTCCTGATTCTTGGTGGGACTGAGGTTAGACACTGACATCAACCCTTCCCCTGGTTCTCAGGCCTTTGGGCCTGGACTGGAACTTACACTGCTGGCCTTTCTGGGCCTCCAGCATACACTCAGCAGAACCCGAGATTCCTCAGCATCTGTGACCATGTGGGCCAATCTGGCCAGAATATCTCTCCATACACGTCTACCTATATCCTATTGCTCAGTGTCTCTGAAGAACCCTGACTAATACACATGGAGCTAATCAAGTATCCAATTTCACATCAAGGATCTCTACAAAAAAAGCACAATTGCCAAGTATTTTTCAGTTCTCAAGAACTCGAGCTAGAGAGACAGTTCAGTGATTAAGAGCACTGGCTGCTCTTGCAAAGGACCTGGGTTCAATTCCCAGCACCCACATGGCAGCCACTTTGGGTTCCTTATGACAACAGATGAAGAAAGGAGTTACGGCATTTGTCAAGGTGACTGACCCAGACTATCAGGGAACTAGATGATGCTCCACATGGTGATTAGGAAGAGTGTGTCGAAGATGCAGGAGGCTCCTAGGGAGTCTTAGTATTACCATGACCTGATCCTTAACTCCAGTCCAGGGGGATCCGAAGCCTTCTTCTGACTTCTATGGGCATGGCATGACACGGGTGCACTTACATACATGCAGGCAATACACACATAAAATTTTAATAAGTAAATAAAAAAAAAATCCAAATGTCACTTCCACCACTGCAACTGCAAGAATAAAGTGAACAAAAGGAATCAGCACAGTCACTTGACCCTCTTCTGGCCTCCTTAGGCACCCACACCCACACATCAACAAAAATCAATCTTTAAAAAGTTTAAAATTTTTAAAAAAGCATTAGCTAAGAATAAAATGTTATCCCTTTTGGACCTAAAAATATCTGATGAAAAAGGCACCTGGTCAGCTCTGAGTGAAGTCCTTTCCTGGAGTGACGGGTGCAGAGAGGCTAGGGAGCACTAACAAGCTAGTTAGTCCCAGCACTGGAGAGGGAGAGGCAGAGGGCAGGTAGATCTCTGTGAGTTCAGGCTAGCCTGGTCCACACAGCGAGTTCCAGGCTAGCCAGGGCTATGAAATGAGAGCTTTTTCAAAAACAAAACAGCACAACAACAACAATAAAATCTACAGCCAAGAATACCTGCCACAGACTTCATTTTAAGCCTTCCTGGGCTTAACTCCATACTGGAGTTGGAGGCTTGAGGTCAGGCCTAGCCCTCAGGACTGTGCTGCTGAGAACAAATATACAACCCAGTCACTTACTGAGTCTGCTCTGAAAAGCAGTCTGCTGAGTTAAGCACAATGCTTTTGACACCAGATAGGTGGGTTTTCTTCTCTTATCAATGCTGTAGGGCCCCGACCTGATGGAGCTTCAGACACTGGGTCAGGCCTCTCTGATGCCTAATGTGGACTGCTGGCAAAGGTCCTGCTGCCTAACTCCAACCACCAAAGAAAGCAATTCCCTGTGCTTCTCCTCTGAGCTCCTGAAGCTAAACTCCTATGTTATGTAGAGACTGTGGGGCACTAGCACACCAGATAGTTGCCACACACCACTGGATCCCACAGTAATCATTGACAGTCCATTTCTATTATGGGAAGCAAACAGACTAGTGGGCCACTGAGTTTTCCAAACCTGGAGCAACCCTCCGTACCATCTCCCCTCTCCACAACAGTACACATTCCTCAAACTCCCAACAGCGTAGAACCCCATCAGGCTGGGAGTGACTACACTGCTGCTGGAACGTCCACTTTCACTACAGTGAGTCTGTACACCTGGTCGTGTTTCACCTCCCTGCTCCAGACAGCCTTCAGGGGCAGAGGAACTCTGTCCTCAGGCCTGCATCTCTGCTGCCCTGCAACTCTGTGGGCCTCAATTGGGGCCTACCATCGGTTTAGTCCTGACACTACCTAGAGGAAGCACAGATCTCAAGCTATGGTTCATGCCCTTCATGGGCCACCCCAATTCAGATGTCATGCTACCTGGCTCCAAAGGCAGAGCTCCTGAGTAACTGACAGGGTCAAAGAACCCGGGGAAAAACAAACTCCATTTTCAGTCCTTTGTAGGGACACAGTAGGGCACACAAGGAGGAATGGCAGATGACAAGACATATTCAGTAAAGGCCAAGGGGCCCATGGAATAGGGGTGAGCAACCTTCTAGATTTTCACTGTCCAACTCAGAAACTCTCAAGCTTTACGTCTATAGAGGTTTGGAAGCTTCTTCACGTGGGCATGATAATTACTGGTCTAATCTCCCTCTCTGGCAACTGGGATTGGGACTGAAAGGTCCAAGCTCTAATCCAGGTCTGGTTTTGGTGGCCAGCCCCATCCGGACTAGTAACCTATCAAATCATCCTTGGGATCAACTGACATTTTTCAGTGTACTGTACCTTGAATCTGGAGTATCTCCCCCCAAAGCACGTTTGTCAAAGGCTTGGTTCCCAGCTTAGCACCAACTCTGCTGAAAGAGTGAAGGACACCAACTGAGCCAGTTCCTCAAACCCAGGATGAGTCAGTAAGAGGAAGAGCTGACTCAACAAGGTGCCTACTACACTCCAACAATAAGGATGCCTACTACCCTCCTCCAACAACAAGGATGTCTACTATTCTCCTCCAACAACAAGGGTATCTGCTACTTCTCCCACCTTTCTGGAAGTAGCCTCCACTGAAGTCACATGGCCCTGTCCCCAAGGAGCTTAACTACCCTGGACTTTGGGTCTCAACTGTAAGCCCATAATTTTCTACTAGGCTAGAAAGGGAACCGGCTGAAGAAAACAAAAGGTAAGTAAGTACTGTGCTGGTGAGGGACAGGATGCTGTACTTTAGATCACCCCTCCTCTCAGAAAGCCTCCTGTGGGAAGCCTGCAGCCAGCCTATCTGAAGCCTAAACGCAGCCCACACTGTTAAGCAGGAAGATGGCAGGTTAGCACATCATGCAGAGGCACCAACACACACCCAATGCTACCCACACCAGTTCTAGGCTGAGGGAAGCTGAGCCTTCCACCAACTACTTATTTTAGTGGAATAAGATCTGCTCGTCACGATGCACTTTAACACAATAAAACATAATTTGGCAGAATACCTTCAATTTGAAAACTGAAGTCTACCTAAATTATTGGCAGTCATGAAAACTTGATTCTCCAAACCCCACTACCTATACAGCAAGAGAAACCTAGTGCAACCACAGTGAGCCATGAGTCCAGGTCCCTGTTCTCCCTCCCTTCCATGTCTCTCAGGGACTTCTGTTACCCACAGGCTCAGTATGATGAGTTGTTCCCAGCTTTGGAGACTACCAGCACCTGCCCACTCAGATACCACCCTTTCCCACCAGGTATCTGCACTGAGCCAAACCAGTAACACTCCTCACCTGTTTCCTAACACTGAAGTGAGCTCTACACAGCTAATACCAGTGCTGTATAATAAATACCCTCACACTAAAATGGTCAATAAAAATCAGATGGCATGTGATAGAGATATTTCCTCAGCCAGCTGGCAAGATCTGCCTTCAGGAAATTCCTGACAAATGTGCTGTCCAAATACAGTAATGATGACATTATGCAGAACTCTGTCCTTAACTTCAGCAAACCAGACCTTCCAAGGCAACCCTGGTGGGTCACTTCTCCTCTTGTCCCTTGCATGGAAGGGAGGCTCCATCTCCTGGTCTATGCTGGCATCCTAACTAACCTCCCCGTACCTGTACCTGGCCTATCATCCACCTGGAAACAGAAAAAATACCCAGAACAGCTGCATCAGCCAGTGCCCAACACTTCCAATTCCCAGCAGGGGGGCAAAACGCATAATGACAGCAAAAGAAGCTGAAGTCATTTAAAAGGTCTTCCTCCCTGGCTGATTTGGCACTGATTACTCTCTTCCTAGAGAAAACGCCAGACTGCAAGAGGCTCACACACTGGGACACTGGCAATCGTGGTGTGGGGAAGACCTGTTTGATACAGGGGCTGCTGCCCCCACATTTCCCACAAACCCGAGGACTGAAGGTTGAGGACTACACACAAGGTTCAAGACAGATGGCTCTTGGACATGAGGCTCACAACTTGTCCAGGAGGCAGAGCAGCTCTCCTGGCTATCTGCAAAGGAGCCTGAAATGGCTTCAGGGTGTTGGGGTCCCACCTGGGTTGACAGTAACACCTTCTTAGAGCATCCAACAGCCACAGCCACAAACCTCAGACCTGTTTTGTTAGCTGTAAACATCAAACACTTCCATGCTTCCCTTAGGAGGATCAAGAGAGGGCAGTGACAGAACCATTAGACCTAGTCAGCAGGGAGTAATCGGGTCAGTGGGAAGAAGCTCACTCAAATCTTACTGTAGTCAGTTCACTCAGCAACCCCACTGTTCAGGCTCTTCCAGAATGGCATTCCATTGTTAAGTGAAATGTCAACTCTCTGCTACAGGTGGCATTCTGCTGGAAATCGAGTTCTTTCCAAGACTATATAGAAACTCTACCAGAGCTAAAGACCCTGAGGGGTGAGATGCATGTCCCAGGATGCCTGGCCTGTCAGGGATAAAGACTGACTATCTGCTTAGATGAAATGGTGGGGACTATCCTTGGAGGAAACCAATCCCAGTCTGTCAGATGGAGCCCAGGGGTCTCCAAAGGAGGGACTGGGCTGGAGAAGGGACAGAAGTTCTCAAGCTTTCCTCTCACACTCAGCATTACTTGGACCCACTCTGTAGTCAGATAAAGTACAGCAGGCACTATAATGCTGGAAGGAGCTGGAATGTCATCACAAACTACACAGGTAGTGGGCCAAAAAGTGTAGGGCACAGTGCAGCAAAAGATCATCTTGTTCCATCCAATACCCTCAGTCAATACAGACAATCCATAACTAAGCATGGTCTCCTGGGAGGAGACAGCCAGTAGCTGCCAAATCACATGTTCTAGTAGGTAGCCTGGTACCTGCAGCTCCACAGATGCCCTGAGGAGGGCCAGGGGCCATGTGCACATCTGCCAGGAGACCTGGGGAAGTTGTCTCTCTCCTGAGATTTAAGGAGAACGAACCCAGACTGAGGACGCCAAACCCAGGCCTCTTCCTGGAGCCCAACAGAAATGCATTTCTGGGGTCTTCCTGTGTGTACCCCTCTGCTACACACTTTACAGTCTGGCCTGACACAAGGGTACAGGGAGCCATGAACAAACACAACCCAGTACTAGCATGAAAGTGAACCCAGGGAGTGAGTGACAATGCCTGTGGAGCTGGAGAGAAGTGGCAGTCCCCACGGAGCAAAAGGAAGGGAGCTGCTCACCCTGGGTTCCCCTGGACACCCCAACAGCTAAGAGCATGAGCACAGCACTAGGCTCTGAAAGAAAACCTGGCAAACACAACAGATGACTGGGGAGGTCCTGGAATGGAAGGTTAGAGGTATCTACTTGGATCTAGCATTACCTAGGAGCCGGCCTCTGGGCATGCCTGGGGGATCTACTGATTACTGGCGCTGTGGATAGCCACTCTGGGCTACACAGTGGAGAAAGCAAGCAGGTCAAGCACTCCTGCACTTAGTGCTTCCCCCACGGCTCTCTTCTGTGGATGTGGTGTGACCAGCTGCTTCCAGTCCAGCAGCTCTGACTTCCCCATTATAATGGACTGTACCTTACCTGTGAGCTAAAATCAACCCTTTCTCCTTCAGTTGCTTTTGTCAAGAGTATTTTTTCACAGCAACAGAAAAGAAACTAAGACACTAGCTAAGTGAAAAATTTCCAAGGACAGACTTCAAAGATGAGCCAAAAACTGTGCAGCCCACTATCCAACCACTGGAAAGTCCTACAGGAGAAAAGGGATCAAGGCAGAAGGCATGAAGAGCTGAAAAGGAGAACTACCTCAGCTGATGAAAACCTGACTTTGCATTCTGAAGGGCTCTACCAAGTTCCAGGCATCTTCTATATGAAGTACACTCCATATGGTGAACACTGAAACGTTCAAGAGTGTGGGGAAAAAGATTCTTGTAAACGTCCATAACATTTGAATCTTAAAGGTCAATGGACAGAAAACACATCTGACAAGGACCAATCTGTTAACAGTGCAAATAAGCAGGGAACGGAGTGACCTACAGAATACCCGCATGTACAAGATTCCGCCACTGGCCCCCAGGGGACAGCTGGTCACCCTACAGTTCAGGAGTCTCACAGGGATATCTACACTTGAATCCTTAGGGGACACAGGCTAGAACTCAAGCCAAGCATTAAGGCAAGACAGAAATCAAAGCACACAGTTCAGTCCAGAAGAAATAAAACTGTTTGCATATGACATGACCACCCGCAAAGAAAACCCCTAGAAATCCACCCAAACCAGCCCATAACTACAACAGTTCCATGGCGTCACAGGTTGCACGATCAACAGCCAAGAACAGACACTCAAGGCACACAAGGACACAGACATGAAAACAGTACCTTTATATGGCTCCAGTTGAATGAAACTTGAATAGAAACTTAACAAAACACGAGCATGATCTGTACTCTGAGAACTTAAAAATGCTGTTGAGGGGCAGAGGGGATGTCTCAGTCGGTAAAGTACTTGCCTGGCAAGCAAGAGAACCTCTAGGACTCACATGAAAATGCCAGGCATAGTGGCACACATTTATAATCCCACACTGAGGAGGTACGGGAATCTTGCTGATGAGCTCCAGACCAATGAGAGAGTCTGTCTCAAAGGAATGGCCAGGGTTCCTGAGGATGATGCTCAAAGCCATCTTCTGTCCTCCACATGCATACACTATACCCAGACACAAATATGCACATACACATACATGTAGACACTATGCCTAGACACACACAAACACACACACACCTGCAATTACTTTACCTAGATACAAACATGCACACCCTATACCTAGACACAAACATGCACACACACATACATGCACACACTATACTCAGATACACACAAACATGCACATACACATACAAGCTGGTAAGAGAAGTGAAAGATGACTTAAACAAATGGAAAAGCATTCATCTTCTAAGCTGGAATGTCCTGAACCTCCAGTCTCCTGGCCTTGTGCCCATTCTTTCTCATAGCACCAGTTCCCCTCACTCAGCATCCACATTCCTTTTGGGCTGACCCTTGCATCTCACAACTCCTGCTTGACTGTCCTTCAGATCTTTACCTCCCATTCTCAGGAGCTTGGGGGAAGTCAGCTTTCTGCTGACCTGCTGTCAGCCTAGAATAGCAGGGTCACACTCCAACTCCAGTGGTTCTGCTCCTTGGTGCAGATGCCTGGGGGCAACAGTATCACCAGCACACTATCATCAGTACTAGCTCCCAAGCACACTGTGAAAGAAAGCAGTCCATACCCACATCCATAGACTGGGGGAAACCAGCTATGGTGCATACATGCCACAGCTGACAAGAAAAAGAAATGAGGGGTTCAGGAGGTAGCTCAGTGGCTAAAGCACTTATGACACAAGTGTGAGGCCTGGAGTTCAGATCCCCAGTGGCCACGTTACAAGCTGGGCAGGTGTCAGGGCTGTCTGGAATCCTGGCACAAGCTGGCTTACTAGGCTAGCCAAATCAGCAGCTCTGGGTTCAGTGAGAGACCTTGCTCAGTAGATAAAGATGAGAGGAATCAAGGAAGACACCTGACACACACATATGAATATGCATACACACAAAAGAAATGAAATGAACCACACGAGACACCATGGATGACCACAGTGGGAAGAAAGCTAAGCCCAGCACAGTGTTCACACCAGTTTCATCTCTAAGAAGGCAAGCAGGCATCGAGAGGGGTGGACCTGAAAGTTGAAGGAGCAGAGACAGGTGACGGTGCTGCTCTGTGTGCTAGGCAGCAGACATGAGCTGTTTGAGCCTCAATACTCACCACTTGTTCACCTGTACACAGATTTCACATCAGAATCTTAAATTTCATTGTAGATAAATTTTTATCTTTAAAAAATTGAAGGATGGGGAGAGATGGCTCAGCAGTTAAGAGCACTGGCTGTTCTTGCAGAGGACCTGGATTTGATACCTAGCACCCACATGGTAGTTAACAACTGTCCATAATGCCAGTTTAGGGAATCTAAAACCCTCTTCTAACCTCCACGGGCACTGCATGACACGGGTTCACTTACATACATGCAGGCAATACACTCATACACGTGAAATAAAAAATAATAAATATTTTTAAAAAATGGAATGAACTATTTTACGATAGTAACAATGAAGTAATAAGCTTAAAAGTTCCAAGATGCTATGGACAGCCTGACATTCTGCTTAAAGTTAAAAATTATGGCAATTTCTTAAAATACATCTTTTCAGAATTATACGGAACCCAGTAGGTTCCATATAAAGTAGGCAGCATGGACCTGAAAGGCAGCTGCCCAGAAGGCAGATGTCAGAGGGTAGTTGGAAGAGGTGCCAACAGTGCATATAACATTATTGGATAAACATACAAAGCTGGACAGTGCCATACATTTATTATCCCAGTGCTTGGGAAGTAAACGCAGGAGAATCATGATTTCAAGTTCATCCTTGGCTACATAGTGATTCAAGGCCAGTCTCTACTATATGAGCCTCTCTTAAAAAATAAAGTTGGGCATGGTGGTGCACACCTTTAATTTCAGTACTTGGGAGGCAAAGGCAGGTGGATCTCTGTGAGTTTGAGGCTAGCCCAGTCTACATAGTGAGTTCCAGGCCATCTGAGTGAGGCTACAGGGAGATCCTGACTCAAAAAGACCAAAAAAAAAAAAAAAAAAAAAAAAAAAAGTAAAGAAAACATATATACAGGTTCAGGTACAGTGATTCACACTTGTAATCACTAGGAGCTTAGGCAGGAAGATTGTGAGTTCTGGACCAGCATGGGCTACATAGTGAGACCTTGTTTCAAAAACCAAATAAGTGAAATAAAATACGCAGGCAAACAGAAACAAATAAAAGGGCTATGGACAAATGAGGGTGTCCCGAACCAAAGATACCTGGCTCAAGTCTGTGTTCCTGAGCTTCTGAGACCAAAGTCTAAATAAGAGAAGAAAGTGAAACTGCAATGCCTACGCAACAGAGCTGAGCAATCAGACAAGGCCACCCTTGCCCTCTGGAGTGCCTCTCCAGGTAGGTTTCTAGAGAAAGGCTGAAACATGAGGACACTAACCTGGGTCCCTAAGGCTGGGAACATAACAGATAGAATAAACACAAATGTATAAGAGACCCAGTCACGAGCTGAGTGGCTCAATGATAAAGTAACAAGACTTGAGGATAATGAGCCAAAGGGCAGAACGTAGCCCCAGCACTGAGGAAGGGGCCTGGTGCCTGCCATGGCTCACACTAGCTGTACACAGGGTCCTATTATGGCTAAGGCCTCACAGTAGTGCAAACCACTTTGCTGGGGCACGTCCATGATCCATATCCCTGTCCCCTCATCAAGAGCAGTGCCAGTCAAGTTGTCCTTACCTCTCACCAAGCATAGACAATGCCCAGGAACAAAGCTGCACACGTGATGCTCGGAGGCAGAGCCCTAGCAGCCACCCCCACTTTGCCTCATCTGAGCTGTTCTCACTCAAACTAGACACACACAGCCCTCTCCGCATCTCCAGCCTGAGGTCCCTGTTCAGTATTGACTGTTCTGTGATAGCACATGTGAGTTCCTAAGACTGCCTAGTGACCAAATGATGATGGACAGAAGGAACCGATTTGGAGGGGGACCAGAAATTGTCCAGTAAAGAAGGAACTGCAGCCCAGCATCCCTGGATTGAGCTAGCATTGAAATGCTTCCACAGGATTGTGTCTACAAGCCAGGAGCCCAATTCTCGAACCAATTCAGATATATAAAATTTCTATATTTTTAAAGCCAGACTTTCTGATGCTTTGCCTTCCAGAGTTTTGAAGAATATCCAACACAAATAACTAAGATGATGACAGTGTCTAAGCGAGAAGTGGAAATAAGGCTACTGAACTTAAAATGTAATTGAGGATCTCCAACTTGTCACCACTGTCCATACAGCTGTTTACAAGATTTGAGTGTAACCCTCAAAGAAGCCCATGATCGCTCACTCAGGTTCCAGCCAATTTTCTTATTCCAGGTTGAAATATCAAAGCTCAGTGAATGAGATGAGTCATCTACAGAGGTCCCAAGTACACAAAGCAGGAGCCTCAGCAGGGAAGGACGAGCTGGATGGAGGTGCTCAAGGCTCACCTTCTGACTAAGAAGTCTGTGGCCCATCCACTGCAACTGTTTTGTTCCCAGGAATGACCCATAAGCAAGACACAGTTAATCTCCAGGGTTCACCAGCACTCAGTTAGCACACAGTCACCTGTTTCTAATTTCTGTCACAATACACAATCTGAGGCATATCTGTGTACAAATCTTTCCCAAGATAATGAAAAGTGACATTTAAGAATCAAGGGCATAACATTTTTAAAGTTCTTGAACAAAATGTACAATCACACTGTCAACACAGTACCAAGTCACACTGTTTGAAATACTGAGTGCCTACATTTTGAAAACACCTTATTAATTTGCTTTTTGGAAGGCTCTTGCTAAGTTACTTTATTTGATCAAAAATTTTAAATTTTTGTATTTTTTAAAAGTTTATTCATTTTTATTCTATGTGTCTGAGTGCACCCATGTTGTGCAGTGCCCACAGAGGACAGAAAAGGACATCAGATCCTGTGGAACTGGAGTTATGGATGGGTGTTAGCCACCATGTGGGTGCTGGGAATCGAACCTAGGTCCTCTGCAAGAGCAGCCAGTGCTCTGAACTGCTGAGCCACCTCTCCAGCCCACAAATTAAAAATTTTAATTTAGTTTTAATTTGCTTGATTTGAATCTCTGCAGAAGTCTACCAGTCACCTGCCTGTCCACATCTGATTCAATGCTGACTCTGCCTATGAATCTGCTGTGTTGTTGCTGTCACGAGCTACATCTCTTACATGTTGTAGCACAGTTCTGTGTTTGTCTTGATGTCTCCATATTCTCTGTGGTACTCTATGTTTTCACATAATCTGAGTCACTGTTAATTCAATGATATGGTAGCAACAGCGACAAACTAGCAAACGTGATTTCTGAGGCTGATCGCAACATATCTGAAAAATTATTTATGGGAACCACACTGAAATGCATAACCATTATTCAATCAACATATGGAAAGCCATTATAAACAAAACAGAGAGCTACTTACTGAATCCAAAAAGCAAAGATAAGATCCCATGCTCTGTAGGATTGCTTGGTTTTTAGAATACCCAACTGTTGGAAAAAAAAAAGAAAACAGCTCTTTTACAATTCAATTTACAACAGCACAATGTTGAATGTAGTTTATACTCCAGGGCAGCAAGGGACATCTCACACTACTGCTACCAAAACTCCAGGTTCATTTTTGAAAGAATGAAAGGAGGCAAACAGAAGGTAATGTCCATGCTCACTGATGATATCAGAAGTCCACGGATAAGGCCTAAGAGGCTCAGATAAGGCATAAAAGCACTTGGAATGATTAAAAGTAAAATGTCCTTAGAGAGAGTCAGAGACTGCTTATGTGGGGGCAGCCCTGAGCCCACCGCCTGTGACTGGATGGTAAATGTCCAATCTGAACCCCTCATGGGCCCTAGCTGAGCACTGTATCCATTCCGAGGTGTCTGCTACACCTGAGTGAGAGCATGCCCGGCCCAGGTCAGAGCACGTACACTCAGCTCTGTCTGCTGCATGTACTGCTCCGTGTGGACCCTAAATATTCAGGACTGGGCTGCCCAAATGCACACTGGAAAAAGGATATTTGACAACAGGCAGGAAGAGCCAGGGCTGCACACAGCAATATAGGTGACTCTCACCTTAGTACTGAACAAAAACAGCAGACTCAAAGAAGCAAACACTGCAAGGGTCATGCAACCCAGAGTAAAGAGATCCTTCTGGGCTTACAAACTGGGAAAGTGGTTGTCCTAGATGGAGGAATCAGCTGGGCCATGGGCCTGAGGGCCTGAGAGACTGGTAATGCCTTATCACCAGGGGTGCTGCCACATAGTACGTTCAATATTGTACAATTCTATGTGTACTTTTCTGATGGTTATTAAAGTGTTTAAACAGAAGGCTTAAAAGACATCGGCCAGAGCCTGGCATAGTGCCACACAGTGACAGAGGCAGGCAGATCTCTGTAACTTCAAGGCCAGCGTGTTTTACATATAAGTTCCAGGTCAGCTGGGGCTGCAGTGAGACCCTATCTCAAAAATTAAAGAAAAAAAAAAAAAAAGACACCAGGCAGAGAGAGAGAGAGAACTGTGCCAGAATTTATACAAACAGAAAACACAACTACAGGAGAGATCTCTGGAGAGCACCTGGCAACTCAAGGCAGTCACGTGCTCTGGA
Source organism: Eospalax fontanierii (assembly GCA_035773235.1). Classification (NCBI taxonomy): domain Eukaryota; kingdom Metazoa; phylum Chordata; class Mammalia; order Rodentia; family Spalacidae; genus Eospalax; species Eospalax fontanierii. Next base: position 96,398,016 of record CM069531.1, read on the forward strand.
GGAGTTGACTATTGGGCTGGGTAGGCTCAACTTTGCCCTATAAATCTGGAAAGCACTGTGCAGAAAGTGACACAAGTTCAGCCTGGTGCCAAAGATAGATGTATTACAGGGGTGTAGCCCAGAAGAGGGTACTGATGGGGTTTTAAGAAGGAGGAACTGTTCTCGGAAGAGAGACTACCAACACCTGAATCACATTAACCAGATGGCTCCAGAGTTGATGCCACCAAGAAAAGTCACACAAAGCAAAACAGATGTGTGCAGAGTTGAAACAATAAATCTTGTTGGTATTCGAAGTTAGGACAAGCTGAAGAAAGTTGTCAGTCCCGAGGGAAAGCAGCCAAATGTGCATTTCAGCCAACTATGACACTCCCCGACTTTCTGCTGTGAGGAGGGAGGTCTCTCACATGGGATCTGTTATTATGGGAGGGAGGGGTAATGCTTCAACTGAGAAGCAAGATATGGAAGGCTACCCAACTCACACCCCTAAGATCCAACCCCAAATAGTATCTTCTGTAGGGCTCACACAAGGGTTTAATTTCCAGCATTAATCTCCAGAACCTGCCTAGTCGAAACTAGTTGACAAAATGGCCCCAGAGGACATGAGCCTGCTCTGACCCTGGGGTGGACTTCCAAGCATCAGGAAGCCCTGCTGTAGGGCAGAGCAAAGCAAACACAGAGAATACTTCATAAGAACCTCAACAACATAAGAAAGGAAAACAGGAAGGAACTTCTCACATGCACATTTAAATGAGCAGGATCTGGAGTCAGGTGGGTTTTTTAGTCTTTTTGAGACAGGGTCTCCTTGTAGCCCCAGCTGGCCTAGAACTTACTATGTAGAGCAGGCTGGCCTTGAACTCACAGAGATCCTCCTGCCTCTGCCTCCCAAGTGCTGGGATTGAAGGCATGTGCCCCCACTCCTGGCTGGAGTCAGGTTTTGAGAGAGGAACGGAATCCCTGAATTTGTATAATGAAGGCTGGCATATCTCACCAAGGATACCAGCAGTTTCTCACAATGAATCTTGTGTTTAACAAAGTCAAGGACTTTGCTCTAATATATTTGCCTCGAAGAAAGTTAAATGTTTGTGCAGGGGCTCCATGTCTGGGGAGGCCAGGCTCTTTGTGAGGGGAGCCTGTTGCCATGGCTCTAATGGGAAAAAGCCAGCTTGGTGGAGATAACACTCTTTACTCCTGGAGAGGAGCAGTGGACTAAGCTTCACTCTGCCTTTAGCAAAGGGCCTCATAATAAATTGTGTTCCTGTTATAAGATAAAGTCATAAAAAAGGGAGTCCTAGCACATTTCAAATGACTCAACACTCCTGAAAGCAGACCTTTACCAAGGTAGCAAGTTCTATTTAAGATAGTATAAGAAAGTACGTCCTTACATAGTATGAAATGAACTCCACTGTGCCACACAGGACTGCATTAAGTCTTCCCGCGGACAACAAGGTGATGACTTCTCCCAGTGAACCACCTAGGTCCTTGGTTTTACACTGTCCTTGTCACAGACGTGGTTCAGTGACAGGTAAGTTACATTTCATAAAAGACAAAATTTGTTTTTTAAATGGAGATAAGGGATATCAGTGGCCAAATGCATTTTCATTCAGTGGTAGTATATGCAAAACTTCTCAACTAATGAGTAGTATCAAAGGACAGTAGACTGGTTTAAAAAAATTTTTTTTACATGCTTTTAAAGTTGAAACAGACATTCTATTTTAAGTATGTTCAGCTTCTTATTTCAAACTAAAGATCATAAGAACAGGAAATAATTTGCAGAAGATATTAACATGAGGAGGAGGAGGGAGGGGAGGGAGAGGAGGAGGGGGAAAGAAAGGAGGGGAAGAGGGAGGAGGAATGTGGGCAACACTAGGGAACACACATGCATAGAGGCCCTGACACTGCATGGCAGGACGACTTCACCCTCACAATACTCCAACACCACCTGCTGCTACAGCCTACTCACAAGGAGAGTGAGGCAGAGTGTGGTCAATTCCAACAAGGGTCTTTACCCAAAGCTCTGGACTCATGCTGCTCTCTGACCTCAGAGCACTGCCTTGGCCCCTGATCTTCCTGCCTCCACCTCCCAAGTGCTGGGATTAGGTGTACAACACCATGAATGGCTTTAGAAAAATATTCACAGCTGGGCATGGTAGCGTATACCTTTAATTCCAGCACTCAGGGAGGAAGAGGCAGGTGGATCTCTATGAGATCAAGGCCAGTGTGTGCACATGTATGTGTGCACAATTTGTTTTTGTATATGTGCAGATACATATCCGTCTGCACGATATTCAGGCCTCAGGGCAACCTTGGCTTTAATTCTTTGGATGCTGTCCACCTTTTTGAGACAGGGTCTCTCACTGGCCTGGAGCTTGCTAAGTAGGCTAGGTTGGTTGTCCAATGAGCCCCAGGGACCATTCAGTCTCCAACTCCCCAGTACTCAGGTTACAAGCCTGTCGCCATGTCCACCTTTTTCTTTAATGTGAGTTCTGGGGTCAAACTCAGGTCTTCATGTTGACAAGGCCAATAAGGCTAGCACTTAGTCCTAAAAAGTATTTTTATTGAAAAATAATGTTCTTATCAGGCTAGAGACATGGCTCAGTGGTTAAGAGCACTGGCTGCTCTTGCAGAGGACCCAGGTTCCATTCCCAGCACTCACATGGAGCGAACAGCTGTCTGTAACTCCAGTTCCAGGGGATCTGACACCCTCCTCAAACCTCTTCAGGCATCACACATGAGTGCACTTACAACATAAAGGCAGTACATTCATACACATAGAATAAAAATAATAAAATACTTGTTAAAAGCCAAAGACCTTCCTATTAAAAAATGTCATTATCCAAAAAGTAAAAAAATAATAAAGAAGGGGCTGCAGAGATGATTCAGTGGTTAAGAGCACTGACTGCTCTTGCAGAGGATGTGGGTTCAATTCCCAAGACCCCCATGGCTGCTAACAACCATCCATAAGTCTAGTTCCAGAGAATCCAACACCCATTTCTGGCTTCCACAAGAACTGCACACATGTGGTACACTTACAAACATGCAAGCAAAATCTCACACACATAAAAATAAACAAATCAAAATAATTCTCTTAAGCACTGTTCATGCTGAACTGCTTTCTCAGACGGCACACCCCAGGTAGAATGGCTCAGGGTGTGTCTCAAGAGGCCAGGTTCTGCTGGGTCTTGGCGGCCCAATGGTGCTCATATATACACCTGTATCTCACCCAGAAGAGCAAAGTCAAGATGAACTAAATACTGGCAGGAGCCAATGAGGGCAGCAGCACTGGCAGAGGAAGATTTCAGGTTGAGGGTGTGAAGTATGAACTACTTCCCTGAAGCAGACAAGCCATTTTTATTGATAGCTGACAGAAATGTTCATCTTTTGAGGGTGCTCTGAGGTCCTCAAGACATCTAGGCCCAGTAGTATTCTGTGCTACCCAGATTGGTGTCTGTCTAGGGACAATGACAGCCCCTGCCCCAAAGACAGAGCAATACAAGGGTCACCAAGCACAGCCAAGTATGGTGCCATTAGCCTGTAATGCCAATACTTGAGTGGCTTGAGACAAGAGAATGCTGTGAATTTGATGACAACCCCAGCTGTACAGTGAGATGGTGTCTTAAAAAAACATTAAGTGAGACCTGGAGACCTGAGATCACACAGCTACCACCACCAGCCATGCACTTCCAAGTAGCCATTCAGATGCAGCATTAGCAGGAGAGTAGGAGCAGGAAGGAGGGTGGCTGTACAGAACCAGGTCTGGCAGCAGCAAGGCTGGTTTGTCTCTCTCCCTTTCCCTCTCTAACCCGGAATAAACCAAGTATAATCACGTCTCCTGCTTCCTCAACTTCTGTCCATTCAATTCTACTCTGAGTCCTCGGAGGAACTGGAGAGCCTGAACTCGGGGACTTACATACTGGATCTGAGCAGGACCTAGCAGCAGGCCTTACATACCCAAGCCCTTACAAGGTGTGCTCTACCAGGAACCCAGCCTGTAACCGGCCTGCCCTTGAAATGCATTGGGGCTGTATGAACTGCCCCTTAGAACATCATCTGTCAGAAATGGGGCATGCTATGCTACTCTTCAAAATGTTTCAGAGTAGTAGCTCTCAACCAGGTATTCACCTCAATTCCTAGGTTACTTCCAAAACTTCCAATAGTGAAACAGGACTGTACCCCAGACAGATTCTAAGGACATCACAGGCAGAACTGGATAACTGGATTTAAAGCTTCCCAGATGGCTCCAATATGCAGCCCACACTGAAAGGTGGCTCAGTGGGTAAAGGCACTTTTCTCCAAGTTTGAAGACCTGAGTTTGATCCCCAGAACCCACACTGAGGAAGAATAGCACTGATTCCCACAAGTGGTCCCCTGATCTCTACACATGTGCAGTCATGTGTATATCTGCATCCACACCCAAACCCAAACTAAATAAATGGTATATTCTTAAAAAAGAAAAATATAGCTCTTAGCCAAAGAGGACCCATCTGTCACTACAGAGTGACCTTTCCGCCCTACCCTCCCCTTTCCAACCTCAAGCGATATATTAGGCATACTTTTTTTTCAAGTACATGGCAACATTAAGGTCCCTGACTTTCACAATTAGAAGACTAGAAAGCAGATCATTTAAGCTTAAAAATGGAAGAAAAAACAAACAAGTCTTGATTCAACACCATGAAATTTCAAAATTAAGACATACAAAAGTATCTTTTTAGTGCCTTTCAAAGACGATACCTTTAACACAATAGCAAAGTGATGCACCAGAGGGAAGCGGCGGAGCCTGCAGCTCTGAGAAAAAGGATTTTGCCCTTGGAGTCCCCAGAACAGCCAAACCATCAGTGGAGCAGGAGGCAGAGGCAGGTAGACCTCCTGAGATTGAGGCCAGCTGGGTCTGTGCAGTGAGATCCAGGTCAGCAGAAAAGTAGGAACTGAAATCCTTTTTCTCCCACAGCCCAGACACATAAGATTATTTCAAGTAGCTCCAGAAGACTGAAAGGGACACATAAGAAGATAAAGGTTTAAAGGGAAGTGGGAGAAAACAACAGTATGCGATCAAGGGAAGAAAGAGAGAAAACAGCAGGATGTGACCAGAAACTGAGGAAGAGAGGCTGCAGAGACAAGAAGGTCGAAGGCTGAGGTAACATGCAGGAAATTCAGCTTCCAGGCACCAGGGCCTGGCTCCATCAGAATCAGCACCTAGCAAGCTCTTCTGTGAGGACATACTCAGTACTATCAACACTGCATCCATGAAGTCTCAATGCTGGGACCCACCTATTGCCAAAAGAGGCAGCAGAGTTACAGAACAGGACAGCAGGCCCTGACAGTGGCACTCTACTATAACGAAAGCTCTAGAGGGAAGACCCAGGGCCGTTTTCCTGAAGTGGTCCCAGTGACTTCTTCCTTCACTGCCTGCAGATCCTTCCTCACCACAAGGCAGCGTTCATTAACTAACCAAAGCGGATGTTAATTTGTGAAAAGAAGTAAATCGTTTTTGTCTGTTGGGCTGTGAGGCCACTGCGAGGAGGGCTGAATGGTGGACCCAGTCACCTGAGGGTGAGCAGCAAGGCTCTCTCTCATCCCAGTTTCCCCATGGCTCTTAGGTGGCTGCCCCATGATCACCTGCTTCCTTCCTTCCACTGTCAGGAGATCAAGATGCAGCCATCACTAATTCAACTCCATCCTTTAGCCTTCTCCACCTCAACCAAAACTAGAAAAGCAAAAACTAGAATAAAGACATAAAAGTATACTACCTGGAGGCTAGAGAGATGGCTCAGCAGTTAAGAGCACAGGCTGCTTCTGTAGAGGACCCAGGTTCAATTCCCAGTACCCACATGGTGGCTAACAACCATCCATAACTCCAGTTCCAGGGAATCAGACACCTTCTCTGGACCTCCGTGGGCATTGCACAACACGGGTACACTTACAAACACGCAGGCAATACCTCATACACATAAAATAAAAATAATAAAATACATATTTTTTAAAGTATACGATCTGTTTGGGTTATACCCACACAGAAGGTCCAAAATAATGCGTGAAAATTCTACATGAGGTAGAAGAGGTGGCAAACCAATAACGCTGGCTAATCCCACCCCAGGACTCAGATCTCTGGAAGCTGCGGGGCAAGAGGATGCCACAGCACTGTTAGGGCACCCTACTGATTTGTACACAGAAACAGCCACTCCACATGCAGAAGGCTGCCCACCTCAGCCAAACCGCATGAAAAGAGGAAGATGGGAGGGAGGGTGAGGGGGAAAGAAGGCAGAGAAGAGGGAGAAAAGGGAAGGAGGGAGGAAGAAAAAGAGGATGAGGAGGAAGGGAGAGCGGACAGTCCAAGAGTTGCAGGCTGGCTTCATGAGGGCTAGCCCACCCTCAGGGAGAGGGCTAGAGTCAAAAAGGAAGCAGAAGGGACATCACGCTTGTAATGTGGGAGCTGGTTCATCACAGGGCTGCCTGCCAGCGTTTACACATGCTGGCACATATAAAAAGCTGATAGGATCCATGGCTGCAGACAGCCACTATAAGAAAGGTTCCTGGAAGTCCTCCCGCCAGACGGGCAGTAGGATTGCAAAGGATTCTGGAAATGGGGCCACAGCAGGGAAAATGAGATATTTTCTCTTCTATTCAAGTCGTTTTCATGGAGCATGGACCATGGGAGCTGAACTGGTGACAATGTGCTGAGGGTTCATGACCACATAAAGCAAAGTGGGGTGGCCAAAGGGCAGTGTGCAGTCAAGGGTCACACTGCAGTGCTGGGGCACACAACACGCAAAGTGGGGCCAGAGGTGGAAGCACTCAATCTAAGTTCCAGGCTGACACTGAAACAGCAGAGCACAAGGACTCAGAGCCAGTGAGTCAACAAGGCAGATAAACGGTCACTGCAAGATAAGACTGAACTATGCTCAGAATGAGCACCAGTGCTCTGTTCCTCAGCAAAGCTGCTGAAAAGCTCTCCCCAAACACCATTTACGGTCTCTGGAAATGGCTCTTAAGGCACAAGCAAATGTTGAAAAATCTCCCCAAACTCAGTATGCACACTGGATATCTACAGGTGTAGACTGAGACAGCCCTCTTTTTCTCCCCGGTTTGGCAAAGTCGAAGCTAATGACTACTGGGATATGAGGGGCCTCTCCTGGTCCCCAGGTGCAGGGGACCCAGGACAGCACAATTCTCCAGCAGCTGTGAACTAGGTCGCAGGGGAACTGTCTGCGAACTAGAAACCCCATCTGGCCCCTGCCCTCATGGGACAAAGACTCCTTCTATCTTGGCAGCGGTAGGTGTCCTGAGAATACTGAGGCCCCAAATGTGCTTACCTTGGCTTGTGGAGCAGGCATTCCATGTGGAGAGGCAAGCTGAGTTGGTAACAGGAACTGCTGCCTCACCAGCCACAGGCCCTCAGCTCCTTGAGTGAATTTGGGCAGAGAAAAGCTCCCACCATCTCATCAGCACAGAGCTGTGACTGGAACGTGCAACCAGGAGGAAGCAGGCTCAGCGGGCTTCAGACAACAAAGGCACACACCTCACTCACAACAGTGTGCAGAAGTTCAGGTCTGAGTGCTCTGAAACACTGCAGGGATAGTAGGGACAGGCACCCAGGAGGAGCCTAGCAGGTTCACCACAGATGCTGAGACACTCCAGGAAGGCCTGACACTGATGGAAGAGAGTTCAGAGGACTCCTCCTGAAGACAGAAACACTTCAAACACTGACCTTAGGAACTATCCCTTCAAAGGGACTGGAGTTTGACTGGATTATTCTCTGTAGCAATATATGCATCCGATGGTGTCAGGGAAAACAGAGCAATCAGCTCAGTTATTGAGGCTGAGAGTGAGGTCAGAGAAAGAGCTGAGACCAGTAAAGACCACTGCCATTCCAGGTGACAAACCTCAGGAGCATCACCAAGCAGGGGAGCAATGTCAAGAACTAGCCTGGCAGCAGCCAAACCAAATGCATGCTATCTACCCTGTCAATTTCCAGCAGAAAACAGAAGATATGCAAAGAAACAGGAAAGCATGCCCTACATGCTGGACAAAGGGCAGTCAGCAGAAACTTCCGGTGAGTTTCCAGACAGCAGCTTTGAAGCAGAGAGTCAAAGTCAGTCTTATAGATATATTTAAAGCAAAGGAAATCAAGATTAAAGAAATAAAGACATAACAATACTGTATCAGAAAGAACACATTAACAAAGGTACAGAAATAAGAACAAAGAATCAAGTAAAGATTCTGATACCAAGAAGTATAATAATAGAAACTGGTTTTTACTAGAGGGCCTAAGACTATATTGTATTGGCGGAAGAATTAGAGAAACTTGAAGATAGATGAAGATTTTGCTACCTGAAGAACAAAGAGAAAAAGAATGAGGAGAAACACAGAATGTGGGACAACATTAAGGACACCAGACACCACGGTGTGTGCACTAAGAAATGAGCAGGAAAAATACCAAGTTATAATGGCTGAAAACTTCCCAGATACATTAAAAAATATTAGTCAACATCTAGGGTGCCAAACCATCTCCAACTAGGAAAACACAAAAGAATCACAACACAGTAAAAATAGGGAAAGACAGGACCAATCTCATCATCTTCAAGAGGCTTACAAGGCTGCCAGCAGGGCTCTCTAGAGGAACAACATTATGAATGAGTGAACAGGGATGCATTAGGCTGTCTAACACTGGCTTCTCCAGAGAAGCCAAGAACCTGGCAGCTGCCTGGTCCATAACACTCATATCTTTAAGAGACTATAACACAAAGAAAAGGTAAGTGTGGCAAAACTATCCCTCAAAGATGAAGAAGAAATCAGGACATCCCCAAATAAACAAAAGCTCTGAAGGAGTTCATGAAAGCAGGCCTACCCCACCCCTCCAGATGAAGAAGGGCCTCCTGGGAGTCCATGATAGCAGGCCTGCCCCCTGGAGATGGGCATCCTGGAGCTAGACAGGAACCTGGAGTGAGAAATGGTGAAGGCCTGGCACAGGCACATGCACAGATGGTCACTTCTAACCTGTATAGTTTTGCAATGTGACTGAAAGGATAGCATAAGGCAGTTACAGTTCATGTCAATAGGCAGTTTATAAACAGATCTTAATGGATGCCCAATAAAGATGCAATGCATGAAAAGGGAAACATCAGATGAGGAATTCAGAGCTGTGAAGAAACTGCAGCTAAATGGTCTTAGTTCAGTCTAGATCTTGATATATTCAAGATGGCTATTGTAATCCTCAAAGTAACCACTAAGAAAATTAGAAATACACAGGAAGAAAGGAAAGAAGGGAGTGGAAAGGGGAGGGAGAGGGGATGGAGAAGGAAGAGGGGGAGGGAGAGGGGAGGGGAGGAGGAAAGGGGGAAGGAGGGAAGGGGAGGAGGGAAGGGTGAGGAGGGAGGAAGGAGAGGGAAGGAGGAGGAAGGGAGGAGGGAAGGGGGGATGGAAAGAAGGGTAGGTCAAAAGTACACCTTTGGTCCCAGCAGTCTGGAAGGCAGAGGCAGATGGATCTCTGTGCATTTGAGGTCAGCCTAGTCTACATAACAGGTTCCAGGTCAGTCAGGGCTACATAGTGAGACCTAACTCTTCTTTTAAAACAATTCAAGACTAAATATGAGAGCAAAGTGGTAAACTCTTCATTACCTTGGCCCCAAAAGAAAAACATAAATTGCATTTTATCGGTTATAAACTTTTGTGCACCAAAAGTTAACTCCCACAAGAAGATAAAAAGTTAACCCCAAGAATATGAGAAAATGTAATTCATACATCCAATAATAATCTAGCACGCAAAGATGTATCCAGGTTCTATAATTCAGCAATGAAAAGGCAAAGGACTCAAGTCAACAATGAGGGAAGATATGAACAAACACTTCAAAGAAGATATACCAACAGCCAGCAAGCAAATGGAAGAGGCCCAGCATCACGAGCCACTGGGAAATGCAAACAAACCCGCAGGGTGATACCTCACACTCACTAGCATGGCTATATGAATAACGGCAAGTGCTGGGATATGGGGAAACTGGAGCCAGCAGGAAGTGTACAGCCCACTGAGGATAGCAGGCTGGCAGTTTCTCAAGTTGATAAGCAGAGAATTAAAGTAGGATCCACCAATTCTACTGCAAGGCATATATTCAACAGACATGAAAAACAGTGTTCAAATAAAAACTTGTACATGAATGTTTATACTGGCAACACTGACAAGAGCCAAAAGGTGGAACCCAAATGTTCATTAACTGATGAATGGATAAACACAATACGGTTCATCTATAAAACTGAATTATACACTCATGAAAATGAATGAAATATTGATATACATTGCAACAGATGAACATGGCTATGCTTAAGGAGCAGAGCTGGTTCCAGAGAGCAATTATTAAATGTCTAGGACTGACAAGTCCCCAAAGACAAAACTTCAGTGACTGCCTTGGACCGCAGTAACCTGTGTGCTTGAGAATGCAAGCACAAGATCAAGGCACTAGCAGATCTGGTGTCTGGCAAGGACGTTTCCTGGTTCATTGAGGTGTCTTTCCCTTTGTCCAAACACAGGAGAAGGGTAAAGGGCTATTTGGGGCCTCTTCTATAGGCACCACTCCCATTTATGAGTCTCCACTCCCAAGATGGTAAGCAGAGAATTACAATATTATCTAACCACCTCTCAAAGGTCCCACTTCTAACTCCTACACATGGGATTAGGCTCCAACTATTAATTGTGGGAGAAAAGAATCTGACAGCAACAAATCCTTACCAAGGAATGAGAAATGTAGGTCCAGCTGGTTTTCAGTAAGCGGCAGACCTAATGATCACCAGGGTGCTTTTCTCCAGAATGAGCAATGTGAAACTATGTAAGTTTGTAGGTTAATAAGAAACCACAAATTACAACTTAAGACACTAAATGTTACCTCCTCGGGGAGAAGGAGAGTCATGGCCTCCGATGACCACATGGACACCAGAATCTTCTAGTTTCCCTTTCCATTTTTCAATGATGGTTAGAGACTTGTCCTGTAAGTATGACAGTGCAGGTCAGGAAAGTCCCCTCAAACAGGGCTGGTAGAGAGCTAAATCACCCAACAGGGGCCCATAAATACCTTGCTGGCATCATTGAAAATGGAGAGCTCCATAGTTCCTTCAAAGTCTTGCTTCAAAACAGACATCAAGCACTCATCCAACCACTGTTCAGCATTGTGCACTGGAAGGATGATGGACTGGAATTCAGAGAAATGGGTTAACAGTGGGCATGAGGAGCTGCACTCCCTCTCCCTTGCTCTGCTGTCCTTTTAGTACCCAGGAGGTAGGTGCTCAACCCACAGAAGGGGGGCCTGGTTTTCAGAGAGGCAAGCACCAGGCTCATGACAGGGCATGCCCAACAAACCAAAGATGCCCACTCCTCCCAACAAGCTCCTGACATTCATCTGGATTTAACACAGAAGGGGTAAAAAAACTAAACGGCATCAAAATGTCCCCCAATTCAATGGTAAATTCATATTTGTAATCAGTAGGCAAAAAGCATCATCATTCCAGTAAAACTTCTATGTAGCTCCTATTCACAAAAACCATGCTTTGGCTAGGTGGCAAATGCAACTTTAAAGAAACTGCAATGGAGGGGACCCCTTCATGTTCCTGTATAGTGTATCAAAGAGCCAGGCTTGGCCAAGAGGAGGGGAAGAACCCCTAATCTTTGTTCTACATTTCAATTCAGGCCCCAGAACTGTTTCTCAGTCTCATAAAGTCAAAAGTCTTTAAAGTGATAGGAAATTTGATGACCAAAAGAATAATTGTTATTGGAACTGCCTCAATTTTATACACTATAGTAAGCAGTAAGGAACAGCCATAGAGGGGCTAGAGAAATGGCTCAGCAGTTAAGAGCACTGGTTGCTCTCAACCTGGTTAACAACTGTCCGTAACTCTAGTTCCAGGGGATCTAATGCCCTCTTCTGTCCTCTACTGGCAATGCATGACATGGTTGCACTTACACACGTGCAAGCATACACTCATACATACACGTAAAAATTTTAGATTAAAAAAAAAGAAAAAATAATACTCGCAGGGTCGGTGATGATGCGGCACACCTTTAATCCCAACCCTTGGGGGGCAGAAGCTGTGGATCTCTGCAAGATCGAGGCCAGCTTGGTCTACATGGTGAGTTCCAGGCAGGCTTGGACTAGGGAGACACTGTCAACAAAACAAAACAAAAACAAAAACAAAAAAAGCAAAATAAGAATAGCCATAGAGGAGGAGCTAGAGAGATGGCTCAGTAGTTAAGAGAGCTGGTTGCTCTTGCAGAAGACCCGAGTTTGACTCCCAGCACCCAAATGGCGGCTAAAAACTGTTGGTAACTCCAGTTCCAAGGGAATTCATCACCCTCTTCTTCCTTCCAAAGGCCCAGCATGACGCAAGTGCACTTCCACACAAGCAGGCAATACACTCATACACATAAAATAAAAATATTTTTAAAAAGAAAGCACCTACATAGATCTCTACAGATAACATCTAGACCTAATATAGACAGTATCTACATAGATCACTAGACTACACAATGTAATTTTTAAAATTATTACATCCAAATACGGTTACAAAAAGCTTGTAAGTGTTGAAGACAGAATTCACCAAGTTCTTTAGAAATGAAATGCTCTTTGAGGAGCTGATTCCGAAGTGGCTCTAGCATTTGTTTTTGTTCTTAAAACCTGTTCACCCAAGGTTTACATATTTATTCATTTGAGCTTCTGGAGATTGAACCCAGGGCCTTCCACATGAATGGTAGTCTTTAGGATTTACTCTGTAAAGGGGAAACAAATTACTTTTTTCACTATTTATAAGATACAATGTGAAGATGGGTGTGAGGTCTCGTTTGTAATGTCAGTGCGTGGAAAGTGGAGGCAGGGAGATTATCTTAACTCGAGGCCAGCATGAACTACAGAATAGCCTAAACAAAGGAAGAGACCAAAAGAAATGGGGGGAGGGTTGGAAGAGACAGGAGGGAGGAAGGGAAGGAAGGAGGAAGGTTAGGGAGGAAACAGAAGGGGAAGGAGGGGAGGGAGGGAGAGAGGAAGGTGGGCATGGAGGGAGGCACGATGTGAGTTCAGTCTGGGTGGCAGGTCTGGGCCCGCAGCTCCACACCGGCCCAAGGCTCCCCGGCGTTCCGGGCCCGGAGGGAGAGGAGCGGGAGAGGAAGAGTCGCGCCGCCGAACCTACCACTAGGGCCGGCGGACCGCGCCCAGAGGCGTCCCGGGGGCGCTGCATGTCACGGCTCGTCCCCACCGCGCGCCCGGTCCGCCCTTCCTGCGCAGGCCGCCCCAGCGCGCGCCGTCTGCCCCGGGAGGCGGGGCCGAGACGGGCCACTTCCGAGCGGCGCCTCGGCGCGTGGGTTGCGCGGGACCCGCAGCCCGCCAGTCCGGGTGGGATGGGGGCTGGGGTTCGGGGAGCGCAGGGGGCGGGGCGGAGAAATAGCCAGTTCTATTGGCATAGAGACACGTCCGTCAGAGATGGTGGGCGGGACTTCGGACAGCGAGAGCGTTCTAAAGATGCAGAAATCAGTCAGTCGAGTTGGGCGGGGATGTGGGCGTGGCCTGGGCCGGATGCAGGGGTGAGTGTCGGAGCAGGGCGGAGCTTCGGGGAGCGGTGGGCGGAGCATGGGCGGGGTAAAGAGGTGGGACGCTGAGCTGGACAGCAGGCGGACCTCGCAGCCTCTTAAGTAGTGGTACTTGCTCTGCATTTCCTTCTGGCCGGCGACAGTATTCTTGTCTCATCTGATGGAGAGACTCCCACTCTGACGGCCTCAGCTAAACGGATGTCACTAAAGACGTGAGTGCCAGGAGTTCTGAGAGGCGGTGCCGCAGATGGTGACCGAAGATTGGCCAGACCACCTAGGCTTGGCGCGCGTCACGCACTCGGGACCGCGGCCCCAGACTCTTTTTAAAAGAAATGGGCGACATTTTATCCGAGTCGTGTTTGGCCAGAGTGTAGACGAGGAAAGCTGGAAGAGCATCAGGTACCCAGGACCCCGCACTGAGAGGGTCGCAGGTCTGTCTGGGCTGGTCTGGAATAAGCCGGAGGTGGGCGGTTTAGCAGACAGAAGGCACTGGAGTGGGTGGCCTGCCTCTGTCTGGAGGTGGGAGGCTCATCAGGTCTGGATGACTCAAGTTTCTGCACTACCCGAAACACAGCGAGCCTGGGACTTCTGGAGCGTGCGAGACAGGAAGTGCTCTGTCACTGAGGTCGTCCGAAAGTTCGGAGTCTCAGAGTGCAAAAAGGACTCAGTAATCACTCCCAGAGGACAAGTGACAGTAAAGCTGGAGGGAGCCTGGGGCCCCTCGGATAACTAATGTAGATAATCCTCGCACATTTCTTTTCTCTGCAGCCAGCCTTTCGGACTTAATGATTTTCTCAGAATAGTCAGCTCAAAACCAAGAAGTGTAATTTTAGGATGGCAAATTTTGGTCTCCCACGCCCTCCATTTCTGAAAGGTAATACCGAATTGGCCCACTGGACTTGGTACCAAGCAGTACCCAGGAGTGACCAACAGGAAGGGGAAAGGGGAGGTGACCCAGAGGGTGAAAGTACTAGCTGCCAAGCCAAGCCTGAGTTTGAGCCCTGGGACCCACATGGTAGAAAGAGGAAACCTCTCTCACAAGTGGTCCTCTGACCTCCCACATGTGGACTGTGGCTCCATGTACCCATACATACCCCTATACATACAAAATGAATAAAAGTAATTTAAAAATAGCAAGAGAGCTCACCAAACAGATTGCAGTGAAATACTTCCCTATGCAGAAAACCATAGCCTGTTTTATTCAAGGTGAGAATCTACCTGGTTCCTGGCAGTTCAGCAAAGAAAACTGGTTCCCTCAGCCAGCTATTAGCTTGAGCTTAGAACACAGTGGTTCCCAACCTCGTGCAGCCTATTCCAGGCATGACCATGCTTTTTCCTGCCTATTAAACAGGATGGTCAGTGGAGCTGGACCAGGGCTGTAACAGAACTTCTACAGGTAGGTAGCTGTGAGATAAAAGCACACACACACACACACACACACACACACACACACACACACACACAGAGGAAGTACAAACTGAGAGAGCTCTGTAAATTGGATGTACTTTGGCCAGTGCCATGCTACCCTGTTACCTAGATTAGACTACTCAAGTTACTCTTAAGTGCTCTAAACTAAGTCATATGGACATGTCTGCCAGTACCTATTTTGTAGAAAAGCTAGGAGCAGATGCAAGATGTTCTGTAACTTTTTGTATGAAGCCAAGCTTCTGGTTAAGCATTATTTCACACATATTTCTACTGAAATCACATCTTCTCTAAGAAGTCAGCCCTCCTAGAAAGCATGAGACAGGATGAACACAAATGCAGCTCTCTTTAGTCTGACCAAAGCAATCTGAGAATCCTACTGGTCTCTTGGAGTTGGTACGTTGGGAATGGTTTCATTTTAAAGAACTTAATAGTGAGTAGTGTTCTATCTCCCAGAATGTGCCCTGGGCTGGAGATAAGGGGTCAGAGATAAGGAGGCACAGGTGGTTTCTGGACCTTGGAGCACATAGTATTTGGAGAGGGCCCTCTGAGCTACTTGTATCTTGCCTTCTGTAATCTCTTGCAGCCAGAAAGTTACTTTCTGCTGTATCCCCAAACACAACTCTTATTGGAAGCTCCTTTTTACAAACATTCAGAGTCCCAAGGGATCACAGTTCATATTGGCGGCAGTTGCTGTAGCAATACCCAAAGGTGGGGGAGCCTGAGCTTGATGCCCTTGAGGTAGGCCTCCACAAGACATTAACAGAGGGCCAGGCTGTGGAGAGAGGCACCAACCCTGGCAGAAGGCGGAAGAGGGGGCAGGGTATTGAAAGCAAGTGATGAGTCCAAGGAAAGAGAAGCAGGGAAGAAGGATGAGGATGAGTGGCCATGAGCATCCGCAGGACAATGCCACAAAGCTCCTGAAGCCGTAGTTTGCAAAACAGGCAGTTTCTTAACTTCTAATTGCTGCCTATACAAAATGCTGGGGGAGGATTCTATGCTAACTGCTTAGGATTTGAAAAGGGAGGGCCAGCTGCTGTGATCTGAATGTCATGTCCCTCAGACCCACGTGCAAGAACCTGACTCCAAGAATACTGCTAGATGGAGCTTTTAGGAGGACTTGGGCCACAGAATGTGTTGCCTTATGTAAGAAGCATAAGGGAGAGGGCTGGAGAGATGGCTCAGCAGTTAAGAGCACTGGCTGCTCTTGCAGAGCGGGTTTGGTTCCCAGCACCCACATGGCAGCTAACGATTGCCCATAACTCCAGTTCCAGGGAATCTGACACCCTCTTCCGGCCTCCATAGGCACTCCATGCATGGGTACACTTACATGCATGTGAGCAAAGCACTCATAAATTAAATTAATAAAAATATTTAAAGAAGGGTAAGGGAACTCTTTTGTTTCTCTTGCCATCTGAGGACACATGGGAGGCACCATTTGTGAGGAAGGTGCCCTCACCAAGCACTGAATTTGCTGGTATCTTGATCATGAACTGCAAGTCTACAAAACTAAGGGAAATAAAATTCTACTGTTTACAACTTATCCAGTGTATGGGTTTTTGGGTTTGTTTTGTTTTGTATTTGAGACAGTGTCTCCCTGTAGCCCCAGCTGGTATGGAACTCACTAAGTAGACCAGGCTAGCCTGGAACTCAGAGATCTGCCTGCCTCTGCCTCCCAAGTGCTGGGATTAAAGGCATGCGCCACCACACCTGGCAGCTTATGGTATTTTGTTTTAGCAGTCCAGACAGACTAGATACATGTTTCAAAATGTAAGAACTACATAGCAGTTCCAATGATGCTGGTACCAGAGGTAGAGACTCACTGTGAGTCTCCACAGGCCCTGAGTGACAGTCTGTTGTGCATACTACCTGCAAAGATGAAGCTTTAAAGCAATGGTCAGATAGGCTCTCATGACAGTCCCCAAACTGCTGATATTCCTTCCCAGTTTCCAGGTGGGAGAGACCTCCATTTAACTCTAACTGTGAGGAGTGCTGCTGGAGGTCAGGGGTGCCTGCACCATAGGAAATGGCACATGGTAACCAGCACATCCCAAGAACACTTCAGTCCTCAAGGAGAAAACAGACTCTGGGTGCACAAGGCACCCTCTTCTAAGCTGTCTCGCTATTTTAAAGGCTAGTTGTGCCTTGTTCTTGGGATTTAATATCTCATTCTAGGGCTATAGTCCCTCCCTCTTTCCCTCCTTCCTTCTCTCCCTCCCTGCCTTTTTCTTCCTTCCTTCCTTCCTTCCTTCCTTCCTTCCTTCCTTCCTTCCTTCCTTTCTTTCTTTCTTTCTTTCTTTCTTCTTTTTCTCTTTTGAAACAGAGTTTCCCTGTGGTCTCAGCTGAACTGAAACTTGCTATGCAGATCAGGCTAGCCTCCATCTCACATGTGCCACCACACCTGGCCAGTCAGTCCATGCTTTTTTAGAAATATAACCCACAGGACAGAGGTCTGCTTTGGACATGATCCCATGAATTTTGTCTTTCAGCAGGACATGCTGGGGATTGCAGTTGCTATAAGGCAACCTTGTGATATATTCAGGAGAGTGATTCCTGTATGGTATGTACCTGACTGGAGGTCAGCTTCAGGGAGTGGTGTGTGTCAAACCCACCACTGCTCCACAGAAAGGGTCAGACTATCCAGGAGAATGATGCTTGGGAATAGTACCTTGGAAGAGCAGGAGTGGCGGGGGTGACCAATTCCTGTCTCTCCCTCAGTGGTTCCCATTTCTCCCTTGAACAATACCCTGTCTTGGCCATTCTCTTTGGGAGTGACCACTTTCAGCCCAAGAAACAGACTCTGTCTGGAGTCCCCCACCCTGACCTCTCCATTCTTTGACACAGTCATTGGATGGGACAGCACTGATCCCTCTGGACTATAGGCCATGATCTCTCAAGAGGTGACTTTCTTCTTACATGGAGCTTCTAGAAACCTTGGACAGTGATCTGAGAATGTGACAGGAACTCCCGGGACCAGGAGCAGATCCTGAGAAAGGAAAGTCAAGCCCGTGGTGCAGAGCCTGGACTTCAATGGTGACCTCTGCAGATACCCCAAATATATCCTGTGGCCCCTTAGGGGTAGAAGACATTCTGTTCAGAGCTACAGGATGGGATGAGGCTGCTCTGGCAGCAAACGTGTAACAAACGACAAGCAGGTTTTCTCTGTAGATCTCAGTTATCATCAAGTTCATGTCAAGTGTTTGTCTTGATCTGGATTTCCCCCTCCCAGAAAGCAGAGCTGGAGGCAAGGGTTTGCACACCAAACGTTTCTGTTCTCAGGAGGGTAAAGACGCTACAGTGATACAGAAGAGAAGGCCAGGACCTGGGGGCTCCAGTGTGATGTCCATACAAGGGTTGGACCCCAAGCCTTCCCCAATCCACCTGAGCAGAGGCTAGAATTCCTAGGTCTGAACTTGACTGCCCCTCTAGTGACCACTACAGAATCTACAGATGTCCTGAACCTTGGCCCATCTAGCCAACCAAGGCTTCCTCTGGAATCAGGATGAGGACACAGGGTAGGCCGGTTGCACAGGTTGGAAGGAGGAGCTTGTCTTGTGAAAGAAAATACATTTTTGTACACATGGCACTTGAGGGTAGTTTGGAGACTCTGAGAACCAGATACCCCTCTATTTGTAGAATGATTCAGGGGCAGATGGCAGGTTTCTCCAGAGCTGTGTTGGAGTGTGACCTAGCAAGCCGTGTTATCCAGCTGACTTGACCAGCCTGTCTGATGGCAGGACAGGAATGGCCTGGGCTGAATTGCCTTCCAGATTCAGTGAGATATTGCTGTCCAAAATGTGAGCAGGAAAATGTCTCATGTAGGCTGCAATCATAAGTTTATGGAACTCATTAGCATGAAATGGCAATCTACATCGACCCATGACTGAGAATAAAGGAGGAATAGGAGGCTTTGGGCAATTTAGCATGTCCCCTGAGACCTCATGGGGAAGCAGTCCTACTGGCATGGCTGTCAAAGCGAGTGACCCTGAGGCTCTGACAGCCTGCACTCCTGACAAGACTTGCCAGGGCATCATCCACTTCAGGATCTTCCCAACTGTCCTGAGCTCACGGAAGGATGCAGTTTGCTGAAAGGCTTCATCAAATAATGTGTACCTCCTTTACGGCCAGGACAATGCTGAAGCGTGCTTTGTGGTCTACACTGACCAGTGAGAGAAGCCACCTCTGGACAGGAGACTGGGATAGAGAGTGAAGCCAATGGCTCAGGGCCACATAGGGATCTACCTGCCTCTCAACTCTACCTTATCCTGGAGAAGTGACCTTAGCCTGGTGCCATTGTGCCTACATAAACTTGTATACGTTGTTGCAAATTAGGAGGGCTTATTTTTAAAGATGAAAACTAAATCACCTAAGGAAGGTGATATGCCTGGTCATCATAGTACATGACAAAGGCCTTATTACCAGGAGGCAAACTGTGGGGTGCTGGCCTTTGTAGCTACCACTCTGCCCCTTCATCCTCTAGAGCTCAGCTGTAAGCTCTTTGGGAACCTGGCTACACAATGGACTGTGGTACATCTCACAAGTTCAGGCTGTCAATGGTCAAGACACCAGAAGGCAGGGGCAGGTGCCACAGTGATCACCCTGAATCTTCAAACATTCCTAAGCATCTACCTTAAGGCAAAGTCCAGGTGAAGTTTTGGAAAGCAGGGATAAAGGGCCCCAGAGCAATTTCCAAACTCTAGGGTCACAGAGTTGATAACATAAGCTGCTACTGGCAGTACCTGAAAATAAAATCTGAGTCTGTGTCTGCTCTATAATGTAAAGTGAGTTTATCCCTGTGTCTCAGCCACAGCATGGAAGGGAAGAAGGACTGGAAGTTAGGACACTGAGTAGAAAGTGCTGTCTCATGGGGAATCCTGTAAGCAAAGAGGGGCCACACCAGTGCATAGTGGGGATCAGGGGCAGACAAGACTCCCCAAACCAAACTCATCCAGCCACAAAGCATGGCTGTGACTCAGCCTCACTCACAAGTCCCTAGACCCAAGAAGACCCATGCCATGTCACTCTGGGTCACATGTCCGCTGGGTACCGCCACTTCTGGGTCTTTTTTGCTTCCCCTTCCCCCCAGTTTCCAGGGACACCTTGCAAACTGCAAATCAAATTCAGCCCCACTCAGATGACAGTTGCCTGAGACCTTTAGGATAGTGTGGCTGTCCCCTCTCTGAGAGCTGCTTTAGACTGCCCCAACTCTGCCCTTCCTGGCCCCCACTGTCTCATCCCTTCTGCAGGAAGTCCTTCTATTAAGGGCCCTCCAACAGTGTCTCTAAACTGCTGGCTCTGTGGGGGCAGGGACAGGGTCTTTTTTGTGCACTGCCAAGTCCCCTTTGGCTAGCAGGGACCCGTGATCATGTGAGCTGGTTGCTGATGCAAGGCCTGGAAGCTGAGACCAGCAAGCATCACAGGCAGCAGGGAGGGGAGGGGCTGGCTCCTTAAGACAGATCCTGGAGCCTGTGGAGATAACTTCTCCAGAAGAGGCTAGGGCATGTCCTGCATGTCTAAGAGGTTATTTGTGGGTCCTGACTTAAAGTGGTCCATTCTGAAGCTGTTCTGGCCCACTTAGCACAGAACCTTCAGCCACGAAACACAGAGTTCCTTGTGCTGTGAGGTCATGGTTTCTGCCCTCCCCTTAGAGTAGAACCTAACACGTAGTGCTTATCTGCAGCCCTGGTGTGCTAGCTCCATGCAGGCTTTGCTGGCATGTGGCATGGTAGCTGATCAATACTGGGCAAGTTCTAGTGGTGAACAAAGGACGGCAGGAACATTTCTCCTTGCGACCATATCTGGAAAATGAGACCATGTGTGCACCTACATATAGTTAAAGGCAAAGAATGTTAGCAAAATCACTGTAAATATTCAAAGTGCTTTTTGAGTCGGTCTCTTATAATGACAGAGCCTGCCGTCTCAGGAGTGGACACCGGCTTAGACTATCTGGTTATTTTGATCAGCTGACATGGTAATATAAAGCAGTAATCCAAGCTTTCCCAGAGTTTGCACTGATTGTTCTGTGGCCTATGGGGACTGCAGGGCAATGTCTTCTGCCTGGGTTCCTAACCTCATACAGGTGTGTTGGGTGACAGAGCATGTCAGGTGCCAGATAACTCTATACTTGTGTGGACTTCTGGCTTCTCAGCCCACGCTGTCCCCTCCTGAGGGCAACCAAGCTAGAAGCTGGGTCAGGCATCCTCTCCCCCTGGACAAATGAATTGGATGATGTAGAGGGTACACGGCCTCTGGCCTCAGATGGCCAGTTGTCCTGTGTGCAGCACTGAGGCATTAAGAGTGAAGACTTCAGCTATCCTGCAGTGAAGTTTGGCTTTGCTTCTTTCTAAACTTTAAAGTTTTCACAAGGTTTTAGAATGGACAGAACTTTAGGCAGACAGGAACAAACACCCAGATACCAGGACATCCCAGTGCATATGTTAAGGGTGTCTAGTATTCTCACTGCCACTATAGTGCTTGTCAGAATTATTGCTGTGCTTTGTGAATTAGGGGCACATAAGAATACAAGTGGTAACCAACAACCCTGGGCACTACCACATGGGAAGAAAGGACTGTCTGTCCCCAAACACTGTGGCTCCTGCCAGTCTGTCTGGGTCTGAAAATTTGTGCTCCTAGCAGCCATTCAACAAACCACAAGTCTGCAGCCAGCCACCAGTGGGTCTGTTTGTCTTTGTTTACCTGTTTTAGTGTATTTTCTATGGTTACAACTCCATGGCCTGAGTGACTGACAAGGAATTTAAGGTTTTTGTCATATGGTTCTAGAGGCTGGCTAAGGCCAAGAGCAAGGTACCAGCATCTGATACACCTCATGCTGTCCACTTATAACCTGGCAAGTGTATGTCACAGTGAAACAGAGCAGGCTGCTTGCTAGGAACCTGTGCTCCCTTCCTCCCTCCGCCGTCTCCCCCACCTCTTTCTTCCTCCTCCTCCCATTCCTCTTCCTCCTTTTTCTTTATCACCTTCTATATTTTCAGGCTAGATTCAAATTATTGTCCTGATTCAAATAATCCTCATGCCTTAGCCTCCTAAGTAGCCAGGACTACAAACATGTCAACACACTCAGTTTCTGTTGCTTATTATAAGTCACCACTTCCATTGTGGGGAACCTGCTCTAGTGACTTCTGATCCTGGTTACCTCCCAAAGGCCCTACTAGCAGCAGTGGGAGACATGGCTCAGTGCTGCCAGCTGTAGCAGCCTGAAGGTTGCTTTTCAGAGCTAATACTTATTAAGTGAAGCTCAGATTCTTACACTGTTGTAAAGAATTTCAGGATGAGACAGCATGAAGAAACTTGGAATTTATTAAGGAAAGTTTTTATTTGTAAGGTCTAAGCAGGGGGACTGTGGCAAGTTCAAGGTCAGTCTGGCCTACAATGAGTCACAGACCAGCCTGTGCTATATAGGAAGACCCTTTCTCAAAAACAACAAACAAATGAAACCCAGGGGCTGGAGAGATGCTCAATAGTTAAGAGCATCTTTTGCTCTTGCAAAGGACCCAGGTTCAATTCTTAGTATCCATATGGCAACTAACAACCCTCTGTAGCTCCAGTTCCAGGGGATCTAATGCCCTCTTCTGACCTTTGTGGACACTGCATGACATGGTTGCACTTACATGCAGGTAATACATTCATACACATAAAATAAAAATAGGAGGCTAGAGAGATGGTTCAGTGGTTAAGAGTACTGAATGTTTTTGCAGAAGACCCAAGTTCAAATCCCAGCACCCACATGGTGGCTAATAACCATCCATAACTCCAGTTTGAGGGGATCCTATACCCTCTTCTGTCCTCCACGGGCATTGCACAACATGGGTGCACTTATGCACACATGCAGGCAATCCACTCATACATATAAAATTAAAATAAATAAAATAAAAATAATAGATAAACCATTTTTTTAAAAAACAACAGACAAAACTCAAGGATTGGAGAGATGGCTCAGCTCTTAAGAACACTGGCTACTCTTGCAGAAAACTTTGATTCAGTTCCCAGCACCCATATTGTGGTTAACAACCACTTGTAACTCTGGTTCCAGGGGATCTCATGCCTTCTTCTGGTCTTTGTGGGCACTGCATATATGTAGTACATGTGTAAAACATGCAAGTAAAACACTCACATAAAATTTAAAAAATAAATAAATCAGCTGGGCATAGTGACACATGCCTTAGTCCTAGCACTTGGGAGGCAGAAGCAGGCAGATCTCTGTGAGATCAAGGCCAGCCTGGTCTACATAGTGAATTCCAAGCTAGCTGGGGCTACAGGGAGACCCTGTCTCAAAATCAACATCACCATTATCAAAACAATCAAGAAAATAAGAGGTTTTAATGTAGATTTAAGCACAATCATCAGGAGGGGACTGAGACATGTATGAAGAAAATAAGTGTCCAAGAGTGGGTGAAGACATCTTAAAAGAGGCAAACTTAAGTGTTTTAATGCTATATATGCTTTGATTTTGGTGGCCTTTGAAGCTGTATTGTTCAAAGAGTTTAAAGACTAAATGTTTTGGTATACTCATTATCTAAGGAAGTGGTCTTCAGTAAATGAGATTATACGGTGTTTTTTGTTTTTAGGACACTCTACAGGTTCACAGTCTGATAAGATGGGAACACAGGCCTCAAAGGTCTAGGAATCCTTATATGCATGTCACAAAAAAGTCAAGGCAGGTTTCTACTATAACATCATTTGTAATCTTCTTTGTGAGAATCTCAGTCAGTAGGAGTGAGGGCCTCTTCTTCCTTCCCATCGTCCCTTGATTTGCCCTGTCTTTCCATCCTGCCTCAGCCCTACCTCCAAAGATCAGCAACATATGTGTACCAGGTTTCTAACGCATGGATGTTGGGGACTTTACCCATAACATATTAATGGAGGGATGAGTGGTATTTTCTCCTGAGGTTTGCAAAGCTGCAGAAGTCTATAAATCACAGACCTATAAAATGAAATCAGAGGCATGGCTACAAACTCCAGGATGGTACCCAGGATTCAAAGTTGCTTGGTGCTAGGACCAGTTTTTGGCTCTGTGCTTAGCCTGGGGGATTTTCAGAGGGACTTGGGGAAGGCTGGATGGGATCTTTGCAAAGCTGTATAGGGCCCACAAAATAGCCCAAGACAATTAAAGGGTTTCTCCTTCCTTTGACTAGGTCCTCCTTCCTCTAAGACAAAGACAGGCTGACCCTTCTGTAAGCAGACTGCTGTCCTTCCAGGGACTCCCTGATCTCCCTGGGGGGTCTGTGGAAGGACAGACTTCCTGGCTGTCAAGGGTAGGAAGGCATCAAAGTGGCCTGCAGTGAGGTGGCCCTAATTCAGTGATAGCTGGTCAGGCCCTATCCTGCCTGTGAGCCTGTGTTCTTGGGTGACTTAGCCTGCCTAATGCCTGCACCTCTGAAGAGTGCAGACCCCAGGGGGAGGAAGGGGCAGAGACTTTGAGATTCACTGGGGTGTTGTGGGCAGCTGAGAAAATACTTCTGACAGCCAGTTTAGGCTGGCATTGTGGACCCCACTTTAGGTACCATCACAGGTACTAGACCCCAAGGGTCCCTCTGTTTCTGCTTGACTTAGCTGTAAAGGAGAACTTCCCACATAATCTGCTGTCAGGTTCACAGGAGAGCACAAAATGCCTTTTTAGTTTATTCTAAGGGGCACAACAAGGGATATAGGTAAATAGACAGATGGCAAGGCCCAGGAGTCCTGAGAAGGGCCTTCTGTCTCCATGGACTGAAGCTGCGCCACTTCTGGGACCCTCACATGTCTACCAACCCAGCTCTCTGAGCCCTGTCACTTAGCGGTCTCCCCTTTAAAGCAAAAGATCCTTCTGCTGCCTAGGAAACTCGAAAGACTTCAGAGCTCTGAGTCAGGAACTGGGTTAGAGACAAAATTCCTATTTCTCACTATGTCACACTCGTGTCCTGACTACCTAGGGAGACTCTCCTACTTAGCTAGTCTCAGGGTGACTCTGAGAGACAGTGACATACGGATCCTTGGACATCTGTCATCAACATTATGTTAGCAGGGCCATCTTTCCCTGAGGACCCCAAGCTGTAGATGCTTTACTTTGTCAACCACCCTGTCAGGAACTAGATATCTACCTCAACAGAGTGATGCACTGTCATTCAGTGGGAGGAGCACCAAGTTTATTCCCAGCAACCCCACACATCCCATCACCCAGTACATCACCCAGCTGCTGTTACAGCACCAAGACCCCTGGGAAGGACCACTCAGGCTCCAGATGCTCTAAATCAGCTAAGTTTACTAATTGGCCAGTGACTGCACTCTCTGGGCTGGAATCTAGAGAGAACAGTAAGGACTAAGGAGAATAGAATAGAATAGAATAACCATCCTGATGGACCAGGTGGTTAGATTACATAGGGATGACATGTGGGTTCCTGCAGTAGGCATGATATATCTGTTCCTATAGCAGGCAGGCAAGTAGCTACAGAAGCTAGTTAAGCATTAAGCAAAATAAACATTAAATAAACAGCTATAAAAACTGTAAGACATTAACTGAAACCTTCCAGGTTCTGTGGGGGTATTTTTCTGTGGTTAATTCTTCCTGGAACAGTCCCATGGTTAAACTTTTCCTAAAATTGCCTGCCAGAGCTAGGGACAGTGCATCAAGGTGGCAGCCTTATACAAAATGGAAGAAGTCAGGCCCTAACACTGCCACTTCCCATATATGGACTTTAGGGTGTCTTCATAGCCTCTGTGCTGATCCACACATCTTTGTTGTTTTATCTATATTTTCTATAGTGAAGGTGCATATCTTTTGCAACAGAAATCATGGTTTAGTCTCAGGCCTTGCCTCTGTACCTCATGGCTTGTTCTATGGGTCTTGTTCCCACAATAATATACATGTGTCCTTGTCCAGGCCACTTCCCCTGTGGAGTGGGATGCCCCTGTGGAGTGGGGTGCTGGTGAAGATGCAAGCAACCCTAGGCTTTGGGCAGAGGCAGTACCTGGTATACTGGCCCAGCAAGCATGCAGCAGACACAAGAGCCTGCTCCTTCTCTGGATTGTGTGCTGAACTCCTCGGCACGGAGTCCTTATGAGAAACAGTGGAGGCTGGAGTGTTCAGGGTGTTGGTGCTCTCCTGGGTCAGTACCCAGGCAGGGATCTCTGGGACCTGCTTCCCTTCCAAGGCTGCTTTCTTGCCATGGATACCCAGAGCCTGCAACTACATACTTCATTTACATCCTTTGTCCCCAAGTGGCAGGGCGTGAGTGTGTTTGTATGTGTGTGTGTTGGAGGGGGTGAGCCCCTCCTCACTGATCTGGCTGCACTCAGTTCTAATTCTGTCTTGTTGTCAGAGGTTGTTCGTGTCACCACACCATATACCCGACTGAGGCAGTCACAGACTGAGGCCCAGTGTGAGCCCTCTGAGGAACAAACAGGCTTAAGTCAGGGCAGACTTAAAATAACAAGCCCTAGTAGGCCCAGAACTTTGGCTTTTGGCAGCACAGTGGCTCTATGTCTGCAGGCCATGGCCCTGGGGGAACTCAACTATTTTTGTCTTCTGAGGTTTAGTACTTCCTGCCTGGACGCTTTGGAAGTACCGGAAACACATGAAGTTTAGCTCAGGGAAAGTGCTTCCTGAAGACTGAGCCTTCTACAGGGGTATGGGGAAGGGGACACCTGGCTCCTTCAACGGTACACTGGAGAGCCAGGTGGGCAAATAGACCAGCAGTCCCTCTTGGGACCCACAGGGTATTTATTCCCCAGTTTACCTTTTCCAGAGGAAAACAACCCCCAAACTTAGCTAAAAGTATAATTTTAGGATGAGAAATAGTCAAAAGCTATTTATAGCTATGGAAATCACATATATACAAGGAGGGAGAATTGGGGAACTGAGCCTCAGTGAAGCCAGAGAGCAAGATGGTATGAGGACTGGGGTAGAGACATTACACCCATGGCAGGGCTCCAGCAGCCCTGTTCACTGTACAGGTGCTGGCATAGGGTACTGCCTGGATCTCCCAGCATGGCCTGTTCTATCAGTGATACCTTTTCTGAGAAAACTCCAGAAACTTCCTTCTCACAAAACTAACAGGGTTATTAGAGCCCTGGGGCATGACAGACCCTAAACTGGGGTTGGACAAGGACCATTCTTCCACCCCCCTTCCTGGCCCTCACACACCTGGCATACACCTGCACACGCTCCCACATGCTGGCACATGCTGGCCATGCCAGTTTGTCTAGTGTCTTCTGGCCCATCCTCCAAGTCAGGGAAGATGTTTCTCTCAGCTGGTCCTCAAGTCCAGAACCTGCCAGGACAGTCTAGCTGGTGTCCACACCCTTAAGGTTGTGTACAAAAGGAAGTGAGATTCAGATGCTCAGCACCAAGGTGACATTGTGCACACACTCCTCTAGGACACCTTGGAGGATGCTCTTTGCCAGTCAGGATCTGGTGGCATCGGCTGGTAAGGTTTCATTAAGCCCCTATCATACATAGAGCTTGCTGCACCCTACTGACCATGACATGACCTGTCACTTTCCCTCAGACACCATCATCTGGGGCATGGAACAGATGCTGCCTGGCCAGCTGTGAAACCTTTTGAGAAAGAGGAAGGCAGTGGCCGAGTCGACAGGAATGGAATACCTATGCAACTGGTTAGCACTGCCCTGAGCTCCTCCCTAAAAATGAATTCTGGCCTACGGCATCTCAGCTCAAACTGAGTTCCAACAATTACCCTGTTGCAGAATGAAGATTGTGGGGCTGATGGGGTCATGAAACCCTGAAAAGGGTCTGAAGTGGGTGGGCGGTAGGCTGGGCTGGGAGGTGGCCAGGAAAGTGATCTAGGGATGCTGGCATCACTCAGGGAGATGGCAGGCACTCTGCCCATCCTCACTGGACTTCAAAGCAGCCAGGGTAGACAACATTCAAAAGTGGCCACAAAAGGGCTTCCTGTTGACACGCCTTCTTCTTCTCTGGGACCAGAGCCTCTTTGGGCTCCTCCCACTTTGCTGGAGTGGCAGGCAGTCCATGGAACATGAAACCATGCCACCCAGCCCCCAGTCCTGCAATGTGCTTTTTTGAAGTTTGTTTGAAAGCCAGATGTTGCCCCCCACACCAGCCAGCACCAGGCTGCCCACCAACACTCTGCAGCTTGTGCTGAAAGTGAGAAGAGAACCAGACCACCATGGACCAAATATACAGAACCCTAAACACACAGAAGCACATGCAGCACCTAGGGGTCTGGGGCAGCACAGGCTAGCACGGGGCCTCTGAGAGGGCAGTGGGCTGATCCTTTTTCTCTTCACATCTCTTTTTCAGGGTCGACTGTTTTAAAAAGGCGCATTCATATCTGTAGGCAGGAATGCTTTAAGCATTTCAGTGAGCTTTCTAGATAACAGATCCTAGTCTTTTTCTAGCGTGTTTCCTCTTGGACATACACAAGGCTGGTTATCAGGCCACCAATTCAAGGGTGTGGGTAAGAAGGTAGATACTAAATCCCAGTGTTTAAGGTGGGATGCTGGACACTGACCCTCCAGGGGACAAGCAGACTCCAGAAGGCAGTGAAGGAGCAGACATTTCTAGTGGCCACAGATGATGTGGGATGATCAGCCAGGGTAGCTGAGTTTGAGGCTGTGCTGTGGAAAGGCTGAGCAGAAGAGTCTGGATTCCAAATCCCAAGAGCAATGAAAGTCTCACGCTGCTGAGCAGGCTGAACCCTGCTCTCACTCTCTCCTCACCCCACGTGGCCTGTGATAGCATCAGTTTACTTGAGTGGGAGCCAGCTTCAATGGTAGATGGTTGACGGTAGTCCCAAGGGACTCATAAGTGTTTGTGGTGAATACTTGTCAAGGTCTACTTCTAGAAGCCCCCTGGGGCACCCCCTCCTCAGGGATACCCCAGGCCTGAGCTCAGGGAAGGCCCAGGCTGCAGTTGTCTTCCAGGTCAATGATGACCCTTAGGATCTAGAATAATCTATTTGCAATCTCCATCCCACTCTTCTCTCCTTTCTTCCTTTTAAAATAATTTGTTTTCTTAGAGTAACAGTGTAGAAATCCGAGGAAACTATTAAAGACTGTCACACATCCCAGTTGATTTGGGGGTATCGATATTCCACTGTGTATAAGGACATACAGTTTCATTCTTCCTGATAATGTGGCTTCTGCTCTCCTCCCCCACACAGCCAGGTGCTGCCTTCCCTGAGTCTGGCTGTGGGCGGTTTCCCAGAAAGAAAGAGTGTAAGTGAGCCTCCTCCTCCAGGCAGCCTACTTCTGTACACCCACCCATAGTGGCTGTTCAAAGTGGTTCAAAGATTAGTGGTGAGCAGAGCTGGGGTAGGAAGTGCCTCTGGACCTAGAGGCCTCTGTGGATACTGTCTAGCTCCCTTCCCCTAGGCTGGACCAAGGAGAGCACCTATGGAGAAGCCAGTCTGGTGAGGTGGCTGCAGAATAGGGGTAAGAAGGGGAGGGTGTCCAGAGTCCATAGAGTCCATCCAGGGCCTGGTTGTCTTTCTTGAGGCTCAATTAATAACCAGATGCTCATTCTATCATCGTAGTTTGAAGGAGGGTCCCTCTGAGCTGTCTCACTTCCAGAAGTTTCATGGGCTACAGTACCCCCCTTCCAATGATAGGGAGAATAGTAGGGAGCCAGAGCAGGGACTTGGAAACCTTGTTTGGAGCCAGGGACCCATATTTCAGCAAGAGGTCTTAGTACCCGCTGGGTGGACCAAAAGTCACCATACCCCTGAGTGGGAAAGTGCTGAAGGGTGGGCTGCCCAGTCACAGTTTAACAATCCTGAAAGGACCCCATCAAACCACGCTTGCACCCGGAACCCATGAGAGTTCCTTGGATATGCGTTTTCTCCTCCTGGCAGGACACAGGTGGCATAGGGAGTACTCAATGTCACCCCTGTGTCCTGCCATCCTGTCTTTCTCACAGCATCAGCCCCTCCCCGCAGCCCTCACCTATGGGAACTCCATCCAGTCTTACCCAACACTGACAGTGCCCTTCCACTGGATACTGTGCAGTGGGTGGGTATAAAAAGTACTGGCCTTGCCAAGGCAGGAAACTGGGCCTCTGAATGCTACCTTCATGCCCAGCGCTGGAGCTACCCTTCCCTGATTCCAGTGGTGTTGGCGACAAGGGAGTGGACACAGTTAGTGTGCTGCCATGTTGGGGACAGAAGACCTGACCCACCTGGAATCCTCTGAGCTTGCCTTCACCTTTGTCTCCTGGCTCAGGGTGGAACCCTTAGAGCAGGTGGACTCTAGGCTCCTGCTGTCTCTGTCTCAGATGTGCCCAGCAAGGAGCTCTGCCTTGGAATGGCCTCTTCATGGCCCTCATTGCCCAAGGGCTGCAGACCCACTTTCAGTTCCTCTAAGTGGGGGTCAGCCTCCAGCTGCACACCTGGAGTCTATCTCTTCTCTTAGTAAAGGACCAGTGGGTTGATGACATGGGTGGAGACAGGCCTCACTGACAGGCTCCTGGTAAAGGGAGTTTATAGGCACCCCTGATAGCTGGGCTGAGTCACAGAGGTACAGTCACTTGCTGTCTGTTGGGGAGGGCCAGCCCTGGAGCTCTCAAGTTGGGACCTCAGTGCTGGACTGAAGGAAAGAAGTCCAGCCCAGACAATCTGGGCAGTTCTTAAGTAATGACTGTATGACCCACCATTCCCCTTCCCTACATGCACTTATGGTCCAGTCAGGGCTGTGCCAACATCCTCCCATGACCAGACCAGTGGGGTGTAGCTCTCAGGGTGGGTCTGCAGTAAGTTTTAAGCATTGGTGAGATTAGAGTTCTCGTTTCACAGAGGCTGATGAGGCCCTGTCTCATGCAGGATGGTACCAGGCACAAATACACCATCTTCATCTCCTAGCCATTTACAGACCCTGTTGGGATCTTGTGGTGGCTTCCTATGCAGGGAACCAGACAGCATTAACACAGGGGAAAAGCCTTCCTCTCAGCTATGAATGTTAAGGAAAATAGAGGATTCCACTGCCTGATGATCTCCTGATGTGTAGCTGGAGTTACCTTGCTCTTCTGTAGAGTGGTCACAGGTAAGTCAGGCATAAGAGCCTTCTGGGATTCAGATATAGATGGAGTTCTGCCAGGATCCCTAAAAGGCAACACCTGCCCAGGATAGCCCTCAGCCAGAAGCTGGGCTCCCATGCTAGTTGTGAACCCTCAGGGGGACCTTACTGCCCTGAGGCCTTCCCAGCTGGCCAAGGGACCAAGCTGGATGAGGAGCAGACATAATCTCCTAGGTGGCCCAGTGTCTGTGTGAACACATTAGTGTGAACTTCAGTACACCGACGGATGGTGTCGGAATACCGTCCTTGGGCTATGCCACAGTACTTTAAGTCCATGGTCCACCATCTTGTAGACAGGGCTTCTGCTATAATGTTTAGGGTTGAGGGGCATCACTTCTGTGATCCCTACTAGATCTGTGGGATGTGTATATGTGCACACAAGACAGACACACAGCCCTCTTCCCCAAGGGTGTGTTCTGATATTTCAGGCACACACATGGCATCAAATGTAGCTGTGTGGGGACACCAATGAAGGTGGCAATCAGAAGGTGGCAATCAGATCTGCTTAGTCAGGAAAAGGTATGGAAAAGCTGAGCACCATGGCTAGAACCGAGGGGCAAGGATTTCACCCCCATCGCCAATACTTGTGTGTGCCTGGACCTGGAGCAGCTGAGGGTATTGGGCAGACAAGGAAGAGTAAGGAAAAAAAGCTCATAGAACAGGGTGGAACATGGAGGAGTCACCATGTGACTGGTCAAATTCAGGGTCTGGCCAACTGGCCCATACACACACACCTGTGGTCACTTAGGACCCCAGCCAGAAGGTCAGAAGCCCATGACAAAAATATCTAGAGGGAATCAGCTTCCCACTGCTTAAGGGAAGAGTGGTATCATCACACAGCTACCATCTGATGCCCTGGGTGTGCTGCCTGATGGAGGCTTAGTGCCCACTACTAGAGTCACCACAGCTTGCTGTCCCTGAGGCTGTGGACTGCCAGATTCTGCACCAACTGCCCACACTCTGCACCCCATTTGTTACACACCTAAGAGTACACACCCTCAGTCTGCCTGGACTTATATCAGGCTGTGGGGCTCGAGGTCCTGGTTCTGAGGATCTGAGGGCTCCAGCTAAGCCGGCTTCCTCCCACTTTTCTCTGACTCACAGACAGCAAACCTGCCAGCAAATTAGGTTAGGGGGAGCCAGGTGAAGGTTGTTGAGTTGAAGCCACTGGGCTGTTTCATGTCGTAATTATATGTTACTCACTGCAGTTGCTAAATGTTAAATTATAAGCGTTGGCTCTCCACGCATCATTTGACCACAATTACGATAATTATGTCCCTGCCAGAGGTCAGCAAAGTGACCTCACAGGAGAATACTGGGGTGACAGATGACCTGGGGGTTGGGGTTGAGCAGGGCAATGGGGCAAGTGTTCTCATATGAATACCAAGGGCAGAGCAGGACTGTGGCTGGCCAACCTTCTCAAAGACTTCAAATGTTAAGAGAAAAAGCATTAGACAGTTCTTCAGTGACAGCCCCAGGTGACAGCCATTTTGTATAACAGAATAGTCATCAATATGTGTCTGAAGCCTCATGACTAGGCAAAACCCATCAGTACTGACAGTTGAGCTGTGTTGATGGCACAAAGTCTCATCCAGGGATTTATCACAGAGGTTTGCAACAAACTGTATCAACGCTGTGAGGACCAATGTGAGGCCACCCCTCCCTGCTACAAGGCATTAGGGGGCGGGGGCGGTGCCGGAGCCACTTTTTGAATTTAGTCCACAGTCCCTTCCTTGCTATCCTGGAATAACATATCCCAGACTGTTTCCTCACAGAACTTCCCAGAAGGACTCTGGGAATACTCAGAGGGGCCAATTAGGCCCCTGTAAGTCCATGATCAACCCACTGGGACCTAGGAGTAGAAAGGTACAGTGGTGGGTAGGTAGCCTCAGACAGCTTTGGACTCATTCTCCTGCTCCCAGGAGTTCTGTATTTAGGGATGTTCTCTCTGCAGGTGGCTTTGCTGCAGGACAGTGGTCAATAGATGTGCCAGGAGGCCCTGAGGGCCTGTTCTCTATAGCACAAACCTCTTACCAGTCATCAGAGTACAGCAGTGACAACTCTGAGAACTGGTTCTGCTTCCCGGTCCCCACCCTGGGCTAGCTGATGGGTCAGGGAGATCAGGAAATTCCTGCTTCAGTGATCCTATAGGAGGGTCAGGGTCCTAGAAGGCAGTGCTAGCTGCCCCAGTGCTCTATGGGAGTCTTCTAGGAATCCTGATAGGCAGGTGCTGATTCCTACTCTGTTTTTGGCTTTTTAATTAGATTTTGTTTTAGGTTTACGTTAAAATTGAGTCAAAAAGAGGGAGGATTCCTCAATATCTACTCTTTCTTACCACTGTAATTAACATCTTTCCTTAGTATGTACATGTGATATTCAATGATCTAATATTGATATACCATAAAATAAAAGCCAAAGTCTACATTACAGTTCACTCTTCTGTTCCACTGGTTTAAACAAATGTACCCACCACCTTACAATTCTAGTGTCAGGGCAGTTCCCTGGGATGAAACCAGCACTGGCCCACCAGAGACCCTGGTCAGTGACTGCAAGTCATTAGCTCTGTCTGCACTGGACACTGCATCTGTCTGCTCTCATGGCAAAATGGACAATCTGAACTTTGACAAGTCACGCAGCGCTTCCAAGATGGACGGGACCTGATGGGTTACATGCAAATGGTGTACTCAGCTCTGCTGAGTTCTAGGTTAAAGAGCATTGCTGCACAAAAAGTGACTGCATGTTACAGTGTGTGATAGGCAAGTCCCTTTCTCAGCAGCCTGGGAGTTTCACCTGAGTGTTTTCATATCACTTCTTCACCCTGGATGCAGTGATGTGCGCAGGGCCCATACTCTGAAGGGTTTGAGGTAGGTGGAGTAGGCCACCAAGCTCTGCACAGGTGTGTCCCTGGAGCATCAAGCAGGGCCCTGGGTGAGTCTCAGGGTGACATCATTTTATGTGCTAGGCAGGATCCCACTCTGGGTCTTTGGTCAGGTAGGAAGACCTGCTCAGTCACAGGGCTGTTCTACACTGATCCTTAAACTGCAGCTGTCTTTTCCAGCCTCTCAGGCCCCTCACCTGTCCCCAGCTCTTTTGAGTGGCCTTGATTCTGCACACAGTGTTGGCTTTCTCAATCCTGAACACTCAAAGTTCCATCCCAGTCCTTCCCGAAGTATAACTGCCACCTGATGACTACACTTCGGGCCCCTCCTCATGGAAAGGTGCACCTTGCAATCCCCAACAATTACTTGAAATTCCTACTGAAATGTATCCAGGCCAAATTTTCCTACCACTTAACTGTGTCTGGGGCTTTGGAGCTCAGGTGAGCAAGGGGTGTGGAGTGGGGCAGCCTGGAATGCTTGCCTCTTCACCCTCTCCCTCTGAATCAAGTTCCAAGCCTGAGAGAACCTCCCCATTTCCACCCTGCTGGGACTGCCCAGGTCTCTCCCGCTGAATGCTAGTTTCCACATGGCCACCTGTAGAAGGAAGGTGCTAGAAGACCACCCTCCTTAGCTGCCAGGACTGGGTTTTCATATAGCAAATTTTTGCTTGTGTGTGTTATTTGGCAATGTCTAGAGACAGTTTGGGTTGTCAGTCAAACTGGGGATAGGAGACTACTGATGTCTAGAATAGGGCCAAGATGGAATGATGCTCAAGTTCCAATATGTCCAGCATAAACTCCATTGTAAAGAACCTTCCAGCCCCAAACCTTACCTTGAAGATGAGGAAGTGTACCAATCCCTTGGAAATGCAGCCCCCCGGGGATTGCATCCCCGCCCCCACAGGCCATTTTGTGGAGTGGATGCTCCAGAGCCTAAAAGCGAAGCAGCTGCCTGCTCTGACTACCGACAAGGAGTCCTAACTTCCACCAAGACAAATTTTGAGTTTGTGGGGAGAAGTGTGTGCCAGAACTCTCCAAAGACACCTGTTGATAAAGTATGACCCTGCTGCATCTCAGAAGCCAGTCAGGCTGTCTGGAGAACGGGGGTTTAAGAGGGGATCAACAGCTGGCCAGGAGCTCCGCTATTATCCTACACTCTCGGGGATCTCAGGTTTCTTTACCTCTTGCAGCCTGGTGCAGGAGCAGATGCACCACCGCGAGATTCCCTCAACCCCCAACACCCTTACATCTCCCAGCCCTAGCTCTCCTCCCGGACCGTGTACCCACCCCTCCCGCACTCCTCTCTGCGGGGTGCCCCTTTGTCCTGCCCCAAGCTACTCTTGCAGGCGTCCTGAGCTGAGGGATGCTGCCCACCGGGTACCGGCGGCACGCACCAGGGCGGTCGAGCCCGGGCGCGCAAGACGCGGATCGGTGAGCTGGCGCGCAGGGCGGAACCGCCAGCTGGGCCAGGCGGCCGGGCAGAGGCGGAGCTGCGGACGGGGGCGGGGCGGCCTCCGCGTCCCGCCCCCCAGCTGAGCCGGACCACAGTCCCGGGACTAGCCAGCTCAGAGGCTCCTGCAGCGGTGGCTGTGGCAGGCGTTCTTCGCCGACTGCAGCTCGCGCGGCCGGGAAGACTCCGGCGGCGGGCGGCCAGGGGCGGGCCAGGATGGGCTGGGGACACGCGACGTGAGCAGCCCGCACGCGGACCCACCTCGCGGGCGGCCCGAGGGCGAGGATTCAGTCTGTGGGCGCGGGCGCCTGCCGGACGCAGACTCCGGCGGAGCATGCGGGGCGCGGCGTGGGTGCCCGGGAGGCGTACGGGGCAGCGGTGGCCTCGGCGCCCCGGGCCTGGTCCCGGCCCGCCCCCGCTGCTGCTGCTGCTGCTGTTGCTGCTGGGCGGCGCGGGCGCGCAGTACTCCAGCGACCTGTGCAGCTGGAAGGGGAGGTGAGTCTCGCGGACAATTCCCGCGGAGCCCTGCTGGACCAGACCCGCGCCCTCGGCTCCCGGAGGTGGAGCTGGTGGGGGCGGTGGGGTGGCGGCCGCGGGGCCGGCCTAGTCCGGTGACCCCCGCCCCAGCCCTGGTTCTAGAACAAAAGAGCTGACGGCGTCCAGGTCCGGCCAGCGGACGCCCGGGGGAGGCGCGCTGGCTGCGGCCGCCCACTCTCCGCGCGCCGGTCGGGGTCTCCCGGGTTCCACTGGCCGCTGCGGCGGGCGGGTTCGGAGGTCCGGTCCTCCGGATTTCTGCCCTGGGGAGCAGCCGGGCCTCTGCCGGGCACTGCAGGGAGTGACAGCCCGGGCGCGGAGAGCGCGGCGGCTTCGGGGTCCGCGCGGGACTCGCATCGGCTGCGGCGCCAGCCACGTCCGCGAGACGACCGGACGAAGGCGGCACCTGTGCGCTCCATTGCAGTCGGGCAGGACCCGCGCCCGCTCCGTGAAGGTCAGGCCGCCCTTGGTAGCGGCGCGCGGGGCTCTGCTACATCCCCCGCCCTGGCCCGCAGTGATGGCCCGAGGACTTTTCGTTGCTGTTTTAACTGGTGTGACGTGTAGAAAGGAGCGCAAGTCCCAAGTGTGCGTGGGCAGGGTGCCTGGGGAGTCGCAGCCACCCGGGACAACGAGGGCACGCCAGGCTCCGCAGCCGGGGGCCCCCTCTCTTCGCCTAGCCAGTTTGTGCGCTGGAAGTTGCCAATTCAGCGGTTTGCCCGGCAAGCTGCGCAATAGCGAGCTGGTCTCTTCTGAAAATGTAGGCTGGGGCTACCGTTGGGTCTGGTATGGGGCATCCCGTGGGCAGGGATCTGATCTGATGCGCAGACTCCAGCGCAAAGGGCTCATGGGCTCATGGGGGAAGGGTGTGGGTGTGGGTGTGTGTAGGGTGATTTTGGTAAAGTCAACTGTCTTTACCAGTCGAGAAGGCTGGGGGTTGAGCGGTGCCTACCGCTGGTCATCTTGGACTCTTATGGTGCCCATCTCTCTGAGGAAACCACAGAGACCACAATCCACCCCTCCCCAAAGCTCCTGCTAGAGTGCTTGGGCTAGAAAATTGAGCCCTGGCTCCAGAGAGCTCTGCCCCACCGCTCCTGCAGAAATCCCTCCTGCCTGGCAGAGCAGGGACTCTGAGGAGCTTGGGGCCGACCAAGCTCCTCAGAGTCCCTCCCCCTCTGGGGGAGGGCTGGCCTGGGGAGTGCTGGCGCCAGCACAGAGCTGGCCTTGAGCCTCTGATGCTGAGCGCTTCTGGAGCTGCCCTTTCCCCGATGGTAATTAGCTCCCTGCTCACAGCCTGCACTGCTCAATCACTGTGCCCTAACCTAGGTCTTGGGGTGTCTTGCTTTGGCAAACCTGAATCAGAAATTCAGCACCTGCCTGTGGGTGGGGTTTCCAGATACTTTCTTTTCAGGTTCCCAGAAGACTGTGTGGGTGAAAGGCCACCTTCACCAGAGTCCAGGGATCTGATGCCTGTGGCTGAGAGGTCAATCTTCCACCACAGAGCCAGGCCAGGGCCTCCAACAGATGTCAGCAGTGGGGGGTGTCCAGTACCCGGGCAGCCCTATGCCTACCTGGGGTGCCTCCTCCCTGGCTGCCAATACACTCTTGATCCCAATCTCCCAAGGCAGAGCCTGGCACAGGGCAGCTGAGGGTGCCTGGTTATGGGTGGGATGGGGAGGATGCATGAGACCCCTTTACTTGTGGCACTGCCCCGTCTTATCAATAGCTTCCTGATCAGCTGACTGCTGCTAGTGTGCTTGCTACATCACATTGTTTATGACTTCACACTGGCAGCCTGGAAGATTGCCCCAGGTGGAGCCCCTGACTACTGGGTGCTGGCCTCTGGTAGGAAGGGAGTTGCTCTCCTAGCCCTGGTTGCTCACATTTGACTTGTTCAGGCTTCTAGGTGTTTCCAAGCAATCAAGTTGGAAAGTTTGAAATCTGGTTCTCTGCCCATATTTATTAGCCAGTGGCCATAAACATGGACCATGGACTCTCCCACCCTTATCTACAGGGGCACAGCAAGTATGGTTACACCTGGGCTCAACTGCATGGCAGGAAATGAAGAGTAAAACTTGGTAGCAGAGCCTTTTGCTTCCTCTAGATCCAAAGCCCCAACAGAGACCCTCGTCTTGTCTCAGTGGCTGGGTTGTGGGTGTGCCCAAATGAGGTCTGCGTGCATCAAAATTTACCCGGAACTTACACTTTTTCTCATAAAACCACTCAAATGTAGTGAACCTTGCTGACTTAAAAAAAATGCATTGTACTGGAGATGAGACTCAGTGGTATAGTACTTACCTAGCATGTCCAAGGCTCCTGTGTTTGCTCCCCAGAACGGACACACACACACACACACACACACACACACACACACACACACACACGCGCGCGCGCGCGCGCAAGAAAGAGAAAGGCAAAGAGAGAGAACACATTAATTCAGTTTAATTAGTCTGTGATCCAATCAGCCTTTTTAGTTTCTGGCATAAACTAGAACCACCTCTGCATCATGGCTTCATCACAGCAGTGTAATATGGTTATCTTTTGTGTAGCTGGTGTCTCAACTATATCTCAGGAAGATGGTAAAGTCCTATCAACAGTGGTCATTGAGATGTGCTTGCATTTATGGTGCTGAGTATTTAGTATGCGGGCTTTAGGGTACTAGGTGTTCCAATGGGAAACTGTATGATTGGTCTTGATGTCACGAAAGACCTATCTGGTCCCAGGGTGAGGGAGCCTTCACTATTGCTCCTGCTTGTCTAAACAGTGGCTGTGCATTGCACTGATTTTGGTGTCAAAGCTCCTGGTCACATCTCTGCTAATCTGGATGTTTAAGGGAATATAAAGGAAGACTGTCGCCTGTCCTGCGATGGGACCTGACCCTCTCCCAGCTAACGAGGGTGTTAGAGATGAGCTAACAGGCACCTCATTTCTGTGAGTCCGCCCTCATTTTGATTAAATGGAGCCAGGTGGCTACTACGTGATACATGTGGCGGCTAGGACGGCAGCCCCCAGACTTGGGTCTGTGCGCTCTGGTTCTCTCTGTTTCTGCCTGTGTTGTGGGTGGAAGGCAGTCTTCCCTTTTATCCATGAGCCTTCTCCATCACTGCCCACACATTCCTGTTCTGAGACTCCCTCAAGGGCCTCTCTTCCAAAGCAGAGATTGGCAGAGGGCAGATGAAGGTGCCTGGTAGGTGTCAGTGCAGTTGGAGGAACACATAAACGCCCTTGTCTTATGTTCTTACGCTGATGCTAAATGCTCTGAGACCCATAGAGCCTCTGCGATGGGGCCTTCACCCTCTTGACCCTTAGGACTCTCTGAGAGGGAAGCAAAACCTCAGGCTGGGTGCTTTATATAGGAGAGAGTTGAGGTTTCTACTTGGCCTGGTCAAAGTGTCAGCTGCTCCTTGATGCTGGAGGCAGGAGGGAGAGACACAACAATTAGGTTTGCTTTGACTGCATAAGAGCTGATTATAGCCATGTGTATCAGCCACTCACCATTTAGTCTAATTTTCACATAGCACTGTAATTATGCCCATCCCTACATAGGTGTCAGATGAGCTTGTGTGAGTTTTACTGACTGTAATTTATAAGTTTATTCTGCATATGTCCATCCAGATGAGTAGCTACAGTCTGGTTGCTCCTGGCCCTGGGCCTTGTTGGGGTGGGGACCCAATCAGGAGGGGGTCCACCCACAATGTTTCTCTCTGATATGGTCTTCAGGGTGACTTATAGCCCTGGCCTGCAGCAGGCCTTGTATACAAAGTGAGGTTTTGGGGACCGGAAGCATGAGTCACCATCAGTAAAGGTATACCATGTGTTAAACATTTTCTCCTTCTCAGAAAGGGTTTCTGGAAACTCACTCAGACTGGGCTCTGGATATAGGTTTGTTTATTTTGCATAGAAATCCTAAGAATGTGTGAACCTGTCTGAGATCTGATCAGAACCAAACTCAAGTAATAGAACTCTTAGCTGAAGGCTGGTTTCTTTTCAGACCCACTCAAGGTGGTTATGACGTAACCTTGGTGACAAGCTGACATCTGTATTACAGTTTTGAGCTGGAGGAAACATTATTTTGGTGGTTTCAATTTCTTGAAAACAATACTGCCTTACCCAGGGGGCAGCATGTAGTGTGGCCTTTCACTTGACAAAGCTGGGCACTCTGCTGCTTCTTTAGGAATCCCATTCTTGAGGTCTTGCCCACTTGTCCTACCCCCAAGACCTGCCCCGGGGATGTTTCTTTGGCTCTTATAATGAATCTTGTTTTAATAGTACTTGGGTTTATTTTAAAGTAATGATTGGTGATCTAGAGACTTCAGGCTTGGAGATCAATGCAAAATAGTCAAATCATCAGCTTCAGGAAAACTGGGATTTCTTGTTCCCCGTGGCTGACTCCTCCCACTAGGTGGAAGCTGCCCTCTGGAGCACGTTATTGCTACCTGTGCGTTGCACCCATGTCATCACTACACAGGAGCTTCATCCTCCTTTTTCCCCAACTCGAGTAGTCTGAAACCTCAGCTGGTGTCATGGTTTCCCTGGGCTGCTTTCCTGGAAGTTTTGGTTCTCAGTTCCTGGTGCTTTGGCCGCTGAGACCCTGGGGCCCTGTGCACTTAAAGTCTGGTGAGCAGTGCAGCCTGCACCATCAGAACTGTGGCCTGGCTTGACTTGGCTCTTGGAGTAGGCTCATTGGAAACTGAGAGGGGTATGCATCTAAACACGTGTTGAGAAGCGTGATTGGTCATGACAGGTGTCACCCTCATAGACGTGCCCCTGTGTAGGGCTATGTGAGGGGTATCTGCAGCCTCTGTGCCTCTGACTGACACTATCCCCTTTTCCCACAGTGGACTGACCCGGGAAGCGCACAGCAAGGAGGTTGAGCAGGTGTACCTGCGTTGCTCGGCAGGCTCTGTGGAGTGGATGTACCCGACTGGGGCACTCATTGTCAACCTGAGGCCCAACACCTTCTCCTCTGCCCGGAACCTGACTGTGTGCATCAAGCCCTTCAGGGACTCCTCAGGGGCCAATATTTATTTGGAAAAAACTGGAGAACTGAGACTGCTGGTGAGGGACAAGGGTGGTGAACCTGGCCGGGTGCAGTGCTTTGGCCTAGAGCAGGGTGGCCTGTTTGTGGAGGCAATACCCCAGCAGGACATTAGCAGGAGGACCACAGGCTTCCAGTATGAGCTGATGAGTAAGCAGAGGGGACTGGACTTGCACATGCCATCTGGTGAGTACCCTGTTGTAGACTGACATGACCTAAACCTGTGTTGTTGCTTTCTCTTGGGTGATACTGGGGATTTGCCTAACCACTCAGATTTTCTCCTATCCCCTTTGGAGCTCACATCTGTGATGCACTCTGCTGCCTGTGGCTTGGACAAGGTGTGTTTGTTCCCTTAATCCCACAATGCCCCTTGAGCCCCATGTCCTCCTGGGGAAGCTGCAAGGTGAGGGCATGTTGGACCTCAAAACTAAATGTGCCTTTTCAACAAGAAAACCTCTTTAAGACTGATGGTTGTGGTGTACCTTTAGGGTTCTGCTGCTTCTGACCTGGGGGAAGCTGAGGGGAGGGACTGTACTCCCTGAGAACAGCCTAGGGTTAGGTTCCTTAGGGACTGGTCATAAACTCACTTGAGATAGATGGGGCTTTTACCCTTCCAGCTAGCCTAGTCTGTGTCTGCTGCAGGCTTGAAACACAGTTGTGGGCCAGCAGAGCAGCAGAAAGCTATGATGTTCCAGAGGCTTCTGTGAGAAATATTAGTGAGAACTGAGAAACCACAGGGTGTCCAGGGAGAGCTCCACTGACCCAGCACCAGCTCCATGAGACAGTCAGGGGACAAAGCAACTCCGGTATGGAGATACCAGCAAGTACCTGGGCAGGGCAGTGTGCAGCCAGGTTCTTGGTAGGGATGGAGGTAGGTAGGCCTTGGTGGAGCCTTTCCCAGGGACAGTGTCAAGCTTTGGATCATGACTGACACTGCGGTTCTAGATTCATTTCTCCAAGCCCAGGCAAGGGCCAGGGGCCAGATGAGGTGGCAGGTGGCCTGGTGAATGGGGTGACTTTGGGGTTTTTTGGTCTGTTTAGTTTTGCTTTTTTCAGACAGGTGGATGTTTTCCTGTGGGGCAGGTGGGGAGTAGATATTGTCCAATGGCTTGGGAGATTGTGTGGCTCTGAGGGGACACTTTGTAGGACACTAGGGAGTTGTAGCTTCAGGACCCTATAGCAGGGCAAGGCAGGCCCTAACCCTTGTCCATGGTCCATCAGGACCCGGTATTTTAGTCACAAAGGAAGAGGACTGACAGAGCTCAGGAGCTGCCCTCTCTTCCCTCTGTCCCCTCTGTCCACTGCGTCTATGTCCACATTCCAGGCAAAGGCAGGGAAACCTGTGGGGTTAGTTGAACTTCCTCGGGTTCTTCTGGGACGGCGAGAAGACAGTAAGTAGTCCTCGAATGGGCCTTTGGTTGTATTCTGTGCTCAGTGCTGTATGGACATCTCAGGCCGCAGGGTCTCACACAATGCAGTATCCCAGGTGAGAGGTCCTGCTCTCCGTGTACCTAGGTCTTTGCTATGTTTGAGGCAGGTGCTCAGGGTTCCCTCATCACCCTATAACATACACCTGCCTGGTCTTGGGTGTCTGTGAAGTGAAACCCATGGTAGCTGTGTGTGTCCTGCTGGTGGCAGATGCCACACAGTGACCATCGGAACTCAGGACAGGAACCACACTAAGATGACTGTGGGCTCAGGGAGCTGACACCCAATTCTGGCGTTGCCCGGGTTAGTCACAGACACCTGCCTCATCTGGAGCTGGGTCCCATCCTCCTTAGGGAGCATCATCTGGGTCCCATAGAAGGGCTGGAAAAGCCAACCTGGGCGTTTGGCTTTCTTGGAGGAATGAGGGCTCCTGAGCCTTTAATGTCTAAGGAATGGCTATATAATGTAATGTGGAATGTTGGTGCTGGCCATGTGGCAGCAGTGACATCATCCTTCCTAGACTGGGCCAGCTCTCAAGGTCTCCATGGCTGGTGCCAGGCTTTCCCTTGTCTACTGCTCTGGCCCTGGTGCAGTTTCAGAGACACAATGGAAGTCAGAGCCAAGGCAGTGCCAGCCAGAGGAGGCTGAGGGCAGCACCTGGCCCGATGGTTGTGCCTGAGGCAGACAAACTCTCAGATGATTCAGAAGTTCTCTTTTGTGCTGACTCAAGAGAAGAGTGATGCTGTGGGCTGGAACCAGGACAGGAGTGCACGAGAGAGTGTGTTATATGTGTCTATGTATGTATATGTCTGCACACGTGCATGTGAGCCTTGCTCTCCACCCAGCAAGGAGGGAACCTGCTGCTGCTCCAGATACTTCCACTGGAATGTTTATACTGTGTTGGCTTCAAGTCCATTTGGATTGCATAACTGACTTCTGAGATGTGGTAACGTGGTAAAGACAAGAGCAGAGGGGTACGCTGCTCTACCAGGGGCACAGATGGGTCAGACGGGAGGTAACCCTCCATCAGGCGATGCTACATCAGGCTGCTACCTAGAAAGACTGGCAGGACCGGCTTGTCTTGCATCTGCCACCTCTGTGGCAGGACTCTGAGCAGCGGCACACCCTCTGATGCTTAGGAAAATCTGGCAGAACACGAAAGGCCCCACATCTGACTACAGATAAAACTCCAGGCTGATGGACCAACAGAGGCTGTCTAGAGGCTGCCCTCCCATCACCCAGCTACATGGGGGAAACGGCTATGGGAGTGTCCAGCAAGGGTGGCAGTCCATCAGGATTCAGGCGATGGGTACAGCTAGGGTAAATCCTGATTCCACTCTAACCTGTTGGATGGTGACATTGCCCGTCGTTGTGGGACAGTGGCATTTCAGATGTGTCAGCAGATGTGGGCAACAGGACACTTTTCAGTCACTGCTGTTACTGAGTGGGCTCACAGGGTGAATGAAGCCTGCCTTCCTGAGCTCGTCTGCATATCCTCTAAATCCTTCTCTGCTCTGCTTGCTGCTGCTGGCCTTGAGAAGCTGCATGGATCCTCACTGCACAGGCCTGCTACCAAGGAGTCTGGCCATGGCCTGATGGTGTGAGGGTTGGTGGCCACATCTCAAAATGGAAAGAAGCCTTGTCTTCTGCAAACCAAAGACAGAGGGCACGTTCTTTGGATTGCCACATCATGTGGACACCTCCTGCTTTGGTTTCTCAGGCCACTGTAATTATCCTGTGATTAGTTTTCATCTTAGCTCTCTCCTGATTTGGGGTGAAGAAGGGTCTGATCTCCACTGACCTCCTTGCCAGAATGCTGGGTCCAGTACACCCCTGCGTCATTCTTCTGGTGGTTCCTGGGATGCTGACTATTGAAGGGACCTGGGCCACAGCTCACCTGACCATCTCTGCCCTACATCTTGCTTCTCTCTGCACCTATTATATGTCACTGTACCCACTGCCCATCACTAGCTGTAATGAGGACTCCAGAAGCCCTTTTTTCTTTCTTTCTTTCTATCTTTTTTGGAGTCAGGGTCTCCCTGTAGCCACAGCTGACCTAGAACTCACCATGTAGCCTAGCCTGGCCTCTATGTAGACCAGAGATGCCTCTGCCTCTGCCAGGATTAAAGGGTGTGCCACCACACCCAGCTCAGAGGGCTCTG
This sequence comes from Eospalax fontanierii, assembly GCA_035773235.1. NCBI lineage: Eukaryota > Metazoa > Chordata > Mammalia > Rodentia > Spalacidae > Eospalax > Eospalax fontanierii. The sequence goes on from CM069531.1 coordinate 96,442,527, forward strand.
ATATGCAAGATTGTCACTTTGGAATGGTGTATGTCACTGTGGCTGTCCTCAGCTGCCCACCCATCACCTGGGCTGCCTTCCAAGGTCTGCAGTCCCTCCTAGCCCCTGCCTGTGCTTGTCCTCACTGCTTTCTTCCCTGCTGGCACCTGTACCAGCCTGGGTCCCCAGGTGGTCCAGAAGGTGTCCAGAAGGTGCCCCTTGGACTCTGGTTTCTTTATCCTCATTTGATTCATTTTATGATTTACAAAGGGCTACCTGCGTCCTCCCAGGAAATGTGATGCCAGTATCTTCAGCCAGCACATTCCACAGCTGCTGTGAACGTGCCTTTGATTAATAATTCTTCCCAGATGAGGTTCTTGGCATTCACCTGGAGTATGTCTGACTGCGAAGCTCAGAGACAAGGGATGGGTCCAGGTGTGCACGTTAGCTCAATTGTCACTCATGGCACTGGCTCTCTGGGGTCAAGTCGTGGAGAGCCAGGACAAACTGCGGGGAGGCTCTCTGCTTGTTCTCTGCAACTTTCTGCACGTGTGGCTCACAGAGAGTACAAAGCTCATGGCCTTGCCTTAGCCTGCTCGCCCAGGCCTGGGGTCCCTTGCCAGCTTCTCTCCAGTTAACTACCAACCTGAGACAAGCTCCTGAGGACCCTCACCTCCAACTCAGCACTGTGTGGCCTGGACTTTGAACCACCTTCCTACCTCGCACTGCCCTCCTTTCTCAAGGGGTCCCTCAGGTGGGCTGTGGCCTCCTTATTGCAGCTTGCCTATAGACACTGGATAAGTGCTGATCAGGGTAGACAGCCCCCCCCCCCCCCCCCCCCCGCTTTGTCTCATGCTCTGAATCTAGACATTGTCCCAAATGTTAGGCCTCGAGGTCTCCTGTACCTCCTGGAACTTGTCTATGCCCCAGTCCCTGACCAACCCATGATTGCCCACACCCAGCATGGGCAGCTGACTCCCAATCAGTGGGGGGGTGAGCAGCATGTTACAGGGGCCACACCCTGGGCCCATAGGAGAAACTCCTACTAGCAGCTTCAAGGTTGGGGGTCAGGTGACCATAGAAGCAGGGGCTATAGTGTAACCCAAGCAGACATCACAGAAAGGGGAGAGGCTGCAGGCCAAGTAGGGTTGAAGGTGGGCTTTTAAGAGGTCAGCACATTGCAGACCCCCAAGGGTCTGGCTGCAGCCAAGCCCCCTCAGCAGAAGTCTCCAGGGAGTGTAGCTGGAGTGGATGGGCTGTACTGATGCCAACAGGTTGTTCCTGTTCTGCAGCTTCTCCCTTTTCTGATAACTAAATAGAAGCAAAGGTGCTGGCAGGTGGGTGGGTGAGTCAGCAAGTGCACTTCCTTGTAGTGCAGCACCAGCGGCCAGGACCCCAGACACACCCAGCCGGAGGGTCCACAGGGAGCTGAGCCTGTCTGGGATGCTGTAAAGCCCCAGGCCTTGTCTCAGACTTTATCCTTCAGGACCTTATAGGCTTTTCTGAGTTTCTGTTGACCTAAAGACACTTGGTCTTTTTGCCCTCCAGAGGTGCCCACATGAATGCTGCCTTGGTTCCCCTGGGGTCAAGTCACCAGCACTTAGATGCAGTGTGTGTGGCCTCCAGCAGTTCAACCTAGCTCAGCTCAGATCAAGGTGGCCAGCCACGTGGGTAGTGTTAGCTTCTCCCAGGACTAAGGAGCTCAAGACCAGGGTAATTTCCTGTAGCACTTATAGGGCAGCGTATCCACTGAGATTTCAAACCTCGGGGTTTCTGTTATTTGGAGAACTTAGGTCAAACCAGGAAACTGAGGGCAAAGGCTTGAGACATAAATCATAGCAAATAACAAGTTTCCATCTTCCTGAATCCACTCTGAGGAGTCTGTGGAGAAGCTGCTGAGCCAGAGTTTCTGTTCTATACTAGGGAAGTGGGACGAAGGGCAGGCGAGGGCTGCCCCTGAAGAACTGTATTGTGTAAGTCCCAGTACGGGAGTTCATTCGTTCATTCCAAGTGGGTACATACCTTTGGGCTCTCTGGAGGAAGCCAGGCCCCAGGTATTGGGGGCTTCAGATAGGGCCTGTAGACAGGATTCAGTTTGACAGACACTTGGGGTATATAACCTGTCCCATGGCTGAGTGAGGCATAAAAAGGGCTAAGCTCATGGTCCCAGCCCAAGGCCCCACACCCACAGCAGAGGGACAGAGATCTCCCCCATAGCCTCACTCTACCCCAACCCTGTTAACACTCCCTTTGTAGAATCTTGGCCTTGGACCTTGTGGACAATGCCTGGGGCAGGAATCATGAGTGAGATTCTCCATTCAGACTGTGATCTGGGGAGTGGGCATCACTGTGCTGCAGTAGAGGGTCTGCTTTCCACTGAGGTGCCCATGTCATTTTGGGGTGTAGATGTGGACGTGGGTGGTGGAGGGACATGATCGCTCAGCTTGGGCCATGTCATTTTGGGGTGTGGATGTGGGTGTGGATGGTATAGAGACATGATCGTTCAGCTTGGGGTTGGCACTGTGACAGGCATTTAAGAGCAGTTTTTAAGTGAGTGGAATAGTTTCTTGTCTGGCACAAGTGCACTAACAAGATAAACGAGGGTAACGTGGAGCTCCTCTTTCTTTGGGTACATGCTACAATGGCCACAGTGTGATCCAGAGGGAGCAAGGGGTCTCCTGGAGTCAGTTTCTGGCTTGGCTGAGGTTGGTTTTCTGCCTCCTGCTCTGCTGAGCTAGCACTGGCCAGAGGTCTCCTCATGACTTGTTCTCCAACGTGCTCTCAAGTGTGGGCCAAGAGGGCAGACTGGTGAGCCGGCCTTCTGTACTGTCAGGGCTGGGCTGGGGAGGCTCTCTGACTGACCAGCATTGCTTGGGCCACATTCTCACACTGCAGCTTCCTTTCCAGCTCCCTGTCGGCCTTGCAGTGACACTGAGGTCCTCCTTGCCATTTGCACCAGCGACTTTGGTAAGTCATCTCCTGTCTCCCCAGGGCCCAAGGGCTTCCCCAGTCAGCATTGATCTCTTTTGTCAGGGTAGAGGGTCTGCAGAAGCTGCTGAACATGGTCTCACCCTGGAATGGCAGGGAGCAGTGCTTCTGTGTGCACTAAGGAAGGTCTTACACACTGTGCATGAGGACAGCTGGGTTTGGCATTCTAGGTGTGTTGGTGTGTTTCCACTGTGCACAGCAGCTCACCACCTCCTGAAGACCCTTGGAAATCCTTCAGTTCCCAGATACTTTCTTAGAAGTGCTCTGAGAACACTTCAATGGGTAGCCTGGTGTGTCTTTGGCACCAGGCTATGCCAGAGCTCTGCTTGGTTTTTGTTCAGGTTGCCTGGGGTATTGAAGATCCAGTTGGATTCAAAGCTATAATCTGAGAGATGGCAGCTCCTTGCCAGTGACATCTGCACAGTGCTCTTGGATGCAGGCCAGGGGTGGTGCTTGCTAAGCTGCTGTCATAGTAGTGGCCACGTTAAGCCAGGGCCTAGTTGTTGCTCCTCAGAGCCCCACCCAAATGACAAGGACTGTCCCTTGGTGGGATGGTGACTCCTTTTGGCTCTGCTCTCCAGACCATAGCCACCTCCCTTAACACCTGTCCTTCCCTGTCCTCTGAGCTGTACTGAGGCATCTGATGGGATTCAGAGCTGCAGAGCACCTTGTGTGTTAGTTAGCTGGGATTATTTTCTCATTTTTATTTGAAGAGCATGCACACAGTGTGTCTGGTGCTCAGTTGGAGCATCTTCATCTGACAGTGTCAGTGTCAGGGTCTGCTTTCTAAGGGCCACCCTAGGTGGCAGAGTAGTTCAGATCTTGGTTCTGAGGCCTTGGTAGCTAGAAACATGCCCAGGCAGCACGCGACGTGTGTCTAAGCTGCCTGGCAGTGCCTAATGGATCTGCTGACCTGTTTCTTTACTCTGCAGTCGTCCGTGGCTCTATCCAGGATGTCACCCATGTGCCAGAGCAGCAAGAGTCCATTATCCATCTACGGGTGAGCGGGCTCCACCGGCAGAAAAGCAGAGTCTTCCGGCTGGCGCCTGAGGACAGTGGCCACTGGCTGGGCCATGTCACAACGCTGCTGGAGTGTGGCGTACGGCCAGGGCATGGAGACTTCCTCTTCACTGGACATGTGCACTTTGGGGAGGCGCAACTTGGATGTGCTCCACGCTTTAGTGACTTCCAAAGGATGTACAGGGATGCAGAAGAAAGGGGCATAAATCCCTGTGAAATCCACATGGACTGATTACAGGGTGATGTGGTGCTGTCCTCCTTTAAGTGACCTGCCGCTCTGGGCCTGATTTAGGCTGCAGGCTGCAGGCTGGAGGCATGGGCCCAGCCTGGTGTTCAAGCTGGGAAGGTACATGCTGCTCCGATCTCCTTAGTTCGCAGCCCACAACATCCTGACCCATTGGAAATGCTGTAAAATGCAAACTAAGTTATTATATTTTTTGTAAAAAAGAAATGTCCATAGGAAACAAACTCCTGTGTCTGAAGATGTCTTGGCGTGCCATTTAACAACGTTTTAAAAAGTGATCTTTAGCCTTCACATTTGGCCTGATGTGTTGGGAGCTAGGATGTAGGGCACAGTGAGGGAGTGGGCTTCCATAGGTACCATTTAACCTTGTTGATGGAAGTATATGGAGCCAAATACTTTTTTAATTTTCCTTTCATTTTATTTTTGATCCTAAAAAGAACTCTGCAGCTGCGAGCCATCCCAAGCTGTAGGTTGCTTACATTCCAGAGAATAAAGACCAAGATCTGAGCACACTGTTGTATCCCATCTCCGCCCATCATATGGGTGCCTACATCAGACCTCCCTGTAGCCCTGGGCTTGCCATCCTGGATCTGCTCACTCAGTGGACATTCAAGAGGCACTGCTTAGCTTTAGCCCTGAGTTCCTTCTCGGTCACCCCTGTACTGTTGTAGGAGCCTAGTCTCACCACCACCACGAGTCTTCTGCTCCATCTTTTCTCTGGTAAACCTGTGGACCAAAGCTCAGTGTTTGCTAGATCTGTGTGTCCCAATGACAGGTCCTGTCCTGCTCAAGTTTCTGCCCTCCTGGTTAAATCCAGAGACCTCTGTGGTCCTACTACTTACTTAGGCATGCTGGGAGAGCCCTACTTCTTTGAGAGTCTGTGGCTGGCCAAACTAAGGATATCAGGACACCCTCCTGTGCTGGGCAGCCCCTCCCCCACAACCTTGCCTAGTGGGGCTTCATGTTACAGATGGGAATGTGGGGACATCTGTGAGTACTTGTCTGGCCTCCTCCTTCAGGCTGTCTCCCCCAAGCATGCAGACAGGTGGACCCCCTCTCTGTACTGCCCCTTCCCCTCTAGCTAGCCCCAGTCAAGCCCTGGGCCTCATTTTCTGCCCTGTGGTACCTGACCAGAGAGACTGAGTGGGACAAACTTCAGGGGTGTGACAGTACCCACTCACCCTGTGGTAAGGAGCAGGGTGTCCCCAGACAGATGGGTCAACCTCATGCAGGTTCTGTTGGCACTAAGACCTCCCCTCTGCCTGCCCTCCTGAGAGTAGACCAGGGGAGATCCAAGAAAATATATGTCCATTTGGCCTCTTAAAATTGATCACAGGCAGTGGCTATCACATTTGTCTTTACATGAGAAGTAGCCCCATGTGAGGCCTCTGTGGCAGGGACAAGGAACACCTCGCTTGCCCTGGGTACCTAGGGCTACACCTTCTAGATGTTTCCACAGACCACTTGAACTGTAGAGCCATGCATTTGGCCTCCAGCTTTCTTCTGCCAGTCTTCTGAGTTTAAACCCTGGATCCTACAGCCATATTGTGTTGTGAGTATCCAATAGCTTGGCCTGTTCTTGACTCAGCCCTGGAATCCTACTTCCAGAAGGTTCTGAGTATTCTGGATCAGAGTACAGACTGAATGAGTCTCTGGACCTTGTGATAGGCATTTTCCATTCAGAGTCTCTGGTGGGCCAGGACCCTTGACATGGTCAGAGTCTTTCCCTAGCCCTAATTTTTAAGGGCCTGCCGTTATAAAATTAACACTATTAAGGACCATTTTGAAAATACTGAAAAGTATAGAGGGGAAAGAGGACAAGAGTTTTCTCTCTAATGATGACTCTTGATTTCCCTACAGTGTGTGGCTGACCTGTGTCCCCTGGTTTTGACATCCCCCAGCCCTCTGCTTATGTTTGGGATTTTCTCAGGTACACAGGCCGGGGCTGGCCAGGGAAAGAGACAGTCTTTTCCCAATTTACAGAGATTCTTGTGCTTCCTGCCTCCTGCCAGCTCTGAGACCAGTGTTTGGCCCAGCGGACACTAGGATTTTCCCCCTGGGGATGCTAGGATTTTCTCACTGGCACTTTCTACTTTGATTCCTAGCGTTTCTACCTTTGGTCTAAATCTTGTCCTTCCTCATCTTAATCCTGAGGTCCCAGCCTGAACCTGGAGGCTGGCACAAAGGGCAGTTATAACTGCCCACCAAGTGGGTCATGATTCTTGATCCTCCAATGGACCCAGTGCAGGCACAACGACTGCTAAAGTGAAGAGAGAGTCATAAGCCCAAGGGTCTAGATTTTTCCAGAAACCAGAAAAAGAAAGGAACCTGGAACCTGGCCTGTGACACCTTGAGTCCAGGCTACTGTGACTTTGGCTGAACTAATGACTTCTGGATATGTACGATGACATCTGTGCTGTCAGGCTTTTTGAGTTGACAAGTTCCAATAGCCAAAGGATTGTAACTTATCCATGCCCCATTCTACCAGGGGCTGAGCAGATTGGTAGGCCTAGCTGGCTTTGGAACCCTCCAAGTTCCCTAAAGTGGATGTGAAAGGTTGGGTTGTATGTCCATGTGCATCTTTGTAGAACAGGATCACAACTTTTACCAGAATTTCAAAGTGGAAAATTGTACTCCAAGACAGTTATATTTTTTTTCTCCCTGGTTATAAAGTCTTACTTGATCCACCACCCAATTATTTGTGTGTGTGTGTGTGTGTGTGTGTGTGTGTGTGTGTATGTGTGTGTCTGTGTGTGTGTTTATAGAAGATGATGTGAGCCAGTACACTGCAGTATCATGGGGAGTCCTCCGAGTAATGTAGGTCCTTGTCTACAAAGCGAGGATCTCATGTGCCTCCTCAGTTGCGAGGGCCTGTCTGGAACTCCTGTGGCCATAAGGGGAGGAAAGCTGGCAGCAGGGAGGGCCTGGCACTATGGCCAAGAGTCAAGCAAGGGGCTACAGGGCCAGGTTTCCAGCCAGACCATCTCCTGGGTCATACCACCCAGAAGGACCTGCCTAGGACTGAGAGATGCTGTGATCCCATGGGTGGGGGTGCGGAACTCTCATTAATACCACAGCTGACACAGAGGCTGCCATCACGCTAATTGATTAAACTGTTAAGTGCAGGCTGGTGTGGTGGGAACGGACCCCAGCTAGACTGTTCATGTCCTTATGCAGAGTAAAGTGGGGACAACAGTTCCTAGAATGTACCATTGGAGTTGGTGATGTCCAGGTCCAGTCTGGATGTGCCCACCCCCTGGTCCATCTCCCCTTTACTGTTTTGTGCTAGTAATTGACAAGGACCCCAAGAGAGCTTCTAAACCTGAGGATCCTTCTCGCTGATCACTCATCATCGGTAAGCACCGAGAGAAACCTACAATGAACAGCTTGTCTTGTCTTGTCCCCTCCACAACTATAAACCAATCATTATCATGAGTAGAAGGTGGATTTCTTCAGGTGCAGGGGCCAGAACCTGTGGAATTACCATTCTATGACCATGAGATAGGAGTATAAGCAGAGGCTGGGAGCCTTCCAGGGAGAGAGGTACTTGGCACAGTGCTGGGCCTGGTCTAAGGACCAGGCGGCAATTCCTGGGCTTCTGCTCTTCTGATTCTTCTCTTTTCTGGGAGGATCCGAAGAGCCCTCCTTCCAGCCTTCCCACCACAGCATCATGATGCCTGTGTGGGTTAGAAGTCTCCCAGAGAGGTTTTAGGTTCCGAGAGGAATACAAGGCCTCAACTCCTATGGTAAGGTCTGGGTTTGGTGCACCAGGGCACAGTGGGTACTTAGGTCCCATCTCTCCTGAACAGCTGCCCTGAGACTGGTCAATACTGTTCCAGGTGAATATCCACCAAGAAGGAGGGGGCAGACAAGTGATAGTGGAGGCTGTCGGGCAGTCATGGCAGGGATTTAGGGGTGCCGACCTGTGGGGAAGATATATAGCCTTCAGAGATTATGTGGCCCTGTGGGGAGGATGTGGTCTTGGGGAGGATGTGGCTCTGGGGAGGACATGACTCTGAGACAGGGTTTTCCAGGGAACACATTGCTCAGGCCAGAGAAACTTCAGTGTATGTGTGTGTGTGTGTGTTGGGGGGTGCTCTGCATTCCTGAGCAGGAGCCACGTGGGGGCCGCTGGAGAACGTGAGGAATCCAGCATCAACACTGGGCTATTGTGCACTGCCACCCGGGCGGGCAGTGATTTATAAAAACAGCGAAGGATTGGTGGGTATCGGGTGGTAAGGTCACAGTGGCTGGGGCTCTGGAATCTCACCTTCAGAATTCTGCTTTCAAGTCACATACTCTCCAGTCATCAGTTTGATCAGAGCTGAGATGAAAAAATAATGACTAAAATTAAAAAGGAACAAAAAGGTGCCATGTGTGGGGACTGTGGGGGTTTCAGGGCTGTGGGCTGGAGGGGCAGGCAGGGAAATGGAACCTCTGTGTCAGATGGTGGGTGGGGGGCACTAGGGGGTCCCTGTGTCGGAGTGTGTCTGAATGGGCAAATGTCTGTGTGTGTTTGTGTGTTGGTTTGTGTTTGCACCACATCTGTGCGTGTGTGGTGCACAGTGGCGGCTGCTCAGGCCATGGGAGTCTCCCGTCCTGGCTCCCAGCTCCTCAGTAAGTGGGGAGAGTCTTTGTGGTACCCACTGCTGCTGCAGCCACATTGCTCAGCAACCCCTCCCTCCGCTGGACTCTACTCTCTCTGCCCTCTGGGGCCTTCCTGTCTGGCACAGTTCATCCTGACATGGCCTCTGTGGTACTTCCTGTTGTCCATTTGAGGTTCAGCTTCTCTGCTGGCCCTGTGTGACTGTGGGGCAGTTAACCCTCTGAAGTCATTCTCCAGGCCCTGCTCCCTGCCTCAAAGGAGAGATCTTTTCCCATGCCTGCTGTCTTAGCTTGCTTTTTGTTACTTGATAAAACACTAATCAAAAGCAACTTATGGGGGAGAGTTTTTTATCTCATACTTTACATTTCCATCATCAATGAAAGCCAAGGCAGGAAGCTGGGGGCAGGAACGGAAGGAGAAACCATGGAGGAATACTTACTGGCTTGCCTCTTCTGGCTGGCTCAGCTAGCATTTTTATACAGCCCAGGCCCACCTGCCTAGGGATGGCACTGCCTACAATGGACTGGGCCCTGCTTCATCAATAAATAATCAAGAGCATGCCCTGTAGACACATCCACAGGCCAGTCTGATGGAGGAAATTCCTCAGTTGAGAGTCCCTCTTCTCAGGTCTGTCTAGGTTTGTGTCAAGTTGACAAAACCTTCGGCACTACCTTGCTGCCAGCCGACTTATCACCCTCTGGCAAGGCGTGGAGGTAGGACTGAGGAACCAAGAAAGCTGAGGACACTAGGGTATCATGAGCAGATATGGGGCTATGGCTCAGAGGGAGCCCAAGAGCAAACCCTAGGAATCCCAAAAGGATACTGACAAGTTAGGGGGACTCAGACTGGATAGCCAGAGTTACAGGGATCTGAGGCCAGAGCCTTGTCCCCTGGGTTAGGGCTGGAGTAGAGAAGGGTCAAAGAAGAGGATATTGGATGTGTTGAGGAGGTTTGGGGAACCTGGGTAGAGTAGTCCTCAGATGCTCTTGGGGAAAGGATTCTGATGTGGTGGAAGAGTCTCCCCAGTGCATCGGCTCTGCCCACTCCAGGGGTCTAACAAGTGAAATGTCAGGGGCTGCATGGACATTTGGTATCTGTGGTCATTCCTATGAATTTCTAGAGAAGAAGGAACAGTCAACACTGACAGACACACTGTGTAGCTTTTGGGCAGTCAATCATGTGATTATTCTCAAAGCCGTGTGATAATTGTTAGACCTACTTTGTCCTAGGGCCCCTGTTTTAGCCGTTATTTTCCTGTTCTGGGATGTTGCTCCTCCAGACACCAGGGAAGAGGTTGGTGTTGGGTGTGGTGAGAAGGAAGGGGTACTCACACGGGGGAGGCTACAAGACCCTGATGACTTGAGATTAGCATGCCATTCCCCTGCCAGGGCCCTCCCCAGCCCTGAAAGCCAAACAGCCAGAGGCGTCTTCCTTTCTTCTTTTAGAACTTCCCAAAAGTAATTTTGCTGAAACCCAAGGGAAATGAAGAAACTATAGATGGCACGAAAACAGCTGAGGGCACACCCAATATCGTAGGTGGTTGGTGTCAGGCAAGTGGCAGCCTGCCAAGGTGTTGCTGCCCTGGCCTCATTCTTAGGCCAGCGCCCCTGGTCCTGTTGCCCACGTAGCCACTGTGCTGGCTGGCCAGGGGTGTGGCATCTGTGGAGGGTTGACAGGGTGCTGGGTCCTATAACAGAGTGCATGTGAAGTACACAGTAGGTACCCAGTGCATGCAGCAGCTGCTCAGTAGGAGGCAATGCAGGTTTCAAAGGTCAGGTTGGGGGGTGTCACTCATCTGGCTCCACCTTAGAGTGGTGAGATGAGATGTGGTCTAGGCTATAGACAGGTACTTTCCTTGCTGACTACTCCAGACCCTGGGGACCCAAGTGGCCAATGGTTCTGCTTAGAAGCCCTCTCAGGTGCCTGTGCCCCACACAGCTTCACCTTTAACTGGTGCTACCTGGGTTCAGCCACAGACTGGCCAGAACGACCTTGGCTTCTGTTTGAAGTCTGCACTGGCAGACTATCCAAGTCTTGTCATCTGCCCTCTGGGTTCAGTGTCTATCCCTACATGGACTTCAGCAGAGTCCCACTCCCAGCTGCTGTGTGACCCCAGCTATGACACCTGAGTTTGCTATTCCCTGAGGTCATGCCAGGGCCCTAAGCAGTGAGTCTTCCTCCCAAGGTTTTGCTGCGAGGAAGCAGTCCTGAACTGCAGGAGACTTGGCCAGATGTACCCCCTGAGAGTCGCAGGCTGCTGAGCATTGTGGCGGGTTGGACAGATGGGTGAAAGGCCAGGCTGATCACCACCAGTGGGGAGAATGTAGCCCTGTTGCCTAGTCCAGCAAAGGCCTAGGTGTCCAAACCTGAGGAGCTATGCCTAAACCCTGGGTGGGAGGAGTTGTATGCTTCTCTAAGAGGCCACAGAGGTAGAAAATTCCACCCCAAACTCTGCACTGGAAGGAGGGTATCAATGGGCAATGGATGCTTACTGAGGCCTGAAAGACCTGAATGGCCAGTGGTGTAGGGTATGACAGGCCTCACTCTCCCACAGCTCCCAGGGTACCTAGGGCAACCTGGCTCTGCTGACTGTCCCTTGCATTGGTATTTGTGATCTATAGGCTCCTACTACCTTATCTTTGACTGGGAACTAAGAGTGTGGGCAGAGGACTCACTGCCTCTGCAGAGGAAGATCTGAAAAAAGTCCCTCTCTATCTCCCTCCAGCTCCTCATAGTAGTGAGGCCTCTGTGTCCACAAAGGAACCATCTAAAAAAAATTCATTTTCATTTTATGTGTATGAGTGTTTTCCCTGAATGTGTGCAAGTCCACTGTGTAAATGCAGTGGCTGTGGTATCAGATCCCTGGAACTGGAGTTACGGATGATTGTTAACTACCTTGTGGGTGCTGGGAATGGAACTCAGGTCCTCTGCAAGAGCAGCCAGTACTCTTAACCACTCAGCCATCTCTCCAGCCCCAGGAACTATCTCAATGAACCTGTCAACACCTGTTCCTCATGACCTCTGATGCCAAGCTGAGGGGAGGGGACAGCTATCCCTAATGGGCTCCTGGCTATTGCCATCCGACCCCCTCCCCATAACCAAATCAGCCAGTCAGAACACAGCTGACCAGACTATGCAAGTTACTGGCATGTTGTGATTGAGCCTGTAGAAACCAACCTGGTGTAAGAGAAGAGTCTCACAACCATGTCTACACTGGGGAGGTGGAGGGTGGGGGTGGGGGTTGTGGATAGAGCGTGGAGAGGAGGGAGGGGTCGGAGGGCATCAGAGTGGAGTAGAAAGCAATAGGAGGTGGGGGGTAGGAGGAGATTTGGGGACAGGAAGGGGTAGCATGGTTGCAGGTAAAGTGGGAGGTGATGGAAAGGAGGGAGGGAGTGGGTCGAAGGAAGAACAGGTGCTCAGGGTAGGTTCTGCAGGCCTTAGACACAAGCACTTTCTTCTGGCTGTCATGGGGAGCTGTGGCCTTTCCCACTCAGGAAGGCCAAGGGCCAGCATCCATTTAGGTTTCCTGAGATGGGCCTGCCTGATGCAGAGCTCGGAGATATCAGATGCTGTGCTTCCTGTTCTGTGAACTCGTCAACCCTGAGGGAGCTCCAGGGTAGAGAGCCAGGACGTGAGCCCCCTCTTTATTTCTCTTGGCAAAGAACATTGGTCAATCTTGTTTCTGTGTGTGTGTGTGCACTTGTGCTCCGTATGTGCTGGCTTCAAGCCAGAGGGTGGCAGGTCCACTGATTTAAAAGGGGAAAGTCGGAGCTGGAGAGATGGCTCAGCTGTTAAGAGCATAGTCTGCTCTTGCAGAGAACCCAGGTTTGGTTCCCGGAACCCACATGGCAGCTAACAACCATCCATAAACTCCAATTCCAGGGGATCTGAGGCCCTCTTCTGACCTTTCCAAGTACTGCATGATACAAATGTGCTTACACACATGTAAACAACACACCCATACACATAAAATGAAATATATAAATAATTATTTTTAAAAAGGTCAAATCCCAAAAGTCCCCTAAAAGGTAGATCCTGAAGACTTAGGCTAGGAAGACTTGGAAGGTCCAGGTAAAGCCAGAAGAGTGTGAGTGAAGAGGGCGACTCCCTAGGAATGCCCCAAGCCCTCTAGTCAATGAGAAGGTAAGGACCCCCTACCATATTCTCAGCTGTGCAATGAGAGCTCTGGTCTAAGAGAGAATGGGTCACATGGTCATGGGAAAGATAGTGACTGAGGGAGAAGTCACTGAGCCTGGAGATAGGCATCCTGGTAGCCATGTTTTTCCTATTCCTACTGTCTTATTGGCTAGCCCTCCATGGGACAATGAAAATTGCAGGTCAGATAAGGACTAGAGTTTATAGTGGTACAGTCCTTTCTCTCTCCCAGCTCTAAGACATCTGCATCTTCATAAGAGTGCCTCTTTCCTGATGGGGGAGAAATGACCTCGTGGGCAGAATTGAGGGCAAAGTGAGCAGAGTGTTGGGAGAAGTCACTGTGTCCACCCTTACCATCTCTGTCCACTGCTCTAAGACCTACCAGATCCCAGAGTTCCTAGCTCCTTCTCTTAGGCCTGGATTTACTTTGAAGCTTGTAACAGTTGAGAAGTAGGTGTCCTTGGTGTGTGCTGGAAGTCTCTCTGATCAGTTGGTCCTGGCCAGGTAGCTGACAGGCTAGACCATGAGGCATAGTCGTGCTTGAGAAGCACGTGATGAGCAACCTTCATCTTCCTGCCTGGAGTCCTGAGCCATGCGCAGTGATGGGAACTCATCAACCACCCTCACCAGGGTTTCAAACCTGCTTTGTTAGTGTCAGGGACAGATGACAGGTGACATGTATCAAAGGCTATGGTCTGGCAGACTTTGACATGTCAATGGTGACATCACCGCTGTGAAGACAGATTTCCTTCCTGACCCTGATTTGCCTCTGTCTTCCAGTGTGCGTTAAGGTTTGGAAAACCTGGGAAGTTTGTGGGGTTGCATGGCTTCCTTCATCCATACCTGGGGGAATTCATCAGTGAGGCTTCTGGGCCTGGAGTTGCTTTTGTGGGAAGGAGTTAAACTAGGAGTTCAGTTCCTCTAATAGACGGAGAGTTTCCAGGGCCACCTATTCTTCTTGACTGTCATTTGGTAGTTGGTGCCATCCCTTAGGGTATCTCCTTGCTGCCTGCTGCATGTCTGCAGAGTTGATGGTGACCCGGCTTCCCTCCTTTCTGATGCTGGAATTTGTGCCTCTGCCCTTCTGGTCTGTCTAGATGTTTATCAACTTCTGAAGCAGATTTTCCTCAGAAGCCGTTGCTCTGCTTCTCTTCTGTTCCTGCATCGGTGTTGCCCCTCTCTCTGCCTGTGTTTAGCTACATTTGTTCTTGCTCTTCTAGCTTCATGAGGTAACTATGAAACTTCCCGAGGTAGAAGCTGAGGTTGTTTTAGAGTTCCATTCCTAATATGGACATTTTAATGCTATGACTTTTCCTCTAAGAGTGCTTTAGCTGAAAACACTGATACTGATCTTTTCTCTATCCTTTTTTAATGTTTTCATTTTTATAGAGTAAAATAGTCTTATCTATTGCTTACAATTCTCTCAAACTAGAATTAATTCTAAAGTATTCAGCCATTTTCCAAATAGCTTTCTGTTATTGATTTCCAGTTCAATTCATAGGTGGTCAGAGATTAAACTCTGTTTGACTTGAAACTTTACAATGTATTAAAATGTCGCAGTGGCCCACTGTTTTGATTCAGTGTCTGCTCTGTGTTTGTAGCAAACACATAGGGCTCTTCATAGTCTGTCTTTGAGTGGACTGGTAAACAGTTCACTATGGTAGAGGAAATATGTCCATGTAGTTCTCCCATTTCTCCCACAGGGCATATCCTACTGCTGTCCCATAGTTTACTTTGTATACATGTTATAAACCATAGAATATATTTCTGCATTAAATTGTCAGTTACTTGTTACAGATAATTAAATAATAATGAAGATCTTTTGGTTACTCTGTCTGGTGCTCTTGCCCCCTTTTCGGTTGTCGTAGCTTCTATCTGGCACCTGGGTCTAGACTAAGTGGGGCTGTTACAGATGCTGTTGGGTGGTGCCTCACCCTTCCGTCTCACTCACTGAGACCCTGAAACTTTTCTCAGCTCATCCCCTTTCTGGGACACTTGTCTGGGGCATTTGCACACTGCAGGTACTGCTTGGGTCGTGAGGTGTAGGTACCTCCTAAGGTCACTCTGATTCCTGGGGGCTTAGGAGCCATGGTTGCCAGGACAGGTGGAGGACATGATTCTTCTCTGATCAAATGTGAGGGAGTGCATTTTCTTTATCAAAACAATGATAATGAAGCCATTTCTTTGAGAATTTTAATCACTAGTGATAAAAATCTCTCAGGAAAAAAAGCATTTCTTGGCTAACATTCTCAACGATGGTAATTACTGATGGGCTTTGGTAAGCTCCTAGTCAGCACATTGTAATGATTTACTAAGCTGGTTTCTGGTGCTGTCTAACAAAGTACCCAAACAGGGTGACCTCAATTCTCCTCAGACCCGGAGGCCAGTGTGGGATTTGGGGTGTCTCCCAGTGGTGATGTGTCTTCTTGAGTGAGCTGGTGACAGCACTGGGGAACCCTCCTGCCTCTCCCCAGCCCCCATCAGTCCACTATTTGCAGTCAGCTTACAGGTGCCTGGATCTGTCATCTGGATGGACGTCTTCTAGTGTTTTCATGTCACTCCTATGTCTCTGGATTCAGATTTTCCCCTTTTTTTATTAGGATACCAGTCATTTAGGATTAAGGCCCTTTTCGATGATCTAATTGTAATTTGACTCTGCAATCACCCTATTTCTAAGTCAGGTCTCATTCTCAGACCCCACATAGGTGTTTATTTGTCAAAACCCACATGCCAGCTGCTCCCTGCCCAGCCCGGGCTCTGTGGTATGTGCCAATAGGAAAGAACACATTTTACCAGTTGAAGCACTTGTGTTTGCTTTCGGCTTCACTGGTTCTTCAGTATTTTGCCAGTTAGTTTCTGTCAACTTGATACAAACTAGAGACATCTGGGAAGAGGGAAACTCAGATGAGGAATTTTCTCTATCAGATTGGCCTGTGGGTCCGTCTGTGAGGCATTTCTCGATTGTTGGTTAATATAGGAGGGCACAACCCACTGTGAGCAGAGCCATGCCTGGGCAGGTGGGCCTGGGCTATATATGCAAGCCAGAGGAGCAAAGGCAGCAAGCAGCATCCCTCCACGGTGTCTGCTGTACTTCCTGCCTCTGGGTGCCTGCCTTCTGCACCTGTCTTGGCTTCCCATGATGATGGACTGTAACTTGTAAGCTGAATTAAACCCTTTCCTCTCAAGTTGATTTTGGTCAGTGTTTTATCACAGCAACAGAGATGGCAGACTAGGAAAGCACTATAATGTGACATAGATCTGTGTTAGGACTGCAGGCCAAATAAACAATGACAGACATATGCAGACAAGATTTAATCCTTATAGAACTGTAAATTAAAACTACTTTGAGATACTACTTTACTGCAGTCAGAATGGCTGTTATGAAGAAATCCAACAATTAAAGTTGGAGAGGATGTGAAGAAAGAGGAACCTATTCACTGCTGATGGCAGTGCATATTAGTACAGCCATTATGGAAATTAGTTTGGAGGTTCCTCAAAAAAATAAAAAATAGAGCTACCATATGACCCAACTATCTCACTTCTGGGTGCATACCCAGAAACCATAGAGATCTTTGTTTATTACCACTCTATTCACTACAGCAAGAAAATAGTTGTCCATTCCCAACTGAATGGATAATGAAAATGAAAATCTGGGGTGTGTGTATGTGTGTGTGTGTGTGTGTGTGTGTGTGTGTGTGTGTGTGTGTATGGGGGGAGAGAGAGAGAGTAATATATATCACATATGACTACTATTCAGCTCTAAAGAAAAATGAAGTGAAAATATCTACAGCAAAATGAACGCCCCAAGAATGCATACTTTTAAATGAGGTGTTTTCCCTCACATGTGGTTCCTAGCCTATAATGTGTACATGTACATATGTAAAAAACACACGAGTGGGTATACTATAATATTTAGAATTGAGAAGAAGAAAGAGGAAATTGCAAAGAGAAGGGAACACAGGTTTTGTCTTTTTCTTTTGTCATGCTCTGTGTATTCACCTTTCTGCACATTGTTTCTGTATTCTGTAAGAGTTCAATTAGTACTGTCCCTTTCAGATAGCGATTGTGAGATTTGGGCTTCCGTTTTGACTCTATAGGCCCTTTGTGCAGTGGGAACTGAACATGACAAGACACTGATTTGTTGGATTTGTTGAATGAGGAAATACAATTATTGTTTGGGGTAAATACTTTTTATTTTGTTATAAAATTTCCAATTTTCTAACAATGCTTTGAAAAGATTCACATTATTTCTGACGTAACCTCAGAGTTTTATGTATTGAACATTAAAACTGATACTATGTGTGTGTATGTGTGTGTGTGTGCTTTCCATTAACATATCAAACACCTGAGATACTCACTTTATAGAAAAGAAGGTTTCTTTGGCTCACAGTTTTGGAGATTCAGTCTGTGATCAGCTGGCCCTGGTGCTTTGGGCCTGTGTCAAGGCAGCACACCATGGCCGGAGCATGTGGAGGAGAAAAGTCCTTTACCTCATCAAATTGGAGCAAAAGTGACCTAGGACTTCCTACTAGCCCCCTCAAAGGCTTCATAGTTGTTGAACTAAGGAGTCTTGTTGGATAAGAAGGAAGTGGGGGACACTTTCCCAAGTTCCTGACCCTCCTCACAACAGCAAGGGCTCCCACAGCACTGACTCCCACCTCAGTGAAGGCCCTACTTAACCTAGACACACACTCTCTCAACAATGCCATCGGGAACAAGCTGGAGCTTCAGCACACAGCTGCTGGGGACACTAACCCAAACCACAGCAGAACATCAACTCAAGCACATTTTTCATTTGATTAATGTAATTTTGGTTTGTATATGAAACACAGATTTTGAAGATCTTTCAGATAGATACGTAGTATTATTTTAAACATTTTTGTTGTTTTTAAGCTAAGGAACATGTGAAGAGACTGCACCTTCACCCAGCAACAGGTTTTGTAACACCCAAACTGCACTTCCCAGTAATACTTTTCCTTCACTAACATTCCCGAAGGAGGAGCTGGATTTTCCCCACCATGGATGTGGGATGAAACGACATATGATCATGTGTATCTAGGTTCTACATCAGATGAAGAAGGTGACTGCACACTGGGGCTTCGCAGACATGATGGAGCTACAAGGAGGATCTTGGGTGGCACAAATTTGGTGGATGTCCAAGAGGAAGATGAAGAAATAGGAGGAATCCCATGAGGACCAACAAAGCCAGTCTTGGAATGAGTCACCAAGGCAGCAGCACCTGCAGCTGTGGGGTAGAAGACCAGTTGAGAAGACCAGGCCTGTCTACCCCAGAATCACCAATTAACATTGAATACCTGGGGTGCCTCCCTTGCTGTGGATACCTAAGAAGACCTTCTCTTCCAATGAGATCTGTACCATTGCTATCCTTATTTAACAAGCGAGGAAATGACAACTCACAGAGAATGAGTCACTGGCCCAAGGTCACACACTGGTGAGTGAGTTACTCAGAATGCTCATCCAACACTAGGGCGTGATGATGCTGAAGCCCTGGGTAGTTGACTGACTCCTGCATCCCTCAGTAGGTATCAAGAAACAACTCACCCCTCTTCCCACATCTCAGCTACTCAGGGCTACAGAGATGGCCTGGCAACTGTGGTCCAGGGGACTGGTCTTGGGATGCTCTCTACATGGGAGGTGGCCTGGCTTGTATGCTTACTGGGTTAAGCTCTCGTCACTGACTTGCCCCAGCTTGAGCCGACCCTGCTGGCCAAGCTTATAGAGCCCAGGCACACAGTCAGTGCAGTGGGGAAGAATCTCCTTTACCCATCAATGGTTCTAGTAGGGATAGCTAGGGATCCTCAGACCTAAGACTAGAAAGGACCCTCCTTAGCAGAATAGCAAATAGGAAAGTTACCCCAGGGCTATTAGCCAAGGACCACCACAAGATCAGGGTCCTGTTGCCAGATAGGACAGACATGTCAAGGCTAGGCTCCAGGGTCTCCTTTGGGCACTGTCCTTCCTCGAGTCTGTTCTGCTCTGAGGTCAGTGAGGCTGGTAGCCTCCACCCTCATATCTGGCTGAGTATTCCTGGCTAAGGGCTGGTGTCATGGTCCAGGAATGTAGGAAGGAGTCTTGAGATCTGGCTTGAGATGTGGTGACACTCAAGGGTGTGCCTTGTATATAGATAACTGCCCATCTGGGGTGGGGTGGTGGCTTAATGGCCCCATCAACTTTGTTTTCCTCTGAGAACTGAGGTGTGAAGTCCTGAAGCCAGGAAGGCATCCCAGGCCCTCAAGAGATGCAGAACACCATGCTGCCAGAACACCATGCCACCATCTCCAGTGGAGGCCAAGGAAGCAAGGTCAGTTCAGCTCTGCACTGTCTTGGCTGGCTCAACACCAGGGCCGGGCTTTGGGCCAAGGAGCCAGTGTGGTGGAAGGTGGCAGAGTGAGCTAGGCAGGCTGAATGTCCCTGTTGTGCTGCGTGACGCTGAAAGGCCAAAAGTGGCTCAGCTGAGAGAGATGGGGATTTGAACGTCTGCTCCACTGTGGAGTGCACTGCCCCTTCCAGGAGACTTAGGATCCATTCAGGATTTAGAAGCATGGCCTCACTGTCCAGAGGCCCAGAACTGTTCTAAGTCCCATTTCCATGCATATGTATACTCCATAAATGGGGTTATGTTTCATATATTCAAACAGTTTTTAGTTACTTAAAATACATAGCAAAATTTACTGTTTAACCACTGTTAGCGCACAGTTTGGTGGCTTTAAACACAGGCACATTATGCGGCCATCATCATTGTCCATCTTTAGAATTTCCCATTTCCAAATTGAAACTCTGTCCCTGTTAGGCATGGATGCCCTGGCCCTCCCTAGGGAGCTCCACCCTACTTTTTTTCTACTTACACACAGGATTTGCTTTTGGTCATGTCCTTAGGTGTCATCTGTGCTATGTGTTAGACTTCCTTGCTGCTATGACAAGTATCTGAAAAAACAACTTAACCCAGGGACAATCTACTTTGCTTACAGGGTCAGAGGTGTCAGGCTGTGGGGATGAGGAAGGTGTGCTAGGGCAGAGGTGACCAGGAAGCAGGGGAACAGCAACAGGAAGGGGCCAGGGCACCACGGAGCCCCCAGGAACAGGCCCCCAGAGGCCCACTTCCTCTATTTAGGCCCCAGCCCACCCTCCATAGCTCCTCTCCCTCCTGTGCCTTCAGATTTTGTCCCGTGCCACATCTTTACAGTGTAAAACTCTTCCCGGGTCTCAGAGAGGAAACTGAACTTTAACACCCCTTATTCCCTCCCCCGCTGTACCGAGGTCAGGTACATGATTCCTGTCACCACCTGCCAGTCTTTATTCCCTCCTATCCCACCCATCCTGCCACCTTGCCATCTTCACTACCCAGAAGATGTCTGCACAGACGAGCCCATTGTTGTGACCTCAAGATTGAGGGCTTAGGGGAGCCAAGTGAAGGCTCTAGGAAAATGGGGTGGGGTAAGATGTGTGATCTCCTGCATGTGTCTGTAAACTACAATCTGGCTGAGGCTCTAGGTCTGTCCTGTGGCCACTCTTATCCACACAGACCCCAAAGACCCCTGTGTTGGCCCTGACCTCACCTGCCCCACATTGGGGGAGCTTCCACTGCCCCCTCCAGCCTACCCTAGTGCTGGGCACTGGAGGCTTCTGAAGGCCAGACTTGTCAATTTCTCCCTTTGAAACCCGAGAAGTCTCAAGATAATGGGCCAGAGACAGAAGCTGGCCTGATGCTAATTAGCATTTGACATTCTGCTGGCCCTGCGTGGGGGCCATAAAAAGCTTATTCATGTGGCCACCCCCACTATGGCAGCACAACCCCTCAGGCAAGGGAAGAAGGTGGGGGAGGGAGGGAGCAAAGGCACAGACTGTTAAGCTGCTTAGAGTGAAGGGTCTAGGTTCCCTAGAAGATGAGGCAGAACCAGCGGCCTGTCCCCTAGGGAGGCAGCATGCAGGCCAGTGTGTACCCTTGAAGACCTGGAGCCTATTGGGCTTGGGCAGGAACTGATGGCTTCAGAATCAGAGATGAGGCTCCCATGGGTGTGTCTACATCTGGGGAAGGTATATAGCCCTGCACTCCCTAGAGCCAACCTCCTCCATTTTGCCCCGACCTCCACTCCCCACGCTATGGTTGGAGGCCAGTCTTAGGCAGGTGGAAGCTTTGGCTTGGAGGGCCTTCAGGGAGTTTTCTCTTTCAAGTGTGCGTGTCCATGGCTAATTTTGGAAATATTTTGATCCAACTTTTTCCTGTTAAAACTAAGGAGATTCCAGTTGGTTCTGCACGGTGCTGGCCACTCCCACAATGGTGGCTCCACAATGGGCAGCTGAGCCTTCCTGAAACCACTGAAACGATCACCTCTCTCCACCTCAGTTCTCAGGCTGCATGGGCTCTTTGGGACACCAGTTTCAGGCTTAATCATCATGAAACCCTCACTGAAGCCCCTGGTTTTTCCTGGGTGTCTGGTTGGATACTGAATGGGTTAAGCATAGGTGAATTGGGAGACTCAGAACAACAGTGAGTTCGAGACTTGCACTTCCCTTTAAATGATTAACAGCCTGCCAGACTTGGTGGAGCTATTCACAGAATAGAAAGAATGTGACTCTTGTATTCTGAGGTGGTTTCAGGGCATGAGTGGTTCTGCTTGTACAACAGCACTGTGCTTTTCTGGGGAGAAGTAACCCTGAAAACCCAGGTCTTTCTTCTTACTGCTCCCTCCCCAAAGCTGCTTATGTGAAGTTCTAGGGTCTCTGGATCTCTGAAAAAAGGACAATCCTTTCAGTTTGAAAGGGGAGCCAGAGAAAGTTGGGAACTGGCTGCCACTGTGTCTAGGTGGTATGGTGGTAGATGGGATGACACTCCATGGCCAGCCACTGGTGGCTCTGTCCTGATGGAGTAATCCCAGAAAATGACCCACCAACCCACAGTTACCTCATAGGAGGCTTCTAAATAGCCAGGAGGGGACACTAGGCAGGCGTGACTTCTGTCCTTCTGTAAACTTCCTTTCCTACTGTGGCTCACTGTAGGGCTTAGACCAGGCTAGGCCCTGCTCTAGGTCCCTCCATATTGTATAAACAGTAGTTTATCAGGCCATGCTTTGTCCTAGGAGGCTCCATTTTACAAGCAACTTTTGATCTCATTTTGAGGCAGAAGATGACTAGCCCCTGGTTGGACCCAGAAACTGTACCACTTATCAGACCCCACCATCCAACACAGACTGATAAATGGCTTATTCTTGGGGATAGAAAAGGAGCCATTTTATACGTTTATTGGTGGTGAATTGAGAGTGTGGTTCACATTAAAATCATATCAAGGAAACCAGGCCCATGGGACACACCAGATCCAGGACAGGTTATGACTCTCAGTGAGACCCCATAAAGTGAAGGTCCCCTAGCATGGTGATGGCATGGTTCCCCACTGATCTACCATTCTGATACTTAATATGTGAGTCAAGGACCGGAGGGCTCCCTGACTTGGCTTAATCCCTCCTGACCTGGTTTACCTCACTGTTGAATTCTGCAGCTTAGCTCTTAAATCAGATTCCAGCAGCTCCAGTGGCAACTCCTTCCCAGTACTAGTCTGGCTCATTTTCTAGACAAGCCCTTTCTCAGTCCACTTCTGAAGCCCCTTGCACTCTGCTGCACCCTGCTTAACTTGTATTCATTCTGTAATGCACATACAGAATACATATATTTAGTATGTGCTGTGCGACCTGAGAGTTAATATTCAAATTGAAATAAAAGAACCCTCATTTGCCTTAGCCAAGCTGCCAAGGTAGGCGGTTTTATGAGGAATTACTGTCATGGAAACCACTAAGCATGCGAATTTAGCATTATTCAGCATATTCCAATATTGTGAAAAGACACAGTGTCATCTGTTTCTGGCACTATCGTGACCATAGAGAGAACAGAAGACTGCTCCCTCAAGTCAATGCCTCCCAACTCCACTTCCCCAGGATTCACCTCAGGAATTCCCAGCTCCTTCAAAAATGAGGTGGTTGTGTCGAGGCCAGGGCAGCCCTAAGCAAGGAAAGAGCTTCACTCACCTGCCCCTCCAGTTAGGGGCAGAGTCAATGCTGTCTCTCTTGGACCCTGAGTTGGGCCAAAATAACCTTGCATCTGGGTCCTGTGTGAACTCAAGAAAGGACAGGGAGGAGTACATAGGTATCTAGTGGTGGAGGCAAACTCAGGGACCTAGGAACTGTGGTGAGTGGCAAGTGGCTGGACTTAGCTGGACCTGAGTTTTCACTCAGCCTCTGTGTGGTGTTGAAGAGTACAAGATGTGCAGATCAGTAGAGAGGCTTCTCAGGTTTGGAGATTCTGTTCTTCCCAGCACTGAGGAGAGCTGGAGTCATGCTGTGCTCTGGCCAGCAGTTCAAGAAAGCAGGTGGCCTGGTATAGCTCCCAGTTGTGTCCCTAAGGGAGAGGCAATGGACGGAGCTCTGGTGGGCACAAAAGGGTCCCAGAGGGGCACTCCCTCTGGAAGGAGCTTCTCTGATCTTGACAGAGTCTCAGCCCACAGCAACGCTTGTGTGTTGACTGTGAGAAGCCACGTGCTTATGCTGTGGGGGTAGGCGTCACATCCCTTGGAGAATCGGACCTGGCACTTCAGACTCAGAGCATTCAGGGTGGGCAGTGGGACACTTGGCAGGGTTTAAAGGTTCATATCCAGTCTGGTGACTAACTTTGGATTCTCTTTCTTCCCAGTGAACTGCCTTCTAGGGGAGATCGTCAGAAAGAACTTAGCTCAATATTCTGTTTACATTAGCCACCATCCTCAGGCTGGTTCCTGTTAAAACGCCAAGTTGCCTGACTTCTCTGGTCCTCTGTTAAGGGAGTCAGGAAGTGGGCGCCAGCTACACAGATCCATACTGTGCAGTTTCTGCCGCTTGCTTTTCTTCATGCCAGTGCCCATTTACAATGCCTTTATGGGAACTGGCCTTTGCCCCAAAGCCTGAGATGGGAGGGGCAGGTGATAGTCGAGTGGCCACAGTGGTGGGTCTGAGAAGAGGTGGATTGAGGATGCCATCACTCTGCTGATTTATCCTCCAGCCTATCACTTCGGGACTTCTGAGTGCTACCCAGGAACTCAGGGTCCACACTGCCGTGGGCCTACGTCTCCCTGCAGTCTGAAACACGTGAGATGCAGGGACAGCAAGTGTCTGTGGTTCAGCAGCAGCTGGAGGGCCCCTGCAACATTCCTTTCATCTCTTCGGTGCCCTTGGGATGACAGTGCAGCCAGAGGATGGCTGGAGGATAAATAAAATCCTCCTGCGTGCGGCTGACCCGGGACTGCGCAGTGCCGTGGCAACTGGCCTGTGGCTGTCTCCACGGTAGCACTGCCCCAGACCCTCTCTAGTGTCCTCATTAGTTTGAGGAACTGTCTAGGTTGCCCTGGAGCTGGGATTGCAGGGCCTCTAGAGGCCAGGGGCTCCAGGAGTTTGGGGTCAAAAGTAAATTAAAGGCAGGCGAAGAATGAACATGTGGTATGGGGCCTCCTGCCACTGACAGCTGCCCCGGTGGGCAAACACCAAGAAAGCTAGGTGGAAAAGACTGTTGACCAACACGTAAGAGAGAGGGTGCTATGCCTGAGAAAGGTGGGAGCAAACAGTGGGAACACAAACTCTGCTCCAGTGGCCGCTGGGGTTGCTGGTACTGGGTTCCCACGCTGGTTGGAAAGGATGGGCATGGGTTATCTTATCCCTGTGCATGCAGGGGGAGGGTAGCCAAAGCCTTTCATGTTTGTCTGGCTGGCTTTCCTTAGAGACTGGTGCTGCCCTTCACCAGGCTTCACCTGCCCTGTTCATTACACCTCAGGAACCAAGGAGGCATTGTACCTGTAGTGTTATGGTCACACCTGGGGTTAATTCCTGGGTGTCGGATTCTGTAAGTGTCTCCCTGGGCAGGACTGAGGGCTTGTCTCAGAGGGGCAAAAGACAGGCATGAGAGTGTCTCTGGAGACGAACAGCAGGGGTTCAAAGACCTGAGGTCATTGTCTGAACAAGGCTGAATTTGTGAGTAATGGTTGCTCTCTGTGTAGAGGGTAAGACTCACATGGCACTGGTGAAAGGGTGCCAAGAGGAATATGGGACTCACAACTCAGACACTAGCAAGCTCAGTCAGTTCTACTACACGCCCAGCTCACGCTCTTACCTCACTACTACAAGCCCAGCTCATGCGCTTTTTCACACCTCTACTACATGCCCAGCTCACGTTCTTCACACCTGTGCTGGGCAGTGCCCCAGTGCATGCTCTTCAGCCTTTTCTTGTGCCCAAGGCCCAAGACCCAAGGACACCTGCATATCTGCTGCGGAGACATTGTAACAGTTCTTCAAGGTCATCTATCCATGGCAGTGACAGCCTCCCAGGAGCTCGGTGCTGCAGGCTGAGGGTGTGGACAGAGCCAGGTGCCTCACATCTGCATCTGTTCCTTTCAGTCCTCGTCCCTGGACCCTCGGCCTTGGTCATCTTGCTGTATTTGCTTCTTGTGCCTGTGAACTTGGAGGTGAACAACACTGAACAGGGTTCTTACCTGCAGGACTTGTCAGAATCTTTAATGTGCAAATGTTTTTACATATATCTGCACTCCTTCCTCCGAGGTGGAGCCTGAGTTCTTTACTCAAGTTCAGGCTGTCAGTAAGATGTGGTGGAAATGACACCACAAAAATGCCTGAGGCCCAGGGCAAGAAAACCAGATTTCCTGGGGGAAGCCAGTGCCCATGGCAGGACTCCCAGGAAGCCTCTAGAGGACCTGTAAGGGTTGGAGCAGAGCCTCTCATATGTAAGGGAAGCTGACAACCCTTCCATGAGGACTTTCATACCTTGTAGCCACTGTACAAGCTTGTCTGTGCTTTTGAGATCCATACCCTGGCCCCTGGGCCTCTGAGGTACAGGGACGAGGCTTTGGCTTGTTTATCGCTGTTACAAGTGGTTAGGCTTTGTTCTGCAGCAATGTCTGACCAGTGGAAACTGCTGGTCCTGGTGGAGGTGGGGAGGCCTGAGAGGTCATAGGCAGTGAATGGCCTGATGACCAGCCAGCAGAGAAGCAGAGGGCAACAGCAAGGGGGTGAGGCCAGGAGTTGAGTGTGAGGTGGTGGCCATGGGTGAGGTTGGTAGAAAAGCTCAGTGGGCGTCTTGGCAGCATGCCCCCTCATTCAACCCCTCTGCTCTCCAAGGAGGGTCTGGTGTGTGAAAACTGCCCACGTGTCTGCCACTTGCCCTTGAATCCATCAGTCTCCCTCGTGCTTGTGTACTGAGCTTTTCCCATTTATTTGATATAAAAGACCCTCACAATATTTATGTTCAAATCTTTCAGCATTCTAAAGAATTCTGAAAAACAGCCACTGTGAAGATGCAACCATAGCACTGCAGCTGAGAGGACGGAATCCTAAGTCCAGCTGGACCATCAAGCACACAATGGAGCCCCCAGGGAAAAGTCAGGGTCCTTGGTGGGAGACGACTGTTCATTTGAAATTAAAGCTATCAATCTCTTTTCTTTCTTTTTCCTTTTTTGGACTAGCAACGAAGCCCTGACCTGCAACTTGCTATGTAGACCAGGCTTGCCTCAAATTCATAGAGATCCACCTGCTTCTGTCTCCCAAGTGCTGGGATTCAAGCCGTGAGTTAGTCAAAGCTATACTTTTCAAGGTGTGGCCATGGTATTGGGGTCACTCTCTTGAAACATCTTTGCTTTTTTGTTCAATATATGTTTTTTGAATTTTCATGCATTTCATATTCTATCTCTTAATCATATTTAGACCTTCTTCCCTTAACCACACCCCTCCATAGCCTCCCCACCAGATTTCGTGTATCCTGTCATATATGTTAAGACCTATTGAGTCAAGTTTGTGTCCACAGATGTTCCTCAGTGCGAGTTCATTCACTGTAGCCAGGTCAGTCTGTCTAGCATCACTCCCTTAAAGAGCAACTCTCCCTCACCCAGCAGTCATCAGTTGCCAAAAATTCCTTGGCTAAGGTTGGGGCCTGCTGCCCATTTCCCCAGTTCCATGCTGGGTTTTTTTCTCGTTTGAGTACATGGGTCTTGTGCATGCTGCCACCATTGCTGTAAGTTCATATGAGCAAATTCCCAGAACCGTTTCCTTGTGGTCACCTGCCACCCCTGCCTCCTACAGTCTTAGATCCTTGCTTCTTAGTAGGCGTTTACAGACAAAAATCCCTTGATGATGGGGTCTGCTTCACAGCAGGTGAGGAACAGGACTCAATGAAGGAGATGGGGGAGGGGCATGCTCATGGCTGTTGAAGCTGGGGGCTGAGGATTTGGGGTTCACAGTGCTGTTTCCTCCTCTTTTGTGTTAAATGACACATTGAATGATTACTCTCATCCTGGCGCTCTGGTGCTGCTGTACCTGTGTGTATTTGTGAGACATTGAAGAGGTGCGTTAGCATGTTACACAGAGTGAGCCAGGGAGCAGAGTGGGGAGCTGCCTGGCTGAGAAGGCGCACATGAGAAGAGTGTGTGGAGCAGGTGGCACCACGGATGGTGACGGTCCTAGCTCTGGGAAGACCGTGGCCTTCTGCAGGCTTGAGCAGATGCCATACCATCTGAAGTTTGTTCTGGAGCAGGAGCTCAGCAGACAACTGGGGCAGAGTGGATAGAGGCCCAACCAGAGCTGAGGGTGTGTTCGAAGTGCCTAGTTCCTTTCTAAGGAGTCTAGGGAGGAGGAACCCATAGTTCCTCCCTGAGAGGGACTTGGAACTTACCCAAGAATGTGACCACTGTCTCAGGCCTCCACTCCACCCATGTGGACAGCGCCTGTGGCTGTGGTCAAAAGGTGATCACAGAGTTCCTTGTCTCTGAGGCCATGGGGTGCATCTCTTATCTCTTCTGGGCTTTTCTCTGCCCTGTCCAAGCTGACAAACTCACCTCTGAGATACCTGAGATTCTTTACTCTTGAACCCCTTGGAGTGAAATGACCACTCATGTCCACACCACCTCCTGGGTAGGGAAAAGCCCACTGTGCTCGGAGGGACTCCACAAGCTACCTGTTTCCTGCACGGACCCTCAGATAGTTCAGTGAAAAGCATGTTTTATACTAGAGCTTGGCAACCAGACACCTGCTCTAAGTCCCTGGCTGGTAGTGGACCTGCCCACATTCTGCTTTGGCAGCCTTTCCAGCCATATCCAGTTCCAGAAGGCCCAGGACCCCAGGGAGGGAGAGTCCAGCTCAGCCTGGCAGCTCCAGGGACATCGGCTGGGATCTGCTGAGAGAATTAGTTGCGACACAGCACAGATGAGTGGGTATGTCCCATGTTTTTACCACATGCTTGGTGCTGCAAAGATGTGTTGCTAAGGCAGCAATGTGCCCTGTCAGCAGGAAGCAGTTGGGGTGGTACACACACTACAGTCTCACTCTTGCCCTCGTACCCACACCTGCAGCAGGTGGAGCCCCAGCAGAGGCCACCCCAGCGTGGACCTGGGTAGAATGGCAGATTTGGGCATCCTACAGTCCTTGCTTATCCCTTCCCCGGGGGAACAAGGGGCTGCCCTGCTTCAGGAGACCCACATCTGCTTGTCATCTGCCTGAGGAGGGTATTCAGTATGCCACAACAGCTTGTTTTGCAGGCCTGGTGTTTTGGAAACTATCTCCTGTGCATGTGCCGTGTCACTTACACAGCCATTCACCCAAAGGCACCTGGTACTCACCCATATTGTCCTGTGGTCTGTGGGACACTGGGGCAACAGGGAACTCTGGCCAGCATGACCACTGTGTGGCTGTGGAGTACTTATGCCGAGTATCTAGGTTCATGTGCTTCTCAAGACAGCCCCTCAGATAAGAAGCTGATTACAGGAGAATGACTACAGCTTGGGCCACTCCAGCCCCCATGAGGGTCAGCACACTTGCGCTTGAGTCTGACCAAGGTTTCTGGACGGGTTGATGGCCATCAGAGGCCATGGCTCCAGTCTGGGCAATCCCTGAGGAATGAGTGTATCACCTCTGCAAATTCATAGAGGCCGGGGAAGTGTCTGGTTAGATGTCTACCCCCCTAGCTTGTGTTTAGAGGTTCGCATAAAAGGCTACAGCCAACCACCCCAGGCCCAGGGGCAAAATTTGCTATTCGGTAATCTTATAGACAGAGTGAGAAATATTGGTCTCGTGGGAGGTTGCCAGACCTCCCAGGGGCCTGTTTTCAGAGTGACCATTACCTGATATGCGCCGTCTATGGAAAATAGCACACCTGCTTTTGTTTCTCAAATATTTAAGTTTGTTATGAAGAGACTTACTTCCTTGTGGAATTCCGAAGGCTTTTGAAGGATAAAGGAGAAATTTGCAATTTCTCAAATGTCCTTAAATTGACACCCCTAATGTAAAGAAGAAGATCCTTCGCTATTTCAATATGATGTAAACGCTCACTTTCAACTTAGATGTGCAGTCTTGAGTCTTGTTTTGAAATCTGAGTCTGTTTGGTTTATGACTGGTTCTCCTCTGATCCATCAACAGGTGCCCAGGGAGATTGAGGATCATCTATCTGGCACAAAAGTTTCTATGGGGACTCCAGGAATCATGTCTTTGGTTTGGATTTTGTGAACCAGCTCAGTGTTCCCCATACCTAAGGATTGATTTAAATTTACTGCTTTGAATTCTGTTAAAGGAAAAAATGTAAGAAACAAAGCAACAGCAGCCCTCCCACTTTGAGGAAGTAGATGAGGGAGAAGGCACTGTCAGCAAAAAGCCCTTTGCTTGCCCACGCCCTCCATCCTACCTGCTTCCCCATGCAGCAGCGGGTGTGGTTATGTCTCTGTGTATGGCTGATGGCTCTGGCATGCCCAGACGGTGACCATAGCTGCCTTGTGGGCTTCTTGAAAACACCTCAGCACTTCAGATGTTCAATAGGAGGGAAGTGGGGTGTATGGGTCCCCTCCCTGGAGTCCTGCTCTCTGTGGGTTCCCCATGCCTTCTCCAGAGTTTCCAGAGAAGCTCATGGAAAGTTTGTGCACTGCAAAGCTGAGCAAAGTGGGGCCCTCATTGCACACTGACTGCTCGACACCGTGGTGCTTTGGGACTACAGTGCCTGGGAACATGCTGTAATCATTCTCTCTGGCTCAGCAGCCCTGTTGGGGAAGAGATGCCAAATGAAACCCACCCTGAGGGGACCTGAGGGAGGCTCTGATGCCAACAGGCCACCTTTTATATCACAATCTATTGTGTGGCTGCCATATTGGCGTTGGACTTGCTACACTGTCCTGAGGTTCTAGGGACACCATGCCACAAATTTTGCAGAATGAGGGCTCAGTCTGTGACTGCAGGTGACTCCATCACCCTCACAATGGTTCCCACTGAGCCTCCGGATTGGGTTTTCTTGACACTGGGTTCTCAAGCTTGCTTGTTCCTAAGGAGAGTGCTGTGGCAGTGGGTTCATGCAACTGCCAGCGGAAGCTGAAAGAAGCAGGCAGGATCATGGGCACCACCAGAGACTGGTTCCCGAGAAAAGGGAAGTTGCTATTTGATAGCCCTGAGGTTTGTAGCAATAGGGGAGAGGACATTTACACCTTCCCTGGGGCTGGGCCAAGCCCAGAGACAACTGTCTAGTGGGTAACAGATGGAGAGAGTGGTGTGACTTACTATCCTAAGGATGGAACTAAGGCTGGCCTTGACTGTTCCAAGGATTTTACCCTCCAAGTCCCAGGAGGTGAGTCCCTTTTGTCACTGTTTCAGTGGGTGAGTGTTTATAAGTTTCTGGCTTCAGAGTGTCGCACCTTACCAGCCCTCACCTGGTTTCTACTGTCTAGAGTTTAAGGCTCATACAGTTCTGCGCAGCTGTGTCCTGACCCACTAGATGGACTGCAGCAACATGCACACTCCTTTCTGCACGATGCTTTTAACCTTTTAAAAGTTTCTGTTGTTTTAATAATAGACCAAATTGTGAGGTTAGTTTCAGATTTGCAGAGAACCTGGGAGAATAGACTGAGCATGCCCGCTCTGCAGCCTCTCAAGGCCACAGCACCGTCAGTGAGCAAGATGATGGGTATTGAGTACGTGCTCATGTGTCCTGTCACCTCCTTGACTTCTTTCTTTCAGGGACTTTGCACAAGATCCTACAAGATTCCTCAATCTCCTGGCCGCTTATATGGGGGCACTTAGCAAGAATTCAGTATGACACCCCTCCACTGTGATTTGCCTGTTTTCTGAGGTTTGGGACACAGAAACCAAGCACCCTTCTCATATCAAGGACATATGACTCATGATCTGATACATTTGACCTTGACCTTGTCCCCTGGATAAGGTGTTTGCCAGGTTCCATGCTCTGTTGCTATTCTCCCCTCTCCATGCCAACTCTCCAGAAGAAACTCACTACCTATAGCTCATGCTGCAGAGTGCATAATTCCCTTCAATTTAATGTTTCTTGGAGATCTTTTCATATGGCACAAAGACAGCTTTGAGCTCCTTTTCATACCTGCATAGTATTCTGTTAAAGGGTTCAGACATATTCAATGTATATTTAGCACGTAAGAACATTGGACAGACATACTTCATTGGACATTAGGTTAATTTGATTAATTCTTAGAAACAGCTTTGGGGCTAGACAGATGACTCAGCAGTTAAGCACACTGACTGCTCTTACACAGGATTCTGGTTCGATTCCCAGAACCCACATGATGGCTAACAACTGTTTGTAACTCCAGTCCTGGGGGATCTGATATCCTCTTCTGACCTCCAGGGACACTGCAGGACACAGGTGCACTTACATACATGCAAGGCAACACACTTATACACATAAAATAAAAATAATATGTAAAATATTAGGAAAGACACAGAGCTAGTGGATCAGAGCACGTGAGGTGCGGCGGGACATCGTGCAGCTCAGCTGCCATCACACATTTAAGAAACAGTGTCGGGGAACTGGCTTTTGTTTTATTATTAATGTGTAGAACATCTCTTGAATGTTCAGGGATCATTTTTCCTTCTTCACTGACTGAACTCTCTGTGCGTATTGATGCACTTATGTACAGATTCTCTCCCTGCCTGCAGTATGAGTCTCCAGTACATTAGCCATTTATTCTGTGCTTTGAAACTTGTGTTTATTTTGGCTCTGAAGGAATTTTTTAGGTAAAAACTTTTCAACTCTTATGGCTTTTGGATTCTGGGGCTTAGGGATCATCCCTCTAGCTTCTGGATCCTGGGGTTCAGGGCCTCCTGCTCCCACTTCTGAATTCTGGGGCTTAGGGCTCCCCACTCCCAATTCTGTGGGATGCTCTGGCATGCTCTTCTGGTGCTGTTACAGCTTTGGCACATTTACGCTTCAATCCCTTGAGCCTGTATCTGGTGGGAGGTATCTGGTTGGGGTGGCTGCTGGTTGTTCTCATAGTGCCTGTATTCTGGTACCAGGAAGCAGTTGTTTTTGCCTAATTGCAGTCCAAGGTCTGAGGAGCACCAGGGAGCATAGCTTGGAGCCCTGCCGTCTCATCGCTGTTCACTCAGCAGGATCTCTTCTTCCTCCTATGGGACTGGTTAGTCAGGAGTGACTGGAGAAGAACCCTTGTCTTTATGAGAAACTCTCCTAAGACACCACTATGGGCACACAGCATGTGCACAGACGTTGCCACACTCGTATGTGGGAAGACTGAGCTTTCTGTGGAGAGCTCCACTAAGTGGTTCTGTTTGATGGCTGAAGGTCATGGCCGTTGTCCTCTGCAAGGCTTTTCTCAGTCCCTGTGCTCTGTGTGAGGGTCTGTTCTCGGCCTCCTCCTCCAGAGTCTTCCTTCTCTTGTCACTGGCACACCCCTGCTCAGGCTGCCATCTGAGAAACCCCTGACCCTGCCAGGCAAACAGGCTGCTCTAGCTAGTAAGGCTTTGTCTAGTGACCCCCACAGTGCCTGCCTCTACCCCTGCTCCCCTTCCCCCAGAGTGCTGCCAATGAAGAAGGCAGAGACTCCTGCTTCTCATAGTCCCTGGATCCAATAGCATACAAAGCTGACTGAAGTGTACAGCTCTTAGGTCAGTTCAGGTACTGCTGATGCTCATTTGGGATCAGGACCCGAAGCACAGTCATTCTTAACTCCCAGGACAGGAGACTGTGGTGTGTTTGTTTCTACTTGAGTCTGGCATGCCAAAGGTACATTGTGTATTTTCTGGTCTGGGGTCTTGGCAACCCTGCTGTGGAGTTAAGAAGATCTTCAATAGCGGGAAATAAAGGCAGCATACTGTGTGATTTCCAACTACAGAACATTCTGGAAAAAGCAGCACAAAGCAGAAATACCTGTGGTTCCAATGCAGGGTGAAGGTGGGAGTGGTGGGAGGGTAGGGGACAGACATTTTTAGGATTTTTAGTGAACTTATCCTGCATGGTACTGTAAGAGTGGGTATGTGGCATCGAGCATTGCCAAAACCCAGAGGCTGGAACCAGAGTGACTCGCAATGTAAACATGAGTTTTAGTCAATAATGACGTGTGAATCTTGGCTCATCAGTGTCTCTTGACGGCAAGATGTGAACAATAGGGAAAACTGCCAGGCATGGAGTCATGTGTGTTTAATCCTAGCAGCACTTGGGAGGCAGAGGCAGGTGGATCTCTGTGAGACTAAGGACAGTGTGGTCTGCATACTGACTTCCAGGTTGGCTTGGACTAGGGATACCCTGTCCATAAACAAAACAAAACAGAAAAATAACAGGGAAAGCTGTAGGCAGAGGAAATCCATAGTTTCTACTTGTGTTTTCTAGAAAGGTAAAACTGTTCAACTGAAATTAATATTTTAATTAAAATCACACCGGCGTGCCATTACTGTGCCTGTGTAGTTGGATCAGTGGGGTGTGTTACACACAAGAGAGCAGCTTCATTCCTTCCTGCGTTGCCTTATTTTTCTAAAGACATTATCTTGCTCTGTAGCCCAATCTCATCCTGGAACTTGTGATGCTCCTGCCTTAACTTCCTGAGTCCTGGAATTCCCCAGCTGTCTGACGAATATTAAAAAGTCAGGTTCATTAAGCTGGGAGGGGGGGGGAGACCTTCAGGATCTGGGAGGGGGTATGTGCCTCCACTTTGCACTGTATGGATGTGACAGAGGCTAGGTGGTACCAAGGGTGGGCTAGGGGTACCAAGAGTGGGGAGCACCTGCGTCTAAAGCTGGGTGACCTTCTTTCATAGGCTGTTACACAGCCAGAGGGGATTGAGAATTGAGCCATACAGGTGGTAGAATAGGGCCTGATGTTCAAAGGGCCTCCTCCATGGAGTCATCACTAGAAGCCCTCTAACCCAGTGTGATGGGTTTACATCTTGGTGAATGAAAAGCTAAAAGCAAGTGTGGCCAAGACAAAAGAGACTAGAGAAAGATTACTGCCACAGAAATGTCCTAATACTTTTATCTTGGGTGCTTCCAATAATTATCTAAGTAGATGGGCCTGCTGGTACAAGAGAATTCCTGATTGGTCCTGTAAAGTTAGACAAATCCCCATGGTAGGAGCAGTCATAGACCCTAGGGGACAGCTACTACTGCCACTGTCCCAAACCAATACAATTTCTAACTAGATTCCAAATGTTTGTGCTGATATCCAGAGATTATTGTCGCCCTCACCACTTATCAAAGAAGCTTCTTTTCAAAACAGACTTCTATAAACTTCCACAACTGGACAAAATGCACAGAAGTGACTGGGGAGCCTGTTCTCAGCGGATACATCTACAGTGCAACCAGTACACCTGAGGCTCAGAAACGTCACAGAAGAGGGGACAGAAAGGTTGCATGAGCCAGAGGATCAAGACGCCCACTGCAAGATAGTGTCTTCGACATGACAGGGAAGCTCTGCCCACTGAATCTCCACAATATGGTTGCCTAAATAACACCCACCTGGTGACAACATCAGTTGACAGGCCAAGGTGATGGGAAATTTCACGAGATCCCACCTCTGGTTGAAGAGTGACAGACAGTCAGTGGATGCTAAGGAGGCAGAACCAGTTTTCTCCAGGGACAACGTCCCTGTGAGGTTATCCCATCCCAGAGAGTCAGCAGCCATATTTACAAACACCATTGAATGGACTCAGAAGAGGTCATGAAATTGAAAGGGAATGCGGGGGAAGGGTATGTGTGGGAAGAGGTAGAAATGCTATAAACACAGGTGATCCTGAAAAAAATTACTTGCAACAGGTAAGGAGAGCTCAGGAATTGTTTTCAAAGCTATGCCTCCCTAACTAAGAAAGTGTGAGGTTTAATGCAGGGAGCCTACACATAGTCAAAGAAAAGTAGTTTGAGGGGAACACATTCCTGAGTGTGCTCAGTTGAAGGTTACCATTCAAGAAGGCAAGATGGCATGCTCATTCCTGAGCTGGCTTAACTTGAATTGTGGAATGCATGTTCCAGTGTCCACCAGTGGATAGGAACACCTCTGAGTGTGCTCAAATTTCTCCTAAAAGTTACAGCTGAAGCAAAAGGAGAGGGGACCTGAAGGTGTTAACACAGGTGTTTCCCCCTAAGGGGTCTACTTTGGCTAACGGGAAACCTCTGAAAACCCACAGGCCACTCGACTCACATACCCAGGGGCTGTGTGGCGTCTCCCTGCATGCATGTGGACAGGACCTTGCACAGTCTTGTTGAAGGAAGTTAATGCCCGTAAGATGCACATTTTGGATTTCTGTTCCTTCCCTATCAAAACAGCCATGTCCCTAGACTGCTTTACAGCTGAGCTGTCACATGCACAGCGTGGGGGGCAGCGGTGCTGAGCAGCCAAACGTAAGCTGTGTGGCTATCTGCTGTTTAGTAAGGCAGCATACTTGGGCTCAGTTTTATCTTATTGGGAAGTTACATGCTCTTTATATTCGAAATGCCACGTGTGTGAATAATGAACATTGTTTCTTCTAAAGAAAAATCACAAGGCCTCCAGAGCCTGGAAGTTTCCATCTATGGGCTGCTGTCGGCTGTGAGGATAAGGTGGGTGTCTGTCTTGAGCAGGGCAGGACTGCTGAGCTGCACTGGCCACCCTGGACTCCCTGGGGACCTGTAGCCACTGTCTCTCACTCACTTCCTGTTCCGTATTTGCATGACTCAAACATCAGGGAATTAAAGGGGGAATTGGAATTAAACATGAACGGGATGCATTTTCCTGGTGAATGACGCTTTGTGGGATGACTTATCCCCTAAGAATGCCTGAGTCAGATCCAGACAAATGGAAGAAATTAGTCTGGGATATTAGGAGACCCTTGATGCCTGGTCCCTATGGATGTATATGGAGCTTATTCTGAAACCACTTTCTCCTTCCATGCTGATGAGGCTTCTAAGCTTTGTCCTTCCCACTTGGGGCCAAGGACAAATGATACTTTTGAGAATGGACAGCTAGGCAGTCACTGGAAAGAGGCCTGAGTTTCAAATAGACCCTGGGATAGAGTAGATACCCAGGAGAGTATGGGGACTGTGATGGGCAGAGGCATGAGCTATGCTTGTTCTTGAACCAGTGAATGTGCCTGCTTTAAAATACTCAGGGAAGAATTTGAGGAGCGTCTCTGCGGATGCAGCCCAGGCCTTTCTGCTGGCTGTCACAGCCTCTGTGTGGGACTACTGTTTGGAAAAATCAGGTCTGCCCTTGCTACCAGAGAGAAGAAAGCCTGTTTCTGTTCTACCCTGAGCCCTCTTCTGGGTGCCCTTCTCATGTGGTGAGGACCTAACACAGTAGAAGACTTCTTACCCACCCTCAGGAACCTGTGTTCCCATAAGTCAGAGAAGTGGCAAGCAGGGGCAGCCAGGAACAGAGCCAGGGTGTCTGGTGGTTCCTGCTTTGGAGACACCCTAGAGGCTGAGCCAGGGGAGGTGGTTCCCTAGGCAGTGTGCTAGTCAATTTTCTCATTGCTGTGGCAAAATCCCTGACCAAAACAGTTCAAGGAAGGAAGGGGTCCCTCTGGGTAATAGCTTAGGGGTGCTGCCTATCATGGTGGAGACGTCGTGATGGTGGAAGCACGAGACAGCTGGCCGCGTTGTATCCTCCAGCAGAAAGATGAATGCTGGTGGTGCTCGGCTTGCTTGTTGCTTTTAGGGATCTCAGCCCACGGGATGGGGCTGCGCATGCAGAGTGGGTGGGTTAAACCTGAACCGCCCTCCCTCAAAGACACCCCCAGAGGTGTGCTTCCAGGTAGACTCTAACGCCAGTCACACGAGCAAGGAAGCTGAAGGGGGACCACCCATGTCTGCTGCTGAGTCCAGAGTGAATCTGGAGAGGGTGTATTGGGGCTGGGCCTCTTCCCTCAGTTCTGTCTGCACTTTGGAGTCCTGGTACTTGCAGTGCATTCCGATAGAAACCAACAGAGCTGCTTGAGAATCAAGGCGTGGGATAGGAATGGGCTTTCCTCGCGCTGGTGGAGAGGACTTGCATAAAAATTTTCCAAATAGTAAAGGTTTTCCTGCAGGAAAGAGCTAGGGCTGGATTGCCACGATGAAGACCAGCCGCCCCAGGCAGGGCCTCTACCGGCTGCTGAGTTTCTCACATCTTTTTCTTCCAAATACTCCTTAAGGACAAGTTGCACTCCAGTTTGCTCCTGAGGTCAGGTCTCATCCAGCTGGGGATGCAGCACACAGCAGCTTGGCAGTTGTTAAAACGCCCTCAACCATACGAAATTACCCACAGCACCACCAAAGCGTTGGTTGTTACACCACCTGCTTATGCTGAACCTAGCATTTTCTGTTAATTTTATAAGTTAATCATAATAAATTACAAACAATTAAAAGCCTTTATAATGCACAGGCCTAAGCTATTGACTTCCTAGTGCATGTGAAGCTCTGTCATTGGCTTTTCATGTGTTATCTCATGTGATCCAGACAGAAACTTCCCACGTAGGCATCACATCTGATTTCCAGACAAGAACTGAAGTCAGGAATCCTTGTGACTCAGTTGTACCGGGCTGAGGTATAATTTCACCTCAGCAAATCTACCCATATTTCAAGTCTTCCTGGTGGAGTATGTCATCCTACAAAGTGTTTACTGTGTCAACACCCAAGGGATCCTGAGGCTGTGGATTGACCATGATAAGAAAAACGCAGACAGAGAAGAGTAGAAGACAGGCCGGAAGGCCCAGAAGCCAAAGCAGCTCTGGTGGCAGAACGTGGAGACAGGTGTCCAACGCCAGGTCCTTGGGTGTAGACTGGGGAAGATGAGGTGGCAATTGGGACCAGCCTTTTTGAACTTCTAGTTCAGTTATTGTTCACATAGGAAGTTCTTCTCAACCAGCTCCACTGTGACATGTGCCATTGTAGAGTGGCCAGGAAGGGGAGACAGGGAGGAGCTTTCCACCGGTTCAAGTGGTGAGTGGGGAGGGAAAGTCATTCGTCTTTGCTTGAAACGGTGCCTATAATGCTGCCCCTAAAACAACTCACTGTCTTAAGAATAAAACATGTAAAGAGGAATTAGCTAAACTACTGAAAGAAAATGTAAAGGAAATGCAAAGTAAAGGAACCCAGGACCAAACTCCTCAAAGCTGGAGCTTACAAGGCACAGTGGGGTTCATTTTGCTTTTTAAATTTACGTGTGTTTGTTAATATATGCACCTGAGTTTGGGTGTCCAAAGAGGCCAGAAGAGGGTGTCAGATCCCCCAGAGCTGCAGTTATAGGCACTTGTGAGCAGCCTAATATGGGTCCTCTGGAACAGCAGTTCCTTGAGACAGCATCTCCTGTAACCCAGGCTGGCCTCCAACTTACTATGTGGCTAAGGATGACCTTGGACTTTTGATCCTCCTGCCCCCATCTTACAGTACTGGGATTGCAGGTGTACGTGCCCATGCCCAGTGAGGGTAGGGTTCTTTGAGGCTTTGTAAGCTTTACAGGCATGGTAGGTCTTGTGATCTCAGGGATGGAACAAGTACAAGGCTCTCAGCCTTCCAAAGATGGAGTGCAAAGTGGGAACTGGAATCTGGATGCAGGTTGGTTGTCACCAGTACATTCATCTTCTGGTGTGGGCCTATGTACAGACAGCACACAGCTCACTTCACAGGCCTTATTTTCTGTTTTGTTTTGTTTTAAAACAAACTTTAAAGGTAGTTTTATTTTTTTTCTAATTCTTTGACATCATTTGAACTATGAACAATTAACTAATTATTAAATTGGTGGGGAGATGGAGGGTGGATAGGGAGAGGAATAACAGTTTGTTTCTAATTGTTATATTAATTATTGCAAACAGTGACTGATCTTGAAGTACCTTAAAATAATGAATTTATTTCATTTGTGTTTCTCCATGAAATTCACTTTGTAACTGTAAATAGCTTTTTAAAACTTTTTATAAAAATTCTTTTATTTTTTTATTGAGTTTTTGTTTTGTCTTGTTTGAGACAGAGAATCCCTATAGAGCCAAACCAGGCTGGCCTTGACCCTGCATAATCCTTCTGTCTCTGCCTCTGGAGTGCTGGGATTACAGGCCACTGTATGTGGTTTATTCTTCTGGATTTTTGTTTGTTTGTTTGTTTTTTTGTTTTTAATCTTGAAGATTTGTTGTGTGCTGGAGAGATTGAGATGGTTAAGAGCACTGGTTGCTCTTGCAGAGGACCCAGGCTCGATTCTAGCACCCACACGGTGGCTAACAACCGTCTGTAACTCCAGTTCCAGGGGAATCAGACACCCTCTCCTGACCTCTATAGGCATTGTACGACACGGGTACACTGACATTCAGGCAATACACTCATACATGTAAAACAAAAATAAAAAATAAAATACTTTTTAAAAAGTATTGTTGTAGCATGATGAAATTTCATGCCACCCTAACACCCCACCCTCAGTCTTGCCCAAGATTTAAATCATCCCTCTTCCCAATATATGTGGATCTGGTAGATGCCATGGTGTCATGACAGATCTGTCCAAGTGCTCTTATGAGGGAGCCTAACCCTCTGTCAATGTCTCTGCCACCTCCCCTCATCTCATCCCGGAGCTGCCCTGTTACCTCATGGCATCACAAAGAGGTGGCACAGTGCAGACACTTATACAGCTTCTGTGGCAGTGTGGCAGCCAGTCTACCTGTTGCTGGTACGGGCAGTCTCTTACAATGCTTCATCTGTAAATCCACCTTTTAAAAAATGAGTGTATTGCCTGCATGTGTGTAAGTGCAGCCATGTCATGCAACGCCTGTGGAGGTCAGAAGAGGATGTTGGATTCCCTGGAACTGAGGTTACAGACAGTTGTTAGCTGCCATGTGGGTGCTGGGAATTGAACCTGGGTTTTCTGCAAGAGCAGCCAGTGGTCTTAACCACTGAGCCATCTCTCCAGCCCCTGTAAATTCAACGTTTTTTTTTTTTTTTAATTATTTTTACTTTTAGTTGTGTATGTCTGTATATTTGTGTGGGTTTGCATCCTGTGCAAGAGCAGAGTCAGTGCTCTTAACCGCTGAGTGCTCTCTCCAGTCCTGTAAATTCGACATTAAGAAAGGTCTGTATGTACAAGGAAAACAAAGTATGGTGATTGTGGGGCTTCCTGCCACCTGTAGTACCGGGGTCTGGGAACATGTTTCCTGCAGAGAAGAAGCCATAGCTGTGACACAGAGTCCTTCACACCTTGACAAGAAAATGTCAATAAAAAGAGCAGCAATGTGGATGCGGGGGAGATTAGGTGATTCACAGAGAAACCAGGCAGCCCATAGCCAGGACCCTAGGACATGTGATGACATCACTTCTATTTTAGGTTCCTGGCATGAGAGGTTTCTGGATGAAACAGGTCACTGATCAGTGGTCCGTGAGGTCATTAAAGGAAGAGTCTCCATCAGAGTCTCAGGCTGGTGAAAACATCTGCCTGTCTCTCCTCTGCTGGTTCTAAATGAGCAAAAAGCCTTGAATTCTATGTTACAACCACAAGAAAAGTGAATCTTGCAAACAGAGATGTGGGAGAAAGTCCTTTGCTGTCTGAATTTCCAGAAGAGAAGGCAGGCCAGCTAAAACCTTGATGTTTAGTTTGAGACTGTGCAAAGGCCAACTGAGCTGCATTGTGCTCATAATGTATAGAAACCATGGGATAGAAATGGAGTTTGGTTCTAGCGGGTTAAGTGAGGAAATTTGCCACACAATAAAGATCAGATATAGAATGAAACATGAAAACACAAGTTACCATGACAATGGAATTTCTATTTGACTCTAGGGAGCACAGGGGCATTTCCTGGGGAAGCAAGCTGAAAATGCCACTTAAAATGGGGCAGCAACACATCACCTTGGCCCACCACTCCCATTTCTGCTCACCAGAGCCACAGGCAGCCCTGGCAAGGTGTGCACAGGGATGGCTGCCCTGACATTCACAATGGTGTGAGGGTCATCTGCCCCCTCTGCTGAAGGAGGCAGAAGCTCCTGTCAGACAACAGGGGCCTGAGGACAAGTGTGAAGATCTACTGGAGGCAGAGGGAACCCAGGAAGCGCACTTGAGAAAGGCCTTGTGCTAACTGAGTGCCATATTATCTTCTTCTTTGTGACTTTTTGCTTGTGGATCATCCCTAAAATGCAAAGAAAACACTGTAGTCTGAATGACTGAAGAACCAGAGTAGGGTTCAGAGTGCTTGGGAAAGTTGAGTTCAGGGAAAAATTGACTTCTTCAGAGATTGAGGCCACTCTGCAAGTTGATGCCTGGAGAGGGAGTGGCAGCCTCAGCTCTTTCCTGGCCTCCAACTGCTGGCTTACGCCAAGGACTTTCAGTCTTCACAATCTCATGTCTATAGATCTAGATGTGGATATAGGTGAACAGAGAGTAGATGGGCTGGGTACCTTAGAGGTCCTTTCTCCTTTGGGAAATTCTGTCCTGTGACTCTTCCCGGGAAGAGGCGAGCAAAATCTATTTACTCCACATACGGCACAGATGGCAGACCAAAAAATGGAGCCCACCCAGATTTTGCTTGATTAACCACTGGGTTCACTGGGGTTACCTACAGAAGCATGGGCAACTGCTGCATCACCTGAAAGCCCAGACCAGCACAAGGGATGATTCACGAGAGCTGCCTCCCTCGAATTCACTGCAGCTTGCAGCCAAGCTCCACCAAAGAGCCTCTTCACCCCAGCAATGGCTCACTGCTTGCCTAACCTTGGGGAACCTCATGAATCTTGTAACCCAGTAGGTTTTATGAGCTTTCCTAAGTCTTAATAGCCTCCTTTTTCCTCCAGGAGGGTGTGTTTCAGTTTGGAGGAAATTGCTCCACAGCACCCTGACTGTATGATCCAGTAAACAATCAGAGCGCTGAGCTGTTACTGTCATTCACCAGGGTAGTCTGGTATTGAGGTGAACTGGTTAACTGACAGTTCAAGACAAATCAGGGATGGGGTAGCTTGGTAAGAAAAGCACCTGCCCTATAAGCATGAAGACTAGAGTTTGAGCCCCGGAACCCATGCAAAAATGCCAGGTATGGTGACACAATGCTTATACTCCCAGTGCTGGGTGGGCAGAGATAGGAGAAGAATACGTTGGGCTTGCTGGGAGATCTTGTTTCAAAGGATTCCTGAGGATGATACTTAAGGTCCTCTAGCCTCTACATGCAGGCCCGACACATGTATGCATACACACACACACACACACACACACACACACAAATCAATACCTTTCAGAATGTCAACAAGTTAGAAATGATAAATGAAAGTGGATTTGAAAAATAGAAAAAAGTAGAGGCGGCTGGAAAGCTCAGTGGTTAGCAGCTTAGAGACCACTCCCCTAGAGGACCCGAATAGAGTTCAGCCCCCAGTGCGCACATCAGATGGCTCACAACTGCTGTGGAGGGCAGATGCCTCTAGCCTGCATGGCACCTGCTCTGATGGGCACGAATGCACACACAGACACACAGACACACAAAATTTAAAAAAAATTGAAAAGAGAAAACAGACAACATTGTGTACATACATGCAATCAAAATGTTAGAGGAAGAGAGGGATAGGGAGATGGGAGAGAGAATTTTGAAGACTGACTTAAAATGATGAAATCTGATAAAAACAAAGTTACAGATTCACAAAACCTACGAATGCCAATCAGGACAAACACAAAAAGGTCACATGTAGTCAAACTACAGAGAAAACAGTAAGATCTTAAAAAGAGTGAGGGGAAATGGCACATTACATACAGGGAAGCAGCATTACTCAGAGCAGTGGAGGATGGCATGCCGGCATTCTAATGAAAATGAGCACCTGGAGCCCTGGGGCGTTGGCCCAGCTGGTAGAGAAGCTGCCACAGCAGCATTAGTACTTGAGTTTGGAGCCTCAGTATCCACGTAAAAGTTAGTGCAAGTGGCGCATATTTGTAACCCCAGCTCTGGCTAGCTGGCCTTGCTGAACTGGCGTGCTCCAGGTTCAGTGAGAGTCCCAATGTCAAAAATCAGGAGGCTTTGCCTTTATCAGTGTATTGTGACTTTTTAACGCTCTCCCAAATCTGCAAGAGCAAGAAGCTCCCTTTGTTCTATGGAACTGACTGTCTCTTTCTCTCTCCCCATTCCAACATCACTATACTGCCTGTAGGACAATGCTGAAACTCTCCACATCCTTTAGAACTGAAGGGAACTGAGGACTCTTTCCCCTTGGACCCCATCATGCTGTACCTGTGTCACTCCTCCTAACGTTTTCCCATCTTACCCCCATCGTGGCTGCTTATGGCCATGAACCCATAACTCTCCTAATAAAGCCCTTCTG
The DNA here is from genome assembly GCA_035773235.1 of Eospalax fontanierii. Taxonomy (NCBI): domain Eukaryota; kingdom Metazoa; phylum Chordata; class Mammalia; order Rodentia; family Spalacidae; genus Eospalax; species Eospalax fontanierii. Next base: position 96,486,064 of record CM069531.1, read on the forward strand.
AAGGGAACCTTTGTCTCAACTTTCTTTCCACGAGCCTGTTTTCTAAGTTATCACACCATCAATGGGTGAATGATTGAAGAATAGTTTCCCCGTAATGGATGATAGTATGCATTGCTTAGAAAAGCAAGAATTAGCCAAGTGAGGTGGCACATTTCCTTAATTCCAGCTTTGGGGAGGCAGAGGCAGATGGGTCTCTGTGAATCTGAGGCCAGCCTGGTTTATATTGTGAGTTCTAGACCAGCTAGTGCTACGCAGTGTGAGACCTTCTCCTAAAAAAAGAATTAGAACTACATCATTTAATATAAATGGAGTTAGAAATAAAATTTTAAAAAGAGACAACACTATCAAAATATTTATCTATGTTTGTATCTGTAGTAGTGTGCCAAGGGCGAGAGGGTCAGGCTAGCCTAGGTATAGACCATAATCCATAATTGGTCACACTGTCTGTTGTAAACTAAAAACAAATGGTTAGAAGTGGGTCTGTATTCCATAATCCTCAATTCCAAAGCCTCTGCTTGGTCTGTGGGTAGGTAAGCCTCTGTGTGCTGTGGTTTATTAGGGCAGGGATGGGCTGGCAAGAAGGCAGGAACAGTGCCAGAAAGTATCAGAGGAAAAAGCAAAATAGACTGTAGCAGAGAGCCCTTAGCAAGGTCACACATGGTGACACGTGCACACAGTAAAAGACATTTACAAAAGAGACTTTAAAGGAGATCTTCTGGGGCTCACATTAGCCTCATGGGATCTAGATTCCTCTTCAGTCCTTGAATCTAGTCCCTGTCCCTATATCCTGACCCGCCCCCCACTCTAGCCTCCCTCCCCAGGTGAGACACTGTTGTAGTCCCAGGCCCTAGGGCTTCTGTGATTGGGTATTTGGCTCTTTGCCCAGTGCACTGAGAAGGTGAGATCCTGAGATTGGTCAGAGACTTTTCTGGAAGTTGATTTTTGCTGCTCAGTGTCTGTGACTTTGGCATGCTTGACCTGAGGAGGTTTCCCCATCTGTCTAACCCATCTCTCTCACAGCGTAGCTTCTCAGAAATGAGCAGAGTTTACATGTGAGTTTCTCACCAAGTGGCTCTTAATCTGTGTGGGCCACAGATAATTGTGTTCCTGGGTTAGGATGGGGTTCTACGAATGATATCCACCCATTCTCATCAGCTAGATCTACAAGGCACAGCCCAGCAGAACTCAGTTTAAAAGCCTTACAGATTGGTGCCTGATGAAAGCTAGTGAGTTTGAATTAGGACAAAACCTGACAATTTTGGCACTGAGTGTTTGCTAAAGACCCACAAACTATAGGCAGAAGGCTTCAGCTATGGGAAAGCCCCAGACACACAGACACATACATGTGTGGGGCTCCTGTTGGACAGGACTGCAGCACTTCCATGGGAACATGGAAGGCCACTTCTGCTCTCTCCTGCTGTCCGCTGCCCCTGCCCCTCTTTCTCCCTCTGCTTTCCCTTCCTTCCCCAATTTCTTTGTCCTCATCCTTAACTGCTCCTGTGTGTGAGACATATATATTTAGAAAGCTTTTTCTTCTCTGTTTTTAATTTTTAAAAACGAAAGTTTCATCCTGTCTCCAGGCCTCCTGTAGGGCACTCAGGGTCACGCTGATGGCTTCTGACCTCGCTAAGTGCCTTTCCTGGCTCGGCATCACACCCTTGTGCTGAGGTAGTGTCCTGGAATCCATGCATTTTGGTCTTGCTGCCTGTAGCCCTCCCACTCTTTGGTGGCAGAGAAGCTACAGAACACTCCGTATCCTCCTGCCAGGACACTGGGGGTGGCCACTCCTGGCCCTGGGTGGCTTATGGCTCTCTGGATCTCACAGCCCTGTGGGGGCTGCAGGACTGGGTGAGTCAGGCTGGGAAAGCAAGAGTGTCCACGCCCTGATGTGTTTTGGATTTCAGTCTCCTCTGTGCTCAGAGGGGGCCTGGGAACCTCAGTTCGTGACTCCAGTTTCTGACTTTGGCTGTCAGCAAGCAGTGTGTGCAGCAAGCACCCACGCCCTATGTCTGTGAGTGCATTGGAGGCCGTATGAACCATGCCTGCATTTCTAGGAGATGGCCTGGTAACTCTTGATTCGACATCACAGCAACATGGAGCTCAGATCACAGGGTGGTGGGAGGAGGCCATGGGTGCTGGTTAGTGCTGGACAGTGTGGATTTCAGCCTTTGTCAACTTGGAGGCCAGGAGAGTAGTCCATGTCATGCCAGCCCCTCATGAGACTGCTCGAAACACACCTAAGCCCCATACGAGACCCCAAAACTTTGGGCCTCCCCCATGTTAGCACTTGTAGTCACAGAGGAGCAAGTGCTTTCTCCCTTCGGCACAGCAAAATCGAGGCCAAGGGCTGCCATGATCATGACAGGTGCTCTCTGTTCTACCAGCTAGTCCCCAGAGTAGGCAAGTTCATGTTTCAACCCTGGCTTGAGTTGGGCTCCGACTCTTACTCAGAGTGGGTGGGGACTGTGAGTCTGGGGCCTAATGTCTGCCAGCAACTGGTCAAGGGAGGCTGGAAATGGTGCCAGAGCTCTCCTCAAGTTACCTGTTTGGCCTCTGGATGAGGCTGCAAAGAAAGGGTCTCTAAAGGCTGAGGGTGGGGAGGGGTAGCCTTCAGCTGTCACTCATACCAGAGAAACTTGTAGGGGGCATGGCTGAGTCTTAGGGGAGGACATATGAGTGAGGACAGTGACAAAAGGCTCCTGACTCTTTCCAGCTCAAGTTGTAAGTCTATCTAGGGTCTCAAGGATACACTACCCGGTGTTACAAAAGTAATGTGACTTGAAGCTAAGGGTGATACAAAAGCAAGAGAGAGGCCATATGGAGAAAGGCTTTAGTGACTGTCTCTGAATGTCCAGGCTGTGAGGTGACCTGCGTGTCTAGACCTGCGTGCCACAGGAGGGCCTGTGTAAGAGTCTTCTCACTTTTCGTCTGGTGGAGGGTGTTCAGATGGCTTCTTGGTCTGGAGGCACCTGTAAGGGGCAGCCATGAGGGACCAAATCAGGCTTTGTGTCTCTAGCATTGCTGGATAGGGAGTACTTGAGTTCTGATCATGTGATTTTGACCTGTATGGGAGGTATGTCCCTGTGGGTAGGTGGGTCCCCTGAGATCTTGGGTCCTAACAGTGTCCCTGTTCCCCCAGACACTGGTTATTCCCTAGGGACTGACTTCCTGTTAATTTTCTGATTGCAATTTTGCCTTTTTAAAAATGATTTGCCTATCAAATGAGGCAGAGACTCAAAGGTAGAGGAGTGGTAAGCTAATGCACTGGGACTTTGGCTTGTCCATCAGTCCCTGTGCATTTGGGTATTATGAATCAATCACCCAGGAGAGCCACTCCCGTAAGCTCCTTCCCTCTCTATGTGTCTTTCTTTTAAAGTTCAGCAACACTATTTTTGTTTTATCTTATTTATAATTTTTATTTTATGTGTATGACTTTATGTGTATGTATAAGTGCACCCATGCCATGCGGTGCCCACAGAGGTCAGAAGAGGGCATCAGATCTCCTGGAACTGGAGTTGTGGATGGTTGTTGGCTGACATGTGGGTGCTGGGAATCAAACCTGGGTCCTCTGCAAGAGCAGCCTGTGGTCTTAACTGCTGAGCCATTTCTCTAGCCCAACACTATTTTTTTTAAAATGTTTCTGATGTCACTTTAAAGAAATATATAGATGGCTTTATAGACTACAATTTACATAAAGTCTACCCATTTAAAGTATAAAATCTAGTGATTTCTAGTACATTTATAAATTTTTGAAAAACGTATCTTTCATGCTCGACTGTGTTCAAATAAAAAACCATTCTCAACCCCGGGTAGTCACTAATCTGTTTCTGTCTCTATAGATTGTCTTCTTGAGGGCATTTCTTATCAAGGGAGTAATAGATAGTATTGGGTGTGCTGCTTTGTCATGGTAAGGTTCATGCCTTTGTGTGGCTGACTTGAATTCCAGTTTGAGAATCCTGCAGTCCACGTCTTCACTTCAAAAGAATGTTTGAGTCACTTCTAGTTTGGAGGCACTAAGCATAAATTCTGTTATGAAAATTCTCAGACAAGTGTTTGTACAGGTATTCTGATTTCACCTAAGTTGAAAGGTAGACATGAGGCTACTTTCTTGTATTGTCAGTGTAGGGTTAACTTTATAGGAAGCTGCCAAGCTGTCTCCCCACATGGTTGTTCCCCTAGCAGTGTGTTTGAGTTTCTCTATATCTTTGCCAGCACTTGTTACTATGTCTTTTTTAGTATGGTTATTTTAGTGAGTCTGAAATGGAACCTCATTGTGTTTTAGAGCTGGAAGCTTTGTAGCCCTTGGATGCAGAGTAGCTTCTCCTGGGCTGTCCATGTACCCATTCAAATCTTCAGCCTGTGTACAAAACTGAGCTGTTTTGTCTTATTTATTTATTATGTATATACTTATTTATTTATATGTTATAGATACAAATCCACATATATTATAGTCTATACCTTTTCTTTTTCTTCCTGTTGGCTTTGAAGTGTTAAGAGTTTTTAGTTTTGATGAAGTACTATTTAGTTTTGATGAAGTACTATTTGTCAATTTGTTGTTTTAAGAACAGTGTTATAGCATTAAATCATGAACCATTTACCCAACAGAAAGCAACAAAGCCTTTTCTCTAAAATGTGTTTATAGATTTATATATGACATTCAAGTCAATGAGACCTTTTGAGGTATGTGTGTGTGTGTGTGTGTGTGTGTGTGTGTAAAAGATCCATATTCGTCTTTTCTGGAATTTAACATTCAATTCTCCCAGCATTATTGGTTGAATGCTTTGGGGCATTTGGTGGAAAGTATTTGGCTATAAGCATAAAGAATTAGTTTGGGACTCTCAGTTCTGTTCTGTGCATTTATAAGTTCACTCTTTTAATGCCAGTCCCAACAGTTTTGACTCTGGTAGCAGTTATTAATTGACAAATGGGACCTCACGAAACTAAAAAGCGTCTGTACAGAAAATGACATCTCATCATTTGAGCCACTTAGCGTACAGAATGGGAAAAATATTGACCAGCTGAGTCTACCTGGAACTCAGTACCTGGTCTGGGCAGTGCCTCACCCGTCTGCTACCTAGAGGGTACCCACTGTGTCTAGCGCCATCTTACCACCAAGATAAACTCCCCACTCCCCACAGTGCTGCACAGCATCTCATCACCTTGCCTCTTCCTGGAGGAAGTGATGCTTGGGGTTGGGTTGTCATGTAGATGATTTCAAGGGCTGGTGATAGTGACCACCTTTAGTGGAATAGAGGGGTACTGAGACAGAGTTCAGGAGGGAAGCAGATTATGAACTTTGGCACAGAGCAGGTGGGGCACAGACCAGGGTCCGTGGTCACCCTTAGTACTGGTCCGGGTATACCTTGGACTCAGAGTCCCATGTTACCTTGTTCCACTCCAAAGATGGCTGGCTACAGTGGAAGACCCAGTCAAACCTGTGAAGACTACTTTACTAATAAGGGCCACTCAGTCTGACCCTCCAGTCTCTAATTTTCCATTTTATTTGAATTGAGCATAATCTTGGTGTAGATGCTCCGGTGTAGAAATAGACTTACTTGTGCTTGCTAAGATGTTAGAACCATGTGACTTGGGCTTTTGGCTCATTCTTAACATGACTGTCTTTGTCTAAACTAGTAAGGCATGAACAGGGGAACAAGGATCCCTAGATGTGGAGACTCTGATCGCCTCACCTGTGCAGCTCGTATGATGGCCTTTGCAAGTAGAAACACTTTGACATAGAAATATGAGAAGTGAGTCTTGTCCAATGTATTAGATGGTCCAGGTACTGAGTTTTCAATGACCCAAGTTCTGAGTTTGTGCAGATAGGCGGAGTCCTATTGACTTTGTGAAAATCCCTGGAGTCTTTCCTGGAGACCAGCAAAGCCAAGATGATCTTCCTCACCAGGTAGGTCTAGGCCTGTCCTTGGATCCTTATTCTGCAAGGGAGCTTTCGATGCTATTCCCAAGTGGGATCTGCAGGCATTGTGGACAGTCTGGTTTCCCGAGCCCTTTCTCTGTGTCCTGAGGTCTCAGAATAGTAGTAGGCCCTCTCATTTTCTGCTGATGAGTTTGGCTTCCAGTGGGCCCGTGAGGGATAACCAAGCTTTGAGGGGCCTATTCATAGGCATACCCTGCCTTGGCTACCTGTTCCTATGTACTGCTAATTTCTCCTCTTTCAGGATCAATTCCTCATCCTGCAGCATGAAGGATCCCCTTGTAGAACATGGCCCTTGAGCAGATAGCACTGAATCCCGAACTCATGAGGGTTTTGGTTCAGTTCCATTTCACCCTACCTTTTTTTCCAGAATTCACTTTTCTGTCTTTTATTAAACTCCAAGTCTAGTTTAGGGTGTTATTCCTTAAGATCATGGTTCTATCCTCAATGGGGCTGAGGCAGCTGACATACTGACCAGTAGTAGAGCCACCATGGACCCAAGCAGCCTACGGGAAATTTTCCTAACAGCAGCAAGTGGAGACACTTGTGACTATGCTTCTTGGGGAACTTCTTTTTCTCTACACATATATGTAGCCATGCAGACAGTGGGTCTGTCTCTTCCTACCCCTCACCCTCAGTGGAGCCTACACTCCTCACTGCATGTTTCTTATGACAGGATTGAGTTTCCAGACGTCCTTGTTTTCTCCCCAGAGAATGTCTTCCTACAAATTCTGGCCCCTTCCCCTTCCACTGTGGCCTTTGTATGATGCTCTGCAGAGCATTCGTCCTTTGGTCTCAACATGGCTCTCTCTACGATACATGGGTGTCAAGACTCTCTGAGTTCAGGAAGTCACCATGTGTCACTGACCTCAACACGACCAATTCAGCAATGTCTAGCTTGTCAGCTTGACTCACCCAGACTCAAGTGGAGGAGTAGGGGAACACCACAGAAGCTGAGAAGTGGCAGTCTTTCTGGACACTGAAAGTTGTAGAAGATACGAAGTCTCTGTGTATAAAAGCTGGGCTGTGTGCTTATTATGAGACCCAAGACACATTACCCTGCTGAGGCTCAGGAGTGGCTGTAGCTCTGTTTGAGGGTCACTGACCTTGTCCAAGGCTGGGGTGATGTGTTGTTTACATTCTGATGGGGGACCTCCAACATTCCTCAGATTGTTGGGAACTGGGCAAAGAACAGGATGAGGTTCAAACAGCCTCCCTCCCCCACAGCCAGGGACTCTGGAGGCTCTGTGTGAATGGCTATGTGAGGCTGGTCTGGGAGACAATGGGCAGAACTAGCTGGGGGTGGGGACAGAGACTGGATGACCGCAAGGACAACAGATCTCTTCTCTGGCTAGAAGGTTGAATCCAGTCCCTGGCTGGAAGGGTTCCCTGTGGGTTTCCTCTGAGGACCTCTCTAGGCTGTCAACACCCTTACTGCCGGGACCATGTCCCTGGTTCCTGTTGTTCAGAGGCCGCAGAGCCAGGAGGGGAAGGAAAGTGTGAGCATGGTCTTGGGTCAGACTGGGGCCTCATCAGGGTCTGACAACACTGAGAAGGCTTGACACCCTGTCCAATTCGAGTCTGAAGTGTGGCGAGGAGAAGAAAGGTCCTACTGCCGTGACCTCTTCCCACAGGCCCTAGGGCTGTGCAGGAGTGTGCCCCCTGTCATCAGCATGCTTCACTGATAGCCATGCCGAACTCTGGCCTTATGCTTCTCAAAGTGCCTCCAGGGGTTCGCTGGCTGTCCCAGCTCCACCCCGGGATTCAGACCCCGGTTTTCTGTGTAACCAGGGCTTGCTATTTCCTCTCAAAATTGTCGTCATGGGTTGATTTTGGCTGTATCCTGCTGGGAAGTTTGAAAAATTATTATTAAATACCTCACTTAAAAAGTATGTGTAGGAGCAGCTGGCACCTGGTGTGGTCCCTGTTGCTGAGGGGACAGCAGTGCTGCCCGCCCCCTATGGCCTCTGGGAGAACAAGGGCAGCTTTGCCTAAGTAGCAGGTGCCCCACCTGGGAAGACCAACTGGCCACACTGCTCTGGAACCACCACACACAGTGTCTCACCCGTCAGACCTCAGGCACCAGTGGCTCCTGGGTGAGGGCCCTGCGACCTGGCTGCCTCCTTCCAGGACTCTCACACGACTAGGATTTGAGGGTTGCTGCCCATGGAGGCATGGGTAGATCCATCAGTCAGGAGGAGAGAGTGGCCTTGTCACCACATGATCAGGATCAGTCGAGGGAACATGGAACCACACCCTCTTCATAAGGGCCAGTAGGTGAGGTAGAGGCAGAGTCCATGGGCTGTGAAGCAGAGATCCAGCCTTGCAATCCTGTCTGTGCCTTGGGTCCTCCTTCTGTGTACAGGACCCTCATCCCATATTCCTGTAGATGCTCCTCATGCTACTCCAAGGGCCCAGACCATGCTGAACCCTTATAGTCTTGGATGTTCCCCAGGCAAAGTGGGAACGAGGTTGGGAGATATATAGCCACTGTTCTTTGACAACATCTTAGTTGCTACATGGAGATGGTTTTTGTGTCCATCCAAGATTGGTTTCCAGAGAGTCTTAACAAAAGTTCTGGTTTTTCTTGCCTCCTCCAGGGGAGCCCTGGATGTGGGCATGGGAACCCCAGTCTCAGACTGCTGCCCCTGGGTTGGCAGGGTGGAGTACTTTGTTAAAATCCCATCTCTCCTGAGTTTGCAAAGTGGATCCCCAATTCACCTCCTTGGTGGCCTCCAGGCTTTGATGATTTCCCTGTTAATCCTTTAGTTACTTAACAAGAAACACCTTCCCCTTGGGAACCCTCAGCCCCAGGAGTCCTGCAGTCTGTTTCAGGTACCAGTAAGGTAGGCTTAGTGGAGTACTGGTCAGAAACTCTGCTGAGAGATATGGTCTGTGCTAGGAACACATGTAAGGAATTCTATGTTTTAGCCAAGTTTGTGGTTAGTCAGTAGGCTAACCCTTGGCCAGGTGCCCACAGGAAGTCCTTGGGACTACTTGTCTAACTCTGGATGATGACATGGCCAAGAAGGGGAATAGGAGAAAATCAGATCTTCTCCTTGGTCAAAGTTTACCTGAGGTTTAGATAAGACAGTTCCTCTTATTGAATATGAGAAGTAAGTATCTTTAAGACCAGTAACTAGTAAGTTTTTATGGTAAAGGATGCCATGCATTAGTAAGCCCTAGGATGCACATCTATGTAGGCATTTCTATCCTCCCTGGTCCTGTCTATGCAGCTCAGCTTGTCCAGTCACTAGACTGTCATGGCTTTCAGTGTCTAATTGTTTGTATCATAGTAAGAACCAGCAACAAGCGTGCGGAGAACAAAAATACCAGCAAGATGTATGCTTAGTCCTGTGACACGAAGGGCAAATGGATGACCATTGTAAACTGCATTTTGAAAACTGGGTTTCAACTCATTTTCCTCTGATCAGAAGGAGGAGATTTTATCTATCCTCACAAAATGATTACATATGCAAAAAGATAATATATGCCAAAATAAGTGCAGAGCTCAAAGGGTCAGAGGCTTACCAGCCTGGGCTCTCTTCCTCCCTCAAAGCTTAGCCTTGGGCATGTGTCCAGAATCTAGCGCCTAGGAAGTGCTCTGAGTTGGGGTGGGGCTTGGTTTCCTGATTACTCATGAGATGCCACCTCCCACATTAGCCTGGCCACTGAGGTGTCTGTTACCCTGGTTCCATTCCTTGTGCCTACTCTACATGTCTTTGGCCCACTGTGTGAGCAGATATCCTCCCCCCTCATATCTTGCCTTCTCAGGGTCTTTTCTCTTTAATGGTTTAATTTCTAGTAAGGAATTTGTCGACCTTTTCTTTCCTGATGTTACAAATCTTTACCAGTCGGGTACACAGTGCTTCTCTCCTGTGACTCTTCCCCTGAAGGTTTGCCCCCTGCAGGAAGTGCTCATCCATCTGGAAGCAATCTTTCTTCTCAAGTTGGCCAAGGCATGATCCAGATTCTTTTCTTCTTCTGTGCATAATCCGTTACAGGTACCACTCTTGTACCTGACTCCATTGTGTGTCAGGGATCTTTGCACGTAAGACAGTTTCTGGGCTCCCTTCTGCTCTACCAGTCTGTTTGTCTGTCCTGCACCACCACACTGGGTCCTGATCTCCCATAGATAGATTGTAGCTGTGATCCCCAGGGGGCTAGTCCTCAAACATCCACACACTGGAGTGTTTACTGAGCACCTGTGATGCATCAGTGTCCCAAACAAAATATCTGCTTCCCTGAAGCTGGCCTCCATGGGGGCTATGTGTAGAGGGAGGTAGAGACTCGTCTGGAAAGGAGAAGCAGCAGAACTGAGGGCTGCGGGGTGGGCTGAGGCTGAGCACAGTGGGGGAGGACTCTTTATACCAGCTTTTAAACTTTCTCCACTCCATAACCCTTTCCACCTAAGACATTTTTATAAAACCTTGCATATATAGATTTATGAAATAGGTTCACAAATAAAGTATTTTCTGATAATAAAACATAAAGAAAAATAAAGAAAATTTGTTTTAATTTCTTTTTGAGACAGGGTCCCACTATGGCCAGCCTAGAACTCCCTATGTAGACCAGTCTGATCTCAAACTCATAGATCCAACTGCTTCTGCCTCCCAAGTACTGAAACTAAGGGTGTGTACTACTGGGTCTAGCAAGAAATTTATTTTAAAACAATACTTTGGGGTACATATAAAATTTTACTATTTATTAAAGACTATAACAATTTTCATATGAATGAGATCAATGTGTTTATTATTTTTGTATAAAGATTTAAATATTTAAAACGATGGGACATAGAACATCTTCAGGGTTTTTCAGTTTCAATCAATATTTTGATTGTATAATTGTCAATGCTGAGAGTACCACTTCCCATAAACACATAGCACAAAATAACAGAAGTATGATTAGGGCCACTTGAGAGGTTATTAGAAATTATCCTGATCCCAAGACAAAATTCATTTAATGACTGTTTTTGGTGAAAATCAAATCAGCAACTCAAATAGCAATTTTTTAAATTTAAATTTAAAATTTTGGTTTTTTTGAGACAGGGTCTCGCTGTGCAACATGGAACTATGGCTTGGAATTTTCTATGCAGACCATCGTAAACTGGCTTCAATCTCACAGCCTCTGCCTCCCGAGTGCTGAGATTAAAGGTCTGTTCCACCATACCTGGCCCCTCAAATAACAGTTTTGAAGATCAAATAATCTAACAAAATACAATTCAAAGCTCTACTAACTCGATACTTAAACCCTCAGGAAGGATGGTGGGGGACACTGAAAGCCTTTGTTTTCTGTAATTAAACCATTATGTTTCTATAAGAGCAGAAAAGTTTGTATGTGCAGTGAAAACCCTGCCACTCATGCTACAGACATCTCACATCGGAGCCAAGGTATTTGGGGCCGAGTTTATTGACTGTTGAGTAGTGTGACAGTGTGTCCAAACGCAAAGGGTGCATACACGCTTAGAACCAAGGCTACAGTGAAGTCACGTGGTGAAACTGGGGTGAGCAATGCAAGAAGCATCTCAGACTCACAGGAATGAGAGCAGTTCCAATAACCCCCCTCTACTAGCTTTGCCTATCCCTTTCCAGATATGCTGGTGATATCAGTGGAGACATGGGGACACTGTGGGACATGGGGACACTGTGGGACATGGGGACACTGTAGGGACATGGGGACACTGTGGGACATGGGGACACTGTGGGACATGGGGACACTGTAGGACATGGGGACACTGTGGGACATGGGGACACTGTGGAGACATGGGGACACTGTGGGACATGGGGACACTGTGGAGACATGGGGACCCTGTGGAGACATGGGGACACTGTGGAGACATGGGGACCCTGTAGGGCCATGGGGACACTGTGGGACACGGGGACACTGTGGGACATGGGGACACTGTGGAGACATGGGGACACTGTGGAGACATGGGGACCCTGTAGAGACATGGGGACACTGTGGAGACATGGGGACCCTGTAGGGCCATGGGGACACTGTGGGACATGGGGACACTGTGGGACATGGGGATTCTGCATAGCTTTCTGCAGTTTTCTGCAAAGAGCTCTGCTATGCAGCCCCAGCATCTCAGACAGACTTATCTACTTGGCTTAGCTGAACCTATGGTGCTCCCCTACATATGTAGGGACTAAAAATGTGTCTAGGAGACATCCTAGGCTTCTGTGGCCATCTGGTTGGTTACTATGGCCTCAAATTACTGTCCTGTCCAGGATCACCTATTGTCTTAAAACTTGTGTTTCTGACTTGATATGGTGGCATGAAGCTAATCAGGAGGCTTGTCATCACTTGAGTCAAAAAATTAGAGGCCAGTGTGATCAACAGAGCAAGACCCTGTCTCTAATAAATGCATCAACAAATTAAGAAGAAAGAGGAGAATCCTGTTTCCTGTGTGTCCCACTGGGCAGGAGGGATGATGTTCCAGGAGATCTGTTGTGGGTATCTCTTCCTGTTCTGTAATCTCATTTTAGATTTTCCTTCTCTCTGGTTCTCTACTCTGCATTCTGGATAATGTTTTTGGATCTATCTTCAAGGCCATTAATCTTCTTTTCCACATTGTCTGGTTTGCTGCTTGCCCTACCCATCTATTTGTGTTCTGATTGCTGTGTGCTCTCTGGTTTCGTATGGACCACTGAAAGTCAGTTACTCAATAAGCCTTGTGTCTCTGGCATCTCCTGTCCTCCTAGTGCTTTTCTAAACCCCAATTCTCCCACACCTCATCTAGCCTTCTCTTTAAGCAAGACACTCCAATTCCTTTGACATACAGAAAGCCAGGGCGTAGGACTGCCCTCTTCTCTATAGCATCCCACAACTCTGTCCGTATGCTTGCATGCTGAATCTTCCCACCCTCATTGGGTCCCCTTCCGTCCTCAGTGTTGCCTCAGCCTCTGGTGTGTTCTTGGCCTTGCGTTGTGTGCCCAGCCCCCAGCTAGGCACCCCCACTTAACTCTCCAAGCTGGAATCTCTCTAGCTGTCCTTTGTAGCCTTTCTGCACTCCTTGCCCTCATTTTCTTGACTCTCAGCTTTCAGTGGCATTCGCTGAAGCCCTTCCCACCTTAATGGGCCTTGAAGCTTCCAGGTCATGGGAGATGCTGCTTGAGACAGGAGAAGTGCTGGCCTGGAGGGACGAGGGGACTGGGCAGAGGCAGGCAGGGTGGTACTGGGGAGGCCAGGAGTTGAAAGGAAAGACGTGGTGTTGAAAAGGGGAGATTACATGAGCTTGGACTGGGAGGCTGGTGCAGAGGCCAGACGTACTGTGAAGGCCCAGAGACTCCTGACGGGGAACAATGAACAACCAGAGCCTGGTGGCAGGTGTATATCTGTAGAAGCTCAAACCAGTCCCAGCCAGATCTGCTGATGCAGCTCAAATTACCAGGTACAGCTTGAAGGCTCTGGCCCTCAGCTGGCAAGAGTTCTGTTGGGATCCAGTCCTTAGGCACTGATTCTGCTGAGCTTTGGGTGATGGCTATCTCAGAGTCAGGGCATGACCATCTCCCGGGACACTTTGCCTCTCTGGTGCAGAACCCTGTCTCTCTCGAGTCATCCTGATCCCTAGCTCCTCTGCTCTCTCTTGGGTACCAATGCTAACTGAATTCTCTGTGTTCCAGTCTGCTGTCATCCCCTCAGGGCCTACTGTGCAAGTAGGCCCCTCCTGTGTGATAGTGGCCTCTGCTGTGGGGCTACCCCAGGTTCATATCATTTGGGTTCGGCTTGTGACCACTGAGTCCATCTGGGCCCAGACTGTGCCCTGAGCCTGGGAACAGCCATGAAGTAGGCTGAAAGGTCTGTGTTCTGGCCCAAGTGAGAGTCTTACACTGCTGCAACCCACCAGCGCACCACTGGATTCCACAGCGGCTCTCTTTTCACGTTGATTCATCTGTTTATTAAACATGTGGATTTTTGATTTGCAGTTTGGGGGCTGTGAAGGCCTGGTCCCACCAGCTGTTTACAATCTATCATCCAGCACAGCCTCCGCATGGTGGTCACGCTGGTTTGCTCTGAGAAAGAGAATCTCAGTATCCAAATGTTGGAGTTTCAATTCAAAAGCAACTACGTCCTTAGCATTCACAGGCCCACACTGAGAGGAGATTTGCATATTCTCCCAGCTCAGCTTGCAGTTCATGGTCAGCACTGTTGTCAAAATGGTCTTGCTAGAAGGTGACCTGGGAACAGCAGTGCACTAGTCAGCATCATGTGAGTAGGGCTACCACAGGCTCCTGGAGGGCCAGACACCCAAGCCCTGAATCCATCCAGTGGGTACTGTCTCCCAGGGCTCAGAGGACTCTGACCCATGTCTGTGGTACAGAAAAAAATGAGACACACTTTTCCATCTTGCAACAAAAACTAAGTAAACCCCTCAGTTCCTCTCCGAATAATTCATTGTTGAGAGGATGAATAATGGAATATTATATAGCATATAAAAATCACAATCTGAAGATTGTGGAAATGGCTGTGATATATCCAGGGGAAAGAAGGTGCAGCTCCCAAGTGTGGGTGGGTTCTGGCCTGAGGGGAACACACTTGTCAAAGCTCACTGAACGGTACTTACAACTGGTGCATTATATTGTATGTACATTATATCCTCACAGAGTTGTCTGAAAATGAATGATGTAAATTTATATAAAGTGACTGCCACTTCATTAAAATATACAATAGAAAAAAGACAAAGCAAATATGCTAAAATATGACTAATGGGGGGGCGGGCTAGGGAGATGACTCAGAGGTTAAGAGAACTGGCTGTTCCTGCAGAGGATCTGGGTTTGGTTTCCAGCACCCACATGGCAACTAAGAACTGCCTGTAACTCCAGTCCCAGGGAATCCGATGCCCTCTTCTGGCCTCCATGGGCATTGCATGACATGGGTGCACTTACATGCAGGCAACACACTCATACACATAAAATAAAATAATGAATAAAAAAATATTACTAATGGTGTTTTGGGGACCGTAGATGTAGGAATGACTTTTATACAGCAGAGTCATAATCTTTTATACCTAGCTAACTTTGCAACCTAAAAGTTACTGTTTATAATATAAACAAGCTCACTGAGTCCTGTGCTTCTCTTATGACCTGGGCACCTGACCGTAACCCCTCAGGACCCTCCATGTCCTCCATCCAAGACAGTGTAAGATAATATATGAATGTGTGCTTTACATATTTTGAGTGTGTATGATATTCTAGGCCTAGAGATCAAAGGGCAAGATTTACTGATAAGATAAGGGTGGGTCTGGATTCTACTTCCCCATTTCCTGCTGGAGTTACTATTTCAATTAAAAAATAGAAATGAGTGAAGCCTGGGAGCACAGTTCCGAGACCATTGAAGGAAGGGGTACTCTGCAGTTTGGGGTACTCTTGGCTTCATGAATGCTAACAGTCAGGCAGTCTCTTTTTTAAGCATCGTTATAATGTGGCTTAGAAAGGCCTCACATAGGATCCAGACAGTTGGACAATTTCTTCCTCAAATTTTGTCTTCCATAATATGTGTTATAGTATTTGAAAATGTGTTCACAGCCTAGCCTCTGAATTTGGATGTGGCTGTATTTGGGGAAGGACTCTTCAGATGGGATCATTCTGGATTGTGGGTCCTAAATCCAGTCATGTACCCTCATAAAAGACAAAAGGAGACACAGACACAGAAGGGATGTGAAGACAGAGAGGAGTTGAGGCCACTCCAAGAAGCTCGAAG
Organism: Eospalax fontanierii; assembly: GCA_035773235.1. Taxonomy (NCBI): domain Eukaryota; kingdom Metazoa; phylum Chordata; class Mammalia; order Rodentia; family Spalacidae; genus Eospalax; species Eospalax fontanierii. Next base: position 96,501,701 of record CM069531.1, read on the forward strand.
CTGGGTGGACAGTGTGGATTGTCCTAAGACCCTCCAGGGGAGCGGGTCTTGCCTGCCACTTGATTGTGGGTTTTGGCCTCCAAAAGTGTAAGAGAACAAATTTCCTAGGTTTAAACTACCCAATTTAAAGGCATTTGATATGGTACCACAGGGAATCAGCCTAGGCAGACAAGAACTCTCCAACCAAAAAAAAGTGTGATTAAAAAGAGCTTTGGGTTTGATAGTGCCCACCTTTAATCCCAGCATTCAGGAGACAGAGGCAGGTGGATCTCTGAGTCATAGGGTAGCCTGGGCTACACCCTGTAAATGTAGAAAATCCGCAAATGGAGGTCTAACTACACCATGTTCCAGGACAAGGCAAGGAGATGGTTGAAGTGACAAAACCAGGATGGTACCATCCCCTCAGTGGTCTGCCAGGCCTACAGATCCTGCCTGCATACCAGCTTCGCTCATCTTGCTTTCTTTCTCGCTCTCAATGTCTGTCCTTCATGTCCCTTCTCTTAACAGTAAATAAAGAGTGAAACTACAGCTTTAAGGCACACTGAAATGATGATGCTGAACGAGAACTTATCCCTGGGATGCAAGGACGTTTAGCACAACACAAATTAACAAACGCGAGACACAGATTACAGGGAGGCGAGGTGAAACCTGACAGTCATCTCAGTAGATGTGGGGAAGGAATTCTACAGAATTCAACATTCCTTCATGGAAAACGTCCTAACAAATTAAGTATAAAAGGAATTTAATGAAGGCCACCTTCAACACCCATAGCTAATATCACCATCTTCCAAGCCAAAAACACCATCCTGAGGAGTTCAGCTGTGCCCGCTTCGAAAGATCATCACAGCTGGGTGTGTGGAAGGAGGGTGAGGGAGGTCTTTAGACCCTTACCTGAGCATATAGCCACTCCTCTCAAGTTGTGGGCAGCCCTAATTGCTTGTGACCTGGGGCAGGGAAGGCTAGAGTATGTAAGCCAGGGAAGACTAGGGGGGAGGGAGCTTCACCTATGCACCCGTGCTCCCTAGTAACCCTGCTCCCCAGGGTGCACTTAGGTGGAATCATGGTCATTGGGACCAAAGGAGGAAGGGTAGACACTCAGCTCACAGCTGAAAGATTTTTCTCAGATCTGGACAAGACAGTGCTCCTACCGAGCACAGCAGGGAGTCTGGAGAGAGCTGTGGGTGGACCAGTCTCTGTTTGCAAACAATATGGCCTCATAGAGAGAAAACCCTAAAAACTTCACATACACAAAACAATTCATAAGTAAATTCAATAAGTTGCAATATACAAAGTCCACACACACAAAACTGGTATACTGACGATGAACTATGGAAAAGAGAAATTAAGAAGACAACCCCATGTACGGTGCTTGAAATGAAAAAAACAAACAAAAAAGCCCTTTATGAATGAACATAGTAAGAGTTTGAAAAACGAAAAGGTAAAATTGTAGTTTCAAATGCAGCATCACTTGTACAGACAAGTGCACTCTTCCGTAGCCTTGATTCTAATGGTTCTAACCTCTGCACTTTCACCTGCACCCACTGCCATCAGCATGTGGGTTGCCTGTGCCCAGGCTGTGCTGGGCGCCTTCTGCTGGTACCCCTCATCAGCCTCCTTCAGTGGACATCTGCCCAGGCAAAGTCTGACTTGAACAGTGACCTCCTTCAGAGGCCACCCGCGCAGCATTTCAAACTCCTGGTTCCATATCCTAAGCAAGTCTGTTTGCACAGCCCAGACCCAAACTTTATCTACATGAAGCATGAGAACGCATCGGTCCTCCCTCCCTAAATGTGCCTCCTACTGCCCCTGGAGCTTTACCCCTTTCTGATTGAGATGGTACCAACTTTGGCCCAATCAATCCCTCAGCTTTTGTGCCTTCCTATCTTCCCCAGGCCTAGCCCACAGTATCTCCTGATGTCCTGCAAGTTCCCAGAGTTCTTCTATGACCACAGAGCCCAGGAGCCACCTCCCTTCTGACATCCCATGGCCTTCCGCCTCTACTTGCTGAGGCTGTGGTGGAGCATTGTCCTGTATTCTGCCTCCTCATTGCCTGTCCCGCAATCTTACCCAGCCCTGGCCTTGTCCGGACAGTGTTCTACTTGCAGGAACCTGGTTGTGTCCTGACCTGAGGAACTGAAGTATAGCCTGAGGCAGGGCACCACACTCAGTAAAGATCAGCTCAGGAGAGATCTTGGGACCTGCTGCCTCGTCTTCCCCTCCTCCTCACCGGATCTGTGCAGACAGCTCTCATTACCACATACCTAGATCCTGTGATCCTCCGCCCTCCCCATGCTACTTGGTGATCCCTGGTGCCTTTCATGCCCCCGCCCCGAAGTGGGTGTTAAGACTGATAATACCACCCTTGTCCCTATGGTGTCCCATTTCGGGTCCCCAGCATCTTTACCTGGGATCCTAGACTATGGGTCATGTGGTTGCCTCCATGGAGCCATAGCAAGCACAGATCTCGCGCTCACTTCCCAAGTTTGTTCCAGTGTATTGGTATGCTTAATTTCTTGTGTGCTTGATGTAGGTGTGTATGGTGTATGTGTGTGATGTATATATGTGCAGTATAAGTGTGTGGTGTACATGTGGTATAGTGTGTGTGTTATGGTGTGGGTGCATGTGTGTGTGGTATATATGTGGTATAGTGTGTGTGGTATGGTGTGGGTGTATGTGTGGTATATGTGGTATAGTGTGGTATGTGTGTGTGGGGTGTGTGTGTGTGTGAGCACTCATGTGTTCGAGTATGCGTGTCCATGTGCATGTGGAGCCCAGAGGTGAATGTCAGGTACCCTGCTCTATCTGTCATTCTCCACCTCAACCTCTGAAGCAGAGTCTGTCAATGACCCTGAAGCTAGGTTGGCAGCTAGCAAGCCCCAGCGATCCTCAGACTCCACTGTTCCTTAGCACTGGCATTGTAGCTGTAAGCATGGCCATATGTCACTTTTCACTTGGGTACTGGGGATCTGAACTTAGTCCTCATGCCTGCACAGAAATCACTCCTACCCTGAGTCATTTCCCCAATGGCAGCCTGCTTCACTGCTGAGCAGAGTGGTCTTTATGGAGCTTCCTAAGGCCGTTCATTCTTTGTACACCATTTGAATGCCACCTGAGTTCTTAGCTGTTTCTCAGGCCCTTGCAGCAGGAGGGGACCTAGTTGTAGGCCTCTTGTCCCCTTGCTTAGCTGAAGAGAACCTCCATCTTACAACTTGTGGGGAGAAGCCACACCTAATCACAAGGGCATCTCAGGGCTATGAGTTGTACCAGGCCTGAAGCAGAGCAGGGTGGGGCAGGGGTCATGTCTAAAGGCCAATGTTCTGTACTCATTCTCTACCTAGTACGTTGCTATGGTGATATGACTGGCATCTGTTGATATCATCCTGCCTTGCATAGACCAGGGCCATGTGTCTCCTGGAGCTGCTTTGAACTCTCAGACACCCAGAGTCACAGTTATGAGATGGGACTCAGCTATGTGCCATAGGGTTCTGGGTGCCACATGGTTCTCTCCATGGAAGACACTGGGTGTGGTATGGTGTACAGAGGTCACTGATGGTTAGGAGGAGATGCCTGGAGCTACTGAATGGGTCCAGAAGGGAAAGTACTGTGTGCAGCTTGGAAAAGCCAGCCAAGAAGCCCTTGGGAGGAGGAGGGTCCAAAGGGACAGAGCTTGGTCCATCAGATGTCAGGGTAGCTGGACCTAGCTTTGCTGAATCGAGGAGTCTTCCTGGTGCCTTTCTTCCGACTTTTGTGGGATTAAAGTAGACAGTGGGTAAGTCTGGAAGAAAGGGTGAATTCTCTGGTGTCACTGTGTCCTTGGGCCAGCTCTCAGGGCCAGCTTACCCAGAGAGGTCGTGAAAGTCCTGCAGTCACTTGAGACTTGGGCTTGCTGGTCCACTGATCCTGCACATGTGTTCCTGGTCCTTGGTTTATGGTGAGTGCACACAGCTAACAGGCTAGAGCTGGGACCCTGTGTTAAAGAGGCTACTTAGTAGAGATTTTAGAGGCTCAGTGGTTAAGAGCCTTGGCTGTTCTTGCAGAGGCCCTGGGTTTGATTCTCTGCAACCACATGGCAGCTAAAAACCATCCTTAACTCCAGTTCCAGGGGAATCCACGCCGTCTTCTTACCTTCATGGGCATTGCATGACATGCATGTACTTACACACATGCAGGAAGTACACACATACACATAAAATAAAAATAATAAATAAAAATATCTTAAAAAGAAAATTTACTTTTGTGGGAGGCAAAGCTTATTAGTAGAATCAAGAAGAATTTTGTTCAGTTGTTCTTTTTGATTTGAGAAACATATAATTACTACAGAGACAGCACCCCACGCAGATACCATGACTTATTACAAGCACCCTTGAAGCCAAGTGACCACTATCTGTCAGAAGAGGAAGCCTATCACAAAGATTGCATCTACCCCACCCTTACATGGGTTTTCTCTCACTCCTTATCAGTGTTACTCTCAGTACGACTAGTGCCACAGTCCATGTTATCCTTTGGAGTCTGATGAATGACACTAGTAATGTTCCTGGGACTAGTCTATTGTTTGAACAAATGCAATGACATAGGTCCACTGTAGTGTCACCTACAGTGGTTTCACTGCCCTAACTAAGTTCCCTATGCTGTCTGGTCCTTTTTTCTTAACTCTGACACCATAAATATTCAACATCTTAGCCTTTGCCTTCTCCAGAATGTCATGGAGCTGGAATCATACAATACACAACCTTTCCAGATTGGCTTCCTACACTTAATGATATAGACCTGATCATCCTCCATGTCCATGACACATGCCTGAGTGTCCTCCATGTCCACGACACACACCTGAGTGTCCTGTATATCTTCCACAGCTTGTCTCCTTTCTCTTCTTTACTGCTAAGTAGCATTCCATCATCTGGATGCACCAGAGTTTATCCACTCATTTACCAAAGGGCATTTGGTTACTTCTATCTTCAGTAATCGCAAGTGTAAACGTGCTGTGAAATCTGTACTTCATTGTGGGTTTTGGTGAATGGGGTATTTCATTGATCTCTCTCTCTCTCTCTCTCTCTCTTTAAAGTAGGGTCTTTTTGTAGTCCCAGCTGACCTGGAACTCCCTATGTAGACCAGGTTGGCCTTGATCTCACTGAGATTCACTTCCTCTGCTGTGGGTGCTAGGGTTAAAGGCGTTCACCAGCACACCTGGCTTCTTTCTTTTTTAAAGATTTTATTTACTTTTAGTATATGAGTGTTTGCCTGCATGTATGTAGTGCAACATGTATGCACTTTTATTCTCTTGAACAGAGTACATGTTTTCAGTGCACCCCAATTTATTATTTCTTTCATGCCTTGTGTCTTTGGGGTTACATCTCCAAAGTCCTTGTCGTACCCACCCAGGTTCACATAGGTTTTCTCCTGTGCCGTCTTCTGGGAATTTTACATTCTGGACTTTGATCTTCCCGAAGTTGGCTCTGTCTGGAATTAGTGGAGATGTTTTCAATTCCTTTTTCTTAGTGTTAGCATGGCATGTACTTTCCTGTCCATTTTCTTTTAATCTATGCATGTCTCTATATTCAAAATAAGGTTCATGTAGACAACACATAGGTGGATCTTCTTTTTTGGTCTTTTCTGATGATCTCTATTTCTTAACAATGCTCTTAGAGCATTGATGCTGACAGCACTGTTAGCATAAGTCAGCGATAGCTGCCATGTTTCTTATGGTTTCTGATTGATGTCTTTGATCCTAATTTTGCTCTTAACATTCTTTTCGTCTTTTGTGGTTTTGAGCATTTTGTATTATTCCAGTTTCTCTCCGTTCTTAGCATATCAATTGTACTTATTTTAAGAAGTTTAGTGACTGCTCCTCACAACCCATAAAGTCACCCTGTCGACCCCATAGGTAGTGCTAGTAGTTTACTGGTGAAATGCTTTCCCTCTTAGCTGGCTATTCCTGTCAGTGCTGCTGTTTAAGTCACTTATACAGAAGCATTTGCATATGTATCTGTGTATATACAGTGTGTGCTAAGCATGTACACTACTGCTGTTGTCACTTTGAATGGACAGATCTGCTAGATACGTTAAGACTAAAAAAGAGGACTGGAGATGCTGCTCAGTGTCCGTGGAGCCCTCACCTTCTCAGTTCAAAGTCCTAGCACCACATACCTCAGAAAGACTAAAAAATATGGATGTTTCTGCTTTACTTTCACTGACTCTTTCTTTAGTGCTCTCCTTTTTTTAAAGGTAGCTCCAAGTTTTGAACGGTAGATTTTTCTATTCCTGGAGAGCTTTAATGTTATATGAAAGGCAGGTCTTCCCTCTGAAAGGTTGGCCATTTCTTTAAGATTTATTTTTATTTATGTGTATGTGTGCCACAGTGTGTAGAGGCCAGAAGAGGGTATCAGATCCCTTGGAGCTGGAGTTATAGATGGTGGTAAGCTATGCAGCCTCAGTGCTGGGAACTGAACTCAGGTTTTCTAGAAGCCCACTGGAGCCATCTGTCTATCCCTGGTCATTTCTTCTCTTAATATTTTTAGCACCACACTCTGCGCTGCACAATCTCCGTGAAATGGGATGTAGCTCCTACCCCCGATCCTCTGAAGGGCGGTGTCTTTTCCTCTGGATCTGTTCATGTTTTTTCTTTATCTTTTACTTTCTTATGTTTGAATATGTTATGCCTGGGTGACACACCTGGGGTTGTTTTGGTTTGTTCTTGGTATTTGTTCTGAGATTCAGAGATGGTGGTTTGGTGTCTGATAGGCTTCAACTGCTCTGAATGCCCTCTATCTGTGCAATGACCCCTGCAGTCGTCCCACAGATCTTGGGTGTTCTGGTCTGTTTATTATTTTGGTTTTCTTCTTCTTTTCTTTTCCATTTTGACAGTTTCTACTGTGATATTCATAAGCTCAGCTTTTCTCCCGGCAGCTGTATCTTGTGTGCTAATGAACTCCAAGGCGGAAATCTTCTTGGGGTTCTTGCTCTGGTGGTTCCAGCCCACCTGACAAGATCAGTTCTGGCTCTGAAGGCGGCTTCCGTTTCTTTGGTCTGTTTGCCTGTCTGCCTGGTGATTTTTCAGTGAGAGACAGATGTAATAGTGTCAGGCAAAGAAACTACAATGAGTTGTCTTCAACAATGAGGTGCTAAGATGGGGTTGGGGAGCACTGACTAGTCCTGGGATACAGGAAAGTCAGGCACTCTGGCCGGGAGAGGAGTGGATAGTTTCGGTTCCTGGGAGCTTCAGGTCTGACTGTGGTAGCACCTGCAGGGAGTCCGGTAGAACCCTGGTAAGCACCCTGCGGTAAGCACCCCACAGTTAGCACATGTTTGTTAAATAGATGCTATTCTTTGCCTTTTATGGGAATAATAAATCTTATGTCAATGTTGGGAAGAACAGGGAAAGGAGATATTTTTTCCATATCAGAATGGAGGCTCTAAAGGGGCTGGAGAAAAGGGAAGGTGAAGGGTTGGGCGGGCAGGCAATGTTTGTTCTGTCCACAGTCACTGAGTAGGACACTGAGGACCTGTTGGGCCTGTTCTTGCAGAGCAATGCCAGCTCAGAATATCCTCAGGGAGATGCTCTGACTCACATTGCTCAGCTGTGCAGTTTGGGGGTGGTCAGATGCCATTAGGTCAGTCCACTCAGAGGCGTCATGCCTGCAGGTCAGACAAGCACAGCTGCAGCTTATGACTCTGACTCAGAAAGGGAAGATGCAATGTGGTTTCTTCATCTGCCTGGGGATCCAGTTTAAGCCACCTGACGGCCACACCCCATTGAGCCTTGTGTGGAGCTGAGTGGAACTGTCAGCTCTGCCCAGAGTTCTTCATTGTTTAGGGAAAGGCTTGCAGGCCATGGCAAAGGACAAAGGTTTTTACTAAAGTGTCTTGCTTCTTTTTGACGTCTACCTATAGAGAGTTTAGGTTCAATACGTTTTCTAAAATGGTGCACCCAGTGGTGTCCAGAGACTGACACCTGTATGGGGTGGTGGACAGCTAAGACACACAGCTCTGGAGGAGGTAGGCTAAGGCATCAAAGAGATGGAGGCAGGAAGGGTGCTTGGGTGAGGAGGGCCTGTGTGTTCCGATATGGCCTCACAGGTGGGCTGGGACAAGGACCCCAATACCTGCTCGACTATGTTCCTTTGGTGTCAAGCATGGTGGGAGGAAGGTGGGGCACCATGGTTGCCTCTCCACTCTCCTGGCATTACATGGAGGCTCAGTCACTATGTAGAATGAATGGTGATGAAGAAATCCAGCAGGTGCTTCAGCAGAGGTTACCAGACTTGGAGTGAGCCTGAGTGCTTGCTGTTGAATGAGTCCTGCCTCTGACAAGGAGCCCAAAGGCATTTTGCTTATATGTCTGGGTCACTTGCCCTGGGACAGTGCCAGGCAAGTATTGGGGAACCCACTATGCCTCCAGGGCCAAAACAGGCTTCATGGAATGGAACCTCACAAAGGGCTTTCACACTGAACTCTAAGGACAGCCCTGGGTGGCTGATAAGACAATATCTCTCAATCAGAAACACTGTGCTGCAATGTTTTATTCTTAAGAAGCCTCAAAGAAGACTTTTGCACTGAAGGCTTGGTTCTCCACTGGCGACTGGTCATTTAGAGGTGACTGAATTGTGAGAGCTTGATCAACGGATTATCTCACTGACAGATTTGTAATTTTATGATGTCTCTGGGAAATGCTGGAAACTTTTAGAGATGGGATCTCATTGGGGGAAAGTTGCTGGGGTCCTTGGGACCATATTTGGATGTGTGTCCCTTTCTGAGCCGCTCTGATCCATTGTGCCTTCCCTACCATGAGCTATTGTGATAGGCCCATAGTAACGGAGTCAAGAGACTATGAACTGAAATCTCAGAAAACAGGAGCCAGAATGAATCCTTTCTCCTTTAAGTCATCACTTGCAGGCATCTAGTCACCACAAAGCAAAGTTACTAATACAGTGAACGTGTGAGTGTCCATAGGCCCCTCCAGTCTAGAGGAAGGTAGAGGTACAGTCCAGGACTTGTTCATCTTCTGTTTTCAGAGCAAAATAATCATGACTGAATAATTTGTGAAGGGCAGAGATTTATTAGCTCTTGCTTCTGGAAATCTAAGAGTATGGCACCTGTATTAGTGAGGTCCTGCACTTGTATTAGTGAGGCTCTGCTGTTTCACACTATGGCAGGACAGAGTAAGCTGCCATCTCAGTGCTCTCCTCTTTGAAAGTTACCAGTGCCACCTGGGACCCACCATCATGACCTTTCCCAACACTATGTTCCTCCTGCAGGCTCCACCTGAAATCTACTTTAGCACATAGGTTTGTAGATTAGGCTTCCAGGGTCTGAACTCTGGGGACAATTCAGACCGTGGTATGCAGGTGCACCTGCTGCTTCTTGAGGTGACTCTTTGGCTTTCAGTATTGAAGGACTTTTTCCTTGGATGTGGAGTCCTCCCAAGACATCATTTACTGGATGCCCTAGAGCACTGGTATCAATGTCCTTACTCCAAAGTAAAAATGACCCTGCCTGCCTAAATACCCGCATCTGCTCTCTATTGAGGTCTGGGCAGGTCCGTGGCTGTGCACACACAGCTTACCTTACTTAAAATCTAGCTTTGACCCTGCTCCCTGCTGCGTCTGCAGAGGGACTCAGGGTGCTGCAGCAGCTGCGTTGGGCTAGGTACATGAGCCGTCACCTCCTATCTGTGGTATGAGGGCCCTGGAGTCTCCTTCACGGGTGCAGTGAAGGCTGGAGGAAGGAAGTGCTCTAGCTGTTTCTCCTGCCTGTCCCCCTGCCTGGGCAGATCACTGCCAACTCAGCTCCTCTTCTGTGCTTCGGTATGTCCCCAGTACTGGCCTGGGCTGGCCTGTTCTCGCCCCTCTCCCAGTTACACTCTGGCTGGACAGCCTCTCACATGCTTGATGCTGCTGTCATGGTATTGTCTCCCTCCTCCTTTGCTGCTGTCATCGTATTGTCTCCCTCCCCGTTTGCCAAAACAAGGCACCATGTGGCTGCTTCCTGACAGCTTACGGGGCTCTCTGCATCCAGACACCTGCACAGAACAGGAGATGCTAGTGACCCAATGCAGGCCAAAGCAATGAGTTTCTAGCAGTGAGACAGCAGCTGGCAAGGGGGGGACCCTGACTGGAGGTCCCTGTCCACCCTCTTGTCTTTCCTTCCTCCCTCCTTTCATTCCTTGATCTGAAGGCTGAGTCCAGCTCTTCTTCTCTGGCCCTCCTGGGAGGGTGCCCATCCAGGAAGGGGGCATTGATAGGTCTAGGTGGGCTCCTCTCCAGCTCTGTGGGGCTGCACACACGAGTGACTGGGAGCACTAGAACTTGCTTCAATGTGTGATTTATTCATAAGGCTTTGCATCACTCAAATGTGTTGATACAGCCTGAAGATTCTGAGTGGAATGAAAAGAGAACAGGTTTATTTTAGAGGAGGAAGAAGTCTACAGAAAAGGGAAGACTGAGTTCCTCCTAGCTGCTGGGACATTGGACCAAAATATTTCCCCTCCAAGACCAGACCCCACCCAGACATCTTCAGTCAGTCTTCTTGTGGGTGGGGGGCATGGTACCTGCCCTTTCCCAGCATGTGAAGTTCTCCTTGGACCTGAGCCAGCTATGTCTTCCTCCAGCCCCTCCCTCATCCTAAGGTCTCAGTTAGGGACATCACTCTGCCTACTGCAGTACAGGCCCAGAGGGTTCTTGTTTCCGGAAATTCTTGTGACTTTCCAGCCTTGATGCCCACTGAAAAGTCTTATCTGCAGTGAGGTGGGTACTTGGAATCAACCTAGAGGGCGTGCACCTCTAGAGCATAGAGTATCCCCAGAATGGCCACCCCATCTCAACTCTCATTGTAGAGATGGTGAATCAACAGTCTGGAAGGGGGTCAGTTCACCCTGTGTGTGGCAACAGAGGTAACCCTGTACCTAGGAAGCTCAGTGAAGCAGCAACTTCCCTGTAGACCAGTGTGGAGCCTTGGTCCCAGCACCTGGGCTGACCCAGCAGACCTCAGGGGCTTTGGACATGCAGGACCATGGTCATAAACTTGGGACCTCAATCTAATTCAGACCCCCTTAACCTGGGGTTCAATGCTGGGCACAAACAGGGGCCTCTGTGGTCCAGAGAGGGTCTGGGCGGGAGACTGGATGGCAGTTCTAGGGGAGTTAGGAGCAATGACTCAAAAACACTTGAGTTTTGTGTCTTGAAGCAGGTGAGGAAAACATTTGTTCAAATTAAATCTGGGTTTGGTTGTATTCAGGAACACGTGAGAGGGATTGGGACAACCGTCTGAGCCCCTTTGGGTCTGTGTGTAGCTAATCCATGAGGCTGGACAGGCTGTTACTGGAGTCTCCTTGATGGTGGTTAGAAGGGCTTCCTGCCTGTTGTGCACAGTAGGACATACAAAAAAATTTTTAATATTTATTTATTCTGTGCATGCGTGTGTGTAGGCCTGATGTGCTGCAGGTACATGCGATGTCAGCGGACAACTTGCAATAGTCAGTTCTCTCCTTCCACCATTTGGATTCCAGGGATTAAACTCCAGTTGGCAGGCTGGTGGCCGGTGCCTTTACCCACTGAGTAATGTTGCAGGCTTGGTGGAGTCTTTTTAAAGGGGAGTTTCTGGCTTGCTTCCCATTAAGTTATCTTTTCCTGTGGAAACATGAACACTCACTCCAGATAAGGCACCAACCAATGATAGACCAAAGTACAATTCCACCCATGTCTAGTTTAGTGAGTTGGTGGTTTGGCTTATTTATAGGTACATGAGTGAGGGGTTATTTATAGACATGTGAGTAACCCCAAACAGGGTATTATCAACAGTCCAGCCCCAGCATGGATGATGACTGCTCCACAGCTGCATAGGTAGGCCCCCCTCACTTTACCTGCCACCCTCTCTGTACCCTAGCACGTCCTGAGACCATGTGCAGCTGTGACAGAATTGCACACAACTGGGTGTGGAACAAATGTCTACTTCCCCCAGATAAGGGACTGATGAAAGGCCAGAGAAATGATAACACTAAAGTCCTGGTGAACCAATGAGTTTATTGGTCCCTTGTAGCAGTGTGGATGAGGAGTTGCTTATAGGAGCAGTGATGACTCAAAGGCTGCATCACCAAAAGCCTTGGGTGATGGCTCAGCAAAGCCGGAACCCTGGACTCTGTACAACTTGCAGGCAGCATGACAGGTGGAAGAGCCTCCTCTACTTATGTAGCCATAGGGAGGGCCAGACACTCCCCTCCTATGTTTTAGGGACTTCCTGAGTATTAGAAGTTGTTTTCTTCCTGAGGCTTCAGGAGTCTGCCTTTAGCACTTTCTGAATCTTAATGAGCTTCCCTCTCCAATGGAATGTTTCCATCCAGAAGAAATTGCTACACAACAAAAGGAGAGAAAGCATGGCTGGAGTCTTAGCCAAGGGTCTTATAATCCTCCTCAACTCCTTCTATGACCCTTAACAGGGCCTCGTAATGGGATTTCACAGCTGCTCTGATTATAGTGATGGCTGTTAAGTTTGTGCTTGGAAGACAGCATTCCACAAAGCTTCCTTTCAGCTATGTGTGCTCAGCTCCAGAACCTAAGTCCTGAATGATGGGGATATATTCAAATCCTCCTGAAGTCAGGGCTGTCAGGTTGGTGGATTTCTTAGACCATAACCTGTCCCATATTATGTATTCCTGTCTTCCTCTCAAGGGACAGCACCCTCATAGTACAGTGTTCCCAGCTGATGTTGAGGGGTGTTCTGGCTGCCAGATAGAGTCCCGGGGGCTATGGTGGGGGTAACTTCTTGCTTTGAGCTTCAGTGGGGACTCCAATATTGCTCTTAGAGAGGAGTTTCCCTGATAGGTGGTCAAGTGCCTATATACAGCAGCTTTGCTGGCAGCTTCAAAGGAAAGATGGACAATCGGTATAAGCAGACATTATGCAGGTAGCTCTTCATCTGCAGAGCTAGTGACAAAATTCAAACAAGATAACGAGACATGTGTCCTTGCCAGATGGGGCTGTGATGTTCTGTGGGAACCTCCTAGGACTAGAATGAGTACAAAAAGGCCAAACAAGACATGGCCAGCCTGGAACCTAGCCCTGCAGAGAGCCCAAGGCTTCCATGGGAAGACAAGTGTCCTGGCCAGTATCATTGCTGACGGCAAAATGACATCAGGCCGGAATTCACAAAGCCTGTGGGTTCTGGTCAATTTGGCAGGGATGAGTTCACCCGAAGCAAGTTCATGGGACATTCCAGCAACCTGGAATTCAGTTTAGTCCTCAGGTGGGACGAGAGCAGCCTCGAAGAGAGGGAGTCTTGGCATGTGGTCTCCTTGAGGTCTGGCCTCATCCACAGGGAGGAAATGATAAGACCTGCTTAACCAGGTCCAGACAGACCTCTGTGGGAAAAGTTTCCCTTTCCAGGTCCTCAAGAAGGTCCCAGGCCTAAAGAGAAGCCCTTGCACAGTTTGAGAAGGGAAAGATGGGGAAATAATTCTAATGCAGAGCCTTCCCTGACTCTCCTGAGTTTGTGATAATTCTGGTGGTGGATTGGAGTGCCTCTACGTCTTCTACAAGGAACAGAGCGGAGAACAGCTGTGCAAAATGGAAACAGGAAAGAAAATGTGTTACTGAAATTGAGACCAACCTGAAGCTATTTCCAAGCAGAGGCACTTCCATGCAACCACAAAAGTTGTGATGCTCAGGAGACGCTGGTTTTGTGTTTCTTCCCAGACGTGTGTGGCTGCTTCCACTGGAGGGAGGCAGCATAGGCCATTTCCTCAGTGTGTTCCCAGGCATTGGCTCTGCACTGTTTGTGTCTGCTTCTCCCTGCTTGGTTGCTGGGGTTGTGCTTTGTCCTTCAGTCAATTTTGGGACCCATGGCTTTCAAGGTTAGCCTTCCCCTTTTACCCTAGTGGGGAAAACTCAATGGTATGTACCATTGTGGCCCTTGGGGTCCTTCTCGTTGCCTGGCCCTGGCCAGACTGGGTGCATGCCCCTCATCTACATCATGCTCATATATGGGTACAGGTTCTGTGGGCACTGGCTTCACGTCCCTTATGATGCTGTCATTGTCACAGGCCTCAGCTCAGCCCATGCATCTCGTGCTTCTGCTGTCACCACCCATGAGATGTTTAGGGACAGACGACTGCTCTGGCAGTCTCTGGTTTCTTTTCTTGTTGCTTTGATTAAACACCCTGACATGGACAGCAGAAGAGAGAAAGGGTTCTTTTAGCTCACAGTTCATGGTTGGGGAGTCAGTGAGGCAGATTCTTGAGCAGCAGGTTCCATGACATCTGCAGTCAGAAGAGAGCAGTGGATGAAATGGCTCCCTTTCTTCAGTTTCTGTAGGTCAGAATTCCTTTCCCAGGGAATTGTCCCTCCTATCATAAAACAGGGCTTCCCACATCAGTGAACACTATCAGTCAGGATGCCGCACAGGCATGCCTAGCGGCCCATCTCTAGGCGACTCTCTAGGTTATGTCAAGTCGACGGTTCATACTATGCATCACAAGCAGCATGACAGAAAGTTCGTATCTCTCACTTCTCCATTTCTTTCCGCGCTTGGTAGTGATTACGCTTTGGTTCACATGAAAGGATGTTGAGACTCAAAGGGCATAAACAAATTGCTTAAACATGGTTATAGAGATGTTGAGCCAGGATTTGGGCCAGGTCTGGCTTCAAATCCCAGACTTTCTCCAGCTTGCTGCCACCTTCTGTAGACAAAAAGCAGTGACTACAGTTTCAAAACGCACTTTCCTTGCCAGTATGACCCCGGTTCCCTGGAGCAGCCATACAAACATCCAGGCTGGCAGCTTCTTGGCAGGGTTCTTGCAAGTCTCCTGTTAAGGGTAGGGGTTTGGGCCCATCCTGCTTTGAGGTGATCTGGCTGGTCTGGTCTGAAATGAAACCAGTGTTGGCAGGGACTCAGACACCGTGAAGGTTAGCTCAGGCCAAGGTAGTGTTGTCGGCAGCCATGATTTAGTCTCCTGGGTGTTATGTTCCTTCTTGGCTCACTTCTGCCTGTCAGCCACACTCCCTTCCTTCATAACAGGATGGCAGGCAAAGCGACTGCTCTAGGCTATTCCAGCACTGAAAACACAGATAAGCCTCATGTCCACTCTTCAACCTTGGGCTCTGAGAGCCGCATCCCCCTCTGTGCCCCTGACTTGGCTCCAGCAATATTGTGGGCATGATCTCCTATCTGAAGTGTGGCAGGGTCTGCCACCCACAGGCTACCTTACATTCTGGAAGCCTTTTCTAGCTGGAGGTCCTTAACTGCATTCATTATTGACTGACTGAACAATCACAGTTCTTTGTCTTATGAAGGATGGACTTCCAGGACCTCGATTTTCTCTCAATTCTGTTGCATGACCTTGTTTAGTTTTTTCTAGCTTAACTTCTTATTTTTTTTCTCAAGGTATTTTATCAAGCACAGTAGAAACAACTAATCTGGTGATATTTTGCTTGGAAAGCTTTTGGTAAAGCCAAGATTGCACTAGGTACGCTTCCTGTTTTCTGTTATTACAGGCAGTTTTTGTGATTTTTGAAAAACAATTACATAACACAACTTGCCATTTCCCAACTTCTGACATCAGATTCCCTTCTAGTTAGCTATTGCCACAATAAGGCTGTGAAATGACAGCCCCACCGGTCCTACTTGGTTCCTGCCCCTCTCACCGCATCTCAGAGCAGAGTCGCTTCTCATTCCCCCTTCTGGTATCCTGTGGAAGCTTCCTGGAGTATTTCCCAGGTGGGGACAGCCAGAGGGTGAGAAATGTGCTCTGTCTCTGAGACCTCTGCTTAGAATGGCCCCTTGTCCCTTCAACTCCATGCCAATGACCACAGCAATTTTCACGTCCATCTGTGGTACTCAGGATGGGTGGAAAGCAACATTCTGCCATGGCAGTGTCTGAAGGATTAACCTAAAGGGAAGACAAGACGAGTCACCCTGCTCCCTCTGGTAGAAGGTCAGAACTCCAAGCTAGGCCAGTAGAGCCACCCACATGCCCCATGACCTGTGGCTGCTCTTCAACTTTCCTAGAGCTGCAGCTGACGTGAAGACCATCTCTCCCCGACACTCAGGATAGACAGGGCCTGTCTGGGAAGAGCTAGCTGGAAGACTAACAGACACCACTTCCTGGCCATCACCCTCCCTCCACCTGGACAGGATGACAGTGAGTGAATTGGTTAGTGAAGGACAGCTGGAGCCATCAGAAGCTGGGAGAGACAGGAAAGACCGTCCCCTAGTCCTAGTCCCTTGAAGGGGAAGCAGGGCCTGATCACACCTTGATGGTGGCCTTTGGGCATCCTGAACTGTTAGAGAAAAAGTGTCTATTGTTTTAAGTCAGCCAGTTTGCAGTGATTTCTATGGCAGTTGTAGAAAGCTAATATTCTATAATATTTACAGTAGGAAATCCAATGTGTAAGTGTTTGATGCCCATTTACAGATGGGAAAACTAAGACTTAGAGTTTAGATAATTCAACTCTGGCAGAATCTAGCCTGTGTTTAACATCTCACATTGCTCTGAGATAGACCACAGGGAGAGAAGAGTACTCAAGAGACAGTAGAGAGGCTGAGCAAGTTGCCACCTTGGAGGATAATATAACAAAGTAGTTAAAACAGCATTGCCTTATTTAGGCTGCTGGTCCTCAGAAAAGTAGGCTCCAGGGCCTAGTGTCCATGTGCAGCCTGCTGAAGGACAGCTTCCATTCCTAGGCCTCTGTAGTCAGCACAAATGCCCCCCCCCCCACTCACCATCAGTGGACTGAGTCTCTTTCGGACAGTTCTGTTTTAGTCCAGGAGTCCCACGTCCTGGTCTCTCCTAGTGGCTGACAGGTCCCGGGTGTTGCAGCCTCGCTTGGGACTGGGGTAGACAAGAGGACCTGCCTGGGGAGTGAGGAGGCCCAGCTCTGTGCCTAGCCATGGAAGACACAGGATGCGGATGGTGCTGGAGCTGGAGTGCCCACTGTCAATGCCTCTCATGGGGCCTCTTTTCTCCCTCCATATTTTTGCTTCTTCAAAAAAAATTTTTAATAAGGTTTTTATTTTATTGTATGAGTATTTTGCTTGCATATGTGTAAGAGCACCATGGTCAGAAGAGGGTGCTGGATCTCCTGGAATGGGAGTTACAGATGACTGTTAGCTGCCATATTGGTATTGTGGGTCCTCTGCAAGATCAGTCAGTGCTCTTAACCACCGAGCCATCTCTCCAGCCCCAATATTTTTGCATGTGCCTGTCATAATATCACATATACGGAGCAGGTAGATGTCTCTTGAGTTTCACAGGGTCATGAATGGAGAAGACTGTACATCAGAGTAGGCTTACCCACAGCCTCACTCTTTCCTGACTGAGATGATGAGGTATGGGATTTTATATATTTTTTAGGTTATTTGGTAACTATGTATAGCCCAGGCTGGTCTTGATCTCATAGTTCTGCCTAAACCCTCCAAGCGCTGGGACTTTAGGCTTGTGAGACCACACTGGTAAGAGTGAGACTTTTGAATGGGTTAGATTTAGAGTTCTGTGAACTTTTACTTAATGTTATAACATGTTTGATTTTCATAAATGCTGGGATGGAATGAATGCATTATGTATGCAGGATGCATGTGAAATTTTGGAGGCCACAGGGTAACTGCGGTCAGCAGAATAAAGGCTCCCAAAGAAACCCCCATACTAATCCTCAAACCTGGGACTATGCTGCATTATATGTCAAAAGGGGTTTTGCAGATGCCATTGAGAGGGGGAGATGATAGGATGGACCCAAAAGAATCATGGAAGACTTTTAAAAATATTTTATTATTATTTTTTATCTTCTGTATATGAGTTATTACTTACATGTAAGTCCACCCATGTCATCCAAGGCCCACGGAGATCAGAAGAGGGCATTGGATTACCTGGAACTGGAGTTAGGATGGTTGTTGACTGCCATGTGGGTGCTGGGAACTGAACCCAGGTCTTCTACAAGAAGGACCACTCAGCCATCTCTTAATCACCGAACCATCTCTCCAACTCTGACATTTTTTTTAAAAAATGGAAACAAGTCAGATGTCATGGTGCATGCCACTAATCCCAGTACCTGGAAAGTAAAGACAGGTGGATCTTTGTGAGATCGAGGTCAGCTTGGTCTACATAGTGAGTTCCAGGTCAGTTGGGGCTACAGGGAGATCCTGTCTCAAAAAGACCAAAAATGAAAACAAAGAAACAAGACTATTGGCATCAGAGAAGATGTGAGGGCAAAAGCAGGGATTAGAGGGATGAGAGTGATGTGCAAAGACAGAGGAAGGACCATGAGCAATGGAGTATTCCAGAATCTGGGGAGGTTCAGGACACAGCTCTGCTCAGACCTTCAAAAGGAATTGATCTTGCTGAATTCTGCTGAATCCTGGTATTGCCTAGTGAAACTGGCTTTGGAGTTCTGCTCTTCATAACTGTAAGATACCAGCCTTGCATTGTTTTAAGCCACTAAATTAGTGGCACTTTGTTGTAGCAACAGCCAGAAAATAATATAGGGGCCATGGGGACAAGAACTGAAGGATGGGCTGGGAAATGAGGGGAGGGCAAAACTGCTTTCTCCAGGGGATGATCAGCTAAAAGCACACTGGGAACTGTTGCCCAGAATGGCAGCTTGGAGGCCATGCATGGTCCCAGCAAGAACATTTTTTGAGGAATGGAGGAGACAGAATCTTCTGGAAAAGATTCAGGAAAAACTAGGAGAACCATGGAGATGGCAAGACCATCTTCTTTACTGATCCTAGTAACAAGCAGAGCAGCAGGGGGCCAAGCCATTCGGCCTGCAGGCCTGCTATGCTGACCCACTTAGGCTATGGCTGCTGCGTGGGAGAGGATCACCCTCTTGTTCCTGAGCCTGGCTGGGTAGAGTTGGTCAGGGGTGAGGAGGTGACCGGAGGGGCACATGGAAAGTCTTTCCTGATTGTTTCTATTTTCTCAGTGAAATTAGAAACAAGCGTTTCTTCCTCACTTGCTAAATGTGCTGATCAGGCTTGAGGGCTGCATGAAGTGGGAGAAGCAACAGAGATGGTTGACATGCGGCTTTAATACTGTTTGGTTGGAGAACTAATACACTACCCAACCAGCTTGCTTTAAATTAGACAAACAGCTTGGAGCCTGCCTGCTGTGGGAGCGCACAGCCCAGGGCTCTGTTTGGAGTGGGGCTCTCAGGGTGCTGAGGTCAGCTCTGTTTGACATTCCTGATGTGTGAAGGGCGGCTTAGAACAACAGCGCAAGCCATGGGCGTGCAGCTCCCTGGAGCTGTTCCAGGGGCCCTGCCTGAGAAATGTTTCGGTCTGGAGATTCCTCCCCAATTTTAAACATCTGTTGGTGCTTGTGGAAAATAAGGTTGGGATTGTTTTGCTCACAGCCCTGCAAGCGCCTCTCACTGTTTGTGAAGCTGGTGATGGATGCTACCCACTGTGGCTCAAACCAAGAAGCTCGGGCCTCCCCAGGCCACAGGGTCCCACCTGTTTGTCTGTCTGTTGGCACAATTCAGCTGTCCTCAGAGATCATGTGAGAACTGAAAGATATAGGAATCTGGGGTTCCCCACAGCAAGTTATATTGTCATCCACGGGCTTGATACATTTGTACCTTCAGATGCGATCTGCTGCCGCATGCTCAGTGTTTCCCTGGGTTGCTGTCGGCCAGTTTCTGTGGAGTGCTAGGGTGGGCCTTCTCTCCTGGTGCAAACTCTTTCACAAGTCTCATTCCACACCTCCACTGGACTAGGCAGGTCACAGTGTTGCATTTGATTTTTTTTTCTCTTTTTTCAGTCAAGCTGAATCCAGCTTGGAGTCCCATTTCCCTTGGGATGGTGGAAACCTGAAACTTGGGGCATTGCGCAGCACCTTGTCCTGATCTAGAAGGATTTTCTAGATTCGGTGCCCCCCACTTCCCCCGCCCCCTGCCGCCCTGGTCTCCTGCTTTCTTGTTTCTGGGATCCTCTCTTTCTGGCCTCGTCAGGTCCCCTTCCATGGAGGCCACTTCCTGGCTCTGCTGATAGACCCCTGTACTGGTCTGAGCTTCATGGGCTACCCTGCTTTATATGTGGCTTCCTCTCTGACTGGGACACCCTGTGCAGCAAGCTGTCATTCAATGTTGCCCGACCCCTGGATGGGTGAGAATGAGAACTCAGAGACAAGTCTCACAGGGACTGCAGACCTCCCTCTGATCACTCTGGCACCCTACCCAGAGGGCTCGGAAGCTAGAAGAGGGTCCCAGCCACAAGAGCCCAGGTCATTAGGACATAGCTACTTAGTGATCACTACGTCTGTAGATCATAAGCTCCCGAGTCAACCTCATTCCTGGGCAAGGCCCATCATTACTTTTCATTGGTGCAGTGCCTGTCTCTGTGCACAGTGCTGGTGGCTGGCTGTGTGGGGCTCCGAGGGAGGAGGCTGAGGCCAAGAACCTTTTAAGGCAACTATCTGGAACTGGAGAAGGAAGGCTTCATGTTCATCCTCTGTCCAGGTGATCCTCTCAGCCACTGCACAGCATGCCTTCTCCTTGCCTTTTGAGGTGCCCAGGCCAGAGAACCCTCCTGCCTAGTAGAAGCCATTGGAATCCAGCCTGCCCCACACTGGTACTTTGTCCAATCAGGGTAAAGCATGGCTTTCTGGCACAGAGAGTCAATGGAGGCTTTGACCAAAGGGGCAGTCACACTTGCCCATTCTGAGAACATAACACCAGCAAGGAGAGTCTGGTCTGCTGACAGAGAGGAGGAGTAGAGCCCGACGTAATAATAGACACCTCTGAACATTCATAATGAACCACAGTCATACCCAAGATCAGTGGCCTTACTGAGACTGGATATTCTAGACTGGCACTTTGTTGAGAGTGGACCATCAAGGGCTCACGAGTTATAGAGTATTGGGCAGTCATCCTACCTTGGTCTTATCTATATGTGACTGGGATACTGTGGATGAGGTGTGGGAGTCCCCACTGAGGACCACGACAGACTATTTTGATCCAAATGCTTCCTCTCTACAGCTTGCCCCAGCTTGTTTAATTCTGACCTCTGCTGTGTAGTGCTTCTTAGCCATGGCATCCCTCCCAGAAGAAGAGTCAGTACTGGGAACGTGATGGCAGGTCCCCGGGCAATGTGTCCTATACCTCTTTAGACACATGCCTATGTCTCCATCCTTCCCCACTACCCGCTGCTCATGTTTGGGGATCATCTGTGATGCTCAGATTGGGTAAGCCACATGAAGCCTTGATCAGAGCAAGCCAAGGGCAGGGGTTGGGCTTGACTGTCTCTCCCAGGGCCTCTGGTCTACCCTTGGAGGGTTACCCTGGGGAGCCAGCATTCTGGTTTCTCTTTGTTCTTCGTTACGGGTGGCAAAACCCTGCAGTTGACTGGCCAGATCCATCCATGGGCTCACTAGGTAGTTCAAGTGTCTCAGAAGGACACCATATGCCCTTGTCCCCTTTTCCACTGTCACTGTGACCCCTGGGAATGCCGAACTAGTGGGTCTGCATGCCTTTGTGTTCTGAGTTGCAGATCTATTGGAAACAGGCCTGGGTGTGTCAGGAGCCCTAGTTGCTAGGTGGGAGGAGTTCTGAGATTGTGGACTGGGCCAAGGTCTAGATTTGGAGACTCCAAGACTTGACAGGAGGAGTCATTTACTGGTAAGGACCAAGGTCTCTAAGTTAGAGGAAGGTTTGGTAGGGTTTTGTCCAGAGACCAAGTCCCAGTGTAGGCTGCCTGTGTAGCTGAGTGACCATCTCACGTATGGGTCACCAAGCCCCAGAGGAAGAACATTCAGCCCATTCAAGGAGCAGAAGGGGCTGAGGTGGGTTGGCCATGAGCTCTGCTGAGACTTTTGTCACAGTACATGCGTGCCATGGCTGAGCAGAGCTGCCGCCTCACCTTGTCCCAATGGAGGCAGCAGCCTCCAGGACGGGGAACTTGAGATGTACTCTGGGTGGAAGCTTGGGCAAACTTGGAAGCAGCTGGGAGTTTCAGTTTGTTGGAATTTAGGGCTGTGGGTGTGAGCCACATCACAAGGAGGCCTGGCTCAGGGCAGGGCTGCAGGCAGGCTCCTCATGAAGGGCAGTGGGGAATGCAGACTCTATAGGGCTGGCTGCCCACCTGGGCCTGTAAGGAGCCAGGATGACCCTTTTATCTGGCACAGGATGGAGGCTTCCACACTGATAGGTGCCTAGAGATAGAATTTGGGCCCTGGCATCAATGCCTCCCTCTCAGCAGGCTTTTTTCCAGTTTGGGCTGTTTGGCCTGGGTGTGCTCTCAACCTCACCCTGGGGCCTTCCCAATTCTCCTATCCACCCCGCTCAGTCCTGGCCCCTGGGGGAAGCTGGGGAGTGTATCTTTTGGAAATGCCCCCAGTCTGTGGTTGTTCTTGGTAGACATGCCCTTGGTTGGGGATGAGAGGTCTCCCGGGGCCTTGGTTTGGGGTGGGAAATGGGCTCTGTCCCACACTAACCAAGTAGTACTTTTAAAAAATTCCAGAGTCTTACTTGAGGCCAGGCTCAGACCCTGCCTGCCTTTGGTGACTCTGGGATTCAGGGTTGGTTTCTTGCAGGATACCCCAGGAGACTGTGACCTTAAGATGTTCAGATCTGAGCTGGGGAAGCAGGACACCACTCACTGTGGGTTATGTGAGCCTGTGGGAAGGAACACACATTTTTCTGCATGGGGATGGGAGTCAGCCCCTATTCCATACAGTACCCCACTCTTGCTGGTAGTCCCTTCAATCTGGCTCTTAACACTAGTACCATCCCACCGCAGCTGCAGCCTTCAGGCAAGTGCCAGGGAGGGCTTACCAGTCTACCAGTGCCTCTCACCAGACTGTAGCAAGCCTTTACCCAAAGCTATGACATCCAGACAGAAGAAAAGACAGAAACCCACCTGTGGGAACTCTGTGGAAAATGGGCAGGAAACATCCGAGTCAATAAATCATGCCTTGTCTGAGGAGAGAGAGAAAAAGAAATGCTTGGTGAGAAAACAAAACAGGATGAGTGACACTGGGCCGAGCAGATGCAGTTCCTTGAGACTGGCACGTTGGAAAGGAATTTCTGCAGTCCTGGGCCTCTGTGCCCAAGTCCTGGTTTATGCTGCAGGTGGCAGTGGTAGGTGTGTGCTAAAGCATGTGGGTCTGAGTAAAAGGGAGACTTCCAGAAGTGCCCCGGGCCCAGGTGAGAGCTGGGGGAGGAGAGGATGGTGATTCTATGTCATGATGAGATCAGGTGGGAACAGAGCCCATCCTGGCTGTGAAAACTTGCCATAACCAGTGACTCTGAGCAGAGGGATGGCTTTGGTGTGGGACCTGTCCCCACAGCAGCAAACCCCATTCCTCCCTTCTGTTCTCTGAGATGGCACAGCATAGGTGTTGGCTCCAGCATGAGGTCCCTGTGGCAAAGCGGTTGGACCCTGGAACGAGCCATGTTGTTCTCTGGAGAGGTAGGCCCTTCAGATTTCACTTCTGATTTATGGTAGGAGCCCTAAGTTGGCCGCCCACCACCCATCCCTACAGATCCAGCTGTGAATTTCACAGGCATCTGGATCAAATTACTGGCTCATATCACATATAAACTTAGAGACAGGAACTCTCCGGAAGGCAGAGGTTACCATGGCTCATTCTAGTATGGTGCATGCAGGGGGCCCCCAGCTCACTGGAGCGCAAAAGCGCGGGGGGTGGGAGGGTGGAGATGACACTACCCACAAGGGAAGGCTGGCCGCCAAGTCACAGGGGGAAGACACCCCGGGGTGTGAGTCTGGCCTGGAAGGAATGAGGCGGAAGTTCTTGAAACAGAAGAAGGGGGTTGGATTGGGGCAGGGGAGGTGGGATGGACAGTTGCCTGGAGAGTTCTACTGTGAGGAAACCCAGCCCTCACTCCTCAGCTCTGAGCTGGCCAGCCAGTGTCTCCAGTAGGCTGACTGGGCCCTCTGGGGTCCAGGGCAGGTGGTCTCACCATGGCCTATCCACAGACCCCAAGGCAGCTGGATAAAGGACCTGCAGGCCAAGATGGCCGTTTAAGTATCATGTACTATCTCCACCCCTGTAGAAACTCTCCAAGGCCTTGGCTTCCCTGGAAAAAAAAGTACTTCAGGACTGCCTTTCTTCCACACATGACCCCTTCACATTTCCACAGGGCTGGCTGGGGGTGGAGGCCGGGGAGTGGCAGGGGTTGGGGCTCTGCAACTAATGACACTCCAGGTGGCCCTCCAAGGCCACTTGTACTCGTCCTTGGGGGAGGCCAGTGAACAGCCTGTTTTCTCACTTCAGCAATATGGAATTTCATTCATTTTACTTTTTCTTTCTTGCCCTTTTGTTGTTTCTCTTGGGTGTTTGCTTTTTCCTATCGATTGTGGGAATACAATGTGCACAATGAGTATCAGGACTTTGCGTTCACAATGCTGACATCGCCACTTTGCCTTTCATTGGTGCTATTTTCATCATAGAAGTTTTAAAATTTTACATAGTCAAATTTGTCAGCTGTTTCCTATAAGGCTTTGGATCTTGTATTTTGCCTGCCTTCCTGAGGGTGCAGACTTGCTTTTGTATTGTCTTCCAAACTTATATAATTATGCTTTTGCCCCTAATCTAAGTTTATTTTTGGATATGGGGTGAGACAGAGTGGAACCGTTTTTCCACATTAAACCTTAGATATCTCAAGCCCTAGAGGACACAAATTATAGCCTAGGGGCCTGGAGAGACTCTAGAGCCAGCTTCCTGGGCTGGAATCCAGCCTGAATTGAGGCTGGGTGCTGGCTGGTGGCTGAGTCTCCAATTCCTTCTTCCCTAAGTGGATGGCTGTACAGAACAGAGCAGGGCCCCCCGGTGAGCACCGCAGATGGGATCCCAGCTTGAGGGTGCGCAGCAGCTCAGGGCCCACCTTGACGGTTCACTGTCATCTCTCCTCTTCCAGCTGGGGAAGAAACCGGAGTCTCCAAGCTTCTAGGTAACTCAGCCAGTGAGTACACAACAACTTTGGGTTTGTAACTCCCCTCCCAGGGCCCACCCTGGTGCCCTGGGACAGAGACAACCTCAGGCTGCCTAGGGCTTCAGCAGTCTCACATACTGGTCATCCTCAGCCAACCTTGGGAGGTCTCTGAAATCCAAGATGGAAGCTACTGTATCTGCCAAGGGGAGGAAGGGACAGGTTTGGACCCATCCTTTCCAGAGTCTCAGCTTTTTCAAAAGTACCCTGTTTGCTACTCTGTTATGTGGAAGCACTATCAGTTTAAAAGGGAACTGTGTTTACCTTCAGCAGGCTACTCTAGCCCCTGGGGCTGCTCTTGGGTGCTGGAGGCACATAATGGTCTTCCTTGCTGGTTAGGGATTGAGGACCACCCTTCTGACAAGAAGCCCCAACCCAGCTGGACTCCGCCTTTGAAGCACTTTTCCTTTCTCTCTTCTCTGGTCTTTCAGAGTTACTTCAACTTGAACCCACTTAAACCCAACTCTGAAGCTCCACAGAGCCTTAGGGGCTTTGTGAGGCCCTGGGTCCTGGTCTTTTGCCCTTCTTTGGCCTCTTCCTCACTGTGGTTGCCCACAACGGCTCACTGCATTGGAAGCAGCCTCCTTCTGAATGTGTGAGTAGAGAGGTTGAGAACAGGGAGAGAGTCTGGAGCTGCCTTAGGGTGAGTGCTGAGCGTTCAGGAGCCACTGAGCAGGCCAGTGGGGACACCGGGAGCACTGACAGATACTTTCTACAGGTCTTCCAGGCTCTACTCCCACCCAGAGCTGAAGAAAGGCTGTCCTCAAGATTCCCTGGCCTCCAGGAAGGGGTGAGCCTTAGGCCTTCCCTTACCCAGAAGCCCTGCCTCCCCACACAGCATTGTCAGCAGTTGGTGGGAGAGTAGCAGTGGCTCACAGGAGGAGCCAGTGCGCAGCCCCAAACCCTGTCCTCCATGACACTTCTTTCAGGATTTAAAGAAATAGTGTGCTCCTCAAATGGGTCTGTTGATTCCTCAGAAGGACACAGTGACTGTGTTTCCTCTTTTACAAAATGAGTGGCCTGTAAGCCTCACTCATACTTCTAACTTCATGAATTCTGTATAACTTGGAGGCCTGGCTGGCTCCCTGCTGAACCATGGTGTCAGTACTGCTGACCCGAGCAACGCTGCAGAGGAGCGGATATCTTCCTCATATAAGAAATATATAACCCAGTTAAAAATAGACCTAGGAGCGGATGTGATGCTGCTGTGGCTGTCACAGGAAACACGTGAATCAGCCATCCTCAGTCACAGGAAGGGGGGGACAGTCTATGATCTTTGGCTCCTCCCAGGGCTGTTTGGAGGTCCCTCTCCTTACCCTCGTCTCAGCCCACAAATGCCCAGTGTGGCTTCCGTTCCTTTTAAAGGCTGGGAATACTTCCTGAATTCAGACCAACCAGAGCTGGCCTGGGGAAGCAGGGAATTAGCTCCGGGAGCATGTATACGCAGGTGCATCAGTGGGCCTATGCCTACCCTCACCTGGGAAGTGCTTTCTGTTGACTGCAGAGCTTGGACAATTCATGGTCTGGTCTTGGTTTTACTTCTGAAGAACCAAGTCCTAGGTGGGGCACGGATGTTTCACCTTGTCCTGTACTCAAAGCTGTGTTGGCACATTTTACTGTCTCAGGAACTGCAGTAGTTCATACTGGCTCAGTAGAGCAGGTGATGAGGCCCCGGCAATCTTCAGAGGCTTAGACTACAGAGTTGCTGCAGTTCCTGTGGGAAGAGGGCCTGCTGTCTCTAGTGACTCCTGGGTTTGGGTTCTATAGGCAGAGCCAGCTCATTTGTTTTACCTACCTAGAGTCAGAGGGCTCTGAGCATTCTCTGACTTCAAGTTTTCCTTCCTAGGGTTGGGGCAGAGAAGTGAGAGAATGACTCAGGGAAGAAGAGTTCAAGACAGGCAATTTGTTAGAGAACTGTCTTGAATATAAAGTGCCAGAAAATCTGCCATGGTGTCCCCAAGAGGACATGTAAAACTGCCAGCAAGGCTGCAGTAGACTGGCCTGGGCTTCCTCATGAGGGGCTGGCCCCTCTCCTCAGCTTTCCTAAATGGATGGGTTCTGGGGTGAACAGAAGTTACTGAGCAGAGGAGGGAAAAGCTCTAGCAAATTCTCCAAACAAATATTCAGTGTGATCTCACAGATCAAAGGCAGGGATCTTTTGTATTTTGGAGCCAATGAAAGTTATTTCTCTCTAGCTTCAATATTTTTGTAGGTTCCTAGAAGCATTTGGACCCTGTGCCCTGAGATTTAGGGTCAGATTGCTCAAAGAACTGAGGTTCAACACCCTCTTCTGGGTTGGTATTTTCAGAAGGAAAGAGAATTCACGTGATGTCACTCAACTTGACCTGACGGTAAACCAGGGGCACATGGCTTACCCCCGTGTGCATGTGTGTTCATGTACCCACACAGCCTATGCTTGCACACACCTACCTGTGCATCTGTGCACACATGCACATGTATATATCTGTGCAGGCACACATACACAGAGGGGAGTGTCCACAGTGTGTACACATTTGGTTGCATACGCCCTGACCCATGGTTACACCCACACATAGTTTAAGGGTACCAGAAAGTGGTTTGCCAGGAATTAGGACCAAAGACAAAATAAGCTGTTATCATATCTCACAGAAAAGAGGCAGGGGAAAGGCCAGAGCCCAAGAATTTATGTGGAGGCCAAATTTCCCCAACCCCTCTAACCTGGCATTAAGCCCCAGCAGTAAATGTGCACTGGTTACTGGCCACACGGTTGAGTGAACAGTATGAGAGCAGGCTCCTGCTCTGTACTTGACAATAAGAGGGCTGAACCAGTGTGGTTGTGGACAGAGGGTGGGCTTAGAGAGGCTTGGGCTTGGTGATGGCTCCTGAGTCCCTTCTTTGTGCTAGAGCCTCTGTCACACATTCTTCTAACCAGGTTGTGGAATGGACATTACTGCCCCTAGTCTACAGGGGAGATCAAAGGATGTCTCAGGATGAGACCTCTGGCAGTTCTCCAATGCAGCTTGCTCAGTAGTTCTGCCTATGGCTGCCTCCCCCACACCTGCATTGCCCTTGCTCTGTGGTCACACCCACCCTCCTGATCCTCCGCCTGCCCCACGCCCTCCTTGCCACTCCTAGACCATTTTCTACTCCCCTCCAAGCCTGCCCATGTGTCTTCTCTCCACCTCAGCCTCCAGGTAAATTCTTGGGCTCTAACCTTTCCCCTGCCTCTTTGCTTTGAGATATGATAAACATATATTTAGTCTTTCATCCCAGTTCCTGGCACACAGCGACTACAGTTCTTAGACTATGCAGTGATGATTGTGTTTTGTATGCTGATGAGATGGCTGACTGGGACTTGGATCCAGACAACTGTAGGACAGGGCTATTAGAAAAGTTTGAGTCTTCATTAGCAGGTCAGTCTCAGTTCCACCTCTGAGGAGAGAAGGGAAGCTGGAGACTGAGTGGCTCACTGATGCCAGGTGGTTTAACTGGTATAGATCGTGTCTACTTTAGGAAGCTCTCATGATGCCCCAGAAAGAAGTGCTGGGTGTCTTAAGGAGGATATACTAGCTCCCAGCTGCCAGCCTACATATATCCTAGGAGATCTCAAGAAGCAGACCCTGGGTGGGTACAGGACCAGGATCACCTGCAGCATTTGATTTGGGGCTTGATCGTAGAGGCTGGGCTGCAGTCTCTACATGGCTAGCCTCTGAGGGGCTGGGTGGGTGAGGTACAGCTGGGGTCTTCTGGGGATGAGTTTCCTTTGGGCTCCAGGAAACTTGGCCACATGACTTGCACTAAGGCAACTTGGGCTTTCTAATGAGTGTGAGCCATCACTGCTTTTGTGGAAATGGGAGTACTTAGGGGTCAGCGTCTCTGGGTACCGGGATCACCAGGGATGGTATTGAGAGCCTGAGCTAAGAAGTCCTAACCACAGAGGCCACATATAAAGAGAGGTAGCAGAATTCCAGCTCAGCCCTGGCCAGGCTCAGACTGCTTCTCTGCTTTGCTTTGCCTGACCACCTGAGTTTAATCTGCAAGGTAGAAGAAAACAGACTCCTGAAGGATGTCTTCTGACCTCAACATGCACACTACAGTGCGTTTGTAAGCATGCTTTTGTAAGCATGTGCATGCGTGTACACACACACATATACATACACATAAATAAATAAATAATAAGTAAATAATAAATAAATGTAAAAAACAGTTGGAGAAAGGCTCAGACATCAGGCAGTACATAGTCCTGCTTTGTTCACAACCTTCAGAGAAGAGGATGTTCCTGAGGTCTAGAGCTTTGTTACCTTCCCCCAGGAGGGTGTGTGCCGGGTCTGGTCTATGGTAGGGAAGCTGGGCAACCAGGGTCCTGCCACAGCTTATGGCCTTTTGTCTACCTAGTAGGTAGAGGTAAGATGGCTCTGGCAGCCAGCTCTTCCTCCAGACATCACTCTTTGGCACTATGGGAAACCTGGCAGCCCTGTAGGCATAACAGGGGCTTGATCATGTCTGTCTGTAGACTCTGCTACTCCCCACAAACAAGGAACATGGCCTCTAGTCACATTATACAGTTGAGAGGAAATTTGTCTGAATGCCAGGGAATAAAGAAGAGATTAACCAACTGGTTCAGAGACAAAACAGAAACACACACAACCATAGGACACACACAGGTCAGACCTGGCACACACATGCTCAGACATATATGCAAACATTAAGCATATGTGCTCATATACAGAACACATCACATCACATGCATGTGTTCATATAACAGAGGGTATACCACACTACACATGTGTTCATACACAGAACATACCACATCATATGCATGTATTCACATAAAGCACATACCACACTGCATATGTATGCTCATATGCAGAACACACTACACAACACACATGTGATCACATATAGAGGACACACCATATTACGTGCATATGCTCACACAGAACACACATCACATGTATGCACACGAATAGCATATGACGTCATACACATGTGCTCACATAAAACATGCCACATCATATTCATGTGCTCATAGACACAAAGGACGTAACATATCACACATGCATATCTCCTCTTTCCACCAGGGTTACATGACATTGCTCATATGGACTTATATATTGAATGCACCACTTCACACATGCTCGTGTTTATAATCATGCACACATCCTTCCCCTACTCCACCACAGCCTTGGCTATTAGGCAGGCTGGAGAGTAACAAGCTGGAGAAGACCCAAGACTATGGGCCTCGGGGAAAGAACTGGAAGGAAGGTCATCGATGTCCGCCTAGGGGGCCCTGGCCCCAGAGCTGAGGTTTCCAGCAGGACTCTAAGTGCCCTGGGCCCCCTCCTACCCTTTGCTTCTGCCTTCACGACTGGTGCTAGAGGCTGATTGGATTGTCTTAGCATCTGCCCTCCCCACTCATGTTCAGAGCACTGATCCTAATATGAAGAAAAAGGCATAACGTGGAAGTGGTGGGGGTTAGGGTGACTCAAGTTTCAGGCACCCCAACACCTTCCCATAGCTCCGTCCTTTTCTGACCCTGGCCCCAGACCAAACTTTCCAGCTAAGAGGGAGAGACTCAGAGACAGTGTAGGCAGGAAGAGGGTCATTTGATGAGCATTGGAGTGCCACCTGCTGGCTGCACGCCTGTCACTTTCCAGACTCAGGGTTTATATCTCAATAGGAGACCAGGTCTCCCCACCTGCCCACATCTCTGAAAAGCTCCAGGACAAGTTGGCACCAGCTTACTGCCTTTAGGTCCCACATGGTCAGGAAGTGGAGCAAGGCTACCTGGGACAGGACGTGGCCTGCACAGAAGCAAAGGTTTGGCCCCAGGAGGCAGGTGAGTGAAGGAGAGCCGGATACTAACCTCCAGTCTGTTCCAGGTTGCACAGGTCTCCAGCCTGCTCCAGTTTGCACAGGTGGACTTATGCAGCCTGCTCCACCATGCCCACTTCCTAAGACCAGCCCTTTGTATTGCCTTGGTCATGTATGGTCTCCCTGGGTAGCATCAGCTGCAGTGATCTAGCTCAACTCTGAGGCAGAGACAGTAAGCTTGACCCTCACAGGACACGAGGCACTGACCATGCTCTGAGAAGACTGCTGAAATGCCGCGTGACTTTCAATTGTATGCCGGGACTGCTGTTGGAGACAGGCATGTACTACTTCCTTTCCAAGCCAGGTCCTTCATCCTGACCTCTCTGCTTGGCCTCATCAAAGATTCCATACCTGATGACTGCTGGGCCATCTTGCCTTCCTTAGGTGTCAAGGGCACTGTACAATTCCCCATTAAAGTTGGCTCTTCTCGAAGATGGTCCTCCCTGGAGAATTGGAGACCAGTGCTAGGTCTCCAGACATGCAGATTTCAGAGTGACACTGTGTTGAGCCGTTTCCACACATTTCTTTATCCAGCGGTGTCTTGCCTACCCCAGGAGAGCAGTTCTTATGGCCTGAAGTGCGTCTTGGAGAAGAAAACCCAGCACTTGCCCATGTGCTGATATTTCCCTATAGCTTCTCCCAGGCTGCTGATCGGTTCTGGTGGGACTTGTTCACTGGACCGCCCTGAGGTCTCCAGTCGACTGGTTCCGAGGGAAGCATTCCACTCTCTCCTGGGAGACTGTGGCTTGCCTTGCCTACTCACGCATCTGTTAGAGTGGTTGGTAAAGCTTTGGAGAACAGTCTGCTCTGTAGATGAGGAAATGAAGCAAGGCCTCTAGAGTGGACAGGGCACAGTCCCTTACTTTACAGCTCCGTTGTGATTTTGAAGCCTGCTGACTCTGTAGTCAGCTTCGCCGGGGCCATGTCTTCTTCTCTGGGCCTTTCTTCTACTCAGTTCTCAAATTTGATGTCTTCTAGCAGCCCCTCCCCAGGGTTGCATACTGACCGTGGGAAGCCAGGCCAGAGCCCCATGCCTCTGGTAGGTCTTTGTGCCAGAAACAGAGATGAAAACAGGAGAGAAAGAGCCCATGGCTGCTTCTTTCACGTGGGCGGTCAGTGTGGCTATTTCCTCCATGAAACTGATGACTGACTGGGAGGCAGGAGCAAGCCCCCCACCATGTGATCTCAAAGCCCAAAACAGGTGAGGTGTAGAAGAGGGAGGTGCTGTTGGTTCTGAAGAGCTCATTCATGGAGGGAGGGAGAGTCACTTCTAGTCTTGGGCATGGCTGCAGTCGCCCTCCGTCTAACCATGCTTGAGCTCATGGGAGTTTGGTGAGTATGATCGGGGCTCTAGCATGCTGAACCGTGTGTTCAGGGTTAATGAGAGGAAGCTGCTTAGACTGTAAACAGCAGGTCTCTGCTGCAGAAGCACATCATCACAGTAGTGATGAGAGTGGGGTGCCAGCTTTGTCCACAGTGGACAACAGCTCATCTCGGTAATATTCTGGGCAGCTATGAATTTCCTGCATCTGACACTGAAATCAAGAACCTGAGGCTGCATGGACTCCAGAAAACCAAGAAAAAAACCATCTCTAAATGTGGTAAGAGGAAGGGAAGATTCCAAAGAAGAGAGAGCTGCAGAGGGAGGTAGACCAGGAAGGAGCAGCCTATGTAGTAGACACTTCATAAGGGACAACCTTTCTTATAAGTCAGCTCTTCT
This sequence comes from Eospalax fontanierii, assembly GCA_035773235.1. Lineage (NCBI taxonomy): Eukaryota > Metazoa > Chordata > Mammalia > Rodentia > Spalacidae > Eospalax > Eospalax fontanierii. The sequence continues at coordinate 96,534,200 of CM069531.1, forward strand.
GAGTAGGCTGCTGTTGGCACTGTTCTCTGCTGTCCAGGATGAGCCCTGGACATGACCCTCTTTGACCTGGCCTGGCTCACCTCCTCTAGCTTGCATGGCACTGGCAGCTCCTTATGGAGGTTTCCTCATCTGGGTATTGTCAGAAACACATGGGAAAGTCTAGCCATCATGGTTCCTAGAACATGTATTGATCATCAGTCCACGTGTACAGTCTGCATCCTTGCTATTTGTCCGTGAGGAAGCTGAGGTTCACAGGGCAGTTCGGAGAAGCACCAGTGTAAAGTTCTAGCCAGATCCACCAGATGCTAAGGCCAAGGCAGGCCTCCATCCTGGTGGGGCATGCTGGTCAATTGTGGGCAGACTGGAAAGCCCAGGTGGAAGATGTGTTGAAGGTTGGGGACTTATCTTCTCCATCCTTCCTGAGGAATGCAAACTAATCTAGTCTTTCAGTGGGCCTTCAGAGCAATTGAATTGGAAAAGCTAATTCTTTGATTAGCCTAGATGGCAAGGCTATTCCAAAGTATACACAAAGATTCATGCTAAAAAATGTTGAAACAACAATGTATTTCATGAAACCGAGGAACAGTTCAATAAATGAGGACTCCAAGCTAACTCCAAGCTGCTGACTGAAGTTCAGAAACATGGACAAGTCAGAGTTTCTCCACCTGAGTCTGAAAGATCTGAGTAATTAGGCCAAGTGTGATCCCCGTGTGCAGGGCTCTATGTGCTGGGCTCAGAGGGGTGCTACCAAGGGGAGTCTGTGGTTGTCTCTTGTATCAGTTAATAAAGAACATCTGCCTTTAGATGTCAGCGATGTGCATCCTTTCACCTGAGTATTCTTTGTTTCCACATGTCATAGGTTTTCTACACCAAACACACATAGCTTTCTAACCTTAGTGGAAGGAGGAAGAGGAGGGTAGAGGGTAGGTTCACATTCCCTTTTGGTGAAACTTGGGCCAACAGCAGGCTCCTCCCATACAAAACCTATCAGAGGCTGTGATGAGCTGATGTCTGGCAGCCTAGAAGCTCTGTCCATCATGTAGAATCCCCAGGTTCTCTAGGAATCATCCTTCCAGGGTCCTTCTTGGGTAACACCTACAGGGACACCTTGTCAAACCCAGGCTCTAAGTGGTCATGTTGTCTGGCTTGAGTCAGAAGGGCCTTGGCAAAGGTCCTACCTCTGAACCAACGTACCTAAACCTTCATCCCAAAGAAAGGCCCATGGAATGAACAGCTGATGGAAAACTACCTGCTGTGTCCAGTGGAAACTAAGGGCTCTGTCCACAGCCTGCTGTCGGCCCCTCCCCTACCTTCTGCACTGCTGTTCTAATGCTTTATTCACAAAGGAGAGAGCCCCAAATGAGCCACTGGATCATATTTTCTCAGAGTGGATCTGTGAGTGGCTCCTGTCAACCCAGAGTCCTTTCCCACACTAGCCATCCCTTGGCATTCTTTCCTCAGAGGTCAAGGGAAGATGAGGCGAGGTTTTTACATGTGGATAACCCCATTCCTCTGCCTTCCCCCATGTGTGGCTTAGAACCTGGTACTGATGAGTGGGGCCGGGGCACATGCTGGGGCATTGCCTTAAGAGAGGCAGAGTTGCTTCTTCTCTGGGAAATCCCTGCCTGCAAGTGCTGGCCATGTCTTTAAGCTGTTGTGCTCAGACTTCGTGGCATTCTGTCAAAGCTGCTCATGGTGTGGGGGATCCCCCTCCCTGGAGTTGCTAAAGAGACAGAGGAAACACTGTCCCCACCAAACTGTATTCCCTTGCTGAGAAAAGAGCTGCTCTAACCGCCTAAGTTAGGTTGCAGTTAGCCACACAATCTCCTGGCCCAAAGACTCCTTCTTCAGCCCAGTCCCAAGGGTAGAAGTAGGCATGAAGTCCATGGAATTGGGCTATCCTGCCACTGGCCAAGGGGCACTTGTGCTACTGAGGACAGTGATAGGAGTAGGTACTACACTTTCTGGTGGTGCCTGGCTCTGGGCTTTGCAGCAGTATGGATTTGTGCCCAGGTTTCAGAGAGGCCACCAACTGGGACAAAGTTCACATGTCAGCAAGAGGTCATTTGGGATTTCCAGTACTCCGTATTCTTGAGCTCCTACATTACTCACATCTGGGCACAGGTACTGTATGTGTTTGGTGCATGCACATGTCTGGTTGAGTATATGTGCACATGTTCATTGTGTGCCTGTGCATGTTATTTCATGTGCTGTGTGTGTATGTACCTTGGTGCATGATGTAAAATATGTTTCTTCTGAGTCTGTGGCCAGAATGAAGCCACAGCTTTGTAGATCCTGATGTCTGCCTTTCCTCATTCAATTCCTGTTTTATCTCTATCTCTATGCACTGAGAATTAAACACTATAGTGGAAGCACCAGGTCCCCTCCACAGCAGGACCTGTGGAGGGAGCTGGTTCTCTGAGCACTGTGTGTTAACCCTAGGCATCACTCTACTCCTTCCAGAAAGCCTTGGTGGTATAACACTGAGACTTCGGATACAGACTGACTACAGGGAACACACCTGACGTAGTACACATACTATGCTGAAGGGAAGATAGTGACCTGACCTCGGTCTTTCTGATTCTCCTGTGCATCTATAGACATGACTTTATTCATGCCATGTCTCCCCATATGCTCAAGAATTCTGGAAGAAGCTATTTCATTTTTAAACAGCACGTCACTTTGAAATTTCCTGTTTTCTTTTCAGCAGTGGCAATGGTGGTTGATGTTTTCATTCGTAACTGTTATTTTAATGGAGAAGCAAATGCTGTGTTTTTCTGGCAGACAGACTCATGTCTCACCTTGTTCTCTGGAACCTGTTGCACTGTAGAGTATGGGATGGACAAAATGCACCTTGTTAGCCTCTAAGCTCCCTCTTAAAAGAAAGCGTTGACTGATGGTGCAACCCTGAATAGCTTCTCTTTGTTTTTTTTTTCTTTTTTTTTTTAGTAGTGATTGTCTTTGTCCAGGTTCATCAGAGTGAAGAGACCAGAGCATTGTCTCACAGTAGGATGCAGCCAGCACTTACTACCAGGCCCTGCAGACAGTAGCACTCTGGGGATCACTAGCAGCTGGGTTTTCAGTTCTCTTTGTTCTGCTGTTTACATGGTCTCTGGATGTATGGATGGGGTGAACGCACATGCATCAGCAATGCAGAGTGCAATGGAGGTAAGGAAGAGCCTCTGTCCTTTTCTTCTGCAACACTAACTTTGTGGTGTGTTGCTTTGTTCTTGGAAGGGTGCCCCAGGAACCAAGCAGCTCTGCGGCTCAGGCAACATTTGCCTGTTTGTGCCTAGCCCAGCTGTCTGTAGATGTGAAGACAGAGGCGGCCAGCCCAAGCTTTAATTCAGTCCCACTGTCCTCTGAATGAGAAATATTCTCCATAGGCTCCTGTATTTGACTGAACACTTGGTCTCCATCTGGTGATACTGTTTGAGGAGGTGATGGGACCTTTAGGAGGTAGTGCATCACTGGGGACAGGCTTTGAGGTTTTATAGCCTTGCCTACTTTTCTCTCTCTCTCTCTCGTTTCCAGAGAGAGAGATTCCAGATGAAAATGTGACCAGCCATCTTACTGCTCTTGCCAACAAGGCTAGCCTAGGCTGTTGCTCTCCCTTTTGGAGAACTTTATCCTTTTGGAATGATTAGCCAAAATAAACTCTTTCGTAAGTTGCTTTTGGTCATGGTACTTTGCCACACCAACAGAAAAGTTACTAACAGAACTCCTCATTGTCTTGCTACAGGTGAAGCCTGCTGCCCACCCATGCTCAGCCTATGCTGGAGGAGGACCTGTAGTCCATGTGGAGAACAAGATGCCCTTTGTTGGGATCCCTGAGCCCAATAACTTATACCCCCTCAGACCTCTTCTTGAAGTCATTTTTCTTTGTACTTTCTCTCCCTGAATGTTAAACCACAGTCTCAAAAGAAAGCTGTTTTTTGTAGCCTGCTCTACACTCATATCTGATAAGACCCTTGGAGGACCACCTCCAACCCCTCATGGACAAGAAGAGTCCAGCCATGTAGGTGAAGATGCACAGGGCAAACTGCAGCTTAGAGGATTGAACCCAAGGTCTTGTGCACAGTAGGCACCTTTCACCACTGAGCCACATCCCTAGAGATACTTTATCACGTTTTTTTATTCCACAAATATCTCCTAAGAGCCTGCTACGAGAATGCTAATTTTAAATCTATGTCCTTCTTTCTGATAGAGAAATTATGGACTATTCTGTCCTCTTTTCACTTGTATGGAACTCAGGAGTGCTACCAATTTCATAAATTTAGTGTTCTTAACTTTAACCGTCGCTGTTAGCACTTCCTATGTGTTCCTGCTCATATCCTCCCCTGAGTTCTGGCTGCATACACACTATCTGAATGTGGTTTTCCTGCAGATTCAAGGAGGGGCTGTGCAGTGTTGGCCGGGTTGGCAACTGCTGCTAGTTCTTGCTTTGTAAATACAAATTTTTAGTTTCATCCTTGGGTGTAGGAGTTTTAATTGATCTGAAAATTTGAAACATTTCTTTTTATCACTGACCCATTTTTTCAATTACTTTAGGTTTAAACTTTTTATAGATATGATATGTATCCAAATCCTTAAAAGAAGACACATACAACATAGTATACATGTGCAGGTGCAGTGACTCTTAGTGATTCTGTTTGCTTTCTCTTTCCCCTGTGAGAGGAGGTGAGCTGGAAGGTCAACATGTCAGATGTTCTTGTTCCCCTGGGTAAGTCCCCAGTGGGCAGTGAGGCCCAAGGCGTAGGGCACTGAAAAGACTCCGTGGTACCTCTCCCACAGACTCAGAAGGAGCACTGCTCTGCCTTAGCAAAGCTGCTCCCAGAGCTCCTGATTTCTGCTCCAGACATGGGTTATCTAGCCCTCAACTTAAATGTTCCTGGTCACAGGCCTTTTATGGAGAGATGATAATTCCACCTTTGCTGAGGCTCAAAACGGGCATCCAGAAGTGGCAGCTGCTGCTGTCCTGTGGAGCTCTTTGCCACGGTCCTGGGATGGATACTGTGCTCTAGCCCTGACGGTGTCAATCCTTGGACTAACCCACCATTTCCAGGTTCCTGCCTACACTGTCCTTCAGACACATGGCTGGGGCCACAGTCACAGAAATAAAAGAACCCCAGTATGCAGGGCACAGTGTAGACAAACAGGCACATGGAGCAGCAGGAGCCGAACTTCCAAACACTGTGGCCACCCTCCCTCCCAATCTTATTATAGAGTTGTTAGAGAGACTGGTTAGAGAGAGTTATTCATGGATGCTTCTTCAGAATGGCTAGAAAGACTTCAAAATTGTTTCAATATGAAGAAAAATTGGATGCAAAAGAACCAGGTGGGGATTCTTGCTGATGGGGAAAGTTGAAGGAAGGATAGAAAACTAAGAGGAACTGAGTAGTAAGGTGGTTGTTGTTGTTGTTGTTGTTGTGTGTGTGTGTGAGAGGGTTGAAAGGGTAAGAGGGATCCCACTAGGCACTGGAATGAGATTCAGTATTTGCAGGTCCACAAGAGGGCACTGAGGAGTCTGGGCAGCTTGGGCAGAAGGGAGTCTTTGTCATCCTTCAATGGCTCATTTTATAGGCAATTAAGAAGGGGGTTCAGACTTAGGGAAAAGAGGAACTGCTTCCATGTGACAGCAGTGTCTCACAAAGTTAAAAGTGGGAGTGATCGTGACTCACAGCTGGAAACGCAGAACAGATCCTGGATCTGTGCCTGTGTGTTCACACCCATTCTGAAGCCTATTCTGACTCTCGCTCTTCTCTTTTCTCTCTCTTCTCTGTCTCTCTTCTTCCTCTCCCTCTCTTCCTTCTCTCTCTCTGTGGGGGTCTGGGTATTGAGTAAGGTAAGCAACCCCAGATACCCTGAAAGGATGGCAGGTGTCTGGCCTGCTCTGCTTCATGTGATAACCTGGCCCCAGGAAATCACTGTAGATATGAATCTTCTTTTTCCCCACCCCAGACCAGAACCAGGTTTCTGGGTTTCATTTCCTCATTCCTGAACTTCCACATCAGCCCTACAACCTTCCTGCCTTTACCCCCAAACCCCACCTTTAACTTTCCCGCCTTCTATAACGGTCAGAAAGGCCTCCCTATATAAACCTCTGCCTTGGTTTTGATAACTGAACTACCCACCGATGTAGTATCTCAGGAGCTCCTCCTCCCGACGCACTCTGAGCCACCTGAGGACCTGTTCGATTGTCCTCCATTCTCTGGCATGGTTGGAGCACAACAGCCGTGCTGGAGATGGAGACCCACCCACATCTCTCCTCTCTTTTCTCTCTCTCCCCCCCCTCTCCTCTCTGTCTCCTCTCTCTCTTCTCTGTCCTCTCTCTCTCTCTCTCTCTCTCTCTCTCTTCTCTCTCTCTCTCCTTGGTGAGTTTTCTGCCCATTGGCATCTGCTCTGGGTCTCCCCCAACCCCACCATCCCGCTCTCCTTCCTACTCTGCCCTGATTGGCCACGGCCCCCACACATCTGGGCCAGGTTTGGTTGCTTTGGAACATACTTGTGTTCGACATGTATGTTTTTACAGATGAGTACAGTACTTTATTTTTTTCTTCTTTCTGTTTCAAGGATCATGCCCTGTGAGCCTTTCCATGGGTAGAGGGCTGCTTTCACCTCAGATGAGCCACAGAGAGCAGATGGGAAAGTTTCCTCACAGTGTATGTGGTGGAGTGGGAGGGCTGAAGGATGGCCAATGAATTTCCCCTCAAACCGAGAAGCTGAGACTGCTTTATCAGAATTGGGCCAGGTTTTCCTGCTTGTCTTGTCATGGCAACTAGGGGAGGTGGTCAGAGATCCAACATGCAGGAGAGGAAAGGTGATAGGCAGGCAGGGAGGAGGAAGAGGAACAGGAAGGTATACAGGGAGGTGGGGCCTGGAAGGAGGGGGTCTCATAGGAGATGGAGGGCAAGGGAGAGGCATAGGAAATGCCTGTATGAGCTGTGAAGGGGTCTGCCCCCTTGCACCTGGGCCACCGCTGTTTTCCTGGACACCCGGAACGAGATGTAGCTGGGAGGAGTAGACAGGAGAACCCTGCTCAGGTGCTGACAGCTACACCCAGACCAGCTTCCTCATGGAGTCCAAGAACCCACTGTCGTGGCTCTCTTCGGCCTCCTCCTTGTTCTCTAGAGCTGCAATTTCCATATGCCTACCTCTGGATGCCAGAATCTCTAGGGTCTTCTTAGATGATCTCTCCTTCCTACATGTAGTGTTCAAGAATTCTTTTCCTGCTTCTGACATCTGTCTCCCACTGGTCATCTGACCTCAAAGTGGAGCCCCATGTGCTTCCCAAACCTCAGTCTTCCTGCCTTGGTCTTTTTTCAACCCCCCACATCAATCCTTGGTTTTCTAAAGCTCTATTCTGTAGTATATTCTAAGTTCTTGAGTCCTCGGCTCCACAGCCCCATGCCATGTCCTGAGCATCTCACCGGACTGTGTAAAGGTTCCCCGTGCCCTGCTACCTTTCCTTCTGCCCACCCAGTAGCCAAAGAATTGCTTTAAAAGGAGCCGAGGGTAGGACTGGAGAGATGGCTCAGTGGTTAAGAGCACTGGCTGCTCTTGCAGAAGACCCAGGGATTGAATCCCAATGTCCACATGGTGGCTAACAACCTTCCATAACTCAAGTTGCTGCATTGTACAATATGGGTGTACTTACATTCATGAAGGCAATACACTCATACACATAAAATAAAATAATAAATAAACAATATGTTTTTAAAAATAATTAAAAAGGAAGCCTTGGTTATGACATTCTTCCTTTAGTTCATTTGTAAAGAAAACCAATCTTTACCACATCAGGAGGCCTTCAGTGGGGGCTCCTGTTATCCACACAACACTCTGGCCTCCCCAAACATGGATCTCTGCCCTGGGTCTGCACACCCTGCTCATCCACTAGAAAGTTCTTCCTGCAGGTGTGTGTATGCCCAGCCTGTCCTGGCTCCCCTCAAAATGAAGGCTCCTAGGACACTAGGACAACACCATCCTCCAGCTTCTTAGGAGTAGGATAGTCATGTGCACACAATAGGGACTCAATAAATAAGAATAGCTAGAATGTTAGTGGGACATTGGTGACTTCAATCTCAGGAGCTCATGTTCTGGCTGGAGGGGCCTGTCCTGAGACCTCCTTGTCTGTGCAGATCTCTCACTTAGACCCAGCTTGCTTTGTTGCCTGCAGAAACTAGACTTTGGCATGTGACGCCCCACCTGACCTCTCACAAACCTTACTTTCTCTTCCAAAACCCTTTTTATTCCCAAGCGAAGTTGTCAATAAAGCCTGCATCAGTAGATGTTGGGCAGGTTTTCCAAATGGGCCTCTTTTGTCAGGCCTTGGGGAAGCAGAGGGTGCCAGGCCTTAGACTCAGTTCAGGGAGAGCCTGTGCTATTTCCCTTTCTTATGTGCTGAGAGGCAGCAAAATCCATCTTTGTAGACCTCACTAGGAGAATGTTTCCCTCTTCCTCATCAGGTGCTCAGTGCCTCCACCCTGGCCCCTCCCACATCTGCCCTAGTGACACACTTTGGCTGCATAAGCGTTGGGGCCAGGTGAGGCAAGTTTGTATTCTCCTGCTGTTCTCCAGATAACCTGAGAGTCCAAGTGTGACAGGTGTCCGGTTTGGCATTAACAGTGCCGTGAGACCCTAGCGTGATTGAGAACTTCACCATTCTGCAATGTGTGGTGTAGCTCCTGTCTCCACTGTGTCCCAGTGTTGCACATTTCTGCCCAGAGCTTGTTCTCCTACTGTGAGTCTCCTGCAAGCGGATGAGCAGGTGCAGTCAGAGGGAGTGTCTGGTTTCGGGGTGGATCGCCCACTGCCACAGGAGCTCTGCCATGCTACACTCTTGCTTCTCAGGGACTGCAGTTCCTATTTAGAAACATCAGCTTGGGGATGTCGGATCCCTAGCCAGCTGTGACACTCCGGCTGGAGTTGCTCCTTGTTAAGTTACAATTAAAGCTGCCTTTATGGTCAAGGCCTTCCCAGCAAAGCCCACCACTGGAAAAATGAACCCCAAGCTAAACATGACAACCAAGCAAAAGGAAAGTTACACTGGAGGTGCCAGAATCGGAGCTCAGTTTTACTCTTTGCTCTGCTGCCCCCATGTGCTTGCAGAGTGGAACTGACCTAAACCACCATTTCTTTCAGGCCCAGGTTAACATTTTCGGGTCAAATAAACTTTTCAGAATTTTCCGCCTTTTCAGAAAAGGCTGCCTTTCAGGAAAATGCACACACATGCTTTGTGAAGACACGCTGTGCTGTTCTCCAGACCACCAGAGAGTCCTAGTGAGATGGGTGTCTGGTTTAGTACCTTAAGGTGCTCCAAGGGTCCTAGATAAAGAATTTCCTTTCTAGAAGGTGCAAGAATCATGCTTCCAGATCTGCAGCATCAAGTAAAAGTCTGGATTGTCCCAGGAGAATGAAGGCAGAAAAGGAAGGGATGAGTTGCCAGAGAACAGGCCAAGACCGTCCCGGTGGTGAGAGTCAAGCTTTGGCCAGGCTGGGTCAGGGTCACTGTAGGTGGGCCACTTCCAGCACAAGTTTGCGTTCCAGATCTGTTTTATCCTCTTCTTCCATGACAGCCCATCCACTGACAATTCTCGATCTTCTGCTGATATTGGTCATCTCTGGCTGCCTTCTAACTTGCTGTTTTGCCGGAGCCCGCTGGCAGAAATCAGACCATACCCAAAGCAGGGAGTGAGGATGAGAAAATGTAGAGATGAGAGAGGGGGGGAAGGGGGGAAGGGAGAGGGAGAGGGGGGAGAGAGAGAGAGAGAGAGAGAGAGAGAACAGGACAGACTCAGGAGGGCTGTCAGTCATACTGAAGCAGCTTGCCTTTATTAAGTCTCCCCTATTTATATTGTAAAGTAAGCAAAACAATACTAACACAGGCAAACTAACTCAAGATATGATTGGCTTCCTTCAAAGATCTTCATGTGACCTCAGTCTTAGGTGAAAAATAAACTTCTCCTCAGGTGTAGATCATTTTGCCTAACGAAAACTGCTTCCAACAGCACTTCTGTGCACGAGATTGACTTCTGCCTAACCCAAAACTAGGGCATAGTTCAAGGCAGGCACATGGCCCCCGACACTGTTTGTGAAATGAAAGCCAGGATGGGGGCCAGGCCCGAGTGGAGGGTGGGAATGTCACCCGTGGAACTCCTTCCCATAGGCTTGTGGCTCTGCCTTAGCAAGCTTTCCATTCTTTTCCCAGGGCCTGCATAACAAGACTTTTAGCAGGCTACATGGAGACTCAAGGGCTGGACCCTCTCTCCTGAATCTGGAGGCTATTGATCCTTCACCTACTAGATAGCCTTGGGGAACTGAGTGGGGTCCTGATCAGACCTCTCTGTGAGCTTATTGTGACAGGTTTGCATGGAAACGGTTCTTCTGCCAAAGTTGGGAGAGTCACCTGCTGGTAATAACCACATCCCAGAAGTAGAGAACTAACATTCAAAAGTAATTTAGACCTCACCATTAAACCTGAGGTCTTTTCTGAACTCCTCTGTGCTTTTGCTGCATGGAGCTGAGGAGCCACGTGGTAAAGAATGGATTTTTGGACCGATCTGAGTGTAGAGCTGTACTGGCTCCTGGGACTCTCTGTGAGAAAGGCTGTCACCTGGGGCAGAGATTACAGAGGAACTGAATGAACAGCTACTCTAGCCTTGAATCCTTGCTTGGGGAGTTGTTTGGACAGAGGATGACATAAAGGAGTGGTCCTGGAGAGGTGTATTTTAGGGATGGGGCATCCTACTTGTTTTGGAGTTGCAGTGACTGAAATAACCTCAGTTTATGAGAAAGGAGTGGTCATTGAGACCAAGAGCCATCAGATCTTCTGTTTCTCTGCTACTGGGGTGGGGCGGCCATTTTAATTGTCAGTGACCGTGAAGGGGAACAGTCCCCTCATCTTCCAGGCCAACAGACACTACCTGTGGTTGTGGATAATGACCTCACTGATCTGCCCACACCCTGCTAGAAGGCCCTGGGCTCCTTCCAAACCCCTTCTAGTTTCCTTTCAAGCCTTTAAACCAAACATTTCTAAAGGTCAGGTGAATTTAATGTTTCTCCCAGTTTTTTTTAAGAACTCACAGAGCAAACCTTTGGGAAAACCCCCTTTCAAATGCTTTGTTCCTCCCATTAGCTGCTTCATTAAAATCTTAGGAAGATTCTTCTTATGTGTACATGTATGTAAGTGCACTTGTGTCATGCAATGTCTGTGGAGGTCAGAAGAGAGTGTCAGATCCCCTGGAACTGGAGTTACAGCAGTTGTTAGCCATCATGTGGGTACTGGGGGATGAACTCTGCAAGAACAGTCAGTGTTTTTACCTGCTAAGCCATCTCTCCAGCCCAAGGAGGGTTTTAAAGGTAAAAATCAGCAAACTGAATCTAGTATTTGAAAATGGGCACAAATACTTGAAAATGGACAAAATGGGAGAAATCATTAGACATCCAGACTTACTATAATACCTCCTGATAGAGAGAGACAACATGGTATTGTTCTATGCAGAGATATTCCTTACAGAGAGAGACAGTTTGGTCTATGGAGAGATACTCCTGATAGAGAGAGACAGTGTGGTCTGTGGAGAGATACTCCTGATAGAGAGAGATGGTGTGGTATCAGTCTATGCAGTGATAACAAGCAACCTCCTTTGGGCCCAACCTAGTCTTGCATTTCTTCTTATCTTCTAAAGCCCCCAGAATGTACAGTGGGATAAAAATCCCATGGTCTCACATTAGAATACAAAGGCTCATATAAAACATAGAAATATTGCACATAAAGAAAAAAGTTAAGCAATTAGGCTTAATCAAAACAGAACTGTTGGCGCTGAAGAGATGGCTCAGCAGTTAAGAATACTGGCTGCTTTTGCAGAGGACTCAGGTTTGACTCCCAGCACCCACATGCTGGCTAACATCCATCCATAACTCCAGTTCCAGGAGAGCCGATGTTTTCTGACCTCTGTGGGTATTGCATGACACAGGTGCACTTACATGCTTGCAGGCAGTGCACTCATTCACATAAAATAAGAATAATAAATGAAATATTTTTTTAAACCTAGAATTGCTATCTACTGTGAAAAATTCTAGTCCCATTGTGGGAAGGATGTTTGGAATCAAGAAATAATCAGGATGCTCATATCCAGAATGTGCAAAAAAAATTCTACAAATAAAGTAGGGTCTCTAGACCCATAAACACGTGGAAAAGTATTTGGCCCCATTTGTTACTGGGAATAAAACAACACCAGTGAGATATTATACGTCATCCCAAATGACTAAAACTTTAAAGACTGATGTCGGGAGCCATTTGCCTGCCTTGAACTAAACCCTAGTTTTGGGTTAGGCAGAAGTCAATCTTGTGCACAGAAGTGCTGTTGGAAACAGGAGTTTTCATTATGCAAATGATTCACACCTGAGGAAAAGTTTATTTTGCACCTAAGTCTGAGGTCACATGAAGATCTTTGAAGGAAGCCAATCATGTCCTAAGTTATTTTGCCTGTGTTAGTATTGTTTTGCTCACTTCACAGTATAAATAGGGGAGACTTAATAAAGGCAAGCTGCTTTAGTGTGACTGACAGCCCTCCTGAGTCTGTCCTATTTTTTTTTCTCTCTCTCCATCTCTACATTTTCTCATCCTCGGGTACAGTCCGATTTCTGCCGGCGGGCTCCGACAGACTGAGAAGCTCTGGTGTTGGTACAAAGGCACACCCTACTCTCAGGAACTCTAAGATATGTATCTAGCAAAAATGCTCACTCACATCCACCCACAATCAAGGATACCAATGTGCAAGGCACCACCATTTGGAATAGCTTCAGAAGCATCTTCCATGTCCATCAACATGACCCGTAAACACTGTGGCAAAATTTTATAACAGAAGGTCAGCTGGTGACAGAAAAGACTACTGAGCTATGTGGCAATGTGGATGTTAAATGAAAAAATCACACACACACACAAAGAGCGTATGTTCTTTCATTTATAAAAAATTTAAAAGCAAGTAAAACAAACCTACATAGTCAGAAACCAAAAGTGGTTGCCTTTGTTAAGAAGGAATTAGGGAAGGATATAAGCAGAACCTTCTGAAATGCTGGTAACCTTTTTGCTTTTTTGGCTGCCCTTGGGATTTATAACATATGGATGCATTCACTCTGAGATAATTCACTGCACACATTTATGAAACACACATTTCTGCATGTATGTTATGCTTAAGGCTTACTTCAAATAAATGTAAATTTTGCCCTATTTATATTTGGGAATGTAGTATTATTTACATCTTCTATATACTTATCTGTGCCTTCTTGACTTGACAAGGACTAAAACGGACATGTTCATGCTTCCTTTTAAGTGCTACTTCTAATTTTATTGCCTTTGGTTTTGGCTCTATACAGTTCAATAATGTGTTATATGGTCTGTAGAAATCAATGAATGCTATCTGATTGCATATAAAGTTCAGTTAAACATTAAAAACATCTGAAATAATTTCTTCTGTTTTTGTTCATTCCACAAATATTTATTGAGCACCACCAAAGTTTCGGGTTCTAGATCCCCTTTCCGTTCCGCAAAGTGCAAGTGCGACTAAGCTTTGCCCTCTCCATCCTCATCCCCCTTGCTGACGGCAGTTTTTTCACTTTGCCATAAGCCAGCATTGCGACTTCCTTTCTCCCAACTCCAAAATATCCCCTGCCTCCGCATCTATTGAGATGTAATGATTGCCGGGTACCCTCCCCCCCGCCTCGCCCCCTCCACAAAATTTACAACATGTACCTAACTGAAAACAGAAAAGCATCAAGGATAAAAAGAAAAAAAGTCCGGATAGTACCTGTAGCCAAAGCGCACCTCGGCAGCTAGCCTAGCGTCTTCTCTCTGGCCGCTTTTCCCAGGAACGCCTTTTTTCTTTCCCATTTTCTCCAGGAATAGCCCGGCTACACACCTCCTTCTGGCTATCTGGTGAGTCCAGCACAGAGCATCCTCCGTCCTAGGTCCACCAGGTGCAGCTGGAGCAGGTTAGCCCGGCAGGAGCCTGCTGGCGGGTACCAGCAGGCAGGAAGACAGGCTGGACTCAGCACTCTGAGTGGCCGCCAAGTGGCCTTGGAGGGAGCGGAGCGGAACTGTGGGATAGGAGCTCAGGCCCCAACAGGGAGCTTGCAGTGAAATGTGTGCTGAGACCCTGTTTGACTTGAAGTCATAGGTTCCCTGGAGGATTTGTGGAGCTTTCTGCATTTATAATTGCACTATCATGCACCTTCTCAGCATTTCCCCTGATCATTTGTAGAAAACTACAAAACTCTGGTATTGTATGTTTTCTGTTTATTGGAGACGGAGTTCACCAAGATAAGAAGTTTTCAGAACTTTGATTGTGTGCTTTAAAAACTGGTCAGGAGGCAGAGGCAGGCAGATCTTTGGGAGATGGAGGTCAGCCTGGTCTACATAGTGAGTTCCAGGCTAGCTGGGGCTACAGAAAAAAATAATAATAAATAAAAGATATGGTTGTGACTGGAGAGAGACGGCCCAGTGGTTAAGAGCACTGGCTGCTCTTGCAGAGGACCGAGGTTCGGTTTCTAGCACCTACACAGTGGTTAATAATTGTTTCTAACTCTAGTTTCAGGAGCTCCAACACCCTCTTCTGACCTCCGCAGGCATTGTGTGACACAGATATACTTTCATAAATGAAGACAATGCACTCATACACATAAAATGAAATATAGTTTTTAATTTTAAAAATTGGCAGTGCCAGTGCTTTTAAATTTTTAAGAGGTAAGATTTAAGTGACTTTGTTATCATATTTTCTTTTCTCATGAGCAGAACTCCAGGGTTTCTAAGACCAACCTCAGTCTGTGAAGGAGCTGTGATTCTTTGAGATAGGAAGTTTCTGAAGGTACTTTTATCCTGAGGGAAAGTCTTTCTGTCCAGTTTAGGGATGCTTAGGAGTGTCGTGTCTACAATGTTGTTTAAGTAGCTGTCCAAACGCCGCCAGTCCCACTGTTCCAGTATGGTCTAAAACACCCAGTTGTTACTCCTTTCTACAGCCGCTTCTCTGGGTGCAGTTTTACACTCCGTTTTACACTCCTCAGCAGTCTTCCTCCATGCTGCGGATTTCCCTTCCTTCTTGTCCATTTTCTGATACACTCTACATCGCCTTCATTATTTGTATTCGTAATTTTATTTATTTGAGACAGGGTCTCACTATGCAGCCCTGGCTGGCCTAGAACTCACTATGTAGACCAGGTTGGCCTTGAACTCACAGAGATCTACCTACTTCTGCATCCTGAGTGCTGGGATTAAAAGCATATGCCATCATGCCCAGCATTTTTAATTTAATTTTTATTTTATGGTTTTGTTTTTATTTATTTTACTTTATTTCTGTTTTATTTTATTCATCTAATTTTTGCCTAATGTATGTAGGTGCACCACATGCATGCAGTGCTATAGAGGCCAGAAGATAGTGTCAGATCCCTTGGAACTGAAGTTGCAAATGGTTGTTAGCTGCCATGTGGGTGCTGGGAAGTGAACCTGGGTCCTCTGCAAGAGCAGCCAGAACTCTTAACCACTGAGCCACCTCTTCAATGCCCATTCTTTGTAGCTTTACTAGGTGTCTGCCCACAGTTCCAGTTAAGCTGAGTAAGCTCTAGATTACCAGACTGAATTTTAGTATAGTCTTAGATAAAACCTAGGTTCTAGTCCTGACCTCAGTTAATATAGTCTGTGTCTTTTGTTTACTCATATTTCCTGTCTAATTCTAAGCTTGTTCATTTCTGAAAATAGGACATTAAACTTTTTTATCTTTGAGACATTTTTTTCCATCTTTAAGAGTGGTGTTCCAGGCCTTCAATCCCAGCAGAGGCAGGCGGATCTCTGTGAGATTAAGGCTAGCCTGATCTACATAGTGAGTTACAGGCAAACTGGACCTACATATAGGGAGACCAAAAAAAAAAAAAGTGTGCTATGACCAGTGGTTCGCCTTCATCTCTACAGCTTCTGCCTCTACTCCGCCATTGCACTGGTTTTCCACCTGGTCTGGCTCTTTATTATAATATGCATTAATTTCAGCAAGGTTCCTTGATTTTTCCTGGTTATATTTTCCTTATCTTACTAAAGAAAATGTGTTTTAATGGTTTATATTCCTTTCAGATTTAAAGACCAGAAAGGATTTCAAAGAGAAGACTATTAGAATGTGTTTGTAATGAGCACTCTCTCATGGAAAGGCTGAGTGATGAAGAATCATTCATCCTGAACAGGTTCAGATGTGCTCCAAAGATATTTATTTGAAGAAGTTTATGAATATAAGGCCCAGAGAGAAAAGCAAAGAGAAAATACGATAGACAAAATTTCCAAAAGTCCTCCTGCTGTGACCACTGGCTTTCAGCAAGTGATAGTTTCTCACAAGAAACTTGAGATCATTTAAGGTTAAACTTTATTCCACAGCATATTACTCATTCTGGGGAGAAACCACATGGATTTGACCATTTTGGAAAAAAATACCAGATGGAACTTACTTCCAGTGAAAAGGCAAACAAATTGTAAGAAGAAAATGTCTAAGTGCAGTGAATGTGGAAAAATTTTAGTGGTAGCTCAAACTTTGTCCTAAGAAGATTCATACTGGAGATAAGCCTTATATAGATGACGGTTGTGGATAAACTTTTAGACAGAGGACTCATGCTGGAGAGAACCCTAACGAATGTAATGTATGTGGGAAAGCATTCACTTTGGATTCTCTCTTATTCAACATTAGACAAGCCACAGGGACAGACTTTGTAAATGTAATGGAAGTGAAGGAGTCTTCAGTAGAGTACTCATCCTTTATTCAATAGTAGAGAGTTCACAGGGGAGAGAAACCTCATGAGTGGACTTACTGTGGGAAGTCCTTAGTGATGTCTTGTATCTTCCACAACATCATACAGAGAATTCACCTTAGAGTGAAGCCCTATCCATATTGTGATTGTGGGAAAGCATTCAGACGGAGTACACACCTGATTCGACATCAGAGAACTCATACCGGGTGAAAACCCTTTAGGTGTAATGAATGTGGGAGAGCATTCACTGCCCACTCGGCCTTTATGCAACATCAAAGAGGTCACACTGGGAAAAAAACCTACATCTGCAGTGAATGTGGTAAGGGCTTCCATGTAAGTTCATCTCTTACCAAACATCAGTGAATTCATAGTGGCCAAAATCCAATGAATGCAATGACTGTGATAAAGCTTTTAGCTAGAGCACTTACCTCATTCAGGATCAGAGAAGTCATATTGGGGAGAAGCCCTTTAAACATGACAGATGTGAAAAAGCATGTGGTATCAGTTCAGTCCTGATCAGACATCATCAGCTTCACACTTTAGAGTAATTCTGATGTTGTGACTTTGTGGTCTGCAATCCTGTAGCACCTAATGATGCAGACATATTCTGAGAAATGTATTGTTAGATGATTTTGTCATTATGCAGAACCATAACAGGATGAAGGACTGTGCTTTTATTAAGGCTCTCATGCCCTACCAACTGAGTTAGTCCGGCAACACATGCAACCTTGCTTTTATTCAATTGGCAACAATTAGGTTTTACACCAATCTCGCCACAACTGTGTTGCAATACAGTTCAACAGTGGTAGTGCTAGTGGATGAAAGGAAGTTACCAGCTCTACTACAATCTTTTGAACCACCGTCAGGTCTGTGGTCCATCCTTAGCTGATTCACAGTGCAGGACTGTTCTTTTTACACTCTACTCTTAACCTTTTGATCATGTGGTTCTCTTCCATGACACTTTTTGTTGTTACCTGTAACTTCTAGAAATACTGTAGTTATGAGATAAAGTGAAACACGTATTTCTGGTGTAAGTTCACCAAATGAGAATGCTATACAGCAGATTCAGTAACTATTCCAATCTCCTCACACTTAACGTTGCTTTCCTTTGGAGTCTTTCCTAGTCTCTAACCCACTTTGTAAGAGAGCCAAGATGTAAGACTGCCTTCTGGTGTGAGCTTCTGAAACAAATTTTCTCAGATCCTCACTTATCTTTCTTAGAATCTTCATTCTGGCTATGACGATAAATAGGCTATCGATGCCATATTCATGTTTCCCAGGTCTTCGCTCTGTCTGCCAAAGATGTCATCAGTTCATTACTGTTAGATTCAATGTGAATAGCATAACAATGCTGCTGCCCATCATTCTACACTGGCAGCAGGGTTTGTGTAGCCACCTGTTATGTTCTTTCAACCCGATAATCTACATTACGCCATCTAGATTAAGTTCACTAGTTTTTTCTCTTTTTTTTTTGAAGGTCAAGCAAGCAAAATTTATTGAGAAGTAAAGGAACAGCCCACCTGCAGCTGGGAGGAGACTGAAACAGGAGCTGCCTCAATTCATCGGTCCCTTAAGACACCAATTTGCAAGTGTACGTCTACCTGTAACTTTCAGTCATATTTTCAAGTGTGTTTCCCACATCTCATACATATTTGGCCTTACTACTCAGTCCTGCTAACCACATCTCTGGTGGCTGCATGCCAAAGACTGAAGAAAGTTAGCACCCATGCTACTTAAACTCAATATCAGCTAAATCCGTTTGGTTTTTATTGTGCCGATCTAAAACTCAAATTGAATCTGACTTTTTACTTTGGTACTCTTCATGGTGTTGGATTACTAATAATCAACTCCCCTCACTGGGGACAGAATGAAGAGTAGAAATGATATTAAAAACTGCAGTGAGAATTCTTCAGATAACAGGACAAAGCTTCAGAGTAGAACTGCACCATTAGCTACTTTAAAGAAAGTGTCTGTGCATCCAGTCTCACTGCGAGGACCTGCCACACAGATCACTTGAGCTGATTATTTTGCAACTTTACAAACTTGTTTAATGTGATTTGGAATTGTTGTCTTGGTCTTTCTGTTTGATATTTGTTGGTTTTGTTTCAATCTTACTTTCAGATCATTATGGATCTGGTTCCTGCTCTGAGTTGATGGGAATTTCACTGATTACCTGATATTGCTATTTTGTGCAAGTGTTGGTCTTGAGACACTCTGCAGGGATTCTGCAGATCTCTTTAGGATAATGGAGCAATTCTATGCCACAGAGTGACCAAAGAAATTAGACAAAGCAGATAAAAGCCTCCAGTCTCTAGCTCTTTCAACAGATGTGTGCACATTACCAGCAGATGGTAAAGGATGTTTGGAAACATTTTTGATTAATCTGTACTTTCTTTTTATAAAAATAAATCTTGTTTATTATTTTAGAATTTATTTATATTTTTCATGTGTAAGTATATGAATTGATTGCTTTTCTGTTGCTGTGTTAAAACACTATGATGAAGGCAACTTTTAGAAAGAAGAGTTTATAGGGCTGGGGAGATGGCTCAGCAGTGAAGAGCACTGGCTGCTCTTGCAGAGGACCTGGGTTTACGATTTCTAGGATTCACATGGCAGCTAACAACTGTCCATAAATCCAGTTTCAGGGGATCTGATGCCCTCTTCTGACTTCTGCAAGCATTGCACGACATGGGTGCACTTACATATATGCAAGCAATTCACTCATACACATAAAATAAAATTAACAAACAAAATATTCAATAAAGTTTATTTGGCCTACAGTTCTAAAGGGGTAAGAGTTCAACAGAGAGGCAAGGCATGGAGGCAGAGGAAGCCAGAACAGAAAGCTAACTGCTTACGTCTTCAAGCAGGCATAGGCAGAGGCACAGCAGAGTGAAACTAGGAATCTAGCAAGGCTTAAGAGCCCACCCCCAATGACGTGGCTCCTCCAGCATGGCCACACATCCTAGAGGTTCCATGACCCTCCTCAGCAGCTCCATAAACTTGGCACCAAGTGTCCAAATGAGGGGGAGCCTATGGAGGACACTCATTCAAATCACCACAGTATGTGTCTTGGAGGCATGTGGTTTTGTGATTTTGTGTGTGTGTGTGTGTGTGTGTGTGTGTGTGTGTGTGTGTGTGTGTGTTTGTGTGTGTGTGCGGCCAATCTTGGATGCATGTCATCCCTCAGAAGCCACACCCCTTGTTTTCTTTTTGGGGCAGGAGGAGAGGTCTCTTGTTGGCCAGGGTTCCACCTGTTATTGAGGTTACAAGCTCTTGCTTCTACACCTGGCTTTCTTAAAGGCATGGGTTTGGCAGTTCAAACTCAGGGCCTCATGTTGGAGAAGTGCTATGTCTCCATCCCTTCACTTTTGCCTTCACTGTGAGTGATTCTAGGACACCCTGGGGAAGGGGACACCAGAATGGAGTTTTTTGAGGCAGGGTCTCCCTTTAGCCTCAGGTGGCCTGGAACTCACTGTGTAGACCAGGCTGGCCTCTATATCATAGAGATCTGGCTGCTTCTGCCTCTTGAGTCCTGAGATTCAGGCAGAATGGAAATTTTAATCAAACAAAGAAACAAAAACCAGAAGCTGAAAGCTGCACAGAAAGCAGATGGAAGTGGCCATGCTGTCCACCACAAGTAGCCTGGGACCCAAGCTCTACCGCCATCCCTGCAGCCATTTGTGAAACTCTAACTTAGAAATACCCTAGAGAACGCCAGTGCCTGAGTCAGGCATGTGATGGTAAAATCTTTGCCTAGAGCCGGTGGATATGAGTGTGGTGGTTTGAATGAAAAACGTCCCCTGACAGGCTCCAAGTGTCTGAACAGTTGGTCTCCAGTTGGTGGAGCTGTTTGGGGAGAGCCATGGAATCATCGGGAAAATTCCCTGCTGGAGGAAGCATATACCTGGTGGTGGGCTTTGCAAGGTCCCAGGCTTGCCCCACCTCCAGCTTGCTCTCTGCTTCCTGTACGTACTTGAAGTTGTGTGCTCTTAGCTTTTGGTGCCGGCCACCATGCCCACTGCCTGCGGCCTCACTTTCCCACCACAATGGACTCATCCCTCTGGAACCACTGGCATCTGGGAAAATCATAGTCTTCTCTAATCAGCAGTGGGATTTTGTCAGTTCTATCTTCCAGCTCCACGCTTACAATGAAAAGGGCCAGGAGCAAGTAATTAGGAATGTGCAAAAGTTCGTGGAACATTTAAGCTGTGTGGTGACCAAAGATGAGTAAACAGATACCAAAACTGCTGTATAGTCCCAAGGCCTGATTCTCACTGGGAATAATGTAATACTGGTCAGAGTGAAATTGACCTGGATGCTAGAGCCCTCTGCTGAATATCTTTTCTTAGAAAAAACAAGTTACTTTTTGAGTACTTTTTGATTTTTGCTGGTTTGTTTTCTGTGGATTATAGGGACTAAAATCTAATTTATGTGTGATAAATTACAAAGCAGCCCTCTCGATTCAGGTAGCCCTCTTTAAATGAAGAATTCACTCCCATTGTTTCTCATGCTTGCTTTCTATCTATATTAAGAAATATACTATGTGAACTGGAGGGGGGCTCAGTGGTAAGAGCATTGGCTGCTCTTCCAGAGGACCTGGGTTTGGTTCCCAGAACCCATGTGGTGGCTAACAACCATCCATAACTTTAGTTCCAGGGGATCTGATGCCTTTTTCTGGCCTCCACTGGCATTGCACACATGGATGAACTTATATACATGCAGGCAAAACACTCATGCACATAAAATGAAAATATAAAAGAAAAAATAATATGGACTAAGAGATTAAGAACAGAGAACACACAGACTCAAAATTAGAGAACTGTCTCCTTTTCAGTCTTTCCTTGGGTACATAATGTACCTCCTCTATCTCCCTTGGGTAGTTGGAAACTTCCAGAACTCATATTTGCCCAAGAGACCAGCACCTTCTTGTTAGCTAGTCTACTTGTTGAGGCTGCTTGAGATGTGCTGCAGCCCCATTCCCTTTGCAGGAGAAGGGAGGAACAAAACTGTGGAAGGGCAAAGGCATCATTCCCTCAGGAATACCCAGAGGCTCAGCGATTCCCCCAATCTGTCGCTGTCTATTTCATAATATAAAGAAGCCTACAATAGAAGTATCTAGTGGTATATTCATTTGTGGAGAAGAGAGGGAGGACTTTTCAGTAACCCCAACGTGATAGTTTTGATAGGTCTTCCTTAGTTGATTTCTGGGGGTTTGTGAACTTAGGTTTGAGGCTATTTTGACACTTATCTACTGCTTCTCTCTGCCTACTATTTATACTCATTGGAAACCAAAAACACAGGGTGGGTCTGGATGGAACAAACTACAAAATAAAGCAGAGGAGACCTAGAAAGCATGGCTCAGGAAATACTTAATGAATATTAGGGAAGTCCCAAATCCTTCTGACTAAGTCCCACCAGGGACCCTGAATAAACTTCAGGATGGAACTAGAAAGGAGAGTCAGCTTTCCAGCTGTGGGCCTTCCTTGAGCTCTGCTCTAGCTAAGCAAGAAAATAAGTGTCTGCTGTCATCCAGTTAACACCCACTACAGGGTTACTGTGGGTCTTTCTGCTTCTGTATGGGCCCTTCTGCGGCCTTTCTCTGCAGGAAGTTCCTCACTCCACGCTCATTTTCATACTGTACCATGACTCTAACTCAAATGTACACTTTTCTTCGCTTGCTCAGGTTTCGTAAGACAAATGAAAAAAAAAAAGGAAAAGTTCTAACAGAGAAAGTTCACTTGAGTTTTACCACAGGTAAAAGCCTAGTAGTTAAATGTATGTGTACAGGTAATAAGTTAAGTAGGTATGAAACAAAATAGTTGAAAAATGTAAATGTGAGGTTACAGATTTTTTATGACAAAATAAGACTTTTTCCCCTAAAAATAAAAAAATTAAAAATGAGGACAAAACTGTAAAAGCTTAAAATCAAGTCACAAAAGGCTTTGATTATACAAGGTTTGTGGACGATGAGACTAAATTATTATGCCTTATAATTAAATTCTTATAGCTATATTGATATTCTCATAAGAACATTTACAAAACTAACTTAAAAGATCATATATATGTGTATCTGTATATATATATATATATAAAACTTGTGCTTTTGCCAGTGTTGTTAGACTTTAACTACTGGGGAAGCTCATAACAAAGCCAAAATTTATTTGAACTGGTTTTTTTTTTTTGGTCAGGTGGATACTTTCACAAAAGTGCCTAAGGTAGGGGCTGGAGAGGGGGCTCAGCAGTTAAGAGCACTGACTGCTCCTGCAGAGGACCCATACTTACATACATGCAGGTAATACACTCATACACATAAAATTAAAATAATAAATAAAATATTTTAAGTGCCTAATGTAAAAAACTTAATAAAATATTTACTATTGATAATGAACCAGCTCTACAAATATATAGAGGCTTTCCCCCTCTCAACTGTTGATAATGTTATTAAAATTAATTTAAAGTAAGTCATGCAATGATTTTGCCTTGTAAACTGTACATAGACTACGTTAACTGAGATTATCTACCCCATGGCACTCCCATCTGGGAAAATGAAAGTAAATCAATCAATCAATCAATCAATCTCTCTCTCTCTCTCTCTCTGTCTATATGTATGACTAAATCTGTCCTTAAACTTATCCTAAACTAGATGCTTACCTTTAACTCTGCATAAGATTAGTATATCTTTGAAAGAGATAAGAGCCTGATTTGAATGGCCTGCAGATCTTCTCACCATGGAAATTTAACAGACTCTCAGAAGTTCTGTACTGTGCCTCTGCTCCACTTGCTTTTTCTGCCGTTCTTGTTTGTAATCCACCCTTACCAGCCTGGGAACTGAATGCTGATAAAAATCTACAAAAAGAACAAGTTGGAATTGACTTTGGTGGGCCTTATGGTACTGTTAACCACCAAACTGTGATTCAAATGGCTGAGAGTGGACACGTTACACCGAAATAGACGGCTGCTGACAACAGCGCCCAGGAGAAATGGACATGGTTCGAAATTAAGACTAAGAAAAGCTGTGTTCAGTCTGTTTGCTATGGGAAAAAATCATAACTTGGTAACCAATGGAACTAAAACAGGTCTTCTCTGAGTGTCCAGTTTGATGCATGTCTAGTCTTACCCTGTAAAAGCTTAGAAGAAAATATTCTTGGATTGACAAATATATATGACCCAAGTTTTCCCCCGTGGGTCACCTAAGGAGCCTTTAAAATTACTCCTAAAAAGAGCCTAATGATCCATTACCTAAGAGACATAATGGCCTCACTTTGTTTTTAGTTTTACTAAATGTGTGTTGCTTATAATTTACTTCTGCTATTATGAAATCATAATAACACCTTGATCTAAAAAAAAATCTGTTTCTAAATCCAAAAGGAGGGGCTGGAGAGATGGCTTAGAGATTAAGAGCACTGGCTGCTCTTGCAGAGGACCCAGGTTCTGTTCTCAGCACCCACATGGCAACTAACCACCAACTGTAACTCCAGTTCCAGAGGAATTAGATACCCTCTTCTGATCTCTGTGTGCACTGAATGACATGGGCGCACTTACATACACACAGACAATAAACTCATACAAATAAAATGCCCCGGCCGGTGGGGCAGCAACGGGGGCACGAATCTCAGGTACCTGGAAAAGAATAGGGGCTGGGGGTACGAGAAGAAAAGCCAGCAAGTCTGAATATTCTGATCAAGCCAAGCCATCTTTATTAAGCAGCAGCAATCTTTTTATACAGAGGAATTTTGAGACACTGAACCGCAGTGGAAGTTTTACAGAGGAAGTTGGGGAGAGGAGTCATAGTCACAAGTTGTTTTTCCTCAACCTTATCTCTTACAACATATCTTTTTTTAACAGCTTTACATGGCACAACTGTTTTACTCCAGACTAATAGCATGTTTCCTGTGGTCAATGTCCAAAACTCAACCTCTTTGGGAACTATTTCTTCTTAGCTTACTCAAGCTGTCTCCACAGGATATTCTGCAAGTTGCAAAGTTATTTTAAGCTATTGTTTGGTCCCCGGCAATAAAACAACAACAACAAAAAATACAATGTTTTTTTAATCCAAAAGGAAAAGCTATTAAAACAATCCAACCTTAAATCTCCCCATTTCCTGATGGGGATTTCTGGTTGGCTCTATCTCTAACATCTAATGTATGGAGGATAGATTACCATTGTACAAGAAATAGTTTTCAAATAGGATGAAAAAAATCCAAAAGGCTGTTCCATACTATTTTCCTATTAATGCAACTGAAACCTTATCACCTCTTACCATAAAATTTAGTGCCTGACAAGTTTTACATTATAGGAATTTAGAAAATTAGTGAAAAATATATAATTAAGATAAAATTTTCATGCAGACTTTAAAAATAAAAACTGAATAAGGAAAATTGAATACTTGGGTACAATGGTTTAAATAGGCAGTTCATGTGCTCATGAGAGAGACTGTAATGCTTGTGTAGGAGGATATTCCCGGGCTCAAGTAATATCCTTCCCTCTTGAATGGGAGGCACCCCATGGAGGAATTACATGCCAGCCCCGTGACAGGGTGAGGATACATGGGAAAGTAAGACTTGCCAGAATCTGTTGCCCGTCCCTCCAGCTATACAGCCTGGTTCATCCAAACTTCTCTATCAGCAGGGAGAACAAATCACTCCTCATGTCTCGTGTCCCCCTTGTGGGATTATAAAGTCCAAATCTGTGTTCTGAATGTTCCCAGCAATGAAGGGGCAAAAGCAATTACTCTACACCGTGTCTCCCTAGCTAACATCTGATGTTACTGTGAACAGGGGAACCTTTACTCAAGTCTACCTTCCAGCTGGTATGGGACTTGTCTGCTAATTCAGCTGGCTCTACTCTTTACCCTGGCCTTCAAGTTTTCTCTTAGTGAAGTTAGTCCCAGGGTTAAAAGGTAATTTCCTGGGTCCTCTAATGTCCAGGTTAACTCTCTAGGTGCTCCCAGTGGAATTCCAAATGAATTTAAGACTAGAAGCCAAATAGCTATAGGTTTCAAATAGACAATATTCTGGTAGTCAGTAATAAGCAAGAATATAAGTTCATTAGCAAAAGTTTATTAGTTATACCAAGAATGCCTTTAAGAAGCAGCTAGCTAGCAGAAGGACTATTAATCCTGCCGTGCAGCTTTTTCATATGAGCCTAAGTCTGCAACCATGTAGCAAGCAGCAGCTCTGACCTACAAGACGACCTTAGTGTCTGCAGTTGGGCAAGGAAATCAATAGAGGTCTAAAGTGGATGGCTAGGCCAGCAGTCATAAGTGGTCAGCAGGATCTGCTGGGGGGAGGTTCACAACACTCATTCATGACCCTCTGCTACTCTCCCCCTGTGATTGCAACCCCCAATGGTATGTATGAGGTAAATAGTGGAATGAGGTGACTTTTTGGCAAGTAGGAGCCTGCAAGTTGCCCATACTCCTGTAAGTAATCTTAATAAACCCATTAATTTGTAAAACTGGACAAAATTTTTCTTTGGTCTGTTAGGTCCTTCTTTCTTTGGGGCAAATAAATATTTGGAGTCACACAGCTACATACCACAGAAGGTTCTGGAGAGGGGGGCAACTCCAGGACAAATTCAGTGACCGAGTCAGCAAATCCTTCTTACTGTGGGTGAGAGCAATTGCTACTGTTTCATAGACACTGCAAATCTGCATAAAGTTGCAACAAATTTAGGGGAAAACTTCGTTGGATGATCTTAGCCAACCTCTGATAATGCCATATCTCCTTGCACAACTACTGTTGGGATTTACCCAACAAAGTGAGTTTACCCTACTTAAGCTACTTTTTACTTCGATACAGAGGAAAGAACAGTCTATCCCAGTTCACGTCCTTCCTTGACCAGGTGACCCTCATCCTTAAATCTAGCAGTCCCTGTACCCTTTTTCCTTAGAGTGGAAAATGTAAACTTTAGGTTGATAACTAGGTAATATAAACAACATGTCACCTAAGACATACATATGCCTCTCTGGTTGCCATTTAAGTTTGTGTGCAAAAGTAGATACAATCCATGACCTCGAAGATCCAACCGTCTACACAGCAAATGTGAAGACATCATGGACTCCAGAAGGCTAATCTGGAGGAGCAAAGCTGGCGCTGCCGGCATCCCAGGGCCTTGGTGGTGAGTCCTGGGGATATTGCAGCCAGATCTAACTTGAGACAGAGCCCTGGGGTCAAGAGGAAGCGAACTGGCCCCCTGGCCGGGAGTCACCTAACCGAAACCCTAATCGTAAACCCTAACCCTAAGGCTAACCCTATCCCTAAATCCTAACCCTAACCCTAATCATAAACCCTAACCCTAACGCTAACTCTAAACCCTAAACCAAATGCTAACCCTATCCCTAACCCTAACCCCTAAACCTAACGGTAACCCAAATCCTAATGCTAACCCTAACCCTAACCCTGCCCTGCCCGGCCCCACGCGCTCCGAACGTTGCCTCCAGCAGTCGGGCACCCGGGCGGCAGCCAACGGTCCCGGGTCCAGACCGTTGGGTGCCGGCAGCCGGGGAGCAGTTCCTCCGGGTGCACCAACATGATGTCCTCCAAGGTGGCGCCCGACGCCGAGGCGCAGCGGGAGGCGCCCTCCGAAGGCCGGCCGGAGGCGGGGCTGTCCGGGGAGCCCGGGCCGAGCTGGGCCCCGGGGCCGCCCGCCGAGCGCCTCCCGCCGCTGGGCCAGGAGGCGCCGCCGCCGCGCCGCTGCCACACCGACTGTCTGGAGGCGCCGCTGTCCCGCGCCTTCCAGCGCCTGGGCGGCACGGTGGGCTCGCACCCCTGGCTGTTTCTGCTCGGGCCCGCGCTGCTGACGGCCGCGCTGGGCACCGGGCTCATCTACCTGCCGAAGGAGAAGGAAAACCTGGAGGAGCAGTACACGCCTATCGGCAGCCCCGCCAAGGCCGAGAGGCGCTTCGTCAAGGGCCACTTCAGCACCAACGACAGGAACCGCTTCTCGGCGACGCGCACCAGCTCGGAGGCCAATTTCGCGTCCATCCTGGTGGTGGCGCTCGAAGACTCGCTGCTGGAGGACCAGATGTTCGCGGAGGTGAGCCGGCTGGATGAAGCAGTGCAGGCGCTAAAGGTGGTGCAGGAGAACGGCACGCAGATCCCCTACCTGGAGGTGTGCGCCATGTACCACAGGCATTGCGTGCCGCCCAACCCGCTGTTGTACTCGTGGCAGCACACCGGGCTACAGGACCTGAAGAACCTCACCTTCCCCATCCACGACATGTTGGGCCACCTGATCCTCCTGACCGGCTTCTTTGGGGGCAACGTCTTGGGCGAGAATATCGGGGTGAACCAGCACCTGGTGGAGTCCCGGGCCATGCGGCTGCTGTACTACTTGAAGACCGAGGACCCCGAGGACAGCGAGCGCAGCAAGGCCTGGCTCACTCACTTCCTGGATCATTTTGAGGAAATGAAGCACAATCTGTCTCTGAATAAGATCGAGGTAGGTATCCGGAGGGTGGGCTTTGCGGGGAGGCTGGAAAAGGAGGATGGGGCCTTTGAGTCAGTGCTCCAGGGAACTTGGAGCTTCACCCAACCGTTTGGATGCCCAGAGTCTAGTCTACAGCGCAGGGCAGATCCCTCATCAACCAAGTTCTGCTAGGGCAGAAATTGTCGCCCTTAGCATGGGGTTTGGGTTTCTAGTTAAGTCACTTGGATATTATTCTTTCTTTTAGTGAGTCCCCTCTGGCACCTAGGAGGTTCTAAAATATGCTTATGTTTGGTGGGATTAAGAACCCAAACTGTGAACTTCGGTCGCGCTTTATTTAATAAGAAGGTAGATGGCCCTACACTTTTTCTGGTTCGGTTTCAGCTAAGGCACATAGCTTTCCCTCAGACTCATGTTCAGTAATTTCAGGGCCAGCAACACTACATGTGAAAACCCTGGGAAAGCAGAAGGCCTAGCCAAGTCTTTCCCGGAGTGGTGCAATTAAATACTAAAAGATACCTGCCTAAGAAGATGTCTAAAAAGAAGTCATGATTTCCACAGTCGTTAGTGAGGACAGGGTTTCAGAGCTGTGTGTAAAACTCAGCTCCTGTTTGTTTAAGTTTAAACGTTGGCGTTTGCCCCCAATCTTTGGCAAAGGGTTGAGAAATGACTAAAGTTTGCGTTTTGAAGAAAAATGGAAAGCACGATGCAGATTTTGTGGGAAGAAGCAAATCTTTCAGGTTTTTACCACGAGTCTATCCAGATGCTCCGGAGTCCCAGCAGTGCCGGCAGCTCTTGTTGGACTATGGAGCCGCCTTGACTTCCTGACCATGTTTTTGCTGCAGGTGGTCTACTTTACATCCCTCTCCAGACAGCTGGAATTTGAGGCCACCTCCAAGACGGTGATCCCTCTGTTCCACTTGGCCTACCTTCTAATCATACTGTTCGCAGTTGTATCATGCTTCAGGTAAAACTCTTTCACTGTCTTTATTTCTTACATTGTAAAAACTTTATTGTGGGACTGGAGTGATGACTCTGAGGTCAAAAGCATTTGCTGCTCCTGCAGAGGACCTGGGCTCCATTCCCAGCACCCAAAAGGCAGGTAGACATTACCTGTGACTTCAATTCTAGGGGATTTGATACCCTCTTCAGGCACTGCACACATGTGGTGCATGTATGGAAGCAAAATACTCATATCCATAAAAAAATTAAAGCCTTATTGTGATAAAGCATTTGTAATACACAATATGCCATCTTAACCATTTGAAGTGTACAATGGTTCCACCCTGCTGTGGAGCCATCACAACTATTGGTTCCCCAGTTTTCCCACCAGTTCTGACAGTTCTCTGTGGCAGAAACTCCCCAGACCCTTCTTCCCAAGTCCCAAACTTCAGTCTGTTTCTGCCTCTGAATTTGTCTCGTGGAGTGTCTTTCTTTCAGTTCTTTTTAAGTTACTTGGTCTAAGGCATTTTGTCATCAGAAGCAGAGCAGGGTGAGATGCTCTGTTGGTTTTCTCTCTTCTATTTTACCAGGTTTTAAGTCTTAATGAGTTTTTCCCTTCTAGTGAACATGTCTATGGTCAGACATTTGTCACATCACTTCCTCCCACAAGTTACAATGTTGTAGTTGTTTTCTGTTGCTGTGGCAAAATACTATGGCCAAAAGCAACGTGAGGAAGAATGTGTTTATTTTGGTTTGTGGTTCCAGAGAGGTAGAGTCCATCATGATGGGAAGGTGCATGGCAGCATGAGCAGGTCACGGTTCATCCACACAGGAAACAGAGAACAGGAAATGGGGCAAGGCTCTAAACTCTAATAGCTCACCCCCCAGTGATGTGCTTCCTCCAGCAAGGCTCCTCCTCCTAATGGTTCCATAACATCCTCCAAACAATGTCGGCAACTGAGGACCAAGTGTGCAAACATGAGTCTATGGGGCACATTTCAGTTCATCCACACTTCCACCTTCCTCCCCTGGTCCCCATGGCTCATGGCAATTTCATGATGAAAAATTGATTTAGTACAACTTTAAAAGTGCTTTCAGTTTTTATTTTTCGAGACAGAGTCTTCCTGTAGCTCCATCTGGGTGGCAATTGAATTCACTATCTAGACTAGGCAGGCCTGGAACTCACAGAGATCTTCCTGCTTCTGCCTCCTGGGACTAAAGGCATGAGTCACAAACCCCAGTCTAAGACTTCGTAGTTTTAACAGTCTCAACACTATTCAAAAATCAGCTTCTTCTGAGACTCAAGACAATCTCTTAACTGTGATACTCCCCTCCCCCCATAAAATCATAAAATCATTACATACTTCCAACATAAAATGGCAGAGATTATATATTACCATTCCAAGCCATGAAGGAAAGACTAGAAGAAAGTGGGTCAAACCCAGCAGTGTGAAAGTCTGCTGCTCTGTGTCCAGGACCTGGGGTTTCGGTCATAAAGGGCGCAGGTGGCTCTGCTCCTCTGTCTTCACTGCTGCAGCATCTCTCTTGGGCTGAATCCATGCTCTTTATACACCTCTCCTTGGCAGATGTCTCATGGCTCTGTCATTTCCAGCATCTCTTGAAGCTTCCTGATGCTCTTTTCCTCTCCAAGCTGCACTTTTTTTCATTTCTCCCCCTCCCCGACTTCCCCACTGTGCTTTTACACTGTAGATCTGCACACGAGTAATCAGCAATAACCATTCACAGACTGACTTGAAATTTCCTCCACTGAAGACCTTAGTCCATTGCTTTTTCATTCATCTTCATATTAATTCTCAGGACATGGCTGAAATAACATGTAAATGGCCTCTAGCCCGCTTGTTTCTCTTTGAAACCTTGTGAGCCAGGCCTCCACTTTCCACACAACTCTCAGCACTGCAGTCCTCCAGGTAATACTCGAGTGGCCCATGAAAATTCTGCTACAGCACTGAGTTGCTTTTCTAGTCCAAAGTTCCAAAAATCTTTCACATTCCTCAAACAAAGAAAACATGATCTGGTTCTTTATAGCAACAGCTGTACTTTCCTGGTTCCAGTTTATGTTCTAGTGTTGCTGTGGTAAGATACCAGGACCAAAAGCCAGTCAAGAGTTTACTTTGACTTGCACTTCTAGAGGGGTAGAATCCATCATGGTGGGGAAGATGGAAGAATCAGGAAGCTGGCTGATCATATTTTATCCACACACAGGAAGGAGAGAGAGAGAGAAAAAGAGAGAGAGACAGAGAGACAGAGAACAGAAAGTGGTACGATGTTAGAAATCCTCAAAGCCAGCTCCCACAGGCATACTTCCTCTAGCAGTTTCATGTCCTAACGGTTCCATCACCTCCCTAAACAGCACCACCAATGGGGACTAAGTGTTAAAATTCCAGACCTGTCGGGGTATTTTCCATGTAAGCCACCATGGACATGGTGTGTTCGCTCTGGCCCCTCTATTCTTTCTATGCCTCTGGGATTTCTCTCTGACTGAATGACAGCATGTTGTTTAGTTTTTGAACATTTGTTAATTTTGCCGTTTTTCTCCTATTGATTTAAAATAATTTGTGATGATGAAGGAATTAGTTTTGCCATTTTAAATCTGTTGTAGATCAAACATAGTTTTGTTCATTTCCCCAGTTATGCTTTGCTTTTTATTGTTTGCTTTTGTTTTTGAGATAGGGTCTCATAGTAGAGTTCGGCTTGAACTCCCTGAACCTTGATGCTGCGAGTTCTAGGGTTACAGGAATGCACCTCAATACCCAGACCATCATGCTTTTTAAGATTTTTTTTTTAGGGAGCTATTTGGATTTCTTTCTCTTTTTGTGCTGAGTTGTATTTTAGAGGTTTTCTTTGTGATTGCTGTGGGAATTCCATGTAATGTCACTTAGCAGTAGGAGGCCAGCCTGTGTGCTCAGACTGCTGTGCAGACACTACACTCGGAAATTGTGTGAGTGGTTGTGAAGGTCAAGGACATCACTACACCACTTCAGACTTTATAAACACAGTCACTAAATTTATGAAGAAAACCTTCAACAATAAATTAACTTTAGCTTCTTTCATAAATTGTGGAGTTTGAAAAAAAACTTTTTTTCTCCTTTGTTATCCAAAACCATAAAACACATTGTACAAGCATACAAAAAATTCTCCTTTTAAAATATCTTTATTGGGGCTGGAGAGATGACTCAGCAGTTAAGAGCACTGGCTGCTCTTGCAGAGGACCAGGATTCGGTTCCCAACACCCACATGGTGTCTAACAGCCATCCATAACTCGAGTTCCGGGGATCTGATGCCTTCTTCTGACCTCCACAGGCATTGCACGACATGAGCACACATGCAGGCAATGCACTCATACACACACACACAAATTAAATAAAATATTTTAAAATATATTTATGGTACAAGCCTTTTCCTTTTCCTTTTTAATTAAAAAAAACAAGACCCACATGCTCACACTGGCTAGGTCTACCCAGGCTTGGGTTCCTCAATGTCACTGCCGTCCACTCATGCCCTACCCAACTAGAAAGTACTAAAGATGCTGTGTTAACAGTGCTTTCTTTTGAGGAACCCGGCCGGTGTCTTCTGGAGGTTTCCCCTTCTCAGCTGCATGCCCATGCGGTACTTGGTTTGTTTCTTTTTCTCCTCATTGATTTGGTTGCAAGTAGATAATCTGCCATGAATGTTCCTCTCTGTTGAAGAAAACCTTTTAGTTTTAGGTTTCATATTTTCTAATTTTTAAGGAGTGTATTGAGATCTGAAAAGCTGTTATGAAGCCCTTCGCTATGACTTTTCTTGAAGATTCTGCAGCATTTCCCCCTTTCCCGATGTGCATTCACTAGGTGGCAGGATTTCCAAGCCTGTTTGAGTCTTCTGGAACCAGTGTTGATTATGTGGCTCCATGTTGACCAAGACAACACGATCAACCAGAACATACTATGTGGTTATTGTATGACAGACTTTTCCTGGGAAGTCACAACTCACATCTATTACCCCTGAACAGGAACCCACAACCGACCACAGCAATGACTACACCAAAGTCCACCTTGGTGAGCCACTTCACCAAGAAATTGGAGTTACTTACAGGAGTGTGGGCTAGTGGGTATTTACAAGAACAGGGATGACTCAGATATGCATCACTGAAAAACCCACCCCAACACGGGTGACCACTCAGGACACCTGCAACTCTGGAGCTGCCTACAAAGCTTCCAGACACTGCTCTGGACAGTGTCTGCTTTCTGCAGCTTGGCTCGTCTCCTCCCCCCAGCAGTTGATTACTTTTATAAAGCTGAGGTGGGACCTATGCAAATGTTGTACTTTCTGCTTTCCCAGTCAGACGGTTTCATTTGCCTCCAGAATTTCACAAGCTTCCCTCTCCTTCCTGGGGATAGTTTCAATGACGAGGAAACTGCCACAGTGACACGTGACTGTATATCGAACAGGTACAACTGTACACAGATTTAGCTTTTATAGATCTCCGTGCGCTCCTTACTCTCCACTGTTGTCTTGTGCTACATATTCAAGTACTGCATGCCCTTTGACATGGTTGCAATTATTTTCATGCATTTCTCTTTTAAATTTTATAGGAAAATATGCAGTTTCAATACAATAGTAGTTTTTACTAGCTTAGCCATTAATTTACTTTTCCTGAGGTTTCTTGTTTCTTCATACTCTTTACAGTTACTGTTTCTTGAGACTGTCTGAATTCTTTAGAATGTCTTCAGTTCCCTGAGATGTGCTCCCATCTTTGCTTTGAAGTCCTTTTCATGTTTGGGCCATACATCTTTGTTGTAGGCCTCTGAAGGCTGTACATAGATCTTGCAATGTATTACAGCTTTTTTGGCTGAATTTGAGTGGGAAGTGGGGGTAATTCCTGTATTAACCTC
Organism: Eospalax fontanierii; assembly: GCA_035773235.1. NCBI lineage: Eukaryota > Metazoa > Chordata > Mammalia > Rodentia > Spalacidae > Eospalax > Eospalax fontanierii. The sequence goes on from CM069531.1 coordinate 96,568,240, forward strand.
CGGTCACATCAAACTATATGCACACATGTGGATATGGGTAACTGACTCCAGATCCAAGAAAACAGTCCCACAATGGGAACATGAATGTCACCACTTTAATGCTGCCTCCACTTTGAGACTGCTGCCACATTTTTTAAGACTATATCCAGATGGACCACCTGACATTTTCTGCTCTGGCCTCTTAAGATTTCCTGGGCACCAGAGAGAGGGTGAGGAGGTCAGGTGAGATTGCCACAGCACCTCTTTTTCTTGAAGCACCTGTTTGATTGTGTTCCTGCTTTCTGGCTCTGACTTTTGATTGTTTTCCAGACTCCATAAAAATTGTTTCCAATAGTCTTTGCTCGGTTTTGATGTTTCTGTGTGGTAATGGGCACATCTTTGCTACTCTTCTAAAATCTAATGTTAAATGCTTGGATTTTAAACCTGAATGCTGTTGAATCTTTACCTATTAGCAATTGTGTATGATCAATTGGAAAATAAGCAGCACTTACTCTTATTCAGTTTGTGTTTTATATGCATATACATATATATTGTGTTCATTATGACAAAGTGATCATTAGAAAGGCAAATAAGTTGATATAACCAAGAACCAATCCCTGTTTTTACTACCAGTCTGAAGTAGTACAAAATGAAAGTTAAACCTCATCTTACTGACTCGCGTGTCTCTATTGTTCTGACATGGCCTCTATCTTGATACCACTCAAATATTGTTAGGTAAGCATTAGGGATGGTTGGAGTTTGTGTGATCAATAAAGAAATAAAAGTATGAAAAGGACCATCAGGCAAGAGACTTTTCAGAAGGAACCCCACAGAAACCCTAATGCACATCTTTTCAAACCAGATGTCATAAATCAAAATTTCTCAGGGTTAAATATGAAAATCTATATTTTTCAAAATTTATTTTATTCTTAAGGGTGAGTAGAGTTTGGAACTAAGGTTGCAATTTAACTGTCTAGACTAAAGGATGGGAGAGAGAGGCAAAATGACCTGACCAGAGTGAGGACCTCTTGAGTCAGCAAACTACATCATAACTTGTTTATTCTGGACAGGAATATCATATACCTTAGAAAACAAAGAAACAACAAAAACCAGAAAAATTCAGACTTGTTGAACTGAGTTGAGTGAGGTTCATTTAAAATCAGTTTGAAATCTATAATATACTAATAATCGGTTTTGGCAGTGCTTCTTGGTTTGGAAGATAAAACTTAGTTTTACTTATCTTAAAATGACAAAGAGGAGGAAATATCTTGATTCCTGTCTGTCTTCGAAGTGGCTTCTGTTTATGTCATCAGTACCTGGGGCACGCAGGACTCATGAGATTCAGGTGTGAGGCAGCTTCAGTTTTTGTTTCCTTTTAAGTTTTGTAGCTAGAGCAGGTTCCTGTGCTGCCCTGGGAGCACCTGGGCTGCCTTTTGTGGCCATGTTTTTTGTAAAGCAAGGCTCTCTAGCCAGAATTTAGATTTGTGTTCCTGGAACAGCTCGTGTGGTAACGTGATTTGAATCTTAGGCAGGTATCACTCCTAGCTGGAGTGTGGCACACAGCCTTCAGTGGAGAGAAGAGGCTTGCTAGCCCTTCCCTAGCACTTATCTCTATTTTGCTGAGTGGTTTGGGGGTTAGGGAGGCTCAAAGAGAAGAGGAAAGGGCATAGGAAAATGTGAAGACAGAGATACTTCCACAATGGTCACCGTAATTTTCTCTGAGCCTGAGTATGAAACTGACTCTTCTGTGAATGTTTTTGTGAATGTCTGGACTCTCATTTCCCAGACTCCTGTACCACGGAGGGTCTTTTACATCTTGGTGGAGCATCCTAGATAGCCCCTAAGAATCCCTTCATACGCAGATCCTCCAAAGCTGTACCTTATGCATGTGCATTTACCTCACACACGTCCCTTATTTGAACACATTCTATGATTCTATATTGCACTGAAGTTGATGCAGTAATAAGACTCCTTCCAAAGTTTATGTTGCAAATTGAACTTCACTACAGTTCCCACAGTGATTGCAAGTTGTGGTATACTGAAATTCCAGAGTATTTCAACACTGTTCAGCTTTCTGAAAATGACAACACCACATCAGAAGTCAAATTGATTAGTTATAAAAGTCTGGAAACACTTCAGCAAACTTGTCTTTACTCATGACAGAACATTTTCAAGTAAGATGTGACTCTTTGAGCATAAACATCATTTTCTAAGTATGCTAATTCCTTACTTAGCTTTTTCTTGCTATATGAACAGGAGACTCAGAAAATTGGTTAGTGTGTTGCCAGAAATGTCCAGATCTGCCTGTGCCTGGGAATTGCCTGAGGACAATTTTTTTGGAGACAGGTCCCTTTAGCCTCTGCTGACCTGGAACTCATTATGTAGATCAGGCTGGACTCACTCTCACAGAGATCCACCTGTCCAGTGGGAACAACTTTTGACGCAAAGATTTCACAGCTTCACTGGAAAACTCCTGAGTCAGAGTCTGTGGTTCGGGTCCAGGAGATGCAAAGTTCTGAGGTAGTCTTTGGTGATTCTGATGAACTCTTAAGCCCAACTCATGCTTTGAACTGGGGGATATATGCAGGTGGTCCTTGGATTCCTGTAGTATCTCGCATTCATGTGCTTCCTGTGCTATCTATTGACATTTAGAGAATGTCAGGGTAGCAACCAGTCAAAATCACTGTGACCCACAATAGGCCCGTTCCATATCCCTTGAACATTTGATGCTAGAAAGAGATCCAGAAGCTCAAAAAGAAATGGGAATAAGCATGCATGTTGAGTTTTCTTCTTGGTTAATCTACCTGATTTGATCATCCTTTTTATCTTCTTAGATTCCTATAAGACACAGTGTAGATGGTATGCATCCCAAGAAATTTTACCAAGAAATTGGATGCGATCTTTAAAAATATAAATTATTATTTTATTTTATGTGTATGAATATATTGCCTGCATGGTGTGTAAGTGCACCTGTGTCGTGCAGTGCCTACAGAGGTCAGAAGAGGGCATCAGATTCACCCTAGAACTAGAGTTAAAGATGGTTGTTAGTCGCCATGTGGGTGGGAATCAAACCTGGATCCTCTGCAAGAGCAGCTCTTAACTGCGGAGAATCTCTCCAGCCCTGTGTTCCTTCTGTTTTAGAATTAGTCACTGGCTTGAGTTCCTTGTTGTTGCCCAAACTTGGCTTCTCTTTTCTACAATGTGTTGGAAAGGCAGCATCCGTCACCTGCTCTAAAGCAGTTTTCAGCAAGCAAAGTCTAAAACCAGAGGATATTGCCAAGACTTTGAAATACTCTGTAGTTGGTGGCACAGCAAAGCACAGAATCACACTTTAAATATGTGTCTATGTCTTCTTGTCTGTTGGTCTGACCAAGAACTAGGCACAGGTTGGTCATTCAGAAGGTGTTTTAATTCAAGTTAGTAACTTTGCACAAAGCCCACATCACTAAGTAGAGAAGAATCCTGAAAGTGATTTAGAGCAGGACTTGCATGCTTGTAGTCGCAGTGCCCAGTGATTACTTTGAAACACCAACCCGCTTAGTGCTGTGCTTGTTTTGCACTGTTGTCAGGGTTACTCCATGCCAGGTGCAGCATGCCTTTGGCTAGGATTCAGAGCTCAGTTGAGTGTGTCCTTCAGAGGTCTGCATATTGGAAGCTTGGGCCTCAGGATGGTGGTGTTGGGAGGTAGTGACAGCTTTAAGAAGGTCACTGAAAGTGCTGCCTTCAAGGGGCAGTAATAGAGTTCTCTTGAGACCCATGACAAGGGGTCCTGGATCCTGGATCCACCTGCCTTCCTAGCCTGTCTGTGTGCTCCCTCTCTCACACGTGCATTCCCATCACAATGGTACCCACCACATATGACACAGCGAGGGGGCCCTTGCCAAGATCCTGGATCATGCTATGGACCTCTAGAACTGTGAGTTAAGAAAACCTTTTCCTTTTCTTGAAGTGCCCAGCCTCAGGTATTTTGCTATAAGCAACAGAAGATGCGCCAAAGCATTCTCTATCACTATTCATATCTTTTTGAAGTCAGAGTAGAGTTCACTGCTTGCAGTGATTTTAGTAACTATTCTGAAATGCTCGTCGTTGGAATGGTGCTCAGATAGTTGCCCAAGAATTGTGCAGGAAGCTTTATAGATTCCCAATTGTCCCTTTTATCTTTTGTCAGGTAGTATGGGATGCTGCCTGTGAGTTTAAGGTCTCCAGCAGACAAATGTGATAATTATCAGCCCAAATCTTTCTGCCTAATGTCTGTCAGTTTCAATAGGGAAGCTATTGTACAAAGTCTGATTTTCCCCTTTAAAATTACAGGTTGAACTGTATAAGAAACAAAATGTGTGTTGCAGTCTTTGGAGTGTTTTCTGTGGCCATGTCGGTGGTGAGTGGCTTTGGCCTGATGCTGCACATTGGGGTGCCGTTTGTGATCATAGTTGCAAATTCACCATTTCTTATCCTTGGTGAGTAAAGCAGAATATGAGGCTTCATACTGTGTCTGTGGCATGTGTAGGGTATAAGGGAATGAATTCTAGAAAACAAAAAAGTCACTGAAAATACAAGAAGAAAAATCTTGTATTAAATTAAGCTAAAAATGTTTTCTTCCTAGATTAATTAGTACCAGCAAGACTGACAGTATGGGATGTTGTGTGTAAATGAGCACCCCATATTTTACTGCAGGAAAAATGTAAATTGGTGTGCATGTTCTCCCCACCCCCAGTTTGTAACAAATCAAAAGAATTAAAAAGAATGGAGAGCCATTGACCAGCAATTTCCCATCTAAGAATTTGATCTGATAATTGTACAATAATTGATCAGAAGTAAGACAAGTAGGTTTATTTGGGGTATTTTAGAATAAGAAAATGTTGAAAAGAACCTCATCCCATATCAATATGGTATTTATCAAATCAAACATTAAAATATTTGAATCATATTCAGTCTTTTTAAAGATAGAAATATGATATTAAATGAAAATTCCTGATTGTAAAAGCAAGATACTTGCGGTAGATAATTATGTGGGTATATTTACGTAGAACAAATTTTCGATGGATGGTGTTGTAAAACATCCAAGGTTACCGTTGGAGGAAAGATTATAGCTACTTTTTTTTTGTATTTTCTGCTACTTTCAAATTTTATTTAAGTAGGCACAAGGAAATAAAGATGTCTATATCTCTATATATTAGAAAGTAAACAACTTGAAGAAAATCAGCTTGGGTTTCCCGGAAGAGACAGTAAATGGGTTTGCATTGTGTGTCAGTTTAGCTGGGCTCTTTGGGATAGACCCTGTTATACACACTTTGAGCCGTGGTGTCCCCACGGTCATGAAAAGTTGTAATTAAAGAGGATGTAGCTCAATTACTGTGAGCCTCTTGTGTAGAGTCTGTATATACAGGAATGTGTATGCAAATGTGTTGTGATTCCAGCAACGTCAGTACTCTGAGGACAGTTTCTGAACAAGGTTCCACAGTAATAAAATGAGTTTTTAAACACCTGAGAGATGCCAGTGCATTCCAGCTTGGCCCCAGTGCTGGTTGTTTCTTTTGAACAGCTGAGAACAACTGGTGGCCACGGGGTGCCCCATGCTGTCCATGACAGGCCTCTCTAGATTTGCATGTTTTGGATCTCAGTCGTGTCTATAAATATCTGAACTACAGACCAGCCTGTGATTCCCAGTTTCCTGCCAACCTTAACTTGTAATTTGTGAAGACGAAACTAAAGTTGATATCAGTATCTCAGTTCCAAGACTTAATGTTCTGTAAAGAGAGAAGCTAAAACACACAAGAATGCAGTCGGAGTGGAGAGTACACTCCAGAGGGGGAGAGAGAATGGATTGCAGCAGGCTCAGTCTGTTCTCCTCAGTCCCCTTTCTTTGCTGTCTCTTCTGTCCTTCAGCATTGGCAATGTCCTCCTGTTTCAAACTCTTAAATGTCCTCCTGTTTCAAACCAGTCATGAAAGTGTCATTGTGGAAAGGAGCTAAATACCTAGTAGATGCTAGTATGTGAGTCTTAAGGTTCACTCTTGCACTTGTTTCTGATCTCAGGAACAGTGAGGTGATGCCCCCTACAGTATGTGAGGTGTTAGAGACCAGGAGGAAAACCAGATTTGGGCAGGTGTCTGTGAACAGTGTGATGCAATTCAAATAGTACCATTTAGACAGCCTTACGTCATCTGTAAGCACAGTTGCCAACTTGTATTTTCAGCAGCAGAATGCATGATGGATGTGTGTGTGTACGTGTGTGTGTGTGTGTGTGTATGAGTATGAAACTGCTGTGGGATCAAAGCTATATTACTAATGCTGCTTTAGCTGTCACCTGCCAGCCGGGTGTCCTCGTTTTCTCGTGGAGACATCCTGGGTGAACACTGGAGAGTCCTCCTTGCTGTGCACAAATAGAATAAGAGTCTTCCAGCAGAGGGAGGTGTGACAGATTCTGTTGCGAATTTAGAGAATGTAGCAAAAGGAAGACCGTACTAAGCAAAGATAGCAGAACACGTGAGACCTTGAGAGAGAAACTACTGCATTGATGTAGCTGTTGATGTCTATTAGTAGATACAAAAATATGTTCTTCTGTTCCAGGTGTTGGCGTTGATGACATGTTTATCATGATTTCTGCCTGGCAGAAGACCAGCCTCAAGGATAATTTAAGAGAACGGCTCTCCAACTCATATTCCAAGGTCGCTGTCTCCATTACCATCACCACCACCACCAATGTCCTAGCCTTCTACACAGGCATCACCAGCTCCTTCAGGTCTGTGCAATACTTCTGCATCTACACAGGAACAACCCTGATTTTTTGTTACCTTTATAGTATCACCTGTTTTGGAGCAATTATGGCCCTGGATGGTAAAAGAGAAGTTTCCTGCCTCCGCTGGCTAGAACAGCCAGACCAAAAGTTTTCCTCACTTAAAGCCTGCTGTTTCCCGTTGGGTTCTTCTCCAGATGAATGTGGAGAAGATAAACATCCCATGAATTTGTTCTTTAGAGACTATTTCGGTCCTTTTCTCACAACTACCAAAGCCAAGTTTTTTGTAGTGCTGATATATATTCTTTACATCATAAGCAGTATATATGGGTGTTTCCAAGTGCAGGAGGGATTAGACCTTCGTAATCTAGCAAGTGACGATTCCTATATCACACCATATTTTAATGTGGAGGAAGATTACTTCTCAGATTATGGCCCAAGGGTTATGGTTATTGTCACTGAAAGCGTTAACTACTGGGATGATGATGTAAGACAGAAACTGGACAAATGTATGACAAGATTTGAAGAAAACGAGTATGTAGACAAAAATCTCACAGAGTTTTGGTTGGAAGCATATATTCAGTATATGGAGAAGAGTGGAAATGATCTGGATAACAAGAATAGTTTTATGAATAATATTCCCATCTTTTTAAAAATTTATCCCATTTTCACATATGATATTAACATCTCATCATCAGATGAAATCACTTCCTCCCGGGGTTTCATCCAGACTATAGGGGTTTCCTCCTCCAGCAATAAGAAGAGAATGCTGCTGCAGTTACGGAGCATAGCTGAGAACTGCGAGATCCCCCTGATGGTGTACAACCCGGCGTTCATCTATTTTGATCAGTATGCCGCAATCATAGAGAACACGGTGCGGAACGTCATGGTCGCATCAACGGCTATGTTCTTCGTCTCCTTGCTGCTAATCCCTCATCCAGTGTGTTCCTTGTGGGTCACTTTTGCTATTGCTTCTGTGATTGTGGGGGTAACAGGTTTCATGGCATTCTGGAATGTCAATCTTGACTCCATATCCATGATTAATCTCGTCATTTGCATAGGATTTTCTTTTGATTTTTCTGCACACATCTCCTATGCATTTGTCTCTAGTTCCGAGACTTCAGTAAACAGAAAGTCAATTGAGGCATTGTACATGTTAGGCTATCCCGTGTTGCAAAGTGCAATTTCAACAATAATAGGGGTGTGTGTTTTATCTGCAGCGAAAGCGTACATCTTCAGGACATTTTTTAAGATTATGTTTCTTGTTATGTTTTTTGGGGCTGCTCATGGCCTCATTTTCATTCCAGTATTCTTAACCTTCTTTTAAAAGTTTGTTTGAATACCCAGTAACAAATAACCCTAACCAGTTACAGAATTCCCAATGGCCCCAATCCAATCTGATTACAAAAATGTCCTATTAAGACTAGTCAATAGAAGAAACAAGAGAGATGAAAATACCAGGGGGGTTGCTGGGGAGGAAGAGCCAGGGGTAGGTGGAGAGGTAAGTGGGTACTGTGGGCTATGAGAAAAGTACATTATGTACATGTATGAAAATGTCACAATGAAAACCGTTAGTTTCTCCAATTGATAGATACTAATCAAATACAAAGTAGTAATGGATGATTGAAGAAGAAAGGGTTAAAACATCAATCCACATGTTTCCTACACTTGGAAATCCCGTATTGTTATTCAACATAATCTGAGAAAAGTTAGTCCTACATTAAAATATTGTTACTGAATTAAGAAAAAGGTTATCTTTTAAAATTTTTTATTTTTTATGTGTATGAATGTATTGCCTGCACGTATGTCAGTGCACTCATGTCATGCAGTGCCCATGAAGGTCAGAAGAAGGTGTCACATCCCCTGTAACTAGAACTACAGATAATTGTTAGCCACCATGTGGGTGCTGGGAATCGAACCTGGGTGCTCTGAAAGACCAGTCAGTGCTCTTAACTGAGAGAAGGGGTTTTTATTCTAGTTTCTGCAATCAATATACAGTATATAGTAAAGCAGCCCACTCATTTTTCCTTTTATTTCATCCTTAGAATTGTATTCCTAGAATTCCAATATTTCATATATGTCCGCACTGTATTTTTATTTATTTTTTTCCTTTACACAGAATGTCCCTTTAGCCCCACTAGCCTGGAACTCCCTATGGCTGGCCTCAGTCTCACAGAGGTTCACCTGCCTCTGCCTCCCTAGTGCTGAGATAAAAGGCATGTACTACCATGCCTGGCTATGTCCACAGTATAAATGGAGTATTGTCTTTACTGTACATCCTACACTTTTTTTGTTTTACGTAAAGCTTATTTACTCTTCCAGTTGGAGGCCTTCCTAAACATTCTGTGTTTATATATGTGTGTGTGTGTGTGTGTGTGTGTGTGTGTGTATGGTGTGTTAATGTTGGGATGGTTTCTTTTAATGCTCTCCACCTTGTTTTTTGAGATGGGGGGTCTCTAAACTTGGAGCTCTCTGTTCTGGCTAATGACTGGCAAATGAATGCCTGTGTCTGCCTCCAGCACTGGGGTTTCAGGCCTGTGTGCGCTGGGGATCTGAACTCAGCTCGTCATGCCTGCAGAAGTACTTAAGCCCCATCTAAAGATTACCCTAATGGTGTATGTTGGTGAAGAGAACTTTTTAAAGTTTATAAATTCTATTTATCATTTTTAAGGCTTAAGGCTATGGTGTTATTGGCTAAGGTTAGGCACTAGATTAGGTTAGGTTAGGGTTCAGGGTCAAGGTCAGGGATAGGGTCTGAGAATTAATGGGTTAGGGGTTAAGGGTAGAGTTGGTTAGGCTTTGGGTTGGGTTATGATGGGTTCAGGAGCTCAGTTCTTGGCATTTCTTTCTCCCGATCTCTAGTTTCAAAAGCTTAGAACTATTTTGGGTCATACTGGGTCAGCTCCTAGACTGTCTTTTTACTCAACTGCTTCCCTGTTTATAAGACACCTCCACTTCTGCCATCCCTTTTGACAATCCCCAAATGCAACCTGATAGGATGTGTAAATTGTAGAAAAGCCATAAGATCCATTAGAAGAGGCCATAAAAAGCCATAAAATTCCTTAAAGTGGTTACCAGGCAAGCCTTATCAATTGGTCACTCCCTGGACTAAGAGTGACTGACTGTGGAGCCAACCTGTCTCCTTTAGGGCCTTGACATATCTGCCTGCCCAGCCTGAGAAAATAATCTTAGCAGCTTTCATAGAAAAACCCAAGGCTCCTTCTCATCCTTTCAGAGGTTTCTTCTATGGGAAGTGTTTGCCCTGGCTGTATGCTTCTAGAAAAGTATACATTCCTTGCCTGTTGCAGGTCTGGCTCTGCCTCTTATTTCTTAACTCTAAACTCCATTCCTTTTCCCTCTCCAAAAACCTAACATAGCCTCTGTAATGGGAAGAGACGTTTTGTCTCGATTGAAGATGAGACTGTTTCTTCCTCGAGGGCAGCAGGGTTGTAGACAGCAGCATCAAGGTCTCTGTGTAGAAAGATGGAAGCAGGAAGGGGGAGGCTAAGATGGCCACATGCATTACTCATCTTAAAGACCTTACTTATTTACCACATCTGAACAAAGATCTCCTAAAGCCTGAAGTCAGAGACGGACTAATCTCCATAATCGAGGACTACAGAAACAAGGATTTTTAATTGACGGTATATTCTAACCCAAATAATATTCCAAACATTGGTGTTAGTAAAGGTCCGGCAAATGGAGATTCGTCCAAGATGTTCTGATTAATGATTAAGTGGTTCCCCTCCATCCAGTGCTTCCTAATTCTTATACTCTTCTTACCCAGATTACTCCTAATATGACCAATTATTCAGTGCTAGATCTTAGGGATGCTTTCTTTTTGTATTCTACTTCTATTCTACTGATTGCCAGCCTCTATCTGCTTTTAAGGATCCCACCTGAAGAATGGGATAAGTCCCTTGGACTCTCCTCCCCGAGAAGTTTCAAGGCAGTCCCCATTTATTTGGCTGAACTCTTTCCCCAGACTTGAGGGTATGGACTTATCTGGAGACTACCCTGATCCAATCTGTAGATGATCTTCTATGTGAGCCAATAGAGTAACTCATTTCCCAGGAAACAGAATCCCTTCTTCATTTCCTAGCTGGCAGAGGCTAGAAGGTATCTTGGGAAAAAGCCCAGCTGTGCAAAACCAAAGTTATCATCTTGGATCATATTTTGCCAGAAGGGATCAGAGTCTTAGGACTAGAACAGGTCTGGCCTATCTTGGTCTTCCTGCTCCCCAAACAGAGGAGGACATTTCTGAGAGTTACCTCCCACAATCCCTGTATGCTTGTATCAGGCCCTCAAGAAGGCCCAATCTCAGGGACTAAGACAGAGTTAAATGTATTCCTGAATCCCAGTGAGCCTTTTGAAAACTTAAGATATTAACCAAGAGTCCTGCCTTAGGCTTGCCTATTCACCCTAAGTTCCACCTGTATATAACTGAGAAACAAGGCATAGCTCTGGAGGTGATTACCTAATCCATAGTCTCTTCTTCCTGACCGGTGAGATATGTGAGTGAGGAGTTAGAACAGGTAGCAATGGATTGGCCTGGATGCCTATGAGCAGTTGCTGCTGCCAAATGCCAGAGTCCCAAAGCTTGAATGTTTACTCCTGTGAACCCTCTTCCAGTTCACATACCTCATGATGGGCATTCGAAATTCTAGGGGAAACCTCTGTCTGTCTGACAGTAGGTGCTATGTAACACATTCCTGGGAAGATGTTAAGAAATGTCTACTCAACTCCAGGGAGGGAACCAACAACAACCAAAAAGTAAGAGTAGTACCAAAATTTAACCTGGTGAACCGTTGACTCTTATTGGGGGTCACTTATGGGAGTGTGGGTGAGGGGTCACCTACAGGAGCAGAAACAACACAGACAGGTGCATCACTGTGCTGGACAGCTTTCCGGTCAACTTGACACACCTGGGTTGAGGGAGCCTCAAATGGGGAATTTCCTCTATTGGACTTGCCTGGGGCCAATGTCTATGAGGCATTTTCTTGATTATTGAGTGCTACAAGAGGGCCCAGCCCAATGTGGGTGGTGCCACCATGGGTAATGTTGTTCTGTATTTTGTAAGAAAGCAGGTTGAGCCTGGGCCAGGAAAAAAGCCAGTATGAAGTGCTCCTCCATGGCCTGTGCTTCAGCTCCTGCCTCCAGGTTCCTGCCCTGAGTTCCTACCTTGGGCTCCCTCAGTGATAAACTGTGACCCTGGAGATGTGAGCCAAATAAACCCTTTCCTCCTCAAGTTGATACTGGTCAGAGTATTTGGTCACAGCAATGGAGACGCAAATGAGAACAGAAATTGGTGCCAGAGAGAGGGCTGTTAACTGTGAAGAACTTGATCATGTGGGTTTTGGAAGAATGTGAAAGACTTTGGAAGGTTGGGTTAGAAAGGCAGTTGATTGCTGTAAGCAGAACTTAATGAGCCTTTCTAGTAGGAGCCTGGAAGAAAGCAGTGCTGAGAATAATGTAGTTCCAGAGGAAAATAAGCACTTAAACAGAAACTGGGATATTTTAAGAGTCTGTCTGGAGTCTTCACATAGCCGATAAAACTGCCTGAGGCTAAGTTGGAAAGCAATGGACTAATTTCTTTGGTGGAGGACATTTCAAGGCAGCCTAGCATAGAGATGGTGGTATTGCTGTTAATGGTGAATGTTATGCAGGTTTACGGTAATAAAAGAGTAAATGGGGCAGAAAGAAATACAGATAGTATTGTTTGGATTGAAAAAGAGCACTAGGAAGATCCATTTTGGAGCCAAAGCATGTATAGGAGAGGATCCCTTTGATAAGGAGATTAAAGTGATTATAGATAGGACTAGAAATTTGAATTTAAACAAGAGAGACAGTGTCTCCAGGGCAAGACCACACCCAGCTAAACCTCCAACTTATGAAAGGAAAATGCTGCAAAGGTTTTCTACTAGAAATCCACCGAAAAGGAGAGTTTTCAAAGTGGATGAAGTAGGCTGGGGTCCATCCCAAACTTGCAGTCAAGCTTGGCAGTGTGATTCACCTGGTGCTGGTGTTAGAGGAAGGAAAGATGCAAGAGTGAAAGAGTCATGGGTTCTTCCTCCGCAGTTTCAGAGAGCTGCCAAGGACAGGCAGCGTGCAGCAGGGGCATTCCTGCTAGAGCTGTGAGTCATCTGCCAAGGAGAGCCACATACATGGAGTATGGTACCAGCCCAAGAGAGAGATGTATGTCGCATGCAGCAAAGCTGGAGGACCTGAGCCATGTGAGTGCTTTGGAGGTGAAGTCCCAGAAGTGGGGCATGGAGTGGCCAGATTTGGTGTTTGCCTGCTGGTTTTTGGTCACTATGGTCTGCTATTGCCTTACTCTGCCTCTCTCCCTCCTCTTTGGAATGGGATGTGCATTTGGTTCTGTTGTATGCTGTAAGAATGTAATTTGTGTTTTGATTTTTAAAGGGGCTTATAGTTAGGAGTTTGCCCTGAGTCTTAGAAGAGATTTTGGACCATGGATTTTGAATAGTATTGAGACTTACTGGTAAAGACTATTGTAAGGTGTGACTGAAAGGAATGCCCCCCCCCCAGCAGTTCCAGGACTCAGGACTGACAGACACCTTGGCCACTCCAGCCAAACTTCCAGAATTCACAAGCATCTGTGAAAAGGGACTTCTTCCTGTCCAGATGTTTACTATTTCCTCTGAACATCAATCAGATGTTATGGGGAGCCCTTCCCCACAAAAAAAAGGCCTAGTGACTAGCTAGCCCTTGCTAGTTTCCTCAACTGAGATCTGAGGAGGCTAGCCTCGGCTGATTTTCCTCATTTCCTGACCTGGGAAGCTAGCCCTGTGCCCTTAATAAATGGACAAGAGACTCCCCTGTGGAGTCTCTTGTCCATTTCTGCTGGGTCTAGAGAACCAAATCTTACATATGGTGCCGTGACTCGGATAAGGGACCAACAGCCCATCTGGGACTGGGCACAGTAGCAGACTGACTGCCAGATACAGGCTTCTCATCCAACATTGGACTGATTCCATCACAGGCATAGAGGTACTGGGTCCCCTTCACATTAGCTTTCTTTCTCCTTTGCTTCCTTTTCCGTTTCCCCAAGGCTCCCTAAACTCCTCTCCTGCTGTCTTTCTCTTCACTGACTCAAATTTGTCACTCCCGGGCCAATCCATGGCCACTGAAGCCCTCTGGTTTCCATGACTGTTGAGTTCCAGTGTGGTTACTGAGTGGATCCATGTCCATCTGAGAGATAGGCCCATTTCTGTGACTCACTCAATTCTGTGATTCTCATTCCTGTGTGCTCCTTGCAGTACTCAGGGGAGCACAGCTGCCCACCCAGCCTACTAACAGGTTTTCTGGCTGCCTGTATGCAACCAGAGATCTTTCATCTTTGCTGCCTATTACTTACATAGGGCCTGCAGGCTTCTTTCCCTGTAGTCACATTGGCATCTGTGTAAACCCATGAGGTTTCTACTGGGTTCACTACAGAACTCTCTCTCTCTCTCTCTCTCTCTCTCTCTCTCTCTCTCTCTCTCTCTCCCCCCCCTCCCTCCCTCTCCTCTCTGACTGCCACCCTGCCTGAGACCTGTCTGTGGGAACTCTTTTACTCTCTCTCTCACATTCTCTCTCTCTTTCCTACCCATTTCTGGATGTCAGCTACCTCGCCACTCTCTCAGACCCCTGTAGACTCCACATCTTCTCATAGTTCTCTTCTAGAAAGCTTTTTTTTGGAATGCCAGGGATTCCCTCTGGGTCCTAAGTCCCAACTCTAAACCTGGGAGGTTCCCCCAGTTTAGAGGTCCTGTCTGGGATATCCCTTCCCCATCTCCTCACGATCTAGTTTCTTTTTACTCAAACAGCACCTTTCATTTCTCTTCACATTTCACTATGGGCTCTTTTCGGGCCAAACAACCCCCTTAACCCTACTAAAATGCCTTCTACAACCCGTGGGGTCCTTGGGACTCGAGGATACTCTTAAACCTAAATGTCTTAAATTTCTCTGTCCTGTGGCTTGGCCCCAGTATCCCCTAGATAATCAATTCAGGTGGCCACGAGATGGCACCCTTGACCTTTAAATTCTTACAGACCTCAGTAATTGCTGCCACCTTACCAGCGAGTTATCCCAATTACCCTATGTGAAGAGTTTCTTTGAACTCTGTTCTCCTGACCTCTGTTCCCTTCAACAAGTTTTCCTTGCTCAAATGGAGAAACTTACCCCCACTTCACCCACCCCACCCTCATATTCTCAGTCTGCTCTTGACCCAGATGCAGTTGATGATCCCCCTCCAGTTTCCCTGGCCCAACCCCCCCTTCCTTCTCTTTCCTCCAATTCCACAACACCTGGTCCAGCCCAACTTCTTTCTCTTTCCTCCAACTCCACAACACCTGGTCCAGTCCAACTTCTTTCTCTCTCCCCCAACTCCACAACTGGTCTGGCCCAACCTCCTCCTCCTCCCCACAACTTTGAACCACCTGCTCCAGTCTCTCTCTTCCCCAAACAAGCTGAACCCTAGCCCCGCCCCCTCCATGTCTCCTGTATCTCACCATACTTGCTCACATCCTACCGCCCCTCCCTCTGGGCTGTTCCCTCTTTGGGAGGTGGCAGGGGCAGAGGGTATAGTCTGGGTTCAGATTCCATTTTCCATGTCTGACTTATCTCAAACTGAATGGAAGTTAGTTCCTTTTCTTCTGACCCCTGCACCTATACCAAGGAATTTAAATATCTAACACAAACCTATGATCTAACCTGGCATGATATCTTTGTAATTTTATCATCCACCCTCTCTGCTGATGAGAAAGATCAAATTTGGTCAGCGGCCCAGGCACACTCAAATGAGGTTCACCTCACAGAACAAGCCCAACCAAGAGGTACTGAGGCTGTCCCCAGGCAGGACCCTGGCTGGAACTACCAGATCATCACGGGGGGCCCATGCAGAAGGAAGGGAAAGGAGAGACTACATGATCTCCTGCCTTCTGGCTGGATTGACGAAGTCCTCACACTTGACAGTAAACTATGACAAACTTAACCAAGTTACTTAAAGGCCTTATGAAAATACCACAGCAGAATTTATGGGTCACTTTGCAGACACCCTGGTTCAGTATACCCACCTAGACCCAAATTATAAGGAAGGCATAGTTGTTCTTAACACTCATTTCATAGCCCAATCTGCCCCTGATATGAAAAGAAAATTTAAAAGATTAAAGAAGGGCCCAGAGGCCCCACAGGGGGAAGCTACTAGATAATGGTTTTTAAAGTTGTCAATAACCAAGAGGAATAGGAGAAGGCAGACTGGATTGCCTGAGACATGAAGAGGGCTCAACTGCTGGCAGCAGCACTCAGGGCCCCTCCCGGGAAGTCTTCAAGCAACATAGCATCAAGGCCACAAAAGCCACCAGGCCCATGCTTCAAGTGTGGCAATGAAGGACACTGGGCACAAGGATGCCCCAACCCTTGACCACCACCAGGGCCATGCCCAAACCACGGAGACTGGGGACATTGGAAGATTGCCTGACCTTTGTTGAAAAAACAAGGTAGGTCAGTCATACTGCCCAACCCCCAACCCGCTTCCAGATCTTTTTCACTCACAGACCTCATTGACCTGGCAGCCAATGATTGACAAAACTCTGGATCTTTGGCCCCCATTCCTTCTCTGAACATCACGATGGAGGAGCCCAGGGTAACTGCCACAGTGGAGGGAAGGCCTGTCTCATTTGTGATAGATACAGGGGCCACGTGGTCTGTCCTCCCTTCCTACTTGGGTAAGACCCACCTTTCGCAGCTCTCCATTGTAGGAGTCAGTGGATATCCCCACAACTCCAGGTTACCCCACCACTTTTCTCTGGGACACTCCCCTTACCCATTCCTTCCTAATAACGCCCTCATGCCCAGCTCCACTCCTAGGTAGGGATCTAATGCAGAAGCTCCCTCTCTCCCCCAAATTTTTCTCCTATTCTCAATTCTCCTCCTTCCTAAGGAGGGACATTGGCCTCTCCCAGATTTAGAGGTCAATCCCATAGTCTGGGATGTGGGATCCCCTGGTCTAGTAACTCACCACACCCCAATCCACATCCAGTTAAAGGACCCAACCCAATTCCCTCACCACCCCCAATACCCACTGGCTCTCAAACATCATCAAGGACTCAAACCAATAATTCAATGCCTCCTTAAGGTGGGTGTCCTCCAGCCCACACACCCCCCCTACAATGCCCCCATTCTCCCAGAACTTAAATCTGATGGATCTTATAGATTAGTCCAGGACCTTCATCTAATAAATACAGCTGTGATACTATCTACCCAGTAGTTCCTAACTCTTATACTCTTCGCTCTCATATCCCCCCCTCCACTACTCACTTCACTATTCTGGACCTCAAAGATGCCTTCTTTTATATCCCTCTGCATCTGTACTCATATGATCTCTTTGCCTTTACATGGGAAGACCCACACACAGGCACAGCTTCTCAACTTACTTGGACTGTCCTCCCACAAGGCTTCTGAGACAGCCCACACCCAACCCTTGGCGAAAGACCTGGTCACTTTGGACCTCCACCCCTCCAGTCTCCTGCAATATATAGATGGCCTCCTCTGCTCCCCGTCTCTCCAGTTAACTCAGCTACAAACTATCTTCTCAACTTCTTAGGGACCACGGGGTACAGAGTCTCTCCAGCCAAGGCTCAACTTTCCCTCAGGTTAAATATCTGGACTTTCTACTCACTCCTACCTCTTGCTATCTCACTACAGACCAAAAACAACATTTAAAGTCCTTAAAACCTCCCACTACTAAAGAAGAGATATTATCCTTTCTGGGTGTGGCTGGGTTCTTCAGAACCTGGACCCCCAATTTTTCATTATTAGCTAAACCCCTCCATGAGGCAGCTAAGGGGAGGACTTCAGAACCTATAGACCTGCAGGGTTCAGTCACTTCAGCCTTTCTAAAAATCCAAAAGGCTCTCCTTGAGGCCCAGGCCCTGGCACTCCCTAACCTCAGCCAACCCTTCATCCTCTATACTACAGAAAATAAAGGCCTAGCCTTGGGGGTCCTGGGACAGATGAAAGGTCTCACTTTTGCCCCCATAGCTTATCTTACCAAACAACTAGATACAACAGTAAAGGGATGGCAACACTGTCTTCTGGCCTTAGCAGCAGCATTTCTTATGGCCCAGGAGGCTCTTAAGCTGACACTAGGACAGGCTGTCCCCCATTGCCTCAAGGATCTCCTCACCCATTCTTCTCTCTCCATACTAACCCCCTCTAAATTACAACTTTTCCACATGACTTTTCTTGAAAATCCCACACTCACTCTTGACTCTTGTCCACCCCTTAACCCAGCCACTCTCCTTCCTCTGTGCCGCGAGCACACTCTCATCTTAGGAGAGGAGGAACTGCTAGACATTATGAATTTCACGAATCACACATCATAAACCACACATCATCTCAAAGTTAATATTATAAGAATTATAATAGAGTCCGTGGCATCAGTGCCATTACCAGAGTCCCAAGTGATGGTCGGGTCCCGGTTCAGGAGCGCTGGGCGACGTGACTCCAGGCTGTGGTCATCACAGGTTCGCTGTTCGCGGCGTGGTGTTCCTCTGTCTTGCGGGCTTCCGGGATGGTTCACACAGAGGCCGGAGGAGGATGCTCTTGCTCAGGAACGGAGAAGCGCTACTGCTTCCAGTCTGTTCGGATTGGTAGAGGAGAGTCTCTTGGCTGCTAGGAGGAGCGCTACTGCATCCAGTCTGAGTCTCAAGAGCTCTGAAATTCAGGCTCTCCACTACTGCTTATATACTACTTTTATCTCACAGCAAAGGTTCAAACATCTGTCACTCTGTATTCCAATTACCTCATAGTTACTTCATCTGGTGCCTTGCACCTGAGGGTTCCTTATCTACTATCTCACAGACACTCTTAGTTTCACTTCAACCTGTCGGTATTGCACTCTTCTTACTTTATGATTTTTAGAGTAAGCTCACAGCAAAGTCACAGCAATTCTTAAACTAAGACTGGTCCATTTTACATGCTAATGACACTCTGCCAACTTGTCATTGTGCTTGGAGACATTCCAAAAACTCCACTACCAGGATCCTCTAATCTCTCCTGTTCCATTACCGGATCCAGAGGTTACCTGGTTTGTTGATAGAAGCTCTTCTTCGACCCCAGGGGATCCCATAGGGTGAGTTATTCCACAGTATCCCCCCCCCCATATTATGGACTTAGGACCACTTTCCCCTGGTACCACTTCTCAGAAGACAGAACTAATAGCACTCACTAGGGCCCTAGCTTTAGCCAAAGGACAAAGGGACAACATATATACTGATTCTAAATATGCCTATCACGTACTCCACCACCATGCTCCCATCTGGAAAGAAAGATGCTTTCTTACTACCAACTGTCAAACTGTCCTGAGACCACAGCAAGTATACAGCCACCCCTACTGGCCCTCTTAGACTTAAGATTACCGGGCAGTCTTCCTTATCTCCCATACCAGAGTAATGAAGCCTAGAGCTCTTCTTATCCTCTACTCCATCACCTCTCTCTACATATCCTTATCTTCCACTAAAACTGAGACCATGTGCTCTTCTCCTCCCTGTGCCTATGACTTCGAGGCATGGACCCTGAATGATCAGGACCAACCGGCTGACTTCCTTAATTCATCTTCATGCCCATTTTCTCCTCCATGCAATTCTCTTGATTTATACTTTAACATCAAGGGAAGGGATGAAGCTAATAATGATGCCCTGTTCTTCTGCATCCTGGAAGACCAAATAAATGAAAACTGCAGAACCTCTGGTACTTGGAGGGGATGTCCATCATGGAACTGCATCTACCACTGGGAACCCTCATGGAGGATATCTGGTCTCTATCGTTCAAAACCCTACCAGCTCTCACTAGTTATGGGGAAAGGAAAACAAGTAAGATTCACTCTTAAAGATCCCACCTGGTGGACAACTGCATGTAAGATTACTGTCGGTTCATATGGAAGAATGGTCTCCATATGTATTTATCCCTCCATAACAATTGTAAAAACCATCAAAAACTCCCAAACACAAAGGGCTTTAGAAACTCTCAACATTACCAGGTACCAGACATTCCAGCAACTACACCACCTCAACACAACTCTGACCATCTCTTGGGATACTAGTCTCTCTCATTTACTCTCTTAAGAAACTTCTTAATCCTCAATGTTTCCACCTGCTTTCTGTGTGCCCCTTTGCAGGAATCAATTGTCCTCCCACTCACCAACATCACTGCTCAGGAAATCCTTCACTGTATACCTCACTCTATCTTACAACACTCTTTAACAGCAACACCCACTTTCCTTAATCAGAATTAATGCTGGGCAGCTGATATCTCTGAGTGTCCACCCTCCTCTAGAAAGAACCTAACCATCGTTAAGAACATTACCTTAGGTAAAGAGATACTGTTCTTATGTTCCTCCCTACCATATTCTTGCATCTCCCCCAGCATGTCAGGGATTTGCCACCCTATAATTTTGATAAGCAGCCTTACTCTCTTCACTTCTGATGAGGTATGAGAACATTTGGTGCCAACTTCTAACATGTTACTAGGCAGACAAAAAAGGGAGGCCACACTGGCAGTCTTAATAGGGATTAGTCTGGCTTCAGGAGTAGCTGCCACTGGGATAGCAGCAGGCAGCTTGGGCCATGTCTTAATTTCCACACAAGAATTTTCTCTTGAACTGCAAAATATTAAAGGAAAACTACAGCAGTAGAAGCAACTGCTCAGTCCCTCCACATCTTGCAACTGTTATCCTCTCTGGCAGAGGTAACCCTCCAGAACAGAAGAGCCCTAAACTTACTATGCTGAAAGAGGAGGAACATCTGTCTTCCTTGGCAAGGAGTGTTGTTATTGCATCAATGAATCTGGTAAAATAGAATATGACCTCCAACAGTTTCGGAAAGTGGCCCAAGATCTCTCCCAATGACCCTTAGGGGACCAATACCTCTCTGAAGGGGGGCTACTGGAAGGCCTGACACCCTGGCTACTCCTTCTGCTTGAGCCATTAGTCACTGTTGGAATATTCCTAGTGGTAGTCCCTTGTTTTATCCCTTGCCTACAGGACCACATCCAGCAATTAACACACACCAATTTTAACCAACATCTTTTTACCATCCCAATAAAGGAATATGAACAGCTGCCTAACCATGATGAATACTTGCCAATATAACCCATTCCAGCCTTCTGTATAATCCCCTACCACCCCATCATCACCCATAGAGTCAGCCTGAAGTAGTCAGAGGAGAATGTCGCCCCTTTACCCCATGACACTAAAGGCTGGAATGTCAAGTGTGACTGAAAGGAACCACCCCCACACCCCCAGCACTTCCAGGACTCAGGACTGACAGACACTTTGGCAACTCCAGCCAAACTTCCAGAATCCACAAGCATCTGTGAAAAGGGACTGCTTCCTGGCCAGATGTTTGCTATTTCCTCTGAACATCCATCAGATGTTATGGGGATCCCCTCCTCATAAAAAGGCCTACTGACCAGCTAGGCCTTGCTAGTTTCCTCAACTCCTGAGATCTGAGTGTAGGGATAAAGCAAACTCAGACCTTTTAAGTTCTAATTGCCTTGCCCCGCCCTGATACATTCTGGGTGCTGAAACTTCAGCGTGCATTCTGGCACCAAGCCAAGACCCCACAGATGACAAGGTCTGAGTTGTCCAATACAAATAATCCCCAAGGGACAGACAGAATCTGGACCAACTAATTCCAAGGTTGGACTAGCCTGCAAAACTGCTCAGCTATGGAACCTTTAAAAGTTGGCTGCATCCTGGAGAGTGCATGGCAGTCCCCCAATCTGGCTTTAGGGACTGCAACCCGGCAAGCCCCTTGATTTGCTTTGTTTGCCAAATTATGTAAATAAAATTTTCTTTTTCCATCATAGTGGAGTCGTGGGGTTCTCAATTTCGGAGCCTAACATTTTTGGAGGTTCCACTGAGATATGGGAGCATAAACCCCAACTCACAGGAGCACACCAATGCAGCTGGCCTCAGTGAGTATCGCCAGTTACTTCTCTCTTTTTCTTTCTTTTCTCTGTCTATTTCTCTTGGTAGTCTAGACAAACAGGCTCAGAGGAGATTGGGTAGACACTCCATTAATCTCCAAGCCAGAGGGCATTGGGGGGACACTCTGATCCTTCCTCTGTTAGGGAGTTGCGGATAAGCCTGATGTGGAATCTAGGCCTATCAGACAAGTCTGTGTCTCACCTGATGTGGAATCTGGGCTGGCAAGACCTGTTTGGAACAGGGACAGGAGCTGTTTTTTCAGTGGACTCCACAAGCTGCAAGGTTCTTTTATCCCCTACCAGGAATCCGCCCTCTCAAACTCTCTACTCCCTGTTCTCGGAGCTCTGCCCCCACTATTGTATTCCTATCTTGCGTCTCTTGACCCTCATCCCTGTCCTCATATTGGTCTTTTTTGAGGCATTGTAAGGACCCCCCAGAAATGGAAAGTGAAGGCTGCAGCAAACCTGACTCCATTTTGTTAGAGAAAAACCTCTGCTATGTAAGCCTGATTTCCCAGCTCCAGGAAAGGCCACAAACAGTCTTTCCCACACTCATAGGAAAACACCTGCAAGGACATAGCCTTCAAATATCAGACGGTTTTGTAAAAACACCCTACTTAGGACTACATGAGATCTGGTCAGGTTGACCAAGGCTAAAATCAGAGACATAAACAAGACCTTGAAGCATACTCTGGTAAGCACATTCCATGGGCCCTGTAACCTTAATATGAGTAAGATACTTTTCACGTCAGTGGGCTTCCTTAACCAATCCCAACCCTTGTCCCTCCTCTCTTTGTTTTAACCCTATAAAACATCACCTCACCCTCCACTCGGGGCTACTGTCTTATCACCCGCTGCGGCGGTGTGTCAGACTGTGGACCGAGCTCGAGCTTGTAAATAAAGACCCTTTATTCTTGCATCAGATTTGACCTCCCTGGTGGTCTTTTGAGAGGATTCTATAACCTGGGCACAACAACAAGAAGCCAATTTCATTCTACTGGTCCCCAATCCAGGAGACTACCTCAGCTATCTTCACTACAAAGTAGGGGTGGATAAAGTAACAATCAGTCAACCAAAAAGGCTTTAGGGGTTGCACATTTTTTTGTTTACCTGTATAGCATCTCCTGGTTTAAAGAGGTGAGCATCTGTAGTCAAACTCACAGGTAGCTGTTCCTTAACCCATATATAGTGGTTGGGGTCGAACCAAGAGCCCGTATTTGCTGTCTCAGAGTAAGGTTGTCTAGTTCTTTTAGATTTCCTTGTATACTTCGGATAATGGGAGTAGGGTGTACATAAAGAATCTCATAAGAGGAAAACCCTATTGGCCTAGTAGAGATAGATTTAATTATTTCTAAAATTTTTTTGAAAATTTATTTTGTGACTGGAGAGATGGCTCAATAGTTGAGAGTACTGGCTGCTCTTGCAGAGGACCTGCATCCACATAGCAGTTAACAGCTCTGATCTATTATTCCAGTTCCAGGGGATCTGGTGCCCGCTTCTGGCCTCTGTGGACGTTACACACATGTGGCATACCTACATACATGCATGTAAAACACTTAGACTCATAAAATAAAAGTGACATTTAAAATAACTATTTTATTTATTTACTTTTATTTTATGGATATGAGTATTTTGCCTGCATTTAGGAAATGCAGTATGCAATACTATCATTGGGGGTATGCTTTGGCTAGTCTAGGAGGATTATCTTCAGCCCACATCCCAGGTACCTTGAAGTGAAGCTCAGGTCCTGTTGTGGCCTTTCTTTCTTTTTCTAAAAAAATATTTTTTTAATTTTTATTTTATGTGTATCTGCTGCCTGCATGTAGGTAGGTGCACCCATGTCATGCAATGGCTGCAGAAGTCAGAAGAGGGCGTTGGATCCCCTGAAACTGGAGTTATGGATGGTTGTTAGCTCCTATGTGGGAGCTGGGATTGGAATCTGGGTCCTCTGCAAGAGCATCCAGTGCCCTTAACAACTGAGTCATTTCCAGCTTTATTTATTTATCTATGAGTGATTTGCCTGCATGTTTTTTTTTTTTTTTTGAGACAGGATCGTCCTGTAGCCCCAGCAGGCCTTGAACTCACAGAGATCAGCTTGCTGCTGCTTCTGGAGTTCTGGGACTAATAGTGTGCACCACCAGTCCTGGCTGTTGTGGCCTTTCTATGAGACTGTAGAGGTAACCACTCTTCTCCTTGGGGAACCATGAGAGTCATAATTTTTGCTTCTTGTTTTCCTAGGGTCAGGGATGCTTGGCTATGGAGTTGGAAGTTAACTGGGCCTGCAGCTTTCTCAATAGGTTCTGACCCATTAATGCCACAGTAGAGTTGGAGAGGTACAAGTATTTGTGAATACCCACAGGCCATGGGAGAGAGCCTAATGTAATTATTCTGTTAAATAGATATAGCATTAAACTGATTTCTAATGACCTATTATTATACCCATAGATTAATGCATCTCTGCAGAGAGGCTTCCTTATATAGGAGATGATGATTAACACAGAGAACTTCAATTAGTCAATGTGCAGAGAATAAGAGGCTGAAGAATGCTTATCCCTGAATAGGACACCATTACCAAATTACTACCCCCCAAGGCTCAGGTGGAACAGTGGGTAGAAAGATTGTAAGAGCCAGAAGAGGTAGGTGACCACAAGGATACAGAGTTTTCTGGATAGTAGATCAGTTACTCATATGAACTCAGAGCAGTGGTGACATGCACAAAGTACCGTAAGCTCAAACCAGATAAAATCCCAGCATGGATGTAGGGTAGTGGGTATAAACCCCAAGACTATCTGATGAACTATTGGTAACTGATAGTTGCTGGGAAGGGGCGAGTCAGTCTGTTTAAGGGTGCGATTCTTGATAGTTTGACCAGGCTGCAATGAATGAACCCACACCAAAGGACATTTGAGGACACAAACCTGACTCCATAGGCATATATATATATATATATATATATATATATATATATATACACACACACATGAATTTGTTGGGGGGTAAGGGGCAGTGCAGATAAGGGAGGGGATCTAAATACAACCAAAACATATTATATGAAATTCACAAAAATTCAATAAAAATAGGAATAAAGGAATCTGTGAATGACTTCATGGCCATCTAAAGTGCATTGTTGAGGCTATAAGAAGCTGTCTGTTGTCTCCACAACACTGGTTTGTCTCTGAGAGAGGGAGCCTGTAGAGAGCCTCAGATTGCTGCGTCTTAAAGATGGCGCCTGCTCCCACCTTCCACCATCTCGAGGGTGGGTGCTCTCTGGAGCAAACAGCTCCATAATTGGCTGTGGCTGAGGTCTGGCCCTGCTTCCGCATGTGTGCGCCTATCTGCTTTCACCACATGGTAGTTTGGGGTTGGCTGGCAGGAGGGGATTTAACTCTGTGGCAGGCTTTCCCTGGGAGGAGAAGTAAGGCAGGAGAAGTAAGTCAGGAGAAGTAAGTTAGAAGAAGAAGTTAGAAAGTTAAGAAGCAAAAAGGTTGTTCAAGGTTCCTGAATAAACTGCATTTGGAAGAGTCCCGGGTCGTGTTTTCCTTGCTGGACGAGAGACAGACGCGACAGGAGCCTAGGGACCATAGAATATTTGCCTTGGTGTCCATTATGAAATCAGTGGGATGACCCCCTGTGGTCATTTGAACCATGGGCACCTGGAGGCTTAACAAAGTAGAGCCCAGTATGTCCTCATCTTTCCTGTAGTTTCCCATGGAGGCCAAACCAGCAAAATTTCCCTCAGGGGCCTCATACAGTTGTTGTATTGCTTGGTACCATCCTTGAATCATCTGGCCTCTTCCCCGCATCTGGGAAGTGGGTGATAATTCTCTCACTGTTCAGGACACTTGATCTTTCAGTGACCTTAATGGCACCTCTGGATGAGGTGGTCCTTCTTGTTGGCTCCTTTTCTTGCCTTAGTCTCAGTCTGACAGGACACCTCTCTGGGAGTATCCCAACTATTCCACTAGTGTTCTGGCAAGCCAAGCAGATCTACTGTCTCTTCCATTTATTTTTTCTTTTTCCTTTCTTTCTTTTGGTATGCTTCACATTGGATTTGTTGGTCTCCATTAATGAATAACTTTGTAGCAACCTCCAGTAGCTGGCTGGCATTCATTCAAGGGAAGCCTAAATTTTGTAGCTAGTGGTGGTTGTCTCCCCAGGCCTGACTGACAAAGGCATGGTTAACCATTTGTTGATTCTCAGCTGCTTCTGGTTTGAAGGGGTATGAAGAGAGAATGCTTTGCAGTCTTTCTTAGCGTTGACTTGGGCTCTCTTCAGGTCCCCAGAGCACCTCTGAGATCTTGCTCATCTTCATGGCCTTTTTCCTCTTTCCCAGTAAGGATCTTCCTCAGGGAACTGATTCTGGGCATAAACCTGAGCATTCACAGCCTCTGCTGGGCCATGCTCCTCCATTTTAAAGAGACATGAGTAATTCAGCAGCGTTCTCCAGTGTTAAAGAGAGTCAGGAGAAGTCCAAGTGGGTTTGTGGTTCTGGATGGTGGATTGCATTAGAGCTATTATAGCCTGAGGTTTCTCAGTGAAAGAGGGGGTATGGTTTTTCCAGTTCAGTACACTGGTGGTGGTAAAAGACTTGTATACTAAGGTTCTCTGGCTCCCTTGCACCTGACTATCTTGATTGTAGCAGATAGGCCTATGGGTTTCTCTCAGTGGCATAAGTACGACTTTTTGGCTACTAGGAGCGTGGCTCTCAGTAGGGTCCCTGTAGTGCTTTCCTGCTGGAGTATATGGGGCCAAGACTGGTGACTCTGAGTTGGTTATGGGAGGGGTGGTTTCAGGGGAGTGAGTGGCTTCTGGCAGGGCTCTGGCTACAATAGGTCTAGGGACTGCAGGCAGTAATGGAGGATACAGTGGCATATAAAGCAGGGAACCTCCACTGGATCTCAGGATAAAATGGTCTTCTTGGGTTCTGGTCAACATTTTAAGGAAGCTGTTATCTGAGCCATCATGATTTTATAGTTTTCTTTCAGCCAGGCTCTCAACCAGGCCAGTCAAGAGAGGACTGTGTCTTGCCAGCAGTCAATATAGGGGAATCAGTTAGGGTGGCCTAAGTTCTCCATAATGACTCTAAACACTCTGATGACTACTTTCTTATCTAGTGACTCATTGGAGAGCCAGACCACCCTGAATGAAGGCAAATCTATTTCACAGACAGCCTGGAGTTTCCTGTTAATTAATACCAGTATCTCCTGAATATCTCTTCTTGAAAATTTTCATCATATACTCTAGGGAGGATATGTTTGCTACTCATTTTCTCTAAAAGACAGAAACACACACACACACACACACACACACACACACACACACAGGGTAAAGGGGGAGGGGTAAGTAATTGTTTTTGTCTGTGCTCCCTTGGCTGGTTTCTGGGCCTCACTGGGTTACTTTGTGCTTTGAGAGTCCTTGTCCTGGCACTCTGGGAGGGCTAGTCCACCACAGAATAATCAGTCTGCTGGTGACAGGTGAGGTCACCTGTCCTGGCATCCCAGGGCCCATAACCCAGTGACCTGGGAGATGAAATCACTGTCCCTGAAACCCAGACATGAGCCTCTAAGAAATGTTGTGGGGCATTTGTAAAGAGAGATGGGATACTGAGGCTTTCAGGAAGCAATGTTTATTCACGCTGGTACTTGGCTTAGTGGATTCACATCCAAAGGCTGAACCTCAAGTTAGTGGGGAGTTGTCTTATATACCCTTCTTTAGCCCCCCTTTACATATTAGTTTCTTTGTCTCCCCTATATGGCAACATGCATTCTAATTGGGTGTTCCATGCTCCAGGGTTGCTCCAGGGTCAGGTGTTCATATATAGACATTAATTGATTATGTCACATCACCTTTCCGTTGTTCTGAAAGGCCCTTGTTACAGTAGGGCACACTGTAGGAGGGCATGGGTCTATATAAAACTTAGCAACAAAAGGCATTGTAACAGGAGTAGGAACCATAGTCATTTGGGAAACTGCTTAATGTAACTTGCTTGTGCTCTCAAGACTTGCCCAGGCCCATTCACATTATAACACTTCCATTTGATAATGGAGTGTTGCTGTGCATGTCCTACCTTATGACTTCATGGGTCAGACAACACCCAGTTTATAATAGGCAGCTCAGGTTGCATGGTACCTTGGTGACCCATTGTCAAATGTTCAGTTTCCATTAAGGCCAAATATCAAGCAAAAAGCTGTCTCTGAAAGGAAGAATAGTTGCCTGGAATGGTTGTAGAGCCTTGCTCCAAAATCTTAAGGGTCTCTGCTGTGATTAACTTATAGGGGCCTTCCAGAGACTTCAAACAGCATCCCTGTCTGCCACTAACACCATAAGTACCATCAGGTCTGTTGGATCCTATGGCCCAACTGGTAGAATAGCCTTTAGAGCATGCAGAGACTTGTTGAAGAGCCTTCTCCTGTTCCAAGCCTCACTCAAAGCTAGTCAGCTTTTTGAGTCACTTAGAATATGGGCTGGAGCAACACACCCAACTGATGAATGTGCTACCTCCAGTATCAAAATAGTCCCATTAAGTGTTGTGCTTCTTTCTTGGTGGTGGGAGAGGTCAGAAGCAACACTTACCCTTCACCTTAGAAAGAATGTTTCTGCTTGCTCCATACCAATGAACTCCTAGAAATTTTACTGAGGTAGAAAGCCCTTGAATGTTTGTTGGTTGTATTTCCCATCTTCTGATATGCATATGGTTCACCCGAAAGTCCAGAGTGGTTGCTAGTTTCTCCTCACTGGGTCTCATCAGCATAGTGTTATCAGTATAGTGGACCAATGTGATACAGTGTGGAAGAGACATGGCCAAGATCTCCTTGAATTAAGTTATGACACATGACTGGAGAATGAATATACTCAAGAAATACACCAGTAAAGGTGGACTACTGGCCTCGCCAATTGCTACTGGGGGTACTTATGGACAAGTATTGAGAAAAAAGCATTTACCAGATCAATATATGCATAGCAGGTACCAGGAGATGTGGAGATCTGACTGCCAGTTCCTTTAAGGGAATTTCTCAGATATGGGTGAAGCAGCTAACTTAGATACAAGAAACCTCCTCCCTGGATATGGGGGTTAGGGTTAGGGTTAGGGTTAGGGTTAGGGTTAGGGTTAGGGTTAGGGTTAGGGTTAGGGTTAGGGTTAGGGTTAGGGTTAGGGTTAGGGTTAGGGTTAGGGTTGTTAGGGTTAGGGTTAGGGTTAGGGTTAGGGTTAGGGTTCGGGTTAGGGTTAGGGTTAGGGTTCGGGTTAGGGTTCGGGTTAGGGTTAGGGTTAGGGTTAGGGTTAGGGTTAGGGTTAGGGTTGGTTAGGGTTAGGGTTAGGGTTAGGGTTAGGGGTTAGGGTTAGGGGTTAGGGTTAGGGTTAGGGTTCGGGTTCGGTTGGGTTAGGGTCCGGGTTCGGGTTCGGGTTCGGGTTCGGGTTCGGGTTCGGGTTCGGGTTCGGGTTCGGGTTCGGGTTAGGGTTAGGGTTAGGCAATTAGGGTTAGGGTTAGGGTTAGGGTTAGGGTTAGGGTTAGGGTTAGGGTTAGGGTTAGGGTTAGGGGTTAGGGTGAGGGTTGGG